>OX459056.1:15000-615000 GCA_949775005.1 Orthosia gothica
CTAACCTAACCTAACCTAACCTAACCTAACCTAACCTAACCTAACCTAACCTAACCTAACCTAACCTAACCTAACCTAACCTAACCTAACCTAACCTAACCTAACCTAACCTAACCTAACCTAACCTAACCTAACCTAACCTAACCTAACCTAACCTAACCTAACCTAACCTAACCTAACCTAACCTAACCTAACCTAACCTAACCTAACCTAACCTAACCTAACCTAACCTAACCTAACCTAACCTAACCTAACCTAACCTAACCTAACCTAACCTAACCTAACCTAACCTAACCTAACCTAACCTAACCTAACCTAACCTAACCTAACCTAACCTAACCTAACCTAACCTAACCTAACCTAACCTAACCTAACCTAACCTAACCTAACCTAACCTAACCTAACCTAACCTAACCTAACCTAACCTAACCTAACCTAACCTAACCTAACCTAACCTAACCTAACCTAACCTAACCTAACCTAACCTAACCTAACCTAACCTAACCTAACCTAACCTAACCTAACCTAACCTAACCTAACCTAACCTAACCTAACCTAACCTAACCTAACCTAACCTAACCTAACCTAACCTAACCTAACCTAACCTAACCTAACCTAACCTAACCTAACCTAACCTAACCTAACCTAACCTAACCTAACCTAACCTAACCTAACCTAACCTAACCTAACCTAACCTAACCTAACCTAACCTAACCTAACCTAACCTAACCTAACCTAACCTAACCTAACCTAACCTAACCTAACCTAACCTAACCTAACCTAACCTAACCTAACCTAACCTAACCTAACCTAACCTAACCTAACCTAACCTAACCTAACCTAACCTAACCTAACCTAACCTAACCTAACCTAACCTAACCTAACCTAACCTAACCTAACCTAACCTAACCTAACCTAACCTAACCTAACCTAACCTAACCTAACCTAACCTAACCTAACCTAACCTAACCTAACCTAACCTAACCTTTTTTTTTTTTTTTTTTTTTTTTTTTTTTTTTTTTTTTTTTTTTGATCTCGCTGGGAAAAAATGCATTACGCATACCCGCCCATTGGGGGAATGGGCGGGTTATGTGGGACTCCCCGGGCAAGCCCGGTATACCCACTAAAATAACCCAGCGGCACTCCCGCTTCGTCCTAATGGCGGAGGACTGGGAAACTGGCACAGCCTTTACGTCCAGCCCTCCGCCGACGATTGCCCGCCTTTACGGCAGGCCCCGCACGCCCCTCCGAGTGGAGGGGCCCGGGAATGTCCGTGAGTGCTCGGCCATTCCCGTCTGACGAGGGTGGTGACTGTGCAATGCAGACGAGAGGCGCCCCCGCGCCTGTCGCCCGCTAGTCACCACCAGGAGGTGGGAGGAGACGGTCGTATAACCGCCTTCTCCCACCCCTTCTTCGCCTGCGGAGCGGCGCAGCGAGAGGATCGTCCTCCCGCGCCCGCTCCGCTGCCTCCTTTTGCGACATGACATCCTCGCAAAAGGAGGCAACCGCCGCCCAGGCCTCCTCGCTCCCCAGCATGGAGTTGACCACGCCGGGAAGCGAGAGGTCCTGCCCGACTACTCCAATGAGTTCACGGCGCAGCTCGGCCCAGGCCGGGCACACCTCCAGGGTGTGCTGCGCCGTGTCCTCCGCCGCGCCACAGTCGTGGCACGCCGGGGTTTCCTCCCTCCGGATCCGGTGCAGGTGCGTTCCGAAACAACCATGTCCGGACAACACCTGCACCAAACGGAACGAGAGGAAACCGTGTGGCCGCTCGAGCCAGCCCTGCAGGACTGGACCGAGCGCGTCCAGCGTCCGGCGCCCAAACGTGGCGGTGGCGAGGTCTGCGGTCCAATGGAGGACGATGGCTTCCCTCGCCTCCCGCCGCACGGCCTCCCGCTCTTCCGCGGCGGGGCGCTCACCTAGCGCCTTACGCCGCGCTGACCATTCGTACACTTTGGCGAGCACCCAAGCCTCCAACTCCCAGGGAGGGGTGCCCGCCAGAGCGCACGCCGCCGCAAAGCCCACCGACCGGTAGGCCCTTGCCACGCGCTGTGAGATGGCCCTTTGGGGCCCGCGGATGGCGGTCGCGTTCTCCCTCCTGCGGAGGGAGTCCGCCCAAATAGGAGCCCCGTAGAGGGCCATACTCTTCAGGATTCCGGCATATAATCGCCGGCACCGCTCCTTGGGCCCGCCCAGGTTCGGGAGGAGCCACGAGAGGGCATCGGCGGCCTTCAGCAGGCGCGTCGACAGCCCGCTGAAGTGTGCGCTGAAGCGCCACCTGCTGTCTAGCAGGAGGCCCAGATATTTCATCTGGGTCCCGACCGCAATCCTGACGCCCGCCACGACTATGTGAGCGTCAGGTGGGTAGCGCTGCCGAGGCCCGTGGAAGAACACGGCCTCGGTCTTGTGCAGCGCCACCTGCAGTCCCAGCTGGCGGATCCTTCCGGCGACCAAAGATCCGCCAGCCGATGCCAGACAGGCCGCCTCCCTAAAGTCCTTCCCCCGGGCAACGAGCAGTGTGTCGTCCGCGTAGCAGATGACGCTCGTCCCCCGGAGGAGGGCTCCCCGCAAAAGCCAGTCGAAACCGATGTTCCACAGGGGGGGGCCTAGGACCGACCCCTGTGGAACACCGGACTCCGCGCCGTACCTCCTGACCGTCGCCGTCTTGTCCACAAGAAGGACCTCGCGGTCCTCCAAGTAGCTGGCCAGGAGGTCCCGCAGGTATTGGGGCACTCCGTGATACCGAAGCGCCTCCAATATCGTCGAGTGCGGCACGGAGTTGAAGGCGTTGGCGATGTCGAACGAGACCGCCAACACCCCCTCCCCCGACCCCACTGCCTCTTGCACCTGGGCCTTGAGCAGGGCCAAGGCGTCGACCGTCGAACGCCCACGTCGAAACCCGAACTGGGCGTCCGACAGGTCTGGCCCCACCCCCCGCAGATGGCTGTTGAGCCGGTCGGCGACGATCCCCTCGAACATTTTACCGACCTCATCGAGAAGAACGATGGGCCGGTATGCCGAGGGGGAGTCCACCGGGCGTCCCTCCTTGCGGAGGAGGCACAGCTGCCCCTCCCGCCACAGTTTCGGGAACCGCCCAGCCGTAAAGCACGCGCTGAAGAGTTCCCGAAACCTTTCCTGCATCTGAGAGGCAGCTATTGCCGCCACCCGTGCAGGGACGCCGTCCGGCCCAGGGGCCGTCTTCTTCGCTCGGAGGCGGAGAATCCCCTCGCGAATCTCATCCGCCGTCACCGGGGGAATCTCCTCCTCCGGCGAGGCCGCCTCCCGCGGGGGGTCCATCACTGGTGGGGTGAAGTCGGTCCTGCGCGGAAACAAGGACCGGACCACCCCATCCAGTAACGCCGGCTCGAGGGTCTCCGACAGTGGGGGACCATAGGGCCGCAGCTGGTTCCGCGCCACCTTGTACGGTCTCCCATATGGATCCCGGTCGAGACCCTCCAGCATCTCGGCTCTCGCCGAGTCCTTGGCGGCGCACATTTCCGACTTGAGGACCGTCTTTGCCTCTATGTAGGAAGCGTAGAGGCGGTCCTCCTCGGCCTGTGATCGGGTTGTGCGCCGCCGGCTCCGCGTATAGGCCCTCCTGGCCGCGACGCAGGCGGCCCGTAGCTCCGCCAGCCCCTCCGTCCACCAGTAAACGGCGCGACGGGGAGGCGGACGGCGAGACCGAGGCATGCTGGAGTTGCACACCTCGGTCAAGGACCCTCGGAGCTGGACCGCTGCGGCGTCAACGTCCACGGCGGCCTCCACAGGGGGCGAGAGCCAGTCCTGGAGGAACGCCGCCTCCAGGGCTGCCTCCCGGTCCAGGCGGGTGAGAGCCCATCGCGGGAAGGGGGTTCGGCCTGACCGCCGAGCCATACCACCCCGCGGGCCCTGGGTGGGGACTATGTCGAACCGCACATATCGGTGGTCCGACATGGTCTCCACCATCTCCACCCGCCAGTTTACGACGCGGGCGGCTAACACGGGGGTGGCGAACGAGACGTCAACCACCGACCCTCCCCGCTGCCGCACACACGTGTGAACCTGCCCCCTGTTTAGGAGGGACACACCGCACGAAGCCGCCCAAAATTCGGCGGCGCGTCCCCGGACGTTGCAAGAGGTGGCCGGGTTGCCCCAGGCCACCGACTTGGCGTTCAGGTCGCCCATCACGGCGACCTGGCGTGGCGCCGCCCTCCCGACGACTGCCGTAAGGACCTCGAGAAAATCCTCGAAGTCCCTTAGAGGGCGGTTTGGGGAGAAATACACCCCGACCAGGGCAATTTCTCCCCACGTGGCGGCCACGTATCCCGGTCCTCTCTCTAAAAGCGAGAGGGGAGGGGAGTCCGTGGCGGGCCGCGACACCAACGCCACCAAGCCGTCCCGATCACCCAGCCAACGGCCAGGGATCGAGTACGGCTCGGCGACCACCGCCAGGTCCACCAACCACTCGGCCATGGTCTGCATCAGCAGATCCTGGGCCGCTCTGCAGTGGTTGGTGTTCGCCTGGAGGATGCGATGTTCGACTCTATCCATTAATCGGACATCGCACCCTCCTCCTCAGGCAGAGCCAGGCCAGCAGCCACCGTAGTCCCAGTCTCTGGAACGGCGGCGGTGGTAGCGACAGGCCGGATCGTAGCCTGCGCTTTGCCCCTCTTTGGGGGAGGATTGCATTTCCTCCCCTTTGTAACGTGGCCGGCTGGGCGGCCACTGGCGGCACACACCGCGCAGTGCGGCGTGGCGGCCTTGCAGGAGGCGGCCTTGTGGTCGTCCTTGCCGCAGCGGTAGCAGCTGTCCGTCCTGTCGACGCTGGACGGACAGAGGGCCCGGGTGTGTCCGATGCCCAGGCACCTGTAGCAACGCAGAGGTTCGTCTGCGAGAGCCCGGACTACACCCGAGCTGAACCCTACGGCAAGCCGTCCCTTGGCGAGGACGGCTTTGGCCACTGCGACTGGGCACTCCAGGCGGATGGTGCCCATGCCGCCGCGGCCGGGCCTGATGCCCCGGCCTTGCACCGCTGCGACGCTACAACCACCTATCTCTGCGATCGCCGCCACCACCTCCTCTTTGGTGACTGAATCATCCAGATCAGTCACCTCTAAGGCCGCCGACTTTATTGGTCTGGCAACCTTGGCCGCGTCCGCGATGACCTCTTTTAGCTTGGTAGCAAAGAGGTCCGCGTTGGCTGCACCCTCCGCACCCGGAAACTCAAAAATTCGAGCCCCAGCTTGCGTCCTGCGGCACGAGACCTTGCCGATCCCCAGTTTGGTGGGATCGGCATTGCTACGCGCCCGCATCATGATGGACGCGTAGGTCTCGCCCCGCTCCGCAGCCTCCGCGGTGAGAGTCACCACGACGGCTGCGGTCTTCGGTAGTACGAGTTTCTTCGCACCGGCTGGGGGGGGGCCTTTCCCCTTCCCTTTCCCCTTTTCCTGGCCAGCCGACTGCGACTGGCTGGCAGGGGTGGTGGCAGGGACGGCAGGGACGGCCGCCGCCGTCTTTTTGCCCTTACCCTTCCCCTTCCCCTTGACGACCTTCGTCCAGCCCTGCTGGTTGGTCGGGGTGGTGGAGGGGAGAAGGGCGTCCTCCGTCTGAGAGGGGGCCTCCTCTTGCTCGCGCGACTGATTTGGCCTCCTATCCGCCGCGAGCGGTGGTCGGTGGCTGACCTCCGGCATGAGCCTGTCCTCAATGCCTGCGAAGCAGGCTCTCACGAAGGCCCTCTCCTCACCCACGACCCTGCGGATGATATCCTCAAGGTCGTGGGGGAGGTCGGGGCCCCCTGCCGCATGACTCGGCTTTGACTGCGTTGGCCGGGCCGTGGCTTCAGCCAGCTTCCGATGCAGCTGGCTGACTTCTGACTGCAGGCGATCGATTTTCGCCTGCATTTGCCGCGTTTCGTCAGTCGCCTGGCGCTGCACCAGCTCCCTGACGATGCCACGCATGCTGACGGCCCGGCATTTGAGGGACTTTTGGAAGGTCCCCTTCAAGTGCGAGGACTTGGAGGCGACCTCCACAATCCCCTCAACATCCTCCTGAGCCATCCGCTCGAGCTCTAACAGCGAATTCTCCGTATATACGACGCGGGACGCGCCGTATCCAGCCTTGGCCCGGGCGATGCGCGCTTGCTGCTCCTTTGCAGCGACCTGCTCTTCTAGGTCGTCCTGGAGCTGCTCCCGCCGAGCCAAGTCCAACTGTCGTTGGGCGTCAGCTAGTCCCACGTCGTGGGTGCCCGCTTTCGGCTTTTTGGCCTTGGCCTTCTTATTGCGCTCCTTCTCCGAACCCGAAACCGAGTTCGAGGAGCCATCGGACCCTCCCTTCAGGAAGGCCCTCCTCTTCAACGATTGTGTGTCGACCTCCATTGACAACAACTCGTCCGCCATTTCATAGAAGCTAGCCGCAGACGTCGCGCGGCTAGCCTCTGACACCGTAGCGTCGGGGTGGCCCTGAGAAGGGCCTTTTTGTTGGCCCTGAGAAGGGCCTTTTGGTTGGCCCTGAGAAGGGCCTTTGGGTTGGCCCTGAGAAGGGCCTTTTGGTTGGCCCTGAGAAGGGCCTTTTGGTTGGCCCTGAGAAGGGCCTTTTGGTTGGCCCTGAGAAGGGCCTTTTGGTTGGCCCTGAGAAGGGCCTTTTGGTTGTTTGACGAAATGCCCGAGGGCATCCCGCAATGGCTTCGACATATTAAAATTCTCCGTTCAGCTCGAAAGCAACAAGGCAATAGATGAGTATTCGCTTCGAGAGCACAGCGCACTTTAGCCGTACCCAGTCTGCCACTCCGTTACGGTGGTCAAACTGGGCCGTTTCCAGGGGACACTACGAGGAAGTATGCGCTGTGGGGGGTCCCCCAACCTAACCTAACCTAACCTTTTTTTTTTTTTTTTTTTTTTTTTTTTTTTGATAACGCTGGAAAAAAATGCATTACGCATACCCGCCCATCGGGGGAATGGACGGGCTATGTGGGACTCCCCGGGCAAGCCCGGTATACCCACTAAAATAAACCAGCGCACTCCCGCATCGTCTGTGTGGAGGAGGACTGGGAAACCGGCACAGCCTTTACGCCCAGTCCTCCGCCGACGACTGCCCACCATAATGGCGGGCCCCGCACGCCCCTCCCTCAGTGGAGGGGCCCGGGAATGACCGTGAGTGATCGGCCATTCCCGCCCGACGAGGGTGGTGATTGTGCAATGCAGACGACTGGCGCCCCCGCACCTGCCGCCCGCTAATCACCACCAGGGGGTGGGCGCAGGCGATCGTACAACCGCCTTCTCCCACCCCCACCGCTGCCTCCTTTTGCGACATGGCGTCCTCGCAAAAGGAGGCAACCGCCGCCCAGGCCTCCCCGCTCCCCAGCATGGATTTACCACACCGGGAAGCGAGAGGACCTGCCAAACACCTCAGGGCACGGCGCAGCTACGCCCCCGCTGGGCACACCTAGACGGTGTGCCGCGCCGTACCCTCCACCGCACTGGACCTGACGGTCCCCTCCTATGCGGCATCTGGCCAGAATCCGCGAAGGCCAGATGCCGCCCTCCGCGTGTGCGGCGAAGCGTCGAGAACGACACTCCGCCGCCTCCTCCAACCATTGACTTGTCCCTGCCGACCATCCCACGTCAAAAGAGGGTCGGCAACGACAAGTCACACCCTCCTCTTGGGCCCACCTCCCGCCCCCGAACCGCGGCCACCCCCACCCGCAGGAGAGATTCCGGGCTGCAGAGCCAGGTGCAGAGCGGGCAAAGCCCGGATGCAGAGCCGGGCAAAGCAGGGTGCAGAGCTGGTCAGTGCACTCGGGGAACTCAAACCGCACGAGTACCGAGTGCAAAGCCAGGTGCAGAGCGGGCAGAGCCGGTCACTGCAGAGCCGGGCAGTGCAGGGTGCAGAGCTGGGGTGCCCCGGGCGTTCCCCCCCGCAGGGGAAGGCGGCCCGCCCAGAGGCAAGGAAGTGAGCCCCACCGCTTACCTACCAAACCTAACCTACCCCACCCACCCCAACCTACCTACCCAGCCTACCCCTTCGCCGCGTCTGGAGTGTCCTCTGCTATTCAGAGGAACACCCAGAGCGACGAGTCCCCCCCCTACCCCCCCCGTCAGATATTCGCCATCGCCAACAAGAACCCACGAATGGGAAGTTATTGACGGTGCCCAGGGTGCACCAGCCCAACGGGTTGCTCTTCTCCCCGGACGTATCCGAAAGAGACCAGCAACCAACTGGGCCAACGTGGAGGTTACCTGACCCGCACCCCAACCTAACCTAACCTAACCTAACCTAACCTAACCTAACCTAACCTAACCTAACCTAACCTAACCCAGTCACCCGCCACCCGCGCGCCCGAACGGTCACGTTTCCGCGAGCTCCGTAGCGAAAAAATCAAGCTCCGCAGCGAAAAAACAGTGAAAAAATCAAGTCTACGGACTTCCGTGTCGTAAAAACCCGTGTTATACATCAAAAGTTGCGCGCTGACGAGCACTAGCGAATGGTGTTTTCAAAATTAAAATCGGTCCAAAATTGGAAAAACTGTGACATAAAATAAACGGAAAAAACGGAAAAAAATTGTAAACAAAAGTGGAAAGTGGCGTGCGGCGCGAGATTAGTCGCGACAACATATAAATTTTAAATTACCCTGTGAAGTGTTACCTAAGTGCCTACATCCTCACGAAATTTCGGATTTTTTGACCCCTCCTAAAAGGGTCTTTTACCCCTTTTACTGAGCGCGGGAAAAAAGGCAAACATTGCGGGAGAAAATTCGCGAAACGCGATTAGTCGCTGTGACCTATTAATTTTATTAACTGAAAAGTAGCGTTAGCTCATGGACTATAACCCACAAAAAACCTGGATTTTTTAAGTGAGTGAAAACGACTTTCGCGAGACTTTTTCCAAAACCGGGCGTGAAAAGTGACAAAATCTTGTAGAAAACCTCAAACTCCTTCTGAGTTGAGGGAAATTCCACCCAAAATAGTGATTTATAGTGTTTAACTAAGTGCTTTCGACAAACCTAGACCACCGGCAACTACTTTCCGTGAGGTCCTAGGCCTCAAATAGCGGCTAAAGCGGCCCGCGGAAAATTCCACGCGCAGAAGAACTCGCGAGAACCAGTCCAGGAACGCGATCTTCGAGATCTGTGGACCTGAACAGGTACCTGGGTCAGTCAGCAACCACCCTGGAAATTTTCGCGAAGATCCTAGGACTCTAAGTGCCGAAACAAAGTATTTGCCGTTGTATTTTATTTTTTTTCCATTTTAAAATATTTTTAACATTCCCAATATAATATTAATCACCATAGTAAAAATAGAATAATATAGAATAGATAATTGCCTATAATACAAAAAATCTGGGTTAAATTCAAACCCACCTTGCCTATTAAAAACAACTTTTTCCAAATTCACATTTTGTTCGCAAGCTTCAAGTTAACCTTGTAATTCTGTTTCTTTGTTCTGCAAAACTAAATCCGGTCATAACTTTGACTAGGACGGACCTAGGCAGGGGGTTGGACCGGATTAGGAGTTTCTAGAGCCTAAACTAGGTATTGGCAATTTTAGAATTTTAAAAAACCATAAAATAAAAAAGTGCAAATTCAAACTGCTATCGGGAATGTTCGGGAATGTTGAAAGGTACTGCGTGGTGCTTTATTGACTGTTTTTATTGTTTTAACCTAGGCTAAGCTAAGAATCTTATGTGTATAGTTTATGTTGAGTGTTCACGTGTATTGAACTAAAATTATCCCGTGTTTTCATTTTAATTACATTTTTAATAATTATTGTTAAGCAAAACTGACCCATATTAATAGGGACATAGGGTTTAGATCTTCTTTCACTAGTGTTGGTGAATCTTATAAATTATTCCATAAGTAAATAATTCTATTATTTTATTTTTGCGCAAAAATGACCCGTATGGCAGGGGCAAAGGGTCCATTTTAGTATTAATTAATTATCTCCATCTCGTGTTATTTAATTCATTTGCTACCTTATAATGTCAATTCAAATTACCCAGTAGGGATCCGTACAAGTAGGGACATAAAGTCGGTTTCATTTCATTTCTTTAGTCACCTTTTAATTTCATTATATTTTCCAAATTCTTTATTCCATAATTAAATAATTTGTTTATTTTATTTTTGCGCAAAAATGACCCGTATTGCAGGGGCATAGGGTCCATTTTAGTATTAATTAATTATTTCCATCACGTATTATTTACTTCATTTTCTACCTTATAATGTCAATTTAATTTACCCAGTAGGGACCCGTACAAGTAGGGACATAAAGTCGGTTTCATTTTATTTCATTAGTTACCTTTTAATTTCATTATATTTTTCCAAATTCTAATTACTTATAACGTAAATAACTCGGAAACGGAGAGAGATAGGCCGATTTTGAGGTCGACCTACGTACACTAGTGTAACTAGTGTACGTGCCGAAGCCTCAGATCACCTCCTCCAGATCCCCCCAAATTTAATTTTATTATTATTATCTTTTGTTTATTTTAATCAAAATTCACATTTTGCTAGCACGCTTCAAGTTAACCTTGTAATTCTGTTCTATTCTTTCTTTCCTTGTAAATTATATTTCCATTTTTCAAAAATTTTGAGCCGCCATTAAATTTGAACCGACCTTTAAAAATTAATTACTTATAACGCAAATAACTCGGAAACGGAGCGAGATAGGCCGATTTTGAGGTCGACCTACGTACACTAGTGTAACTAGTGTACGTGCCGAAGCCTCAGATCACCTCCTCCAGATCCCCCCAAATTTAATTTTATTATTATTATCTTTTGTTTATTTTTAAGCCCAATAAATTTTCTTTTTTAATATTACATTATTACAATTAGGTAGTAGGTTCATGTTAGGTATTAAGTAACTGTATTGGTAGGGACGTACTCAAAAATATATATATAATTTTTTTTTTTTTTTTTTTTTTTTTTTTTTTCACTCGGCTCTTGCGTGTATTATAAGACCCGTAGGAGTAAGTACACCCACCCAAAATGATAAGGACGCCCGGAAAACCGCCCAAAATACCGGAAACAGCAACAGAGCCTCCTCAGACTTCTTCTGAGGAGGCAACCACCCTCACCCCTACCCCGCTAAATACCACAATACCACCTATAGACATAATAGAAGCGCCCAAGCAAATCTCTCCACCTAAAATTAAATATGTGGACCGGACCTCGGAGGCTAAGGCCTGCCTAACCAAAACTAAACTTAACCTGAGCAGCTCCCGGAACACAAAGACGGAAATAAAAACAGCTATATCAGAAGCTGCCGAGAGACTGTTTCAATTAGTTAAGGAGGCCGAGGTGGAACTAAAGGCCACTAAACTCAAATTAACAAAAGAGGGGTCGTCGCCGGTTGAACCTCAGCTACCGCCCACAAATTCAACCTCACCGGAAGAGAAAGAGGCGAACAGTGTGTTGCTGAAAACATTGGAGCAACACACGAAGCTTCTCGCTGAGAGCAACAAACAAATTGGGGAACTCAACGAGAGGATGGACCTTCATAAGGTGATTCTCGAGAAGGCCAGCTACGCAAAGGTAGCCGCAACCGGAGTTGCAAAGTCACCGCCAGGGCGCGGTACCTTGCACTCGGTAGTGGTTGCCTCAAAAGATGAGACGGAGACGGGCGAGGCAGTCCTCGATAGGATCAGGAAAGCGGCGAATACTGAGGAGGGATGGGTTAAGGTAGACAAGGTGAGGAAAGCCAAGGACCGAAAAATTATAATGGGTTTCGAAACAAAAGAAGAGCGGAATAAAATGAAGACCCGACTCCAAAAGGAGGGAGTGGAGCTCACCGTCGAGGAGGTCAAAAACAAGGACCCATTGCTGGTTCTCAGGAATGTCCTGGTAGCTAGTACCGATGAGGACATCATTAAGGCCCTGAGAAACCAGAACAGGGGCGTTTTTGACGGCCTCGACGATGAGCAAAACAGAATTGTGGTAAAGTTTAGGAGGAGAACGCGAAACCCGCACCTTAACCACGTCATCGTCTGCGTCTCGCCCACTATTTGGCAAAGGGCGCTGGAGCGCGGGGCGCTGCATGTGGAGCTTCAGCGCATCAAGGTCGAGGATCAGTCGCCGCTGGTGCAGTGCACCCGCTGTCTCGGCTTCGGGCACGGCAAGCGGTTCTGCAATGAGCCTGAGGACCTCTGCAGCCATTGTGGAGGCCCACACATGAGGTCAGAGTGCCAAGATTGGCTTGCAGGATCACCACCCGCTTGTCGCAACTGTGCCAGATCCAAACTAGAGAATGGGAATCATAACGCATTTAGCCACGACTGCCCAGTGCGCGTAAGATGGGATAACGTGGCCAGGTCCACTGTGGCCTACTGCTAAGGGCAACTCACGAGCAAACACCAACTATGGAGTACTGCAGGCCAACCTCCAACGAAAAAAGCTTGCCACCAACGAGCTTCTCATTGAGGCAACAAAGCGTGGCGTATCAGTTGCGCTCCTGCAGGAACCGTACGTGGCCGGGGCTGGAGTTATGAAGAGTCAAAGGGGCGTCAGGATCTTCCAGAACAATAGCATAGGAGGTGGGACTGTGAAAGCGGCAATTGCTGTCTTTAACAGTGACCTCGTTGTTAAGCAGTACCCGAAACTCACCACCAATAACATCTCGGTGGTGGGAATCCTGACTAGTGCCTGGGAGATCACGCTTGTCTCTTTATACTGTGAGCCAGACCAGCCTATCGAGCCATATTTAGAACACCTAAGGCAAATAGGGCTCGTCGTCGGTTCCGGGAAGCTGGTCGTTGGAGGGGACGCCAATGCAAAATCCATATGGTGGGGCAGCCCGAAGAATGACCACAGGGGAGAGGAAATGGTTGCAACTCTCGGCGAGCTTGGGCTTAATATACTCAACCGAGGGGAAATTCCGACCTTCGACACCATCCGAGGAGGGAAGCGGTACAGCAGTTACGTTGATATCACTGCATGCTCCAACAACATCCTGGAGCTGGTAGATGACTGGAGGGTTGACGAGGGCCTAACGAGCTCGGACCACAACGGCATTGCATTTAGTATTCTCTTGGAGAAATCCAAGGGAATTAAAATCGAAAGAACTACTCGTAAATTTAACACCATAAAAGCCAATTGGTCCGAATTCCATAAGGAATTTGAACAATTGAAAATAGATAACAACTTATCAATTGCCGAAATTAATAAAATTAAAAACAAAAAAGAAATAGATACCTTCACCGATAACCTTAATAAGTCAATAAATGAAGCCTGTAACTCAACTATACCTGTTAAAAAAGTAAAAGATAAACTTACCTTGCCGTGGTGGTCCGAGAGACTCGCTGGGATGAAGAGGACAGTCAATACTATGAGGCGCAGGATCCGTTGTGCCGCCCCAGTCCGGAGGCAGAAGGTCGTGGATGAGTACCTGAAACGGAAAGAGGAGTATGAATCGGAGGCGGCCAAAGCTCAGACCGAGAGTTGGAAGGAGTTCTGCGGGAAGCAGGACAGGGAGGGGGTTTGGGAGGGCATATATAGAGTCATAGGAAGGACACAGCGTAGGGAAGAGGACTTGCTATTGGAATGGAACGGTGATGTGCTGGACGCTAAGGGCTCAGTGAAGCTCTTGGCTGAAACTCTTTACCCAGAAGACTCACCGGAGAGCGATAATGCTCATCACCTTTCCATCCGGTCGAAAGCCGAATGTGTGAACGGTGGGGAACAACATGACGGCTGCGACCCACCGTTTACAATGGCTGAGCTGACGAAATCGGTGACGTCCTTCAATCCGAAAAAGGCGCCAGGTTCCGATGGCTTTACGGCCGACATCTGCCGTGAAGTCGTGAATAATGACCCGGATTTGTTCCTGAGGTTCCTGAACAGGTGTCTGGAGCTCCATTATTTCCCCACGTCCTGGAAGGAGGCTACAGTTGTCATTTTGAGGAAACCAGGGAAAGAAAATTACTCCACTCCCAAGTCTTATAGGCCGATTGGGCTATTGCCTATACTTGGGAAGATATTTGAAAAGATGCTGGTGGCCCGCCTAAAGTTCCATCTCTTGCCGAAGATGAGTACCCACCAGTACGGATTCATGCCCCAGAGGAGTACCGAAGACTCCCTCTATGCACTTATGCAGCACGTTCAACAAAAGCTCGCACAAAAAAGGATCATAACACTCGTATCTTTAGACATAGAGGGAGCCTTCGATAACGCCTGGTGGCCAGCAGTACGTGTCCGTCTGGCGGAGGAAAAGTGTCCGGTAAACCTTAGGCGGGTCATCGATGACTACCTCAGTGACCGAAAAGTCTCCATTAGGTACGGTGGGGAAACATACACCAAAAGCACCAGCAAGGGGTGTGTCCAGGGCTCGATCGGGGGCCCGATCTTTTGGAACTTGCCCCTAGACCCCCTCCTTAAGGCGCTGCAGAGTGATGGGATATACGTCCAGGCATTCGCGGACGATGTCCTCCTTGTCTTCGACGGGGAGACTGCGCTCGAGGTGGAGTTAGCCGCCAACGCAGCTCTCGCTCGTGTTCTGGCGTGGGGTGTCGAAAATAAGCTCAAATTTGCACCTCATAAAACCACCGCAATGGTGATCACAAAAAAGTTGAAGTTCGACACACCACGCCTGAGCATGGGGGGGACAGACATCGTCCTAGCGAAAGAAATGAAAATACTGGGTGTAACAATAGATAGTGCGTTGACTTTCAACACCCATGTCTCAATCGTGTGCAGGAAGGCGATTGATATATACAAACGGCTGTGCAGAGCTGCGAGGGTCAGCTGGGGGCTAAACCCAGACATCGTTAGGATCATCTACGTGGCGACAATGGAGCCCATAATCCTTTATGCCGCGAGCGTTTGGGCTCCAGCAGCCGAAAAGCTGGGAATGCAAAAGCAGCTTAGGAACGTCCAGCGCGGGGTTGCCCAGAAAATGTGCAGAGCATACCGCACGGTCTCCCTAAACTCTGCTCTGGTGCTGACTGGGATACTCCCACTCGATCTTCGCGTCCGCGAAGCAGCTGCTCTCTACGGAGCAAGGAGGGGAGTACCCCAGCCCGTACTGGGGGACAGGGAGGTGGAGCGAATGGCACCCGTGCTGGAGGCCCCACACCCGGCGGAGCAGATGTGCTTGGAGTTCGGAAGCCTGGTAGACGAGGAACAGTACAATGACCACAGCAACTATGATGTGCGTATATTCACAGACGGCAGCAAAATTGAGGGCAAAGTCGGGGCGGCGCTATCCTTGTGGAATGGCGCTGTCGAGGCGAAAGCCCTCAAGTTTGCTCTGCCGTCCTATTGCACCGTATACCAGGCTGAACTTCTGGCCCTGCAAAGGGCGGTGGGAGAGGTGCTCAAGCGTAGTGAAACCACGTTCGGCGTCTTCAGCGACTCCATGGCGGCCCTTCAGTCAGTTACCAACTCAAGTTCCCCCCACCCCTTGGCTGTGGAAACCAGAGACGCCTTACGTCGCTGTAAACTCCAGAACAAGTGCGTCTCGCTGTTCTGGATAAAAGCCCACGCAGGGTTGGAGGGAAACGAGAGAGCTGACCAACTTGCAAAGGAGGCTGCCCTGGGGTCGAAGAAGAGGCCGGACTATGACCAGTGTCCCGTTTCATTCGTCAAGCGAGTAATCCGGTTGGAGACGCTTGGCGAGTGGAACGGGAGATATAGATCGGGTGACACAGCCTCGGGCACGAAAATCTTTTTCCCGGACGCCGTGGCGGCGTACAGAGTGGTACGCAAGATGACCCACAACAGCATGACTACGCAGATTCTGACGGGGCACGGTGGGTTCTCCGCATACTTGAAACGTTTCAAGTGTAAGGAGGACCCATCGTGCGCCTGTGAACCTGGTGTCGAAGAGACGGTTCTGCACATACTTTTCGAGTGCCCAATGACCGAAAGATTGCGATTTGAGACAGAGCAACAGTTGGGTGTGGAATTGAATGCGCAACAAGTACCGCATCTAATGACGGGTAAGAAGAGGGAACTGTTCTTAGATTATTGTAGTCAAATAACATCCATAGTTAACAAAAGGAATAAAACCGAGTAAGAAAATATGCTGTCACAATATACTGTGTTATTTAAGAACAGAAAAATAGTGCTAGTAAAATGTAAAATGAACGTGTAAAATTTAAATTTAGTGTTAAACAAAAACTGCTCCCGTCCTTTTAGGACCTGTAAACAATCTTGGTAAAATAAATCGACATTAATGTTTAAATATAAGATGTGCTCCCCCTACTCTGTAGGGCCCGAATACTGTTTATGATAAAATATAAGTATACTTAAGATGTAGTAATTAAACGATAAATAATTATAAGTAAAGTAAATAATAATAATAGATAAAACTAGTGTTTAAGAAATTGTAAAATCTTTGTAGTATAGTAATAAGATCCTAGTTATATAAAGTAGAATTAAATAAGACATAAGAAACTGTAAAGTAGAATAAGTTATACTAAGTATTTATGTAAGAATATGGAAATAAAAATCCTGTCCTTGGCTTTTACTAAAATAAAAATGGATAGTTAGTTAGCTAGAAAATAGATGGGAATCCCACCCATAACAGACACAAATGAGGATGTATGAGAGAAAGATAAAGTATGAGGAATGAAAGTGCGAGAGGAATAAATGCGAGAACTGGAATGAATGTATCAGATCACAATAGACTCCGACCATGTTGGGGGTAGAAGTAATTAAAAAAAAAAAAAAAAAAAAAAAAAAAAAAAAAAAAAAAAACCTAACCTAACCTAACCTTTTTTTTTTTTTTTTGTTTTCCCAGGAAAATTCCTAACGAATACGCAGTGGTCCGGGGGAACCACTGCGTTATGTGGGGTATGCACCCACTAAAAACCTGGAGTGTTCCTTCACTCGCCCACGGGGCTGCGGGACCCACGAGGCTTGCAACCGCGTGCCCCGCTGGCGTTGCTCCACAACGGAGCCCTCCTCTGAGGGCAGGGCTAAGTCACTACAGACTCTCTGCCCCGCCCCAATAATCCACCTCTATCTCCTCCTCCTAGCACTGAGACGCCCGGAACACCCAGGCGCCTCAGAGCGCTGGACCTTTGTGTGAACGTCGGACACCCCGATCCTCCGCCCACGGTCCCCTACATTGCGGCATTTGGCCCGCGAAGGCCAGACGCCGCCTTCCTCCACCAACTCGTCGCTGTCGACGGCGGCACACCTCAAAGGGCTTCCCTCCTTACCTCCGGGCGAGGCCTTCCCCCACCGCATGAAAGCTGTCGCTTGAGCCGGGCGGCAGAGCTGGGGTGCAGCCGGTCGCAGAGCCGGGTGTAAAACCGGTCGCAGAGCCGACTATTGTGCAGAGCCAGGTGAGCACCGGTTGTAGAGCCGGTTAAAGCTAGGACACCGTCCCGCAGGTGGGTGCGCCGCAGGAGAGCCGTCACTTGAACACAGGCGGCAGAGCTGGGGTGCAGCCGGTCGCAGAGCCGGGTGTAAAACCGGTCGCAGAGCCGACTATTGTGCAGAGCCAGGTGAGCACAGGTTGTAGAGCCGGTTAAAGCTAGGACACCCTCCCGCATTGCTGGTCAGCCCGCCCAGAGGCCCGAAAGTGAGCCCTGTTGTCGCATCCAGAGTGTCCTCTGCTAATCAGAGTAACACCCGGAGCACCTCCTCCTCCTTCACCCTCGTCCTACTGATTTCCCTCTGGAGATTCCCCATGTGTTCCTGAGGAACACCCAGAGCGAAATCAACCCCCCCTCCCCGTCAGGTATTCGCCACCGCCAACAAGAACCCACGAATGGGAAGTTATTGACGGTACCCAGAGTGCACCAGCCCAGCGGGTTGCTCTTCTCCCCGGACGTATCCGAAAGAGACCAGCAACCAACTAGGCCAACGTGGAGGTTACCTGACCCGCACCCCAACCTAACCTTTTTTTTTTTTTTTTTTTTTTTTTTGTTCTCCCAGGAAAATTCCTGACGAATACGCAGTGGCCTGGGGGGGACCACTGCGTTATGTGGGGTTCGCACCCACTAAAAACCTGGAGTGTTCCTTCACTCGCCCACGGGGCTGCGGGACCCACGAGGCTTGCAACCGCGTGCCCCGCTGGCGTTGCTCCGCAACGGAGCTCTTCTCTATTGGGCGGGGCAGAGTCCCTTGTTGTTAGTTGAGACCCAACCCAGCCCAATTTCACCTCAAAATCAATCTCCTCCTAGCACTGAGGCGACCGGGAACACCGCGGCGTCTCAGTGCGTGGGACCTTTGGGTGGACGGTGGATCCCCCGATCCACCGCCCACGGTCCCCGGCGTTACGGCATCATTCGGCCCGCAAAGGCCAGACGCCGTCTTCCGCGTCTACGGCGACGCATCGGAGCCGAGTCAACGTCGTTTTCCCGATCCCTTTCCGCCGCCTCCTTCCGTGACATCACCTCGACGCTGAACGTCGCTACCGCTCGCCAATACTCGTCGCTGTCGACCATCTTCTTGAGGAGGGCCGGCAGCGACAGGTCGTCCCCGACGGTCGCGGACAGGGCGGCGCGAGGGACCGCCCAAGCAGGGCACTCCTCGCGCGTGTGTTGCGCCGTGTCCGCGACTCCCGCCACGCAATGGTGGCACACGTCCGTGGGCTCCCTCCTTGCCACCCGGTACAGGTATCTGCCAAAGCAACCGTGCCCGGTGATCATCTGTGTCAGGTGGAAGGAGAGAGCCCCGTGCCGCCGTTCGAGCCACTCGCGGAGAATGGGCCGAACGGCGGTCACTACCTCTCGGCTCTCAACCCGATCTTCTTCTAGGCGCGCCGCCCACCTCCGCAGGAGAGTGTCACGCCACTCCTCTCGCCAGCGACGAATCTCCCGCGGATGTGGGGGGCGGCCGCCGCCCGCAATCGCCTCTTTCGTTCGCCAGTACGCCGCGGCGAGTACCTCTGCATCGAGGTCCCACGGCGGCGTACCGGCGAGCACACACGCGCCGACGCACGACACGGTGCGGTACGCCCGGGCCACCCTGAGCGCCATGGCGCGCTGCGGTCGTCGCAGCGCAGCCAGATTCGGGCCGCTCATGGCTCCTACCCATATTGGCGCCCCGTAGAGCGCCATGGAGCGCACCACACCCGTGTACAGGCGTCGGCAGACTCCACCCGGCCCCCCGACATTTGGGAGGATCCGCCCCAATGCCCCAGCGGTGGCCAACAACTTTGGGGCCAACCGCCGGAAGTGCTCCTCGAACTTCCATCGGCCGTCGAGTACGAGGCCCAGGTACTTCATCGAAGTACCGACGGCGATGGAAGTTCCTCCCACAACAATGGAGGCCCCCGGCGGCGGCCTCTGTCGGGGCCCGTGAAACAGGAGGGCCTCTGACTTTTCCAGGGCCACCTCGAGCCCCAGGGCACGGATCCTCCCCACTACCTGGGCCACACCCGCCGTGGCGAGCAGGGATGCCTCTCTGTAGGTGCCGCCGCGGGCTAGCACGAGGGTGTCATCGGCGTAACAGATTACGCTGACCCCCCGCAAAGTGGCCCCGCGCAGCACCCAGTCGTAGCCGATGTTCCACAGGGGAGGGCCCAGAACAGACCCCTGCGGAACACCGCACGACATTTCCCTCCTCCCCTCGCCGGCCCTCGTCGGGAAAACGACGGCTCTGCCGGCAAAGTAGTCGGCGATGACCCGCTGGAGGTACTGCGGCACGCCGTGAAACCGCAGCGCCGCCTTGATCGTTTCCCAGGGAAGCGTGTTGAATGCGTTGCGGATGTCCAATGACACCGCAAGCAACACGCCACCCCGGGAGACGGCCTCCTCGGTGAGATCTCTCACGCGCGCAACGGCGTCCAGGGTCGACCGACCCCGGCGGAAACCGAACTGCGCGTCGTCCAGATCCGGATCCATGCACTCGGCCAGGCGAGCCGCGAGCACACGCTCGAAGAGCTTGCTCACCTCGCCGAGCAACACGATCGGACGGTAGGACGACGGCAGTCCGGCCGGGCGCCCTGCCTTCGGCAGTAGTACGAGTTTGCCCGTCTTCCACGCGCGCGGGAATCGACCCTGCACCACGCATGCGGTGAAGAGGGACCTCACCCTCTCTCCGATCTCCTCCAGCGCGATCGCTAATGCCGTCCCCGGAACGCCGTCCGGGCCCGGGGCGGTCCTCTTCATTTTGAGCCTGAGGACGGCCGCCCCGAATTCGGCCTCCGACACCGGCGGTGCGGGGACTTCGTCCTCAACCTCGGCCGATCGCGCACCGTGTCGGGCCATCGCCGGAGGCACCCACTCGTCTCGCTGCGGGAAGAGGGTGCCCACCACCTCTTCGAGAAGACCCCCGTCCACGCTAGAAGTGACGGGGGGAGCCCAGGGCCGCAGCTTTTTTCTGACGGCTTTGTACGGCCTACCCCAAGGGTCGCCATCGAGGGTCCGCAACCATTCCTCCCACGCCGCCTCCTTGGCCCGCGCGATTGCCAACTGGAACGTTTCGCGCAAAGCCCTGTAGGCGGCGTAGGAGGCATTCTCCTCATTCGCGTCCCGGACTCGCCTCCGCCTGCACCGAGTGTATTGGCGGCGTGCCCTACCGCAATCGATGCGCATGCGGCGGAGCTCGTCGCTCCACCAATACACCCGATGCCGAGGAGGGAGGGGTCTCGCCCTGGGCATCGCCGCGTCGCATATGCGGCCCAGCGAGGCCGCAAGGCGCCCTGCCTCCTCGTCCACGTCCTGGCCAATGTCGGGCCCGAACACCCAGTCCTCGACTACAGCGGCCTCTCTGGCGACCTCCCTATCGAGCCGCCCCAGCACCCAGCGCGGGCCGCCCCCAACAACAGTAAGGTTCCCGTCCTGACCGCCAGTGGGGAGCGCGGAGACATCGAATCGGATGTAACGGTGGTCCGACAGTGTCTCCACGCCCACCACCACCCTCCAATTCTGGACACGGCGCGCCAGGGCGGGCGATGCCAACGTAATATCGACTATAGACCCACCCTGTTGCCGCACGCACGTGTCCTCCGACCCGGTGTTGAGGACGGCCAAGCCCATGGAGACCGCCCACTCCTCCAGACACTCACCCCGCGCATCCGTCGCCGGGGATCCCCACGCCGTTGATTTGGCGTTGAAATCCCCAGCGACTAGCACGGGGCTAGGGGCGACCTGCCCAACCAGGGCGCCCACCTCCCCGAGCATTGCCTCAAAGTCGGCGAGGGCCCGGTTGGGTGAGAAGTACACCCCTATCACTGTGATGCCACCCACGGCTGCCAGTACGTAGTCCCTACCCCTCGACACGTGGCCGATGGGCGGGGCGCCAGAGACAGCCGGGGCAGCGATGGCCACCAAGCCATCCCTGCTACCGACCCAGTCATCTCGGGTGGGGACAAAGTAGGGCTCGGCGACTACGGCCACTTTGATTCCCCACTCTGCCAGGGTCTGGGTGAAAAGATCCTGGGCCCTGGCAGAGTGGTTAATGTTCGCCTGCAGAAAGGCGAGTCCGGGCATTTATGTGGCGGTTTCCATTGGCCCCTCCGCTGCTTTTGGGCCTTGGGTAGGCCCACCGCCCTTATTTTTGACTTTGTTGTTCTGGGCTTTGCCCACACAGCCTGCACCACCAAGAGGGTGCCCAGCCGGTTTGCCCGCTGCTGCGCAGGTGGCGCAGTTGGGCTCGGCCCGGCACTCACGCGCCCGGTGGCCCGGTTTTCCGCAGCGGTAGCAGAGACCGCTGCGGTCCACCTCCGACCCACACTTGCTGGCGACGTGGCCCAGGTTGAGGCACCTGAAGCACCTGAGGGGCCTAACCGCCAGCAAAGTAACTCTGGCCGTAATCCAGCCAACTTTTAGGCGTTCGGCGCCAACAACAGTTTTGGCGGCGGCCACCGGGCAGCCAAGCCACATCGTGGCCCGGTCGCTGATGACACCGGGCCTGATGTCGTCGACGTGACATCCCCCCTGCGCAGCGAAAGCCGCCACCACCTCTGCGGCGGTGACAGAGTCGTCGAGTCCTGAAACCAACACGTCCACTCTTTTGGTCGGGCGGGAGACCCTGACCACCTCGGCGCTCAGGACCTCTCTCAGCTTATTGGCCAGCGAGTCGGCCTTCTCCGCGCCCCCATCCCCGAAGATTTCAAGGATGCGGGCGCCGGTGACCGTGGTCCTGCAGCGCATTTCTTCTATGCCGAGACTCTCCCTGTCGATCCGGGTCCGGGCCTCCCGCAATACTGAGCTGTAAGTGGCTCCCTGCTCAGCCGCGCCCGGTTGCAGCGTAAGTGTCACTGCTGCCGTTTTCGGCGCGCGCAGCTTCGCCACCGCCGCTGTCTTCTTCTTCTGGGTGCTCTGGGCGCTTGTCTGCTTGCCACTGCTTTTGGCACCCCGAGCAGCAACCAAGCTCCACTGCTCCGTCAATGGGGGCGGTGGGGGGGCGTCCTTCATCGGACTAGGGTCCCTTTCAGGGGCCGGGGCCGTCGTTTTCCCCTTGCCTTTCCCCTTTCCTTTGCCCTTGTTTTTGGGCTGGGCTGCGGGCTGGGCTGCGGGCTGGGTTGCGGGCGCAGGCGGAGGCGTCGGGGTTATTGGGGCCTTCGCCTCCGATTCAGATAACTCCCCCTTTCTCTTGTCAGCCGCCAGCGGCGGCCGCAATGCCGGTTCCGGTAGGAGGCGACACTCGAGCCCCTCGAGTCGTGCATTCAGCATATTGCTGAACTGCACGACGCTGGCCCGAGATATCTCCTCCATGAGTTGCCGAATCTGGTCGAAGTCGGGTGCTGCCGCCGTTGCTGCCGCCGCTGGCCGGCTGTTTGCCTCAGCCAGCTGTGCGATGAGCCGCCGGTTTTCGGCCTCTAGTTTGGCAATTTCCTCCGTCATAGTTCGGGCCCTTATGCCCACCGCAGCCTCCTTGATGATCGAGGCCGCATCCTTTAGGGTCTTAATACTGGTCCCCTTCAGGCGACCGGACTTGGTAGCCACCGTTTCTACAGTCTTTGCAGCCTCTAGCAGCAAGCAGTTGAGTGCTGCCAGAGACTGCTCCGTGTCCTCCTCTGGTGCCGGGGGGTTGAGGCCGCTGCGGCAGGCATGTCGTGACAGTTTGAGTGTCTTGGCGACATCCGCTATTTGCTCCTCGGCCTCTATCTGGAGCGTTTCCGCTTTTGCCGCGTTAAGACGGGCCTGGGCCGCGGCTAGGCCGACGTATTCCCCAGTGGTGGGCGGTCGGCCTCTCCCTCTCTTAGATTTGTGCGCCGCCCCTTTTTGCGCCGACGCCATCTCCTCCTCTCCATGCTCGCCCATTCCTCTTTTGCGCCACTTGCGAGTCTCCTCGTTTTCGCTGCTCGAGTCAACGTTCATTTGGCAAGTGTCCTCTTTCTCGCTCTCCGAGCCGGATCCGCACGAAACCATTTTTGCGTCAGATTCGCCGGAGGACTCCGACAGACGCAGCACTGACACGCGTAGTTCCTTTTCAGGATTCTTCTTCGCCTGCCTCACCTTTCTCTCCTTCTTCTTCTCCTCCTTCATCTCCACCTTTACTTCCTCCTTCTTTTTTTCGTCTTGTTTGTTTTGTTTTTGTAAATGTTCCATTGTTATTCCCACGAGTATGGGACGATATAAATAACACTGTCGGGTGACGCCCATTCCTGTACCAGTGTAGCTATATACTGTAGAGGTCGCCTGGTATCTACAGGTTTTTACGACTTCGCTGTCGGGTTTTTTAGGGTTTTCCATTCCCGCGGGCCGGCCGATTAAGGCAAGCCCTCCGGTCCACAACACATCCCGTACCCCATACCGCAATCGATGGGGGTCTTTGGGAGTATGCCGCGGGCTCCGGAATTAAGGAGAGCTGGCTAGACTCCCCTGTTGGTGGTTCCCTGTTTTCAGGCAACCACCACAACTCCTCCACAACTGTCCTACCTAACCTAACCTGCCTCCTAATTCTGGCCTACCCAGCCTACCCAACCTAGCCTAACCAACCTAGCCTACCCAGCCTAACCTACCCAACCCCTGTGTCGCATCTGGTGTGTCCTCTGCTGTTCAGAGGAACACCCAGAGCGACGCGTACCCCTACCCCCCCCCCGTCAGATATTCGCCACCGCCAACAAGAACCCACGAATGGGAAGTTATTGACGGTACCCAGAGTGCACCAGCCCAGCGGGTTGCTCTTCTCCCCGGACGTATCCGAAAGAGACCAGCAACCAACTAGGCCAACGTGGAGGTTACCTGACCCGCACCCCAACCTAACCTAACCTAACCTAACCTAACCTAACCTAACCTAACCTAACCTAACCTAACCTAACCTAACCTAACCTAACCTAACCTAACCTTTTTTTTTTTTTTTTTTTTTTTTTTTTTTTTTTTTTTTTTTTTTTTTTTTTTTTTTTTTTTTTTTTTTTTTTTGTTCTCCCAGGAAAATTCCTGACGAATACGCAGTGGCCTGGGGGGGACCACTGCGTTATGTGGGGTTCGCACCCACTAAAAACCTGGAGTGTTCCTTCACTCGCCCACGGGGCTGCGGGACCCACGAGGCTTGCAACCGCGTGCCCCGCTGGCGTTGCTCCGCAACGGAGCTCTTCTCTATTGGGCGGGGCAGAGTCCCTTGTTGTTAGTTGAGACCCAACCCAGCCCAATTCCACCTCTATCTTTCTCTTCCTCTCCTAGCACTGAGGCGACCGGGAACACCGCGGCGTCTCAGTGCGTGGGACCTTTGGGTGGACGGTGGATCCCCCGATCCACCGCCCACGGTCCCCGGCGTTACGGCATCATTCGGCCCGCAAAGACCAGACGCCGTCTTCCGCGTCTACGGCGACGCATCGGAGCCGAGTCAACGTCGTTTTCCCGATCCCTTTCCGCCGCCTCCTTCCGTGACATCACCTCGACGCTGAACGTCGCTACCGCTCGCCAAGACTCGTCGCTGTCGACCATCTTCTTGAGGAGGGCCGGCAGCGACAGGTCGTCCCCTACGGTCACGGACAGGGCGGCGCGAGGGACCTCCCAAGCAGGGCATTCCTCGCGCGTGTGTTGCGCCGTGTCCGCGACTCCCGCCACGCAATGGTGGCACACGTCCGTGGGCTCCCTTCCTGCCACCCGGTACAGGTATCTGCCAAAGCAACCGTGCCCGGTGATCATCTGTGTCAGGTGGAAGGAGAGAGCCCCGTGCCGCCGTTCGAGCCACTCGCGGAGAATGGGCCGAACGGCGGTCACCACCTCTCGGCTCTCAACCCGATCTTCTTCTAGGCGCGCCGCCCACCTCCGCAGGAGAGTGTCACGCCACTCCTCTCGCCAGCGACGAATCTCACGCGGATGTGGGGGGCGGCCGCCGCCCGCAATCGCCTCTTTTGTTCGCCAGTACGCCGCGGCGAGTACCTCTGCATCGAGGTCCCACGGCGGCGTACCGGCGAGCACACACGCGCCGACGCACGACACGGTGCGGTACGCCCGGGCCACCCTGAGCGCCATGGCGCGCTGCGGTCGTCGCAGCGCAGCCAGATTCGGGCCGCTCATGGCTCCTACCCATATTGGCGCCCCGTAGAGCGCCATGGAGCGCACCACACCCGTGTACAGGCGTCGGCAGACTCCACCCGGTCCCCCAACATTTGGGAGGATCCGCCCCAATGCCCCAGCGGTGGCCAACAACTTTGGGGCCAACCGCCGGAAGTGCTCCTCGAACTTCCATCGGCCGTCGAGTACGAGGCCCAGGTACTTCATCGAAGTACCGACGGCGATGGAAGTTCCTCCCACAACAATGGAGGCCCCCGGCGGCGGCCTCTGTCGGGGCCCGTGAAACAGGAGGGCCTCTGACTTTTCCAGGGCCACCTCGAGCCCCAGGGCACGGATCCTCCCCACTACCTGGGCCACACCCGCCGTGGCGAGCAGGGATGCCTCTCTGTAGGTGCCGCCGCGGGCTAGCACGAGGGTGTCATCGGCGTAACAGATTACGCTGACCCCCCGCAAAGTGGCCCCGCGCAGCACCCAGTCGTAGCCGATGTTCCACAGGGGAGGGCCCAGAACAGACCCCTGCGGAACACCGCACGACATATCCCTCCTCCCCTCGCCGGCCCTCGTCGGGAAAACGACGGCTCTGCCGGCAAAGTAGTCGGCGATGACCCGCTGGAGGTACTGCGGCACGCCGTGATACCGCAGCGCCGCCTTGATCGTTTCCCAGGGTAGCGTGTTGAATGCGTTGCGAATGTCCAATGACACCGCAAGCAACACGCCGCCCCGGGAGACGGCCTCCTCGGTGAGATCTCTCACCCGCGCAACGGCGTCCAGGGTCGACCGACCCCGGCGGAAACCGAACTGCGCGTCGTCCAGATCCGGATCCATGCACTCGGCCAGGCGAGCCGCGAGCACACGCTCGAAGAGCTTGCTCACCTCGCCGAGTAACACGATCGGACGGTAGGACGACGGCAGTCCGGCCGGGCGCCCTGCCTTCGGCAGTAGTACGAGTTTGCCCGTCTTCCACGCGCGCGGGAATCGACCCTGCACCACGCATGCGGTGAAAAGGGACCTCACCCTCTCTCCGATCTCCTCCAGCGCGATCGCTAATGCCGTCCCCGGAACGCCGTCCGGGCCCGGGGCGGTCCTCTTCATTTTGAGCCTGAGGACGGCCGCCCCGAATTCGGCCTCCGATACCGGCGGTGCGGGGACTTCGTCCTCAACCTCGGCAGATCGCGCACCGTGTCGGGCCATCGCCGGAGGCACCCACTCGTCTCGCTGCGGGAAGAGGGTGCCCACCACCTCTTCGAGAAGACCCCCGTCCACGCTAGAAGTGACGGGGGGAGCCCAGGGCCGCAGCTTTTTTCTGACGGCTTTGTACGGCCTACCCCAAGGGTCGCCATCGAGGGTCCGCAACCATTCCTCCCACGCCGCCTCCTTGGCCCGCGCGATTGCCAACTGGAAAGTTTCGCGCAAAGCCCTGTAGGCGGCGTAGGAGGCATTCTCCTCATTCGCGTCCCGGACTCGCCTCCGCCTGCACCGAGTGTATTGGCGGCGTACCCTACCGCAATCGATGCGCATGCGGCGGAGCTCGTCGCTCCACCAATACACCCGATGCCGAGGAGGGAGGGGTCTCGCCCTGGGCATCGCCGCGTCGCATATGCGGCCCAGCGAGGCCGCAAGGCGCCCTGCCTCCTCGTCCACGTCCTGGCCAATGTCGGGCCCGGACACCCAGTCCTCGACTACAGCGGCCTCTCTGGCGACCTCCCTATCGAGCCGCCCCAGCACCCAGCGCGGGCCGCCCCCAACAACAGTAAGGTTCCCGTCCTGGCCGCCGGTGGGGAGCGCGGAGACATCGAATCGGATGTAACGGTGGTCCGACAGTGTCTCCACGCCCACCACCACCCTCCAATTCTGGACACGGCGCGCCAGGGCGGGCGATGCCAACGTAATGTCGACTATTGATCCACCCTGTTGCCGCACGCACGTGTCCTCCGTCCCGGTGTTGAGGACGGCCAGGCCCATGGAGACCGCCCACTCCTCCAGACACTCACCCCGCGCATCCGTCGCCGGGGATCCCCACGCCGTTGATTTGGCGTTGAAATCCCCAGCGACTAGCACGGGGCTAGGGGCGACCTGCCCAACCAGGGCGCCCACCTCCCCGAGCATTTCCTCAAAGTCGGCGAGGGCCCGGTTGGGTGAGAAGTACACCCCTATCACTGTGATGCCACCCACGGCTGCCAGTACGTAGTCCCTACCCCTCGACACGTGGCCGATGGGCGGGGCGCCAGAGGCAGCCGGGGCAGCGATGGCCACCAAGCCATCGCGGCCACCGACCCAGTCATCTCGGGTGGGGACAAAGTAGGGCTCGGCGACTACGGCCACTTTGATTCCCCACTCTGCCAGGGTCTGGGTGAAAAGATCCTGGGCCCTGGCAGAGTGGTTAATGTTCGCCTGCAGAAAGGCGAGTCCGGGCATTTATGTGGCGGTCTCCATTGGCCCCTCCGCTGCTTTTGGGCCTTGGGTAGGCCCACCGCCCTTATTTTTGGTTTTGTTCTGGGCTTTGCCCACACAGCCTGCACCACCAAGAGGGTGCCCAGCTGGTTTGCCCGCTGCTGCGCAGGTGGCGCAGTTGGGCTCGGCCCGGCACTCACGCGCCCGGTGGCCCGGTTTTCCGCAGCGGTAGCAGAGACCGCTGCGGTCCACCTCCGACCCACACTTGCTGGCGACGTGGCCCAGGTTGAGGCACCTGAAGCACCTGAGGGGCCTAACCGCCAGCAAGGTAACTCTGGCCGTAATCCAGCCTACTTTTAGGCGGTCGGCGCCAACAACAGTTTTGGCGGCGGCCACCGGGCAGCCAAGCCACATCGTGGCCCGGTCGCTGATGACACCGGGCCTGATGTCGTCGACGTGACATCCCCCCTGCGCAGCGAAAGCCGCCACCACCTCTGCGGCGGTGACAGAGTCGTCGAGTCCTGAAACCAACACGTCCACTCTTTTGGTCGGGCGGGAGACCCTGACCACCTCGGCGCTCAGGACCTCTCTTAGCTTATTGGCCAGCGAGTCGGCCTTCTCTGCGCCCCCATCCCCGAAGATTTCGAGGATGCGGGCGCCGGTGACCGTGGTCCTGCAGCGCATTTCCTCGATGCCGAGACTCTCCCTGTCGATCCGGGTCCGGGCCTCCCGCAATACTGAGCTGTATGTAGCTCCCTGCTCAGCCGCGCCCGGTTGCAGCGTAAGGGTCACTGCTGCCGTTTTCGGCGCGCGCAGCTTCGCCACCGCCGCTGTCTTCTTCTTCTGGGTGCTCTGGGCGCTTGTCTGCTTGCCACTGCTTTTGGCACCCCGAGCAGCAACCAAGCTCCACTGCTCCGTCAATGGGGGCGGTGGGGGGGCGTCCTTCATCGGACTAGGGTCCCTTTCAGGGGCCGGGGCCGTCGTTTTCCCCTTGCCTTTCCCCTTTCCTTTGCCCTTGTTTTTGGGCTGGGCTGCGGGCTGGGCTGCGGGCTGGGTTGCGGGCGCAGGCGGAGGCGTCGGGGGTATTGGGGCCTTCGCCTCCGACTCGGCTGACTCCCCCTTTCTCTTGTCAGCCGCCAGCGGCGGCCGCAATGCCGGCTCTGGTAGGAGGCGACACTCGAGCCCTTCGAGTCGTGCATTCAGCATGTTGCTGAACTGCACGACGCTGGCCCGAGCTATCTCCTCCATCATCTCTCTGATTGATTCGGGTGCTGCCGCCGTTGCTGCCGCCGCTGGCCGGCTGTTTGCCTCAGCCAGCTGTGCTGTGAGCCGCCGGTTTTCGGCCTCTAGTTTGGCAATTTCCTCCGTCATAGTTCGGGCCCTTATGCCCACCGCAGCCTCCTTGATGATCGAGGCCGCATCCTTTAGGGTCTTAATACTGGTCCCCTTCAGGCGACCGGACTTGGTAGCCACCGTTTCTACCGTCTTTGCAGCCTCTAGCAGCAAGTAGTTGAGTGCTGCCAGAGACTGCTCCGTGTCCTCCTCTGGTGCCGGGGGGTTGAGGCCGCTGCGGCAGGCATGCCGTGACAGTTTGAGTGTCTTGGCGACCTCCGCTATTTGCTCCTCGGCCTCTATCTGGAGTGTTTCGGCTTTTGCCGCATTAAGATGGGCCTGGGCCGCGGCTAGGCCGACGTATTCCCCAGTGGTGGGCGGTCGGCCTCTTCCTCTCTTAGATTTATGCGCCGCCCCTTTTTGCGCCGACGCCATCTCCTCCTCAACCTAACCTAACCTTTTTTTTTTTTTTTTTTTTTTTTGATCTCGCTGGGAAAAAATGCATTACGCATACCCGCCCCTTGGGGGAATGGGGACGGGCTATGTGGGACTCCCCGGAATGTTCCGGTATACCCACTAAAATAACCCAGCGGCACTCCCGCATCGTCTGTTTGGAGGAGGACTGGGAAACTGGCACAGCCTTTACGCCCAGTCCTCCGCCGACGACCGCCCGCCTTTACAGCGGGGCCTTCACGCCCCTCCCTTTAGTGGAGGGGCCCGGGAATGACCACGTGCTCGGCCATTCCCGCCCGTCGAGGGTGGTGACTAGTGCAATGCAGACGACAGGCGCCCCCGCGCCTGTCGCCCGCTAGTCACCACCGGGAGGTGGGAGGAGACGGTCTTATAACCGCCTTCTCCCACCCCTTCTTCGTCTGCGGAGCGGCGGCGCGAGGGGATCGTCCTCCCGCGCACGCTCCGCCGCCTCCTTTTGCGAAATCACGACCTCGCAAAAGGAGGCAACCGCCGCCCAGGCCTCCTCACTCCCCAGCATGGAGTTGACCACACTGGGAAGTGAGAGGTCCTGCCCGACCACATCAATCAGGGCACGGCGCAGCTCAGCCCAAGCTGGGCACACCTCGAGGGTGTGCTGCGCCGTGTCCTCCGCAGCGCCACAGTCGTGGCACCCCGGGGTTTCCTCCCTCCGGATCCGATGCAGGTGCGTTCCGAAACACCCATGTCCGGACAACACCTGCACTAGACGGAACGAGAGGAAACCGTGGGGTCGCTCGAGCCAGCCCTGCAGGACTGGACCGAGCGCGTCCAGCGTACGGCGGCCAAAGGCGGCGGTGGCGAGGTCCTCCGTCCAATGGAGGACGATGGCGACCCTCGCCTCCCGCCGCACGGCCTCCCTCTCCTCAGGGGCGGGGCGCTCTCCGAGCGCCTTCCGCCGCGCCGTCCAATCGTACACTCTGGCGAGCACCCATGCCTCCAACTCCCAGGGAGGGGTGCCCGCCAGAGCGCACGCCGCAGAAAAGCCCACTGAGCGGTAGGCCCTCGCCACCCGCAGTGCAATAGCCCTTTGGGGCTTGCGGATGGCGGTTGCATTCTCCCTCCTGTGGAGGGAGTCCGCCCAGATGGGTGCGCCGTAGAGCGCCATGCTTCGCAAGATGCCGGCATACAATCGCCGGCACCGTGCACTGGGCCCCCCGAGGTTGGGAAGGAGCCATGAGAGGGCGTCCGCGGCTTTCAGCAGGCGCGTCGACAGCCCGCTGAAGTGCGGGCCGAAGCGCCACCTGCTGTCTAGCACGAGGCCCAGATACTTCATCTGGGCCCCGACCCCTATCCGGACGCCCTCCACGACGATGTGGGCGTTCGGAGGGCAGCGCTGCCGAGGCCCGTGAAAGAACACGGCCTCGGTCTTGTTCAGCGCTACCCTCAATCCAAGCTGGCGGATCCTACCTGCCACCAAGGATCCGCCAGCCGAGGCCAAACAGGCCGCCTCCCCAAAGTCCCTCCCCCGGGCAACGAGGAGAGTGTCATCCGCGTAACAGATGACACTCGTGCCCTGGAGGAGGGTGCCCCGCAGGAGCCAGTCGAATGCGATGTTCCACAAGGGGGGCCCTAGCACCGACCCCTGTGGAACACCGCACTCCGCTCCGTAGCGCCTGATCCTGGCCGTCTTGTCCACCAGGAGGACCTCTCTGTCCTCCAGGTAGCTGGCCAGGATCGCCCGCAGATATGGAGGCACTCCGTGGTACCGGAGTGCCTCCAATATGGTCGAGTGGGGCACGGAGTTGAAGGCGTTGGCGATGTCGAACGACACCGCCAACACTCCGTCCCCCGACTCGACCGCCTCCTGCACGTGGCCCCTGAGTAGGGCCAACGCGTCGACCGTCGAACGCCCTCGGCGAAAACCGAATTGGGCGTCCGACAGGTCAGGCCCTACCTCCCGCAACTGGCTATTTAGCCGGGTGGCGATGATCCCCTCGAACAATTTACCGACCTCATCGAGCAGAACGATGGGCCGGTATGCCGAGGGGGAGTCCACCGGGCGTCCCTCCTTCCGGAGGAGGCACAACTGCCCCTCCTTCCACGGTTTCGGGAACCTCCCAGCCGTCAGACACGCGCTGAAGAGGTCCCGAAACCTATCCTCCATGAGGGACGCCGCGATGGCAACCACCCGTGCGGGGACGCCATCTGGCCCAGGGGCCGTCTTCTTCGCGCGGAGGGACAGAACCCCCGCGCGAAGTTCCTCCGCTGATACTGGAGGGGCCTCCTCCTCCGGCGAAGCCACTCCCCCCCCCAGTGGGGGGTTCATCGTTGGTGGGGCGAACTCGGTCCTGCGCGGAAACAGGGACCGGACCACCCCATCCAGCAACGCCGGCTCCAGGGTCTCCGTGACTGGGGGACCAAAGGGGCGCAGTTGGTTCCGCGCCGCCTTATATGGCCTCCCAAACGGATCCCTGTCGAGGCCCTCCAGCATCTCGGCCCTCGCCGAGTCCTTGGCGGCGCACATAGCCGCCTTGAAGACCGTCTTTGCCTCTAGATAAGAGGCGTAGAGGCGGTCCTCCCCGGCCTGAGACCGGGTAGTGCGCCGCCGACTCCGCGTATAGGCCCTCCTGGCCGCCACGCAGGTGGCCCGTAGCCCCGCCAGCTCCTCCGACCACCAGTACACGGCGCGACGGGGAGGCGGGCGGCGTGACCGAGGCATGCTGGCGTTGCACACCTCGGTCAGGGACGCCCTGAGCTGGACCGCCACGCGGTCCACGTCCAGGACCGGCTCGACAGGGGGTGAGAGCCAGTCCTGGAGAAAGGCCGCCTCCTTGGCTGCCTCCCGGTCCAGGCGGGTGAGAGCCCACCGCGGGAAGGGAGATTGGCCAGAGCGGCCCGTCCCCTCCCGGGGGCCGGTGGAGATGTCGAACCGCACGTATCGGTGGTCCGACAAAGTCTCCACCGTCTCCACCCGCCAGTTCACAACGCGGGCGGCCAGGGCAGGGGTGGCAAACGAGACGTCTACCACCGATCCTCCCCGTTGCCGCACACACGTGTGGACCGCCCCCCTGTTGAGGAGGGACACGCCGCACGAGGCCGCCCAAAATTCGACGGCGCGTCCCCGGACGTTGCAGGAGGCAGCCGGGTTGCCCCAAGCCTCCGACTTGGCGTTCAGGTCGCCCAATATGGCGACCCGGCGTGGTGCCGCCCTCCCGGCGACTGCCGTTAGGATTTCGAGGAAGTCCTCGAAATCCCTTAGAGGGCGGTTTGGGGAGAAATAGACCCCGACCAGGGCCGTATCCCCCCCCCACGCGGCGGCCACGTATCCCGGTCCCCTCTCTAAAAGCGAGAGGGGAGGGGAGTCCGTGGAGGACCGCGCCACCAACGCCACCAAGCCGTCCCGGTCGCCCAGCCAGGTACTGGGGACCGAGTAAGGCTCGGCAACCACCGCCACGTCCACCAACCACTCAGCCACGGTCTGGATCAGCAGATCCTGAGCCGCTCCGCAGTGGTTGGTGTTCACCTGGAGGATGCGATGTTCGACTGGCATTAATCGGACATCGCACCCCCCTCCTCCTCAGCCAGGCCGGCAGCAGCCGGAAGGCCTTCTTCCGCCACGGCGGAGGTAGCGGCAGGCCTTCTCGGCGCCTGTGCTATTCCCTTCTTGGGGGGAGGATTGCACATCCTCCCCTGCATCACGTGCCCTGCCGGGCGGCCAACGGCTGCACAGACGGCGCAGTGCGGCTTGGCGGCCTCGCACGAGGCGGACTTGTGGCCCTCCTTGCCGCAACGGTAGCAGCTCTCTGTCCGGTCCACGGTGGACGGACAGAGGGGCCGGGTGTGCCCGACTCCGAAGCACCTGTAGCACCGCAAGGGCTGCGCCACAAGTGCCCGGACCGCCCCCGAGCTGAAGCCCACGTTGAGCCGTCCTTTATCAAGGACGGCTTTGGCAGCGGCGACTGGGCACTCCATGCGGATAGTGCCCATGCCGCCGCGGCCGGACCTTATGTCCCGGGCTCGTACCGCTGCGACGCCACAGCCCCCTACCGCTGCGACCGCCGCCACCACCTCCTCCTTGGTGACCGAGTCGTCCAAGTCGGTCACCTCGATGGCCGCGGTCTTCACCGGCCTGGCCACCTTGGCCGCATCTGCGATGACCTCTTGCAGCTTCGCTGCGAAGAGGTCCGCATTTTTGCCACCTTCGGCCCCCGGGAACTCAAAGAGCCGAGCCCCAGCCTGTGTCCGGCGACAGGAGACCTTGCCGATCCCCAGTTTTGTGGGATCGGCGTTGGCACGCGCCCGCATCATCACGGACGCGTAGGTCTCCCCCCGCTCCACAGCCTCCGCGGTGAGCGTCACCACGACGGCTGCGGTCTTGGGAGGAACTAAGTTCCTCTTGCCGGCTGGGGGTGAGCCCTTCCCCTTTCCCTGTCCCTTGTCAGTGGCCTGTGACTGGCTGGGAGGGGTGGTGGCGGAGACGGCTGGGGGGGAGGTTTGCCCCTTTCCCTTCCCCTTTCCCTTGCCAGTCGACTGCGACTGGCTGGGAGGGGTGGTGGCGGGTACGGCAGGGACGACAGCTGCCGTCTTCTTGCCCTTGCCCTTGCCCTTGCCGACCACCTTCGTCCAGCCCTGCTGGTTGGTCGGGGTGGTGGCAGGCAGGAGAGGGTCCTCTTCTGACCTCTGTGAGGTCGGCCCCGGCTGACTTCGCCTCTTGTCCGCCGCAAGCGGTGGTCGGAGGCTTTTCTCCGGCAGGAGCCGGTCCTCTATGCCTGCCAGGCAGGCCCTCGTGAAGGCCCTCTCCTCCATCACAACCTTGCGGATGATATCCTCAAGGCCGGAGGAGGTGGAGGGGCCCTCTGCCGCAGGTCTCGGCTCAGCCTGGGTTGGCCGGGCCGTGGCCTCGGCCAGCTTCTGATGAAGCTGGCTGACCTCCGTCTGCAGGCGATCGACCCTCGCCTGCAGTTGCCGCGTCTCGTCGGTCGCCTGCCTCTGCACCAGTTCCGCAATAATGCCGCGCATGCTCGCGGCGCGGCATTTAAGGGCCTTCTGGAAGGTACCCTTTAGTTTCGAGGACTTGGAAGCGACCTCCACGATCCCGTCCTGGTCCTCCACAGCCAACCGCTCCAGCTCCAGTAGGGAGTGGTCCGCGTACAGAACGACAGACGCGCCGTACCCGGACTTGGCACGAGCAAGGCGCGCCTGCCGCTCCTTGGCAGCAACCTGCTCCTCCAGGTCCTGCTGGTACTGCTCCCGCCGAACTAGGTCCAACTGGCGTTGGGCGTCTTCCAGACCCACGTCGTGGGTATCCGCCGTCACCTTCTTGGCCTTAGCCCTCCTCGAAGGCTCCTTCGCCGAACCCGAGCCCGAGGAGCCATCCGACACTTCCTTCAGGAAGTATCGCTTCCGCGATCGCGATCGTGACCGAGAGTACTCGGTCGTCTTCGCGCTAGCGTTCGACGCAATCAACTCACTATCGGAGTCCGATTCGTCCACGTTTCCTTCGTAGAAGGCTCTGCCTTCTGCCGACGCTGAAGCGTCGCGGTGGCCCTGAGAAGGGCCTTTGGGTTGGCCCTGAGAAGGGCCTTTGGGTTGGCCCTGAGAAGGGCCTTTTTTAACAAAATGCCCGAGGGCATCCCGCGGGGGTTTTGATGAAGACATCTCAATAAAATAAAATAAAATTCTCCGCAGGTATCGTACGCGACAAGACAATAAAATTCGCTACGATCGCACAGTGCACTTTGGCCGTACCCAGCCTGCCACTCCGTTACGGTGGTCAGGACTGGGACGTTTCCGGGGAACACGACGGGGACGTAAGCACTGTGGGGGGGTTCCCCAACCTAACCTAACCTAACCTAACCTAACCTAACCTAACCTAACCTAACCTAACCTAACCTAACCTTTTTTTTTTTTTTTTTTTTTTTTTTTTTTTTTTTTTGATAACGCTGGAAAAAAATGCATTACGCATACCCGCCCATCGGGGGAATGGACGGGCTATGTGGGACTCCCCGGGCAAGCCCGGTATACCCACTAAAATAAACCAGCGCACTCCCGCATCGTCTGTGTGGAGGAGGACTGGGAAACCGGCACAGCCTTTACGCCCAGTCCTCCGCCGACGATTGCCCACCATAATGGCGGGCCCCGCACGCCCCTCCATCAGTGGAGGGGCCCGGGAATGACCGTGAGTGATCGGCCATTCCCGCCCGACGAGGGTGGCGATTGTGCAATGCAGACGACAGGCGCCCCCGCACCTGCCGCCCGCTAATCACCACCAGGGGGTGGGCGCAGGCGATCGTACAACCGCCCTCTCCCACCCCCACCGCTGCCTCCTTTTGCGACATGGCGTCCTCGCAAAAGGAGGCAACCGCCGCCCAGGCCTCCCCGCTCCCCAGCATGGATTTACCACACCGGGAAGCGAGAGGACCTGTCTAACTACTCCTCAGGGCACGGCGCAGCTACGCCCCCGCTGGGCACACCTAGACGGTGTGCTGCGCCGTCCCCCCCACCGCGCTGGACCTTAACGGTCCCCTCCATTGCAGCATCTGACCGGTGAAGGCCAGACGCCGCCCACCGCGTGTGCGGCGAAGCGTCGAGAACGACACTCCGCCGCCTCCTCCAACCATTGACTTGTCCCTGCCGACCATCCCACGTCAAAAGAGGGTCGGCAACGACAAGTCACACCCTCCTCTTGGGCCCACCTCCCGCCCCCGAACCGCGGCCACCCCCACCCGCAGGAGAGATTCCGGGCTGCAGAGCCAGGTGCAGAGCGGGCAAAGCCCGGATGCAGAGCCGGGCAAAGCAGGGTGCAGAGCTGGTCAGTGCACTCGGGGAACTCAAACCGCACGAGTACCGAGTGCAAAGCCAGGTGCAGAGCGGGCAGAGCCGGTCACTGCAGAGCCGGGCAGTGCAGGGTGCAGAGCTGGGGTGCCCCGGGCGTTCCCCCCCGCAGGGGAAGGCGGCCCGCCCAGAGGCAAGGAAGTGAGCCCCACCGCTTACCTACCAAACCTAACCTACCCCACCCACCCCAACCTACCTACCCAGCCTACCCCTGTGTCGCGTCTGGAGTGTCCCCTGCTAATCAGGGGAACACCCAGAGCGACGAGTCCCCCCCCCCTCCCCCCCCCGTCAGGTATTCGCCACCGCCAACAAGAACCCACGAATGGGAAGTTATTGACGGTGCCCAGGGTGCACCAGCCCAGCGGGTTGCTCTTCCCCCCGGACGTATCCGAAAGAGACCAGCAACCAACTAGGCCAACGTGGAGGTTACCTGACCCGCACCCCAAACCTAACCTAACCTAACCTAACCTAACCTAACCTAACCTAACCTTTTTTTTTTTTTTTTTTTTTTTTTTTTTTGATAACGCTGGAAAAAAATGCATTACGCATACCCGCCCATCGGGGGAATGGACGGGCTATGTGGGACTCCCCGGGCAAGCCCGGTATACCCACTAAAATAAACCAGCGCACTCCCGCATCGTCTGTGTGGAGGAGGACTGGGAAACCGGCACAGCCTTTACGCCCAGTCCTCCGCCGACGATTGCCCACCGTAATGGCGGGCCCCGCACGCCCCTCCCTCAGTGGAGGGGCCCGGGAATGACCGTGAGTGATCGGCCATTCCCGCCCGACGAGGGTGGTGATTGTGCAATGCAGACGACAGGCGCCCCCGCACCTGCCGCCCGCTAATCACCACCAGGGGGTGGGCGCAGGCGATCGTACAACCGCCCTCTCCCACCCCCACCGCTGCCTCCTTTTGCGACATGGCGTCCTCGCAAAAGGAGGCAACCGCCGCCCAGGCCTCCCCGCTCCCCAGCATGGATTTACCACACCGGGAAGCGAGAGGACCTGCCTGTCAACCTCCTCAGGGCACGGCGCAGCTACGCCCCCGCTGGGCACACCTAGACGGTGTGCCGCGCCGTACCCCCCACCGCACTGGACCTAACGGTCCCCTCCTATGCGGCATCTGGCCAGAATCCGCGAAGGCCAGATGCCGCCCTCCGCGTGTGCGGCGAAGCGTCGGGCCAGACGCTCCGCCGCCTCCTCCCACCATCGACTTGTCCCTGCCGACCATCCCACGTCAAAGGAGGGTCGGCAACGACAAGTCGTCCTCCTCGTGGGCCCACCTCCCGCCCCCGAGCCGCAGCCACCCCCACCCACAGGAGAGATTCCGGGCTGCAGAGCCAGGTGCAGAGCGGGCAAAGCCCGGATGCAGAGCCGGGCAAAGCAGGGTGCAGAGCTGGTCAGTGCACTCGGGGAACTCAAACCGCACGAGTACCGAGTGCAAAGCCAGGTGCAGAGCGGGCAGAGCCGGTCACTGCAGAGCCGGGCAGTGCAGGGTGCAGAGCTGGGGTGCCCCGGGCGTTCCCCCCCGCAGGGGAAGGCGGCCCGCCCAGAGGCAAGGAAGTGAGCCCCACCGCTTACCTACCAAACCTAACCTACCCCACCCACCCCAACCTACCTACCCAGCCTACCCCTTCGCCGCGTCTGGAGTGTCCTCTGCTATTCAGAGGAACACCCAGAGCGACGAGTCCCCCCCCTACCCCCCCGTCAGATATTCGCCATCGCCAACAAGAACCCACGAATGGGAAGTTATTGACGGTGCCCAGGGTGCACCAGCTCAGCGGGTTGCTCTTCCCCCCGGACGTATCCGAAAGAGACCAGCAACCAACTAGGCCAACGTGGAGGTTACCTGACCCGCACCCCAACCTAACCTAACCTAACCTTTTTTTTTTTTTTTTTTTTTTTTTGATAACGCTGGAAAAAAATGCATTACGCATACCCGCCCATCGGGGGAATGGACGGGCTATGTGGGACTCCCCGGGCAAGCCCGGTATACCCACTAAAATAAACCAGCGCACTCCCGCATCGTCTTTATGGAGGAGGACTGGGAAACCGGCACAGCCTTTACGCCCAGTCCTCCGCCGACGACTGCCCACCATAATGGCGGGCCCCGCACGCCCCTCCCTCAGTGGAGGGGCCCGGGAATGACCGTGAGTGATCGGCCATTCCCGCCCGACGAGGGTGGCGATTGTGCAATGCAGACGACAGGCGCCCCCGCACCTGCCGCCCGCTAATCACCACCAGGGGGTGGGCGCAGGCGATCGTACAACCGCCCTCTCCCACCCCCACCGCTGCCTCCTTTTGCGACATGGCGTCCTCGCAAAAGGAGGCAACCGCCGCCCAGGCCTCCCCGCTCCCCAGCATGGATTTACCACACCGGGAAGCGAGAGGACCTGCCACACATCTCCTCCTCAGGGCACGGCGCAGCTACGCCCCCGCTGGGCACACCTAGACGGTGTGCCGCGCCGTGCACCTCACCGCGTTGGACCTAACGGTCCCCTCCAATGCAGCATCTGGCCCGCGAAGGCCAGACGCCGCCCTCCGCGTGTGCGGCGAAGCGTCGAGACCGACGCTCCGCCGCCTCCTCCCACCATTGACTTGTCCCTGCCGACCATCCCACGTCAAAGGAGGGTCGGCAACGACAAGTCACAACCTCCTCTTGGGCCCACCTCCCGCCCCCGAGCCGCAGCCACCCCCACCCGCAGGAGAGATTCCGAGCTGCAGAGCCAGGTGCAGAGCGGGCAAAGCCCGGATGCAGAGCCGGGCAAAGCAGGGTGCAGAGCTGGTCAGTGCACTCGGTGAGCTCAAACCGCAAGAGCGCCGAGTGCAAAGCCAGGTGCAGAGCGGGCAGAGCCGGTCACTGCAGAGCCGGGCAGTGCAGGGTGCAGAGCTGGGGTGCCCCGGGCGTTCCCCCCCGCAGGGGAAGGCGGCCCGCCCAGAGGCCAAGAAGTGAGCCCCACCGCTTTCCTAACCACCTAACCTACCTACCCAGACTACCCCTTCGTCGCATCTGGAGTGTCCCCTGCTAATCAGGGGAACACCCAGAGCGACGCATCCCCCCCAACCCCCCGTCAGATATTCGCCACCGCCAACAAGAACCCACGAATGGGAAGTTATTGACGGTGCCCAGGGTGCACCAGCCCAGCGGGTTGCTCTTCCCCCCGGACGTATCCGAAAGAGACCAGCAACCAACTAGGCCAACGTGGAGGTTACCTGACCCGCACCCCAACCTAACCTTTTTTTTTTTTTTTTGTTCTCCCAGGAAAATTCCTGACGAATACGCAGTGGCCTGGGGGGGACCACTGCGTTATGTGGGGTTCGCACCCACTAAAAACCTGGAGTGTTCCTTCACTCGCCCACGGGGCTGCGGGACCCACGAGGCTTGCAACCGCGTGCCCCGCTGGCGTTGCTCCGCAACGGAGCTCTTCTCTATTGGGCGGGGCAGAGTCCCTTGTTGTTAGTTGAGACCCAACCCAGCCCAATTCCACCTCAAAATCAATCTCCTCCTAGCACTGAGGCGCCCGGAACACTGCGGCGTCTCAGTGCGTGGACCTTTGGGTGGACGGTGGATCCCCCGATCCACCGCCCACGGTCCCCGGCGTTACGGCATCATTCGGGCCGCAAAGGCCAGACGCCGTCTTCCGCGTCTACGGCGGCGCATCGGAGCCGAATCAACGTCGTTTTCCCGATCCCGCTCAGCCGCCTCCTTCCGCGACATCACCTCGACGCTGAACGTCGCTACCGCTCGCCAATACTCGTCGCTGTCGACCATCTTCTTGAGGAGGGCCGGCAGCGACAGGTCGTCCCCTACGGTCACGGACAGGGCGGTGCGAGGGACCTCCCAAGCAGGGCACTCCTCGCGCGTGTGTTGCGCCGTGTCCGCGACTCCCGCCACGCAATGGTGGCACACGTCCGTGGGCTCTCTCCTTGCCACCCGGTACAGGTATCTGCCAAAGCAACCGTGCCCGGTGATCATCTGTGTCAGGTGGAAGGAGAGAGCCCCGTGCCGCCGTTCGAGCCACTCGCGGAGAATGGGCCGAACGGCGGTCACCACCTCTCGGCTCTCAACCCGATCTTCTTCTAGGCGCGCCGCCCACCTCCGCAGGAGAGTGTCGCGCCACTCCTCTCGCCAGCGTCGAATCTCCCGCGGATGTGGGGGGCGGCCGCCGCCCGCAATCGCCTCTTTTGTTCGCCAATACGCCGCGGCGAGTACCTCTGCATCAAGGTCCCACGGCGGCGTACCGGCGAGCACACACGCGCCGACGCACGACACGGTGCGGTACGCCCGGGCCACCCTGAGTGCCATGGCGCGCTGCGGTCGTCGCAGCGCAGCCAGATTCGGGCCGCTCATGGCTCCTACCCATATTGGCGCCCCGTAGAGCGCCATGGAGCGCACCACACCGGTGTATAGGCGTCGGCAAACTCCACCCGGCCCCCCAACATTTGGGAGGATCCGCCCCAATGCCCCAGCGGTGGCCAACAACTTTGGGGCCAACCGCCGGAAGTGCTCCTCGAACTTCCATCGGCCGTCGAGTACGAGCCCCAGGTACTTCATCGAAGTACCGACGGCGATGGAAGTTCCTCCCACAACAATGGAGGCCCCCGGCGGCGGCCTCTGTCGGGGCCCGTGAAACAGGAGGGCCTCTGACTTTTCCAGGGCCACCTCGAGCCCCAGGGCACGGATCCTCCCCACTACCTGGGCCACACCCGCCGTGGCGAGCAGGGATGCCTCTCTGTAGGTGCCGCCGCGGGCTAGCACGAGGGTGTCATCGGCGTAACAGATTACGCTGACCCCCCGCAAAGTGGCCCCGCGCAGCACCCAGTCGTAGCCGATGTTCCACAGGGGAGGGCCCAGAACAGACCCCTGCGGAACACCGCACGACATATCCCTCCTCCCCTCGCCGGCCCTCGTCGGGAAAACGACGGCTCTGCCGGCAAAGTAGTCGGCGATGACCCGCTGGAGGTACTGCGGCACGCCGTGATACCGCAGCGCCGCCTTGATCGTTTCCCAGGGTAGCGTGTTGAATGCGTTGCGGATGTCCAATGACACCGCAAGCAACACGCCGCCCCGGGAGACGGCCTCCTCGGTGAGATCTCTCACCCGCGCAACGGCGTCCAGGGTCGACCGACCCCGGCGGAAACCGAACTGCGCGTCGTCCAGATCCGGATCCATGCACTCGGCCAGGCGAGCCGCGAGCACACGCTCGAAGAGCTTGCTCACCTCGCCGAGTAACACGATCGGACGGTAGGACGACGGCAGTCCGGCCGGGCGCCCTGCCTTCGGCAGTAGTACGAGTTTGCCCGTCTTCCACGCGCGCGGGAATCGACCCTGCACCACGCATGCGGTGAAGAGGGACCTCACCCTCTCTCCGATCTCCTCCAGCGCGATCGCTAATGCCGTACCCGGAACGCCGTCCGGGCCCGGGGCGGTCCTCTTCATTTTGAGCCTGAGGACGGCCGCCCCGAATTCGGCCTCCGACACCGGCGGTGCGGGGACTTCGTCCTCAACCTCGGCCGATCGTGCACCGTGTCGGGCCATCGCCGGAGGCACCCACTCGTCTCGCTGCGGGAAGAGGGTGCCCACCACCTCTTCGAGAAGACCCCCGTTCACGCTAGAAGTGACGGGGGGAGCCCAGGGCCGCAGCTTTTTTCTGACGGCTTTGTACGGCCTACCCCAAGGGTCGCCATCGAGGGTCCGCAACCATTCCTCCCACGCCGCCTCCTTGGCCCGCGCGATTGCCAACTGGAACGTTTCGCGCAAAGCCCTGTAGGCGGCGTAGGAGGCATTCTCCTCATTCGCGTCCCGGACTCGCCTCCGCCTGCACCGAGTGTATTGGCGGCGTGCCCTACCGCAATCGATGCGCATGCGGCGGAGCTCGTCGCTCCACCAATACACCCGATGCCGAGGAGGGAGGGGTCTCGCCCTGGGCATCGCCGCGTCGCATATGCGGCCCAGCGAGGCCGCAAGGCGCCCTGCCTCCTCGTCCACGTCCTGGCCAATGTCGGGCCCGGACACCCAGTCCTCGACTACAGCGGCCTCTCTGGCGACCTCCCTATCGAGCCGCCCCAGCACCCAGCGCGGGCCGCCCCCAACAACAGTAAGGTTCACACCGTCCCGGCCGGTGGGGAGCGCGGAGACATCGAATCGGATGTAACGGTGGTCCGACAGTGTCTCCACGCCCACCACCACCCTCCAATTCTGGACACGGCGCGCCAGGGCGGGCGATGCCAACGTGATATCGACTATAGACCCACCCTGTTGCCGCACGCACGTGTCCTCCGACCCGGTGTTGAGGACGGCCAGGCCCATGGAGACCGCCCACTCCTCCAGACACTCACCCCGCGCATCCGTCGCTGGGGATCCCCACGCTGTTGATTTGGCGTTGAAATCCCCAGCGACTAGCACGGGGCTAGGGGCGACCTGCCCAACCAGGGCGCCCACCTCCCCGAGCATTTCTTCAAAGTCGGCGAGGGCCCGGTTGGGTGAGAAGTACACCCCTATCACTGTGATGCTACCCACGGCTGCCAGTACGTAGTCCCTACCCCTCGACACGTGGCCGATGGGCGGGGCGCCAGAGGCAGCCGGGGCAGCGATGGCCACCAAGCCATCCCGGCCCCCGACCCAGTCATCTCGGTCGGGGACAAAGTAGGGTTCGGCGACTACGGCCACTTTGATTCCCCACTCTGCCAGGGTCTGGGTGAAAAGATCCTGGGCCCTGGCAGAGTGGTTAATGTTCGCCTGCAGAAAGGCGAGTCCGGGCATTTATGTGGCGGTCTCCATTGGCCCCTCCGCTGCTTTTGGGCCTTGGGTAGGCCCACCGCCCTTATTTTTGGTTTTGTTCTGGGCTTTGCCCACACAGCCTGCACCACCAAGAGGGTGCCCAGCCGGTTTGCCCGCTGCTGCGCAGGTGGCGCAGTTGGGCTCGGCCCGGCACTCACGCGCCCGGTGGCCCGGTTTTCCGCAGCGGTAGCAGAGACCGCTGCGGTCCACCTCCGACCCACACTTGCTGGCGACGTGGCCCAGGTTGAGGCACCTGAAGCACCTGAGGGGCCTAACCGCCAGCAAGGTAACTCTGGCCGTAATCCAGCCTACTTTTAGGCGGTCGGCGCCAACAACAGTTTTGGCGGCGGCCACCGGGCAGCCAAGCCACATCGTGGCCCGGTCGCTGATGACACCGGGCCTGATGTCGTCGACGTGACAACCCCCCTGCGCAGCGAAAGCCGCCACCACCTCTGCAGCGGTGACAGAGTCGTCGAGTCCTGACACCAACACGTCCACTCTTTTGGTCGGGCGGGAGACCCTGACCACCTCGGCGCTCAGGACCTCTCTTAGCTTATTGGCCAGCAAGTCGGCCTTCTCTGCTCCCCCATCCCCGAAGATTTCGAGGATGCGGGCGCCGGTGACCGTGGTCCTGCAGCGCATTTCTTCTATACCGAGACTCTCCCTGTCGATCCGGGTCCGGGCCTCCCGCAATACTGAGCTGTATGTAGCTCCCTGCTCAGCCGCGCCTGGTTGCAGCGTAAGGGTCACTGCTGCCGTTTTCGGCGCGCGCAGCTTCGCCACCGCCGCTGTCTTCTTCTTCTGGGTGCTCTGGGCGCTTGTCTGCTTGCCACTGCTTTTGGCACCCCGAGCAGCAACCAAGCTCCACTGCTCCGTCAATGGGGGCGGTGGGGGGGCGTCCTTCATCGGACTAGGGTCCCTTTCAGGGGCCGGGGCCGTCGTTTTCCCCTTGCCTTTCCCCTTTCCTTTGCCCTTGTTTTTGGGCTGGGCTGCGGGCTGGGCTGCGGGCTGGACTGCGGACTGGGTTGCGGGCGCAGGCGGAGGCGTCGGGGGTATTGGGGCCTTCGCCTCCGACTCGGCTGACTCCCCCTTTCTCTTGTCAGCCGCCAGCGGCGGCCGCAATGCCGGCTCTGGTAGGAGGCGACACTCGAGCCCTTCGAGTCGTGCATTCAGCATGTTGCTGAACTGCACGACGCTGGCCCGAGCTATCTCCTCCATCATCTCTCTGATTGATTCGGGTGCTGCCGCCGTTGCTGCCGCCGCTGGCCGGCTGTTTGCCTCAGCCAGCTGTGCTGTTAGCCGCCGGTTTTCGGCCTCCAGTTTGGCAATTTCCTCCGTCATAGTTCGGGCCCTTATGCCCACCGCAGCCTCCTTGATGATCGAGGCCGCATCCTTTAGGGTCTTAATACTGGTCCCCTTCAGGCGGCCGGACTTGGTAGCCACCGTTTCTACCGTCTTTGCAGCCTCTAGCAGCAAGTAGTTGAGTGCTGCCAGAGACTGCTCCGTGTCCTCCTCTGGTGCCGGGGGGTTGAGGCCGCGGCGGCAGGCATGCCGTGACAGTTTGAGTGTCTTGGCGACCTCCGCTATTTGCTCCTCGGCCTCTATCTGGAGTGTTTCGGCTTTTGCCGCATTAAGACGGGCCTGGGCCGCGGCTAGGCCGACGTATTCCCCAGTGGTGGGCGGTCGGCCTCTCCCTCTCTTAGATTTATGCGCCGCCCCTTTTTGCGCCGACGCCATCTCCTCCTCTCCATGCTCGCCCATTCCTCTTTTGCGCCACTTGCGTGTCTCCTCATTTTCGCTGCTCGAGTCAACGTTCATTTGGCAAGGGTCCTCTTTCTCGCTCTCCGAGCCGGATCCGCACGAAACCATTTTTGCGTCCGATTCGCCGGAGGACTCCGACAGACGCAGCACTGACACGCGTAGTTCCTTTTCAGGAGTCTTCTTCGCCTGCCTCACCTTTCTCTCCTTCTTCTTCTCCTCCTTCATCTCCACTTTCACTTCCTCCTTCTTTTTTTCGTCTTGTTTGTTTGTTTTAAAAGTTTGTTCCATTGTTATTCCCACGAGTATGGGACGATATAAATAACACTGTCGGGTGACGCCCATTCCTGTACCAGTGTAGCTATATACTGTAGAGGTCGCCTGGTATCTACAGGTTTTTACGACTTCGCTGTCGGGTTTTTTAGGGTTTTCCATTCCCGCGGGCCGGCCGATTAAGGCAAGCCCTCCGGTCCACAACACATCCCGTACCCCATACCGCAATCGATGGGGGTCTTTGGGAGTATGCCGCGGGCTCCGGAATTAAGGAGAGCTGGCTAGACTCCCCTGTTGGTGGTTCCCTGTTTTCAGGCAACCACCACAACTCCTCCACAACTGTCCTACCTAACCTAACCTGCCTCCTAATTCTGGCCTACCCAGCCTACCCAACCTAGCCTAACCAACCTAGCCTACCCAGCCTAACCTACCCAACCCCTGTGTCGCATCTGGTGTGTCCTCTGCTGTTCAGAGGAACACCCAGAGCGACGCGTACCCCTCCCCCCCCCCGTCAGATATTCGCCACCGCCAACAAGAACCCACGAATGGGAAGTTATTGACGGTACCCAGAGTGCACCAGCCCAGCGGGTTGCTCTTCTCCCCGGACGTATCCGAAAGAGACCAGCAACCAACTAGGCCAACGTGGAGGTTACCTGACCCGCACCCCAACCTAACCTTTTTTTTTTTTTTTTTTTTTTTTTGATCACGCTGGGAAAAAATGCATTACGCATACCCGCCCATTGGGGGAATGGGGACGGGCTATGTGGGACTCCCCGGAAAGTTCCGGTATACCCACTAAAATAACCCAGCGGCACTCCCGCATCGTCTCTGAGTGGAGGAGGACTGGGAAACTGGCACAGCCTTTACGTCCAGTCCTCCGCCGACGACCGCCCGCCTTTACAGCGGGGCCTTCACGCCCCTCCCTTAGTGGAGGGGCCCGGGAATGACCACGTGCTCGGCCATTCCCGCCCGTCGAGGGTGGTGACTAGTGCAATGCAGACGAGAGGCGCCCCCGCGCCTGTCGCCCGCTAGTCACCACCAGGAGGTGGGAGGAGACGATTGAACAACCGCCTTCTCCCACCCCTTCTTCGCCTGCGGAGCGGTGGCGCGAGAGGATCGTCCTCTCGCGCACGCTCCGCCACCTCCTTTTGCGACATCACGACCTCGCAAAAGGAGGCAACCGCGGCCCAGGCCTCCTCACTCCCCAGCATGGAATTGACCACACTGGGAAGCGAGAGGTCCTGCCCGATAACACTATTTAGGGCACGACGCAGCTCTGTCCAGGCTGGGCACACCTCAAGGGTGTGCTGCGCCGTGTCCTCCTCCGCGCCGCAGTCGTGGCACGCCGGGGTTTCCTCCCTCCGGATCCGGTGCAGGTGCGTTCCGAAACAACCATGTCCGGACAACACCTGCACCAAACGGAATGAGAGGAAACCGTGGGGACGCTCGAGCCAGCCCTGCAAGACTGGACCGAGCGCGTCCAACGTCCGGCGGCCAAAGGTGGCGGTGGCGAGGTCCTCCGTCCAGTGGACGACTATCGCGTCCCTCGCCTCCCGCCGCACGGCCTCCCGCTCTTCCGCGGCGGGGCGCTCCCCGAGCGCCTTCCGCCGCGCCGTCCAATAGTACACTCTGGCGAGCACCCATGCCTCCAACTCCCACGGAGGAGTGCCCGCCAGAGCGCACGCCGCCGCGAAGCCTACCGACCGGTAGGCCCTCGCCACCCGCTGTGCAATGGCCCGTTGGGGCCTGCGGATGGCGGTCGCGTTCTCCCTCCTCTGGAGGGAGTCGGCCCAGATTGGGGCCCCGTAAAGGGCCATACTCTTAAGTATGCCGGCGTACAACCGCCGGCATCGCGCCTTGGGCCCCCCCAGATTTGGCAGGAGCCACGACAGGGCATCGGCGGCCTTCAGCAGGCGCGTCGACAGCCCACTGAAATGTGGGCCGAAGCGCCACCTGCTGTCCAGCGTGAGGCCCAGATACTTCATCTGGGCCGTGACCTCGATCCTGACGCCCTCCACGACTATGTGGGCGTCAGGAGGGTAGCGCTGCCGAGGCCCGTGAAAGAACACGGCCTCGGTCTTGTTCAGCGCCACCCTCAATCCTAGCCGGCGGATCCTTTCTGCGACCAAGGATCCGCCAGCCGAGGCCAGACAGGCCGCCTCCCTGAAGTCCCTCCCCCGGGCAACGAGGAGAGTGTCATCAGCATAACATATGACACTCGTGCCCTGGAGGAGGGTGCCCCGCAGTAGCCAATCGAAACCGATGTTCCACAGGGGGGGGCCAAGAACCGACCCCTGTGGAACACCGGACTCCGCGCCGTACCTCCTGACCGTGGCCGTCTTGTCAACAAGGAGGACCTCTCGGTCCTCCAAGTAGCTGGCCAGGAGGTTCCGCAGGTATTGGGGCACTCCGTGGTACCGGAGTGCCTCCAATATTGTCGAGTGGGGCACGGAGTTGAATGCGTTGGCGATGTCGAATGACACCGCCAACACCCCGCCCCCCGACTCTACCGCCTCCTGCACTTGGCCCTTCAACAGGGCCAAGGCGTCGACCGTCGAACGCCCTCGTCGAAACCCGAACTGGGCGTCCGACAGGTCTGGCCCCACCCCCCGCAGATGGCTGTTGAGCCGGTCGGCGACTATCCCCTCGAACAATTTACCGACCTCATCGAGCAGAACGATGGGCCGGTATGCCGAGGGGGAGTCCGCCGGGCGTCCCTCTTTTCGGAGGAGGCAAAGCTGCCCCTCCCTCCACAGTGACGGGAACCTCCCAGCCGCAAAGCACGCGCTGAAGAGGTCCCGAAACCTGTCCTGCATCTGAGAGGCAGCGATTGCCACCACCCGTGCAGGGACGCCGTCAGGCCCAGGGGCTGTCTTCTTCGCACGGAGGCGAAGAATCCCCTCTTGGACTTCATCCACCGTCACCGGGGGAATCTCCTCCTCCGGCGAAGCTGCCTCCCGCGGAGGGTCCATCACTGGAGGGGCGAAGTCGGCCCTGCGCGGAAACAGGGACCGGACCACCCCATCCAGCAACGCCGGCTCGAGGGTCTCCGACAGAGGGGGTCCATAGGGCCGCAGCTGGCTCCGCGCCAGCTTATACGGTCTCCCGTATGGATCCCTGTCGAGACCCTCCAGCATCTCGGCCCTTGCCGAGTCCTTGGCGGCGCACATTGCCGACTTGAGGACCGTCTTTGCCTCTAGGTACGAGGCGTAGAGGCGGTCCTCCCCGGCCTGAGATCGGGTTGTGCGCCGCCGGCACCGCGTGTAGTCCCTCCTGGCCGCCACGCAGGCGGCCCGAAGCCTCGCCAACTCCTCTGTCCACCAATAGACGGCGCGACGGGGAGGCGGACGGCGTGACCGAGGCATGCTGGAGTTGCACACCTCGGTCAGGGACCCACGGAGCTGGACCGCTGCGGCGTCAACGTCCAGGGTCTCCACAGGGGGTGAGAGCCAGTCCTGGAGGAATGCTGCCTCCTGAGCTGCCTCCCGGTCCAGGCGGGTGAGAGCCCACCGCGGGAAGGGAGATTGGCCCGAGCGGGCTGTTCCCTCCCGCGGGCCCCGGGTGGAGATGTCGAACCGCACATAACGGTGGTCCGACATGGTCTCCACCATCTCAACCCGCCAGTTTACAACGCGGGCGGCCAGCACGGGGGTGGCAAACGAAACGTCAACCACTGACCCTCCCCGCTGCCGCACACACGTGTGAACATCCCCCCTGTTTAGGAGAGACACACCGCACGAAGCCGCCCATAATTCGGCGGCGCGTCCCCGGACGTTGCAAGAGGCGGCCGGGTTGCCCCAGGCCACCGACTTCGCGTTCAGGTCGCCTAACACGGCGACCTGGCGTGGTGCCGCCCTCCCGACGACTGCCGTTAGGACTTCGAGAAAGTTCTCGAAGTCCCTTAGAGGGCGGTTTGGGGAGAAATAGACCCCGACCAGGGCTATCCCTCCCCACGCGGCGGCCACGTATCCCGGTCCCCTCTCTAAAAGCGAGAGGGGAGGGGAGTTCGTGGCGGGCCGCGACACCAACGCCACCAAGCCGTCTCGATCACCCAGCCAACTGCCAGGTACCGAGTACGGCTCAGCGACCACCGCCACGTCCACCAACCACTCAGCCACGGTCTGCATCAACAGATCCTGAGCCGCTCTGCAGTGGTTGGTGTTCGCCTGGAGGATGCGATGTTCGACTTTATGCATTAATCGGACATCGCACCCCCCTCTTCCACAGCCGCCGTGGTCCCAGCCTCTGGGATGGCGGTGGCAGTTACAGGCCGGGTCGGCGCCTGTGCTTTGCCCCTCCTAAGGGGAGGACTGCAGTTCCTCCCCTTCATAATGTGGCCCGCAGGGCGGCCACTGGCGGCACATACCGCGCAGTGCGGCGTGGCGGCCTTGCAGGAGGCGACTTTGTGCCCCTCCTTGCCGCAGCGGTAACAACTGTCCGTCCTGTCTACGCTGGACGGACAGAGGGCCCGGGTGTGTCCGATGCCGAAGCACCGGAAGCAGCGCAGAGGCTGGACTTCGAGTGCCCGCACTGCACCCGAGCTGAAGCCAACGGCTAGCCGTCCCTTGGCAAGGACGGCTTTGGCAACGACGACTGGGCACTCCAGGCGGATGCTGCCCATGCCGCCGCGGCCGGGCCTGATGTCCCGGCCTTGCACCGCTGCGACATCGCAGCCCCCTATGGCTGCGACCGCCGCCACCACCTCCTCCTTGGTGACTGTGTCATCCAAGGAGGAGATCTCTATGGCCGCCGATTTCACCGGCCTGGCCACCTTGGCCGCGTCCGCGATGACCTCTTGCAGCTTAGCTGCGAAGAGGTCCGCGTGTGCCCCACCCTCGGCCCCCGGGAACTCGAATATTCGAGCCCCAGCCTGCGTCCGGCGGCATGAGACCTTGCCGATCCCTAGTTTGGTGGGATCGGCATTCGCACGCGCCCGCATCATTACGGACGCGTACGTCTCACCCCGCTCCGCAGCCTCCGTGGTGAGCGTCACCACGACGGCTGCGGTCTTTGGAGGAACCAGGTTCCTCTTGGCACCGGCTGGGGGGGAACTTTTCCCCTTCCCCTTTCTTTTTCCCTGCACAGTCGACTGCAACTGGCTGGGAGTGTTGGCGGCGGAGATGGCTGGGGGGGAGCTCTTCCTCTTCCCCTTACCCTTTCCCTTGCCAGTCGACTGCGACTGGCTGGGAGGGGTGGTGGCGGGGATAGCAGGGACGGCCGCTGCCGCTTTTGTGGCCTTACCCTTTCCCTTCCCCTTGCCGACGACCCTCGTCCAGCCCTGCTGGTTGGTCGGGGTGGTGGAAGGGAGAAGGGGGTCCTCCTCCCTGTTTGAGGTCGGCGCCGGCCCACCCTTCCTCTTGTCCGAGGCAAGCGGCAGCCGGTAACTCTTCTCCGGCAGCAGCCGGTCCTCAATGCCTGCTAGGCAGGCTCGGACGAAGTCCCGCTCCTCCATTATGACCTTGCGGATGGTGTCCTCAAGGTCGGAGGAGGCGGAACCCTCTGCCGCAGGTCTGGATGGTTCGGATTGGGTTGGCCGGGCCGTGGCTTCAGCCAGCTTAAGATGCAGCTGGCTAACCTCCGACTGCAGGCGATCGACTCTCACCTGCAGTTGCCGCGCTTCGTCAGTCGCCTTGCGCTGCATCAGCTCTGTGACGATGCCACGCATGCTCGCGGCCCGGCATTTCAGGGACTTTTGAAAGGTGCCCTTTAGGTGGGAGGACTTAGAGGCGACCACTATAATCTCCTCTACGTCCTCCTCAGCCATCCGCTCCAGCTCAGTCATTGAGTGGTCCGCGTATAAAACACGGGACGAGCCGTACCCGGACTTGGCCCGGGCGAGTTGTGCCTGCTGCTCCTTGGCTGCCACCTGCTCCTCCAGGTCTTGCTGGAGCTGCTCCCGCCGAGCCAGGTCTAATTGACGTTGGGCGTCTGCGAGACCCACGTCGTGGGTGTCCGCCGCTGTCACCGGCTTTTTGGCCTTCGCCCTCCTCGACTCTTTCGCCGAACCTGAGGCTGAGCCATCGGAAACTTCCTTGAGGTAGTACCTCTTCCGTGAACTTGAGCGAGAGTCGACCTCCATCGAACTCGCTCTCGACCTCGACACTACGGACTCGTTGTCGGACTCGTCCGCCCTTCCTCCGTAGAAAGTCCTACCTTCCTCCGCCGACGCTGAAGCGTCGCGCTGGCCCTGAGAAGGGCCTTTTGGTTGGCCCTGAGAAGGGCCTTTGGGTTGGCCCTTAGAAGGGCCTTTGGGTTTTAAAAAACGCCCGCGGGTGTCCCGCGCAGGTCGCTGAGACATAATAAAAATAAAATAAAATTCACCGCAGTTCGAAGCACTCAAGGCACAGATTCGCTACGATGCACAGTTCACTTTAGCCGTACCCAGCCTGCCACTCCGTTACGGTGGTCAGGACTGGGACGTTTCCAGGGGATACGACGTGGACGTAAGAACTGTGAGGGGATCCCCCCCCCAACCTAACCTAACCTAACCTAACCTAACCTAACCTAACCTAACCTAACCTAACCTAACCTAACCTAACCTAACCTAACCTAACCTAACCTAACCTTTTTTTTTTTTTTTTTTTTTTTTTTGATAACGCTGGAAAAAAATGCATTACGCATACCCGCCCATCGGGGGAATGGACGGGCTATGTGGGACTCCCCGGGCAAGCCCGGTATACCCACTAAAATAAACCAGCGCACTTCCGCATCGTCTTTATGGAGGAGGACTGGGAAACCGGCACAGCCTTTACGCCCAGTCCTCCGCCGACGAATGCCCACCATAATGGCGGGCCAGCGCACGCCCCTCCCTCAGTGGAGGGGCCCGGGAATGACCGTGAGTGATCGGCCATTCCCGCCCGACGAGGGTGGTGATTGTGCAATGCAGACGACAGGCGCCCCCGCACCTGCCGCCCGCTAATCACCACCAGGGGGTGGGCGCAGGCGATCGTACAACCGCCCTCTCCCACCCCCACCGCTGCCTCCTTTTGCGACATGGCGTCCTCGCAAAAGGAGGCAACCGCCGCCCAGGCCTCCCCGCTCCCCAGCATGGATTTACCACACCGGGAAGCGAGAGGACCTGCCACACATCTCCTCCTCAGGGCACGGCGCAGCTACGCCCCCGCTGGGCACACCTAGACGGTGTGCCGCGCCGTGCACCTCACCGCATTGGACCTAACGGTCCCCTCCAATGCAGCATCTGGCCCGCGAAGGCCAGACGCCGCCCTCCGCGTGTGCGGCGAAGCGTCGAGAACGACACTCCGCCGCCTCCTCCAACCATTGACTTGTCCCTGCCGACCATCCCACGTCAAAAGAGGGTCGGCAACGACAAGTCACACCCTCCTCTTGGGCCCACCTCCCGCCCCCGAACCGCAGCCACCCCCACCCGCAGGAGAGATTCCGGGCTGCAGAGCCAGGTGCAGAGCGGGCAAAGCCCGGATGCAGAGCCGGGCAAAGCAGGGTGCAGAGCTGGTCAGTGCACTCGGGGAACTCAAACCGCACGAGTACCGAGTGCAAAGCCAGGTGCAGAGCGGGCAGAGCCGGTCACTGCAGAGCCGGGCAGTGCAGGGTGCAGAGCTGGGGTGCCCCGGGCGTTCCCCCCCGCAGGGGAAGGCGGCCCGCCCAGAGGCAAGGAAGTGAGCCCCACCGCTTACCTACCAAACCTAACCTACCCCACCCACCCCAACCTACCTACCCAGCCTACCCCTTCGCCGCGTCTGGAGTGTCCTCTGCTATTCAGAGGAACACCCAGAGCGACGAGTCCCCCCCCTACCCCCCCGTCAGATATTCGCCATCGCCAACAAGAACCCACGAATGGGAAGTTATTGACGGTGCCCAGGGTGCACCAGCCCAACGGGTTGGTCTTCTCCCCGGACGTATCCGAAAGAGACCAGCAACCAACTAGGCCAACGTGGAGGTTACCTGACCCGCACCCCAACCTAACCTAACCTTTTTTTTTTTTTTTTTTTTTTTTTTTTTTTTTTTTTTTTTTTTTTTTTTTGATCACGCTGGGAAAAAATGCATTACGCATACCCGCCCCTTGGGGGAATGGGGACGGGCTATGTGGGACTCCCCGGAATGTTCCGGTATACCCACTAAAATAACCCAGCGTCTGTTTGGAGGAGGACTGGGAAACTGGCACAGCCTTTACGCCCAGTCCTCCGCCGACGACCGCCCGCCTTTACAGCGGGGCCTTCACGCCCCTCCCTTAGTGGAGGGGCCCGGGAACGACAGCGAGTGCTCGGCCGTTCCCGCCCGACGAGGGTGGTGACTAGTGCAATGCGAGCTAGGGCGCCCCCGCGCCCGTCGCCCGCTAGTCACCACCAGGAGGTGGGAGGAGACGATTGAACAACCGCCTTCTCCCACCCCTTCTCCGCCTGCGGAGCGGCGGCGCGAGAGGATCGTCCTCCCGCGCACGCTCCGCCGCCTCCTTTTGCGACATCACGACCTCGCAAAAGGAGGCAACCGCAGCCCAGGCCTCCTCACTCCCCAGCATGGAGTTGACCACGCCGGGAAGTGAGAGGTCCTGTCCGATCACTAGAATCAGGGCACGGCGCAGTTCAGCCCAGGCTGGGCACACCTCGAGGGTGTGCTGCGCCGTGTCCTCTGCCGCGCCGCAGTCGTGGCACGCCGGGGTTTCCTCCCTCCGGATCCGGTGCAGGTGCGTTCCGAAACAACCATGTCCGGACAACACCTGCACCAAACGGAACGAGAGGAAACCATGTGGCCGCTCGAGCCAGCCTAGCAAGACTGGACCGAGCGCGTCCAGCGTCCGGCGTCCAAAGGCGGCGGTGGCGAGGTCCTCCGTCCAATGGAGGACGATGGCGTCCCTCGCCTCCCGCCGCACTGCCTCCCTCTCTTCCGCGGCGGGGCGCTCCCCGAGCGCCTTCCGCCGCGCCGTCCACTCGTACACTCTGGCGAGCACCCATGCCTCCAACACAGCTGCCCCTCCTTCCACAGTTTCGGGAACCTCCCAGCCGTAAGACACGCGCTGAAGAGGTCCCGAAACCTATCCTCCATGAGGGACGCCGCGATGGCAACCACCCGTGCGGGGACGCCATCTGGTCCAGGGGCCGTCTTCTTCGCGCGGAGGGACAGAACCCCCGCGCGAACTTCCTCCACCGATACTGGAGGGACCTCCTCCTCCGGCGAAGCCACCACCCCCCCCAGTGGGGGGTTCATTGTTGGTGGGGTGAAGTCGGTCCTGCGCGGAAACAGTGACCGAACCACCCCATCCAGCAACGCCGGCTCCAGGGTCTCCGTAATGGGGGGACCAAAGGGGCGCAGTTGGTTCCGCGCCGCCTTATATGGCCTCCCAAATGGATCCCTGTCGAGGCCCTCCAGCATCTCGGCCCGCGCCGAGTCCTTGGCGGCGCACATAGCCGCCTTGAGGACCGTCTTTGCCTCTAGATAAGAGGCGTAGAGGCGGTACTCCCCGGCCTGAGACCGGGTAGTGCGCCGCCGACTCCGCGTGTAGGCCCTCCTGGCCGCCACGCAGGTGGCCCGTAGCCCTGCCAGCTCCTCCGACCACCAGTACACGGCGCGACGGGGAGCCGGCCGGCGTGACCGAGGCATGCTGGCGTTGCACACCTCGGTCAGGGACGCCCTGAGCTGGACCGCCACGCGGTCCACGTCCAGGACCGGCTCGACAGGGGGTGAGAGCCAGTCCTGGAGAAAGGCTGCCTCCTTGGCTGCCTCCCGGTCCAGGCGGGTGAGAGCCCACCGCGGGAAGGGAGATTGGCCAGCGCGGCCCGTCCCTCCCCGGGGGCCGGTGGAGATGTCGAACCGCACGTACCGGTGGTCCGACAAAGTCTCCACCGTCTCCACCCGCCAGTTCACAACGCGGGCGGCCAGGGCAGGGGTGGCAAACGAGACGTCTACCACCGATCCACCCCGTTGCCGCACACACGTGTGGACCGCCCCCCTGTTGAGGAGGGACACGCCGCACGAGGCCGCCCAGAATTCGACGGCGCGTCCCCGGACGTTGCAGGAGGCAGCCGGGTTGCCCCAAGCCTCCGACTTGGCGTTCAGGTCGCCCAATATGGCGACCCGGCGTGGTGCCGCCCTCCCGGCGACTGCCGTTAGGATTTCGAGGAAGTCCTCGAAATCCCTTAGAGGGCGGTTTGGGGAGAAATAGACCCCGACCAGGGCCGTATCCCCCCCCCACGCGGCGGCCACGTATCCCGGTCCCCTCTCTAAAAGCGAGAGGGGAGGGGAGTCCGTGGAGGACCGCGCCACCAACGCCACCAAGCCGTCCCGGTCGCCCAGCCAGGTACTGGGGACCGAGTAAGGCTCGGCAACCACCGCCACGTCCACCAACCACTCAGCCACGGTCTGGATCAGCAGATCCTGAGCCGCTCTGCAGTGGTTGGTGTTCGCCTGGAGGATGCGATGTTCGACTGGCATTAATCGGACATCGCACCCCCCTCCTCCTCAGCCAGGCCGGCAGCAGCCGGAAGGCCATCTTCCGCCACGGCGGAGGTAGCGGCAGGCCTTCTCGGCGCCTGTGCTATTCCCTTCTTGGGGGGAGGATTGCACATCCTCCCCTGCATCACGTGCCCTGCCGGGCGGCCAACGGCTGCACAGACGGCGCAGTGCGGCTTGGCGGCCTCGCACGTTGCGGATTTGTGGCCCTCCTTGCCGCAGCGGTAGCAGCTCTCTGTCCGGTCCACGGTGGACGGACAGAGGGGCCGGGTGTGCCCGACTCCGAAGCACTTGTAGCACCGCAAGGGCTGTGCCACAAGTGCCCGGACCGCACCCGAGCTGAAGCCCACGTTGAGCCGTCCTTTGTCAAGGACAGCTTTGGCAGCAGCGACTGGGCACTCCATACGGATGGTGCCCATGCCGCCACGGCCGGACCTGATGTCCCGGGCTCGTACCGCTGCGACGCCACAGCCCCCTATAGCTGCGACCGCCGCCACCACCTCCTCCTTGGTGACCGAGTCATCCAAGTCGGTCACTTCGATGGCCGCGGTCTTCACCGGCCTGGCCACCTTGGCCGCATCTGCGATGACCTCTTGCAGCTTAGCTGCGAAGAGGTCCGCATTTTTGCCACCTTCGGCCCCCGGGAACTCAAAGAGTCGTCCCCCAGCCTGGGTCCGGCGACAGGAGACCTTGCCGATCCCCAGTTTTGTGGGATCGGCATTGGCACGCGCCCGCATCATCACGGACGCGTATGTCTCCCCCCGCTCCACAGCCTCCGCGGTGAGCGTCACCACGACGGCTGCGGTCTTGGGAGGAACTAAGTTCCTCTTGCCGGCTGGGGGCGAACTCTTTCCCCTTCCCTTTCCCTTGTCGGTCGCCTGCGACTGGCTGGGAGGGGTGGTGGCGGAGACGGCTGGGGGGGAGGTTTTCCCCTTTCCCTTCCCCTTTCCCTTGCCAGTCGACTGCGACTGGCCGGGAGAGGTGGTGGCGGGTACGGCAGGGACGACAGCTGCCGTCTTCTTGCCCTTTCCTTTCCCCTTGCCGACCACCTTCGTCCAGCCCTGCTGGTTGGTCGGGGTGGTGGCAGGCAGGAGAGGGTCCTCCTCCCTCTGGGAAGTCGGCTCCGGCTTGCCAGACCGCTTGTCTGCGGCAAGTGGCAGCCGGTAGCTCCTTTCGGGCAAGAGCCGGTCCTCTATGCCTGCTATGCAGGCCCTCGTGAAGGCCCGCTCCTCCATCACAACCTTGCGGATGATATCCTCAAGGTTGGAGGAGGAGGGGCCCTCTGCCGTAGGTCTCGGCTCATTCTGGGTTGGTCTCGGCTCAGCCTGGGTTGGCCGGGCCGTGGCCTCGGCCAGCTTCTGATGAAGCTGGCTGACCTCCGTCTGCAGGCGATCGACCCTCGCCTGCAATTGCCGCGTCTCGTCGGTCGCCTGGCGCTGCACCAGCTCCCCGACGATGCCGCGCATGCTCGCGGCCCGGCATTTGAGGGCCTTCTGGAAGGTCCCCTTCAGTTTGGAGGACTTTGAAGCGACCTCCACGATCCCCTCCTGGTCCTCCTCAGCCATCCGCTCTAGCTCCAGTAGGGAGTGGTCCGCGTACAGTACGACAGACGCGCCGTACCCGGACTTGGCACGAGCAAGGCACGCCTGCCGCTCCTTAGCAGCAACCTGCTCCTCCAGGTCCTGCTGGTACTGCTCCCGCCGAACTAGGTCCAACTGGCGTTGGGCGTCTTCCAGACCCACGTCGTGGGTATCCGCCGTCACCTTTTTGGCCTTTGCCTTCCTGGAGGGCTCCTTCGCCGAACCCGAGCCCGAGGAGCCATCAGACGCTTCCTTCAAGAAGTATCTCTTCCGCGATCGCGATCGTGACCGAGAGTACTCGGTCACCTTCGCGCTAGCGTTCGACGCAACGAACTCACTATCGGAGTCCGACTCGTCCACCCTTCCTTCGTAGAAGGCTCTGCCTTCTTCCGACGCTGAAGCGTCGCGGTGGCCCTGAGAAGGGCCTTTGGGTTGGCCCTGAGAAGGGCCCTTGGGTTGGCCCTGAGAAGGGCCTTTTTTTACAAAATGCCCGAGGGCATCCCGCGGGGGTTTAGATGAAGACATCTCAATAAAATAAAATAAAATTTTCCGCAGGTATCGTACACGACAAGACAATAAAATTCGCTACGATCGCACAGTGCACTTTGGCCGTACCCAGCCTGCCACTCCGTTACGGTGGTCAGGACTGGGACGTTTCCGGGGAACACGACGGGGACGTAAGCACTGTGGGGGGGTTCCCCAACCTAACCTAACCTAACCTTTTTTTTTTTTTTTTTTTTTTTTTTTTTTTGATAACGCTGGAAAAAAATGCATTACGCATACCCGCCCATCGGGGGAATGGACGGGCTATGTGGGACTCCCCGGGCAAGCCCGGTATACCCACTAAAATAAACCAGCGCACTCCCGCATCGTCTGTGTGGAGGAGGACTGGGAAACCGGCACAGCCTTTACGCCCAGTCCTCCGCCGACGACTGCCCACCATAATGGCGGGCCCCGCACGCCCCTCCCTCAGTGGAGGGGCCCGGGAATGACCGTGAGTGATCGGCCATTCCCGCCCGACGAGGGTGGTGATTGTGCAATGCAGACGACAGGCGCCCCCGCACCTGCCGCCCGCTAATCACCACCAGGGGGTGGGCGCAGGCGATCGTACAACCGCCCTCTCCCACCCCCACCGCTGCCTCCTTTTGCGACATGGCGTCCTCGCAAAAGGAGGCAACCGCCGCCCAGGCCTCCCCGCTCCCCAGCATGGATTTACCACACCGGGAAGCGAGAGGACCTGCCACACAACCTCCTCAGGGGACGGCGCAGCTACGCCCCCGCTGGGCACACCTAGACGGTGTGCCGCGCCGTGCCCCCCACCGCAATGGACCTTTACGGTCCCCGCCATTGCAGCATCTGGCCCGCGAAGGCCAGACGCCGCCCTCCGCGTGTGCGGCGAAGCGTCGAGACCGACGCTCCGCCGCCTCCTCCTACCACTGACTTGTCCCTGCCGACCATCCCACGTCAAAGGAGGGTCGGCAACGACAAGTCAACCTACCAAACCTAACCTACCCCCACCCACCCCAACCTACCTACCCAGTCTACCCCGTCGCCGCATCTGGAGTGTCCTCTGCGATTCAGAGGATCACCCAGAGCGACGAGTCCCCCCCCTTCCCCCCCCCGTCGTCAGGTATTCGCCACCGCCAACAAGAACCCACGAATGGGAAGTTATTGACGGTGCCCAGGGTGCACCAGCCCAGCGGGTTGCTCTTCCCCCCGGACGTATCCAAAAGAGACCAGCAACCAACTAGGCCAACGTGGAGGTTACCTGACCCGCACCCCAACCTAACCTAACCTAACCTTTTTTTTTTTTTTTTTTTTTTGATCTCGCTGGGAAAAAATGCATTACGCATACCCGCCCATTGGGGGAATGGGCGGGCTATGTGGGACTCCCCGGGCAAGCCCGGTATACCCACTAAAATAACCCAGCCGCACTCCCGCTTCGTCCTAATGGCGGAGGACTGGGAAACTGGCACAGCCTTTACGTCCAGCCCTCCGCCGACGATTGCCCGCCTTTACGGCAGGCCCCGCACGCCCCTCCGAGTGGAGGGGCCCGGGAATGACCGTGAGTGCTCGGCCATTCCCGTCTGACGAGGTTGGTGACTGTGCAATGCAGACGAGAGGCGCCCCCGCGCCTGTCGCCCGCTAGTCACCACCAGGAGGTGGGAGGAGACGGTCGTATAACCGCCTTCTCCCACCCCTTCTTCGCCTGCGGAGCGGTGCAGCGAGAGGATCGTCCTCCCGCGCCCGCTCCGCCGCCTCCTTTTGCGACATGACATCCTCGCAAAAGGAGGCAACCGCCGCCCAGGCCTCCTCGCTCCCCAGCATGGAGTTGACCACGCCGGGAAGCGAGAGGTCCTGCCCGACTACTCCAATGAGTTCACGGCGCAGCTCGGCCCAGGCCGGGCACACCTCCAGGGTGTGCTGCGCCGTGTCCTCCGCCGCGCCACAGTCGTGGCACGCCGGGGTTTCCTCCCTCCGGATCCGGTGCAGGTGCGTTCCGAAACAACCATGTCCGGACAACACCTGCACCAAACGGAACGAGAGGAAACCGTGTGGCCGCTCGAGCCAGCCCTGCAGGACTGGACCGAGCGCGTCCAGCGTCCGGCGCCCAAACGTGGCGGTGGCGAGGTCTGCGGTCCAATGGAGGACGATGGCTTCCCTCGCCTCCCGCCGCACGGCCTCCCGCTCTTCCGCGGCGGGGCGCTCACCTAGCGCCTTACGCCGCGCTGACCATTCGTACACTTTGGCGAGCACCCAAGCCTCCAATTCCCAGGGAGGGGTGCCCGCCAGAGCGCACGCCGCCGCAAAGCCCACCGACCGGTAGGCCCTTGCCACCCGCTGTGAGATGGCCCTTTGGGGCCCGCGGATGGCGGTCGCGTTCTCCCTCCTGCGGAGGGAGTCCGCCCAAATCGGAGCCCCGTAGAGGGCCATACTCTTCAGGATTCCGGCATATAATCGCCGGCACCGCTCCTTGGGCCCGCCCAGGTTCGGGAGGAGCCACGAGAGGGCATCGGCGGCCTTCAGCAGGCGCGTCGACAGCCCGCTGAAGTGTGCGCTGAAGCGCCACCTGCTGTCTAGCAGGAGGCCCAGATATTTCATCTGGGTCCCGACCGCAATCCTGACGCCCGCCACGACTATGTGAGCGTCAGGTGGGTAGCGCTGCCGAGGCCCGTGGAAGAACACGGCCTCGGTCTTGTGCAGCGCCACCTGCAGTCCCAGCTGGCGGATCCTTCCGGCGAAGCCACTCCCCCCCCCAGTGGGGGGTTCATCGTTGGTGGGGCGAACTCGGTCCTGCGCGGAAACAGGGACCGGACCACCCCATCCAGCATCGCCGGCTCCAGGGTCTCCGTGACTGGGGGACCAAAGGGGCGCAGTTGGTTCCGCGCCGCCTTATATGGCCTCCCAAACGGATCCCTGTCGAGGCCCTCCAGCATCTCGGCCCTCGCCGAGTCCTTGGCGGCGCACATAGCCGCCTTGAGGACCGTCTTTGCCTCTAGATAAGAGGCGTAGAGGCGGTCCTCCCCGGCCTGAGACCGGGTAGTGCGCCGCCGACTCCGCGTGTAGGCCCTCCTGGCCGCCACGCAGGTGGCCCGTAGCCCCGCCAGCTCCTCCGACCACCAGTACACGGCGCGACGGGGAGGCGGACGGCGTGACCGAGGCATGCTGGCGTTGCACACCTCGGCCAGGGACGCCCTGAGCTGGACCGCCACGCGGTCCACGTCCAGGACCGGCTCGACAGGGGGTGAGAGCCAGTCCTGGAGAAAGGCCGCCTCCTTGGCTGCCTCCCGGTCCAGGCGGGTGAGAGCCCACCGCGGGAAGGGAGATTGGCCAGCGCGGCCCGTCCCCCCCCGGGGGCCGGTGGAGATGTCGAACCGCACGTATCGGTGGTCCGACAAAGTCTCCACCGTCTCCACCCGCCAGTTCACAACGCGGGCGGCCAGGGCGGGGGTGGCAAACGAGACGTCTACCACCGAACCTCCCCGTTGCCGCACACACGTGTGGACCGCCCCCCTGTTGAGGAGGGACACGCCGCACGAGGCCGCCCAGAATTCGACGGCGCGTCCCCGGACGTTGCAGGAGGCAGCCGGGTTGCCCCAAGCCTCCGACTTGGCGTTAAGGTCGCCCAATATGGCGACCTGGCGTGGTGCCGCCCTCCCGGCGACTGCCGTTAGGATCTCGAGGAAGTCCTCGAAATCCCTTAGAGGGCGGTTTGGGGAGAAATAGACCCCGACCAGGGCCGTATCCCCCCCCCACGCGGCGGCCACGTATCCCGGTCCCCTCTCTAAAAGCGAGAGGGGAGGGGAGTCCGTGGAGGACCGCGCCACCAACGCCACCAAGCCGTCCCGGTCGCCCAGCCAGGTACTGGGGACCGAGTAAGGCTCGGCAACCACCGCCACGTCCACCAACCACTCAGCCACGGTCTGGATCAGCAGATCCTGAGCCGCTCTGCAGTGGTTGGTGTTCGCCTGGAGGATGCGATGTTCGACTGGCATTAATCGGACATCGCACCCCCCTCCTCCTCAGCCAGGCCGGCAGCAGCCGGAAGGCCATCTTCCGCCACGGCGGAGGTAGCGGCAGGCCTTCTCGGCGCCTGTGCTATTCCCTTCTTGGGGGGAGGATTGCACATCCTCCCCTGCATCACGTGCCCTGCCGGGCGGCCAACGGCTGCACAGACGGCGCAGTGCGGCTTGGCGGCCTCGCACGAGGCGGACTTGTGGCCCTCCTTGCCGCAGCGATAACAACTCTCTGTCCGGTCCACGGTGGACGGACAGAGGGGCCGGGTGTGCCCGACTCCGAAGCACTTGTAGCACCGCAAGGGCTGTGCCACAAGTGCCCGGACCGCACCCGAGCTGAAGCCCACGTTGAGCCGTCCCTTGTCAAGGACGGCTTTGGCAGCAGCGACTGGGCACTCCATACGGATGGTGCCCATGCCGCCGCGCCCGGCCCTGATATCCCGGGCTCTCACCGCTGCGACGCCACAGCCCCCTATAGCTGCGACCGCCGCCACCACCTCCTCCTTGGTGACCGAGTCATCCAAGTCGGTCACTTCGATGGCCACGGTCTTCACCGGCCTGGCCACCTTGGCCGCATCTGCGATGACCTCTTGCAGCTTAGCTGCGAAGAGGTCCGCATTTTTGCCACCATCCGCCCCAGGGAACTCAAAGAGCCGTCCCCCAGCCTGGGTCCGGCGACAGGAGACCTTGCCGATCCCCAGTTTTGTGGGATCGGCATTGGCACGCGCCCGCATCATCACGGACGCGTATGTCTCCCCCCGCTCCACAGCCTCCGCGGTGAGCGTCACCACGACGGCTGCGGTCTTGGGAGGAACTAAGTTCCTCTTGCCGGCTGGGGGGGAACTCCTTCCCCTTCCCTTTCCCTTGTCGGTCGCCTGCGACTGGCTGGGAGGGGTGGAGACGGCTGGGGTGGAGGTTTTCCCCTTTCCCTTCCCCTTTCCCTTGCCAGTCGAATGCGACTGGCCGGGAGGGGTGGTGGCGGGTACGGCAGGGACGACAGCTGCCGTCTTCTTGCCCTTTCCTTTCCCCTTGCCGACCACCTTCGTCCAGCCCTGCTGGTTGGTCGGGGTGGTGGCAGGAAGGAGAGGGTCCTCCTCCCTCTGGGAAGTTGGCTCCGGCTTGCCAGACCGCTTGTCTGCGGCAAGTGGCAGCCGGTAGCTCCTTTCGGGCAGGAGCCGGTCCTCTATGCCTGCCAGGCAGGCCCTCGTGAAGGCCCTCTCCTCCATCACAACCTTGCGGATGATATCCTCAAGGCTGGAGGAGGAGGAAGGGCCCTCTGCCGCAGGTCTCGGCTCAGCCTGGGTTGGCCGGGCCGTGGCCTCAGCCAGCTTCTGATGAAGCTGGCTGACCTCCGTCTGCAGGCGATCGACCCTCGCCTGCAGTTGCCGCGTCTCGTCGGTCGCCTGCCTCTGCACCAGCTCCGCTATAATGCCGCGCATGCTCGCGGCCCGGCATTTAAGGGCCTTCTGGAAGGTACCCTTTAGTTTGGAGGACTTGGACGCGACCTCCACGATCCCGTCCTGGTCCTCCTCAGCCAACCGCTCCAGCTCTAGCAGGGAGTGGTCCGCGTACAGAACGACAGACGCGCCGTACCCGGACTTGGCACGAGCAAGGCGCGCCTGCCGCTCCTTGGCAGCAACCTGCTCCTCCAGGTCCTGCTGGAACTGCTCCCGCCGAACTAGGTCCAGCTGGCGCTGGGCGTCCTCCAGACCCACGTCGTGGGTATCCGCCGTCACCTTTTTGGCCTTGGCTTTCCTTGAGGTCTCCTTCGCCGAACCCGAGGCCGAGGAGCCATCCGACGCTTCCTTAAGGAAGTATCGCTTCCGCGATCGCGATCGTGACCGAGAGTACTCAGTCTCCATCGCGCTAGCGTTCGACGCGACGAACTCGCTGTCGGAGTCCGACTCGTCTAACCTTTTTTTTTTTTTTTTTTTTGATAACGCTGGAAAAAAATGCATTACGCATACCCGCCCATCGGGGGAATGGACGGGCTATGTGGGACTCCCCGGGCAAGCCCGGTATACCCACTAAAATAAACCAGCGCACTCCCGCATCGTCTTTATGGAGGAGGACTGGGAAACCGGCACAGCCTTTACGCCCAGTCCTCCGCCGACGAATGCCCACCATAATGGCGGGCCAGCGCACGCCCCTCCCTCAGTGGAGGGGCCCGGGAATGACCGTGAGTGATCGGCCATTCCCGCCCGACGAGGGTGGTGATTGTGCAATGCAGACGACAGGCGCCCCCGCACCTGCCGCCCGCTAATCACCACCAGGGGGTGGGCGCAGGCGATCGTACAACCGCCCTCTCCCACCCCCACCGCTGCCTCCTTTTGCGACATGGCGTCCTCGCAAAAGGAGGCAACCGCCGCCCAGGCCTCCTCGCTCCCCAGCATGGAGTTGACCACGCCGGGAAGCGAGAGGTCCTGCCCGACTACTCCAATGAGTTCACGGCGCAGCTCGGCCCAGGCCGGGCACACCTCCAGGGTGTGCTGCGCCGTGTCCTCCGCCGCGCCACAGTCGTGGCACGCCGGGGTTTCCTCCCTCCGGATCCGGTGCAGGTGCGTTCCGAAACAACCATGTCCGGACAACACCTGCACCAAACGGAACGAGAGGAAACCGTGTGGCCGCTCGAGCCAGCCCTGCAGGACTGGACCGAGCGCGTCCAGCGTCCGGCGCCCAAACGTGGCGGTGGCGAGGTCTGCGGTCCAATGGAGGACGATGGCTTCCCTCGCCTCCCGCCGCACGGCCTCCCGCTCTTCCGCGGCGGGGCGCTCACCTAGCGCCTTACGCCGCGCTGACCATTCGTACACTTTGGCGAGCACCCAAGCCTCCAACTCCCAGGGAGGGGTGCCCGCCAGAGCGCACGCCGCCGCAAAGCCCACCGACCGGTAGGCCCTTGCCACCCGCTGTGAGATGGCCCTTTGGGGCCCGCGGATGGCGGTCGCGTTCTCCCTCCTGCGGAGGGAGTCCGCCCAAATCGGAGCCCCATAGAGGGCCATACTCTTCAAGATGCCGGCGTATAAGCGCCGGCACCGCTCCTTGGGCCCGCCCAGGTTCGGGAGGAGCCACGAGAGGGCATCGGCGGCCTTCAGCAGGCGCGTCGACAGCCCGCTGAAGTGTGCGCTGAAGCGCCACCTGCTGTCTAGCAGGAGGCCCAGATATTTCATCTGGGTCCCGACCGCAATCCTGACGCCCGCCACGACTATGTGAGCGTCAGGTGGGTAGCGCTGCCGAGGCCCGTGGAAGAACACGGCCTCGGTCTTGTGCAGCGCCACCTGCAGTCCCAGCTGGCGGATCCTTCCGGCGACCAAAGATCCGCCAGCCGATGCCAGACAGGCCGCCTCCCTAAAGTCCTTCCCCCGGGCAACGAGCAGTGTGTCGTCCGCGTAGCAGATGACGCTCGTCCCCCGGAGGAGGGCTCCCCGCAAGAGCCAGTCGAAACCGATGTTCCACAGGGGGGGGCCTAGGACCGACCCCTGTGGAACACCGGACTCCGCGCCGTACCTCCTGACCGTCGCCGTCTTGTCCACAAGAAGGACCTCGCGGTCCTCCAAGTAGCTGGCCAGGAGGTCCCGCAGGTATTGGGGCACTCCGTGATACCGAAGCGCCTCCAATATCGTCGAGTGCGGCACGGAGTTGAAGGCGTTGGCGATGTCGAACGAGACCGCCAACACCCCCTCCCCCGACCCCACTGCCTCTTGCACCTGGGCCTTGAGCAGGGCCAAGGCGTCGACCGTCGAACGCCCACGTCGAAACCCGAACTGGGCGTCCGACAGGTCTGGCCCCACCCCCCGCAGATGGCTGTTGAGCCGGTCGGCGACGATCCCCTCGAACATTTTACCGACCTCATCGAGAAGAACGATGGGCCGGTATGCCGAGGGGGAGTCCACCGGGCGTCCCTCCTTGCGGAGGAGGCACAGCTGCCCCTCCCGCCACAGTTTCGGGAACCGCCCAGCCGTAAAGCACGCGCTGAAGAGTTCCCGAAACCTGTCCTGCATCTGAGAGGCAGCTATTGCCGCCACCCGTGCAGGGACGCCGTCCGGCCCAGGGGCCGTCTTCTTCGCTCGGAGGCGGAGAATCCCCTCACGAATCTCATCCGCCGTCACCGGGGGAATCTCCTCCTCCGGCGAGGCCGCCTCCCGCGGGGGGTCCATCACTGGTGGGGTGAAGTCGGTCCTGCGCGGAAACAAGGACCGGACCACCCCATCCAGCAACGCCGGCTCGAGGGTCTCCGACAGTGGGGGACCATAGGGCCGCAGCTGGTTCCACGCCACCTTGTACGGTCTCCCATATGGATCCCGGTCGAGACCCTCCAGCATCTCGGCTCTCGCCGAGTCCTTGGCGGCGCACATTTCCGACTTGAGGACCGTCTTTGCCTCTATGTAGGAAGCGTAGAGGCGGTCCTCCTCGGCCTGTGATCGGGTTGTGCGCCGCCGGCTCCGCGTATAGGCCCTCCTGGCCGCCACGCAGGCGGCCCGTAGCTCCGCCAGCCCCTCCGTCCACCAGTAAACGGCGCGACGGGGAGGCGGACGGCGAGACCGAGGCATGCTGGAGTTGCACACCTCGGTCAAGGACCCTCGGAGCTGGACCGCTGCGGCGTCAACGTCCACGGCGGCCTCCACAGGGGGCGAGAGCCAGTCCTGGAGGAACGCCGCCTCCAGGGCTGCCTCCCGGTCCAGGCGGGTGAGAGCCCACCGCGGGAAGGGGGTTCGGCCTGACCGCCGAGCCATACCACCCCGCGGGCCCTGGGTGGGGACTATGTCGAACCGCACATATCGGTGGTCCGACATGGTCTCCACCATCTCCACCCGCCAGTTCACGACGCGGGCGGCTAACACGGGGGTGGCGAACGAGACGTCAACCACCGACCCTCCCCGCTGCCGCACACACGTGTGAACCTGCCCCCTGTTTAGGAGGGACACACCGCACGAAGCCGCCCAAAATTCGGCGGCGCGTCCCCGGACGTTGCAAGAGGTGGCCGGGTTGCCCCAGGCCACCGACTTGGCGTTCAGGTCGCCCAACACGGCGACCTGGCGTGGCGCCGCCCTCCCGACGACTGCCGTAAGGACCTCGAGAAAATCCTCGAAGTCCCTTAGAGGGCGGTTTGGGGAGAAATACACCCCGACCAGGGCAATTTCTCCCCACGTGGCGGCCACGTATCCCGGTCCTCTCTCTAAAAGCGAGAGGGGAGGGGAGTCCGTGGCGGGCCGCGACACCAACGCCACCAAGCCGTCCCGATCACCCAGCCAACGGCCAGGGATCGAGTACGGCTCGGCGACCACCGCCAGGTCCACCAACCACTCGGCCATGGTCTGCATCAGCAGATCCTGGGCCGCTCTGCAGTGGTTGGTGTTCGCCTGGAGGATGCGATGTTCGACTCTATCCATTAATCGGACATCGCACCCTCCTCCTCAGGCAGAGCCAGGCCAGCAGCCACCGTAGTCCCAGTCTCTGGAACGACGGCGGTGGTAGCGGCAGGCCGGATCGTAGCCTGCGCTTTGCCCCTCTTTGGGGGAGGATTGCATTTCCTCCCCTTTGTAACGTGGCCGGCTGGGCGGCCGCTGGCGGCACACACCGCGCAGTGCGGCGTGGCGGCCTTGCAGGAGGCGGCCTTGTGGTCGTCCTTGCCGCAGCGGTAGCAGCTGTCCGTCCTGTCGACGCTGGACGGACAGAGGGCCCGGGTGTGTCCGATGCCCAGGCACCTGTAGCAACGCAGAGGTTCGTCTGCGAGAGCCCGGACTACACCCGAGCTGAACCCTACGGCAAGCCGTCCCTTGGCGAGGACGGCTTTGGCCACGGCGACTGGGCACTCCAGGCGGATGGTGCCCATGCCGCCGCGGCCGGGCCTGATGCCCCGGCCTTGCACCGCTGCGACGCTACAACCACCTATCTCTGCGATCGCCGCCACCACCTCCTCTTTGGTGACTGAATCGTCCAGATCAGTCACCTCTAAGGCCGCCGACTTTATTGGTCTGGCAACCTTGGCCGCGTCCGCGATGACCTCTTTTAGCTTGGTAGCAAAGAGGTCCGCGTTGGCTGCGCCTGCCGCTCCAGGGAACTCAAAAATTCGAGCCCCTGCTTGCGTCCTGCGGCACGAGACTTTGCCGATCCCCAGTTTGGTGGGATCGGCATTGCTACGCGCCCGCATCATGATGGACGCGTAGGTCTCGCCCCGCTCCGCAGCCTCCGCGGTGAGAGTCACCACGACGGCTGCGGTCTTCGGTAGTACGAGTTTCTTCGCACCGGCTGGGGGGGAGCCTTTCCCCTTCCCTTTCCCCTTTTCCTGGCCAGCCGACTGCGACTGGCTGGCAGGGGTGGTGGCAGGGACGGCAGGGACGGCCGCCGCCGTCTTTTTGCCCTTCCCCTTCCCCTTCCCCTTGACGACCGTCGTCCAGGCCTGCTGGTTGGTCGGGGTGGTGGAGGGGAGAAGGGCGTCCTCCGTCTGAGAGGGGGCCTCTTGTTCGCGCGACTGATTTTGCCTCCTATCCGCCGCAAGCGGTGGTCGGTGGCTAACCGCCGGCATGAGCCTGTCCTCAATGCCTGCGAAGCAGGCTCTCACGAAGGCCCTCTCCTCACCCACGACCCTACGGATGATATCCTCAAGGTCGTGGGGGAGGTCGGGGCCCCCTGCCGCATGAATCGGCATAGCTTGCGTTGGCCGGGCCGTGGCTTCAGCCAGCTTCCGATGCAGCTGGCTGACTTCTGACTGCAGGCGATCGATTTTCGCCTGCATTTGCCGCGTTTCGTCAGTCGCCTGGCGCTGCACCAGCTCCCTGACGATGCCACGCATGCTGACGGCCCGGCACTTGAGGGACTTCTGGAAGGTCCCCTTCAAGTGTGAGGACTTGGAGGCGACCTCCACAATCCCCTCAACATCCTCCTGAGCCATCCGCTCGAGCTCTAACAGCGAATTCTCCGTATATACGACGCGGGACGCGCCGTATCCAGCCTTGGCCCGGGCGATGCGCGCTTGCTGCTCCTTTGCAGCGACCTGCTCTTCTAGGTCGTCCTGGAGCTGCTCCCGCCGAGCCAAGTCCAACTGTCGTTGGGCGTCAGCTAGTCCCACGTCGTGGGTGTCCGCTTTAGGCTTTTTGGCCTTGGTCTTCTTTTGGCGCTCCTTCTCCGAACCCGAAACCGAGTTCGAGGAGCCACCGGACCCTCCCTTCAGGAAGGCCCTCCTCTTCAACGATTGTGTGTCGACCTCCATCGACAACAACTCGTCCGCCATTTCATAGAAGCTAGCCGCAGAAGTCGCGCGGCTAGCCTCTGACACCGTAGCGTCGGGGTGGCCCTGAGAAGGGCCTTTTGGTTGGCCCTGAGAAGGGCCTTTGGGTTGGCCCTGAGAAGGGCCTTTTGGTTGGCCCTGAGAAGGGCCTTTTGGTTGGCCCTGAGAAGGGCCTTTTGGTTGGCCCTGAGAAGGGCCTTTTGGTTGTTTGACGAAATGCCCGAGGGCATCCCGCAATGGCTTCGACATATTAAAATTCTCCGTTCAGCTCGAAAGCAACAAGGCAATAGATGAGTATTCGCTTCGAGAGCACAGCGCACTTTAGCCGTCCCAGTTTGCCACTCCGTTACGGTGGTCAAACTGGGCCGTTTCCAGGGGACACTACGAGGAAGTATGCGCTGTGGGGGGTCCCCCAACCTAACCTAACCTAACCTAACCTTTTTTTTTTTTTTTTTTTTTTTTGATAACGCTGGAAAAAAATGCATTACGCATACCCGCCCATCGGGGGAATGGACGGGCTATGTGGGACTCCCCGGGCAAGCCCGGTATACCCACTAAAATAAACCAGCGCACTCCCGCATCGTCTGTGTGGAGGAGGACTGGGAAACCGGCACAGCCTTTACGCCCAGTCCTCCGCCGACGATTGCCCACCGTAATGGCGGGCCCCGCACGCCCCTCCCTCAGTGGAGGGGCCCGGGAATGACCGTGAGTGATCGGCCATTCCCGCCCGACGAGGGTGGTGATTGTGCAATGCAGACGACAGGCGCCCCCGCACCTGCCGCCCGCTAATCACCACCAGGGGGTGGGCGCAGGCGATCGTACAACCGCCCTCTCCCACCCCCACCGCTGCCTCCTTTTGCGACATGGCGTCCTCGCAAAAGGAGGCAACCGCCGCCCAGGCCTCCCCGCTCCCCAGCATGGATTTACCACACCGGGAAGCGAGAGGACCTGCCACACAACCTCCTCAGGGGACGGCGCAGCTACGCCCCCGCTGGGCACACCTAGACGGTGTGCCGCGCCGTGCCCCCCACCGCAATGGACCTTTACGGTCCCCGCCATTGCAGCATCTGGCCCGCGAAGGCCAGACGCCGCCCTCCGCGTGTGCGGCGAAGCGTCGAGACCGACGCTCCGCCGCCCCCTCCTACCACTGACTTGTCCCTGCCGACCATCCCACGTCAAAGGAGGGTCGGCAACGACAAGTCAACCTACCAAACCTAACCTACCTACCCAGCCTACCCCTTCGCCGCGTCTGGAGTGTCCTCTGCTATTCAGAGGATCACCCAGAGCGACGAGTCCCCCCCCCTCCCCCCCCCGTCAGGTATTCGCCACCGCCAACAAGAACCCACGAATGGGAAGTTATTGACGGTGCCCAGGGTGCACCAGCCCAGCGGGTTGCTCTTCCCCCCGGACGTGTCCGAAAGAGACCAGCAACCAACTAGGCCAACGTGGAGGTTACCTGACCCGCACCCCAACCTAACCTTTTTTTTTTTTTTTTTTTTTTTTTTTTTGATAACGCTGGAAAAAAAAAAAAATGCATTACGCATACCCGCCCATCGGGGGAATGGACGGGCTATGTGGGACTCCCCGGGCAAGCCCGGTATACCCACTAAAATAAACCAGCGCACTCCCGCATCGTCTGTGTGGAGGAGGACTGGGAAACCGGCACAGCCTTTACGCCCAGTCCTCCGCCGACGATTGCCCACCGCAATGGTAGGCCCCGCACGCCCCTCCCTCAGTGGAGGGGCCCGGGAATGACCGTGAGTGATCGGCCATTCCCGCCCGACGAGGGTGGTGATTGTGCAATGCAGACGACAGGCGCCCCCGCACCTGCCGCCCGCTAATCACCACCAGGGGGTGGGCGCAGGCGATCGTACAACCGCCCTCTCCCACCCCCACCGCTGCCTCCTTTTGCGACATGGCGTCCTCGCAAAAGGAGGCAACCGCCGCCCAGGCCTCCCCGCTCCCCAGCATGGATTTACCACACCGGGAAGCGAGAGGACCTGCCAAACACCTCGGGGCACGGCGCAGCTACGCCCCCGCTGGGCACACCTAGACGGTGTGCCGCGCCGTACCCCCCACCGCACTGGACCTAACGGTCCCCTCCTATGCGGCATCTGGCCAGAATCCGCGAAGGCCAGATGCCGCCCTCCGCGTGTGCGGCGAAGCGTCGAGAACGACACTCCGCCGCCTCCTCCAACCATTGACTTGTCCCTGCCGACCATCCCACGTCAAAAGAGGGTCGGCAACGACAAGTCACACCCTCCTCTTGGGCCCACCTCCCGCCCCCGAACCGCGGCCACCCCCACCCGCAGGAGAGATTCCGGGCTGCAGAGCCAGGTGCAGAGCGGGCAAAGCCCGGATGCAGAGCCGGGCAAAGCAGGGTGCAGAGCTGGTCAGTGCACTCGGGGAACTCAAACCGCACGAGTACCGAGTGCAAAGCCAGGTGCAGAGCGGGCAGAGCCGGTCACTGCAGAGCCGGGCAGTGCAGGGTGCAGAGCTGGGGTGCCCCGGGCGTTCCCCCCCGCAGGGGAAGGCGGCCCGCCCAGAGGCAAGGAAGTGAGCCCCACCGCTTACCTACCAAACCTAACCTACCCCACCCACCCCAACCTACCTACCCAGACTACCCCTTTGTCGCATCTGGAGTGTCCCCTGCTAATCAGGGGAACACCCAGAGCGACGCCAACCCCCCCTCCCCCTCGTCAGGTATTCGCCACCGCCAACAAGAACCCACGAATGGGAAGTTATTGACGGTGCCCAGGGTGCACCAGCCCAGCGGGTTGCTCTTCCCCCCGGACGTATCCGAAAGAGACCAGCAACCAACTAGGCCAACGTGGAGGTTACCTGACCCGCACCCCTCCTGACCCGCACCCCGGGACCCCAACCTAACCTAACCTTTTTTTTTTTTTTTTTTTTTTTTTTTTTGATAACGCTGGAAAAAAATGCATTACGCATACCCGCCCATCGGGGGAATGGACGGGCTATGTGGGACTCCCCGGGCAAGCCCGGTATACCCACTAAAATAAACCAGCGCACTCCCGCATCGTCTGTGTGGAGGAGGACTGGGAAACCGGCACAGCCTTTACGCCCAGTCCTCCGCCGACGACTGCCCACCATAATGGCGGGCCCCGCACGCCCCTCCCTCAGTGGAGGGGCCCGGGAATGACCGTGAGTGATCGGCCATTCCCGCCCGACGAGGGTGGTGATTGTGCAATGCAGACGACAGGCGCCCCCGCACCTGCCGCCCGCTAATCACCACCAGGGGGTGGGCGCAGGCGATCGTACAACCGCCCTCTCCCACCCCCACCGCTGCCTCCTTTTGCGACATGGCGTCCTCGCAAAAGGAGGCAACCGCCACGCAGGCCTCCCCGCTCCCCAGCATGGATTTACCACACCGGGAAGCGAGAGGACCTGCCAAACACCTCCTCAGGGCATGGCGCAGCTACGCCCCCGCTGGGCACACCTAGACGGTGTGCCGCGCCATGCTCCTCACCGCGCTGGACCTTAACGGTCCCCTCCTATGCGGCATCTGGCCAGAATCCGCGAAGGCCAGACGCCGCCCTCCGCGTGTGCGGCGAAGCATCGAGACCGACGCTCCGCCGCCTCCTCCCACCATTGACTTGTCCCTGCCGACCATCCCACGTCAAAGGAGGGTCGGCAACGACAAGTCACAACCTCCTCTTGGGCCCACCTCCCGCCCCCGAGCCGCAGCCACCCCCACCCGCAGTAGAGATTCCGGGCTGCAGAGCCAGGTGCAGAGCGGGCAAAGCCCGGATGCAGAGCCGGGCAAAGCAGGGTGCAGAGCTGGTCAGCGCACTCGGGGAGCTCAAACCGCACGAGCGCCGAGTGCAAAGCCAGGTGCAGAGCGGGCAGAGCCGGTCACTGCAGAGCCGGGCAGTGCAGGGTGCAGAGCTGGGGTGCCCCGGGCGTTCCCCCCCGCAGGGGAAGGCGGCCCGCCCAGAGGCCAAGAAGTGAGCCCCACCGCTTTCCTAACCACCTAACCTACCTACCCAGACTACCCCTTCGTCGCATCTGGAGTGTCCCCTGCTAATCAGGGGAACACCCAGAGCGACGCCTCCCCCTCCCACCCCCCCGTCAGATATTCGCCACCGCCAACAAGAACCCACGAATGGGAAGTTATTGACGGTGCCCAGGGTGCACCAGCCCAACGAGTTGCTCTTCTCCCCGGACGTATCCAAAAGAGACCAGCAACCAACTAGGCCAACGTGGAGGTTACCTGACCCGCACCCCAACCTAACCTAACCTAACCTAACCTAACCTAACCTAACCTAACCTGGGCCAGCAGCCCCTCAAAGCGTCAGACGTAGTATAGGGGAGTGGGAAGCCACAAACACCGGCCCCAATGCAAATGACACTTTCAGTATTGAAAAGACGTCGCAGGCTGGCCCTGCAAAAATTAAAATTGGGTCTGTTACGACTCAGGAGGTCAAGGTTGCGACCATGACCACAGCGAGGAGGTCAGTCGAAAGATCCTCACCATCAAAGGTCAAATACGCAGACCGTACTGCGGAAGCTAAGGCCTGCTTAACCAAGACCAAACTAAATCTAAGTAGCTCTCGGAACACAAAAACAGAAATAAAGACAGCCATCACCGAAGCTACGGAAAGATTGTTCCAGCTGGTTAAGGAGGCCGAAGCGGAATCAAAATCCGCCAAATTAAAACCGACCAAGGAGGGTCGAACGACGCCGACGGCAAATCCAACACCACCTCCCACGAGACCATCTTCTGCCGAAGAAAAAGACGCGAGCAATAAACTGCTCCAAACGATAGAGCAACACACGAAGCTTCTTGTTGAGAGCACCAAGCAGATCCAGGAGCTCAAGGAGAAGATGGACCACCAAGCGGACATACTGGAGAAGAACAGTTACGCGAGTGTTACTGCAAATCGGGTTGTGAAGTCACCGCCAGGGCGCGGTACTTTGCACTCGGTTGTGGTCACCTCAAAAGACGAAAACGAAACCAGCGACGATGTCCTTGGGAAAATTAGAAAAGCAGTGGATCCAAAGGAGGGGTGGATAAAGGTGGAGAGGGTTCGAAAAGCCAAAAACAGAAAAATCATTATGGGGTTCGAAACCGAGGAGGAACGTACCAAGGCAAAGACACAACTTCAGAAGGAAGGAGTTGACCTCACCGTCGAGGAAATGAAGAACAGGGACCCTCTACTGATTCTCAGAAATGTTCTAGCTATTATTACCGACGAAAACATCGTGAAGGCTCTGAGGAATCAAAATAAGGGAGTTTTTGACGGCCTCGACGGTGGGGACAACAGGGTCGAAGTCAAGTTCAGGAAGAGAACGCGCAACCCTCATGCCGGCCACGTCATCCTCAGCGTCTCGCCCACCATCTGGCGACGGGCGCTGGAAAAAGGGACCGTGCATATTGAATTCCAACGCGTCAGAGTAGAGGATCAGTCCCCGTTGGTCCAGTGCACCCGCTGCCTAGGTTTTGGACACAGCAAGCGGTTCTGTAAGGAGCCTGCGGACCTGTGCAGCCACTGTGGAGGTCCACACATGAGACCAGAGTGCCCAGATTGGCTCTCAGGCTCACCACCCGCTTGCCATAACTGCGTAAGGTCCAGAACAGAACATGGCACGCCTCATAATGCGTTTAGCCAGGACTGCCCAGTACGAAAAAGGTGGGATGACGTGGCCCGCTCGACGGTAGCGTATTGCTAAGGGCACCTCAGTGGGACAAGCCCCCTATGGGGTATTGCAAGCTAACCTCCAACGCAAGAGATTAGCCACCAACGAGCTTCTTATAGAGGCCGCGAAGCGTGGAACAGCGGTGGCACTCTTACAGGAACCGTACGTAGCCGGGGCCAAAGTAATGAAGAGTCACAGGGGCGTTCGAATCTTCCAGAACACTGGCATAGGAGATGGGACTGTTAAAGCAGCAATAGCCGTTTTTAACAACGACCTCGTAGTCAAACAGTACCCGCAACTCACCACTAATAACATCTCAGTGGTGGGAATCCTGACCAGTGCCTGGGAGATCACGCTTGTCTCTTTTTACTTTGAGCCAGACCAGCCTATCGAGCCATACCTAGAGCATATAAGGCGAATATGGCTCGTCGTCGGCTCCAGGAACCTGATCGTTGGAGGGGACGCTAACGCCAAGAATTTATGGTGGGGTAGCCCCATAGTCGACTCCAGGGGTGACGAGATGATGGGAACTCTCGGCGAGCTGAACCTAAACATACTCAACCGAGGGGAAATTCCGACCTTCGACACCATCCGAGGAGGTAAGCGGTACAGCAGTCATGTTGACGTCACTGCCTGTTCCAATGATATGTTGGACTTGGTGGACGACTGGAGAGTTGACGAGGGACTCACGAGCTCGGACCACAACGGCATTGCGTTTGGTATCCTCTTAAAAAAGTCCAAGGGTATCAAAATAGAAAGGACAACCCGGAAATTTAACACCAGGAAAGCTAATTGGTCCAAGTTTCATGAGAAGCTTGGCCAATTAAAAATAGAAAATAAATTCACAGCAGAAGATATAGCCAAAATTAATAACACTAAACAAATTGAAACAATTACAAATAACTTAATAAAATCAATAGACGAAGCATGTAAGCACTCAATGCCACTTAAATTATCCAGAGAGGAACTTACCTTGCCGTGGTGGTCCGAGAGACTTGCGGGGCTCAAGAAGTCAGTCGCCACCAGGAAGCGCAGGATTCGCTGTGCCGCCCCAATTCGGAGGCAGACGGTCGTAGAAGAGTACCTGAAACAGAAGGAAGAGTATGAGTTAGAGGTGGCCAAAGCTCAGACCGAGAGTTGGAAGGAATTTTGTGGGAAACAGGATAGGGAGGGGGTTTGGGAGGGGATTTATAGGGTGATAGGCAGAACGCAGCGCAGGGAGGAGGACTTGCCATTGGAGTTCAACGGTAAGGTGATGGATGCGAGAGGCTCCGTTAGACTTCTAGCGGATACTTTTTATCCTGAAGACCTCCCAGAAAGAGATAACGCCCATCACCGAACTGTGCGAAACAAAGCCGAACACGTGAACGATGACGAACAAGATGAACCTTGTGACCCACCGTTCACAATGGCAGAGTTAAAAAACTCAGTGAGGTCCTTCAACCCTAAAAAGGCGCCGGGCTCCGACGGATTTACATCCGACATATGCTGTCACGTCATCGATGACGATCCGGAGACATTTTTGAGGTTCTTGAATAAGTGCCTGGAATATTGCTACTTCCCAGCGCCCTGGAAGGAGGCGACAGTGATCATCTTAAGAAAGCCTGGGAAGGAGACATACTCTACCCCAAAATCCTATAGGCCTATAGGCTTGCTGCCGATCCTCGGCAAGATCTTCGAGAAGATGCTGGTGGCCCGCCTGAAGTTCCATCTTCTGCCTCGGATGAGCACCCGCCAGTACGGTTTCATGCCACAGAGGAGCACCGAAGACTCCCTCTATGCTCTCATGCAGCACATTCACTTAAAGCTTACACAGAAGAGATTGATTACCCTTGTATCTCTAGACATAGAGGGAGCCTTCGATAGCGCGTGGTGGCCTACGATAAGAGTCCGTCTGGCTGAGGAGAAATGCCCGATCAAACTCAGGCGGGTCATGGACAGCTATCTCGAGAACCGGAAAGTCTCGGTACGGTACTGCGGGGAGGAATACAGCAAAAGTACAAGTAAGGGCTGCGTCCAAGGCTCTATTGGAGGCCCTATTTTATGGAACCTGGTCCTGGACCCCCTTATAAAAGCATTGGAGAGCGAGGGTATTTATATACAGGCTTTTGCGGACGATGTCCTTTTAGTTTTTGACGGAGAGACCGCTCTGGAGATCGAGGAGCGTGCAAATGTTGCTCTCGGTCGTGTTCAGGCGTGGGGTGTCGATAACAAACTTAAATTTGCACCACATAAGACGGTTGCCATGGTGATAACCAAAAAGTTAAAATACGACACACCACGACTGAGCATGGGGGGGGTCAGCATAGGCATGTCTAAGGAAATGAAGCTTCTGGGCGTCACGTTAGACGAGAAGCTGACTTTCAACGCCCACGTCTCTCTTGTCTGCAAAAGGGCTATTTCAATATACAAGCGTCTGTCCAGGGCCGCAAGAGTCAGTTGGGGACTCCACCCAGAGGTCATTCGGATCATGTATGTGGCGACCATAGAGCCTATAATTTTATATGCTGCTAGCGTTTGGGCACCGGCAGCCAAGAAGCTGGGCATAATTAAACAGCTCAGAACTGTCCAGCGTGGCGTTATGCAGAAAATGTGTAAGGCGTACCGCACAGTTTCCCTTCATTCAGCACTTGTGCTGACAGGAATGCTCCCGCTTGACCTCCGCGTTCGGGAGGCGGCAGCGCTCTATGAAGCGAAAAGGGGGGTGCCTCAGCCTTTTCTGGGTGGAAGGGAAGTAGAAAGGATGTTCCCTGCGCTGGAGGCTCCGCACCCCGCGGAACAAATCAGCCTTGATTTCGGAAGCCTGGTAGACGAGGAACAATATAATAACCACAGTGACTTTGCTGCGAGAATCTTTACCGACGGCAGCAAAATTGAGGGCAGGGTTGGAGCGGCGCTTTCCCTGTGGAAAGGCGCTGCCGAAACGAAGGCCCTCAAGTTTGCTTTGCCGTCCTACTGTAACGTCTACCAGGCTGAACTCCTGGCTCTAAATAGAGCAGCAAGGGAGGTGCTCAGGTCTAGTGAAGCCACGTTCGGCATCTTCAGCGACTCCATGGCGGCTCTTCAGTCGGTGATCAACACAAGTTCCCCCCACCCTCTAGCAGTGGAAACAAGGGACACTCTGCGAAGCTGCCAGCTTCGAAACAAGAGTGTCTCCTTGTTCTGGATTAAGGCCCACGTAGGGTTGGAGGGAAACGAGAGAGCCGACCAGCTTGCAAAGGAGGCCGCCCTGGGGTCGAAGAAGAGGCCGGACTACGATCGGTGTCCCGTATCATTCGTCAAGCGACGAATCCGGTTGGAGACGCTTGACGAGTGGAACGCGAGATATGGGTCTGGCGACACGGCTTCGGGCACCAAGATCTTTTTCCCGGACGCGGTGGCGGCGTATGGAGTCGTGCGCAAGATGGCCCACACAGGTGTTACCACACAAATCCTGACGGGGCATGGTGGGTTCTCTGCATACCTGAAACGTTTCGGGTGTAAAGAGAGCCCATCGTGCGCCTGCGAGCCGGATGTCGAGGAGACGGTTCCTCACATTCTGTTCCGGTGCCCAATTACCGCAAAATTGCGGTATGAAGCGGGGCAGCATTTTACCGTGGAGTTATCTCTCCAAAACGTTCCGCAATTAATGAAGGGCAAAGAAAGAGATAAATTTTTAGAGTATTGCATAAAAATAGCAACGATAGTAATCAAAAGAAACAAAACCGTTTAAGTAAATATGCTATCATGATATAGTAGAATATATTAGAGAATAGCATAGAATAAGTAGGTAAACAATATAAAGAAAATAGTAATTAATAATGCATGAAATAGAAACAAGCTTAAGGAAAGTAAGAAATGTAATTTAAAATGTAAACTGCTCCTCTGTCGCCGTATCCTGTAAGATAGAGAAAATAAGTTAATAATGGAAAAGTATTAAATAAGAAACACCCAAATAAAATATAAGCACATTGTAAAATAGATATAGGTACCTATCCTGTAAAATGGTACAATAAACATGTAGAAAATGTTAAGAATAAGATTATAAACGAGATGTAAAATAGATATAGGAATACTGTACAATAGAAATAAAAATGTTTTAGAAAATAAAATAGTATAAGATATGATATAAGATTGTAAAATAGACATAAGTAAACATTAAGCAAAAAATGTAAAAAGCCACAAAAATAAAAAAGTTGTTTCATGTTTTATTGTAACACCCAATAAAGAGAAAAATAAAGAAAGTAGTTAGTTCTATATAGGGAAATAGATGGGAATCCCACCCATGGAGTATATAAATGCGGATGAATAATAGAAAGATAGGTATGATGGAATGAAAGTGCGAGAGGAATACACGCGAGAACTGGTATGAACGTATTAGCTAACAATAGACTCCGATAATGTTGGAGGTAGAAGTATAAAAAAAAAAAAGAAACCTAACCTAACCTAACCTTTTTTTTTTTTGATAACGCTGGAAAAAAATGCATTACGCATACCCGCCCATCGGGGGAATGGACGGGCTATGTGGGACTCCCCGGGCAAGCCCGGTATACCCACTAAAATAAACCAGCGCACTCCCGCATCGTCTGTGTGGAGGAGGACTGGGAAACCGGCACAGCCTTTACGCCCAGTCCTCCGCCGACGACTGCCCACCATAATGGCGGGCCCCGCACGCCCCTCCCTCAGTGGAGGGGCCCGGGAATGACCGTGAGTGATCGGCCATTCCCGCCCGACGAGGGTGGTGATTGTGCAATGCAGACGACAGGCGCCCCCGCACCCGCCGCCCGCTAATCACCACCAGGGGGTGGGCGCAGGCGATCGTACAACCGCCCTCTCCCACCCCCACCGCTGCCTCCTTTTGCGACATGGCGTCCTCGCAAAAGGAGGCAACCGCCGCCCAGGCCTCCCCGCTCCCCAGCATGGATTTACCACACCGGGAAGCGAGAGGACCTGCCACACAACCTCCTCAGGGGACGGCGCAGCTACGCCCCCGCTGGGCACACCTAGACGGTGTGCCGCGCCGTGTCCCCCACCGCAATGGACCTTTACGGTCCCCGCCATTGCAGCATCTGGCCCGCGAAGGCCAGACGCCGCCCTCCGCGTGTGCGGCGAAGCGTCGAGACCGACGCTCCGCCGCCTCCTCCTACCACTGACTTGTCCCTGCCGACCATCCCACGTCAAAGGAGGGTCGGCAACGACAAGTCACCACCTCCTAGCCTAACCAACCTAGCCTACCCAACCTAACCTACCCAACCCCTGTGTCGCATCTGGTGTGTCCTCTGCTATTCAGAGGAACACCCAGAGCGACGCGTACCCCTCCCCCCCCCCGTCAGATATTCGCCACCGCCAACAAGAACCCACGAATGGGAAGTTATTGACGGTACCCAGAGTGCACCAGCCCAGCGGGTTGCTCTTCTCCCCGGACGTATCCGAAAGAGACCAGCAACCAACTAGGCCAACGTGGAGGTTACCTGACCCGCACCCCAACCTAACCTTTTTTTTTTTTTTTTTTGATCACGCTGGGAAAAAATGCACTACGCATACCCGCCCCTTGGGGGAATGGGGACGGGCTATGTGGGACTCCCCGGAATGTTCCGGTATACCCACTAAAATAACCCAGCGGCACTCCCGCATCGTCTGTTTGGAGGAGGACTGGGAAACTGGCACAGCCTTTACGCCCAGTCCTCCGCCGACGACCGCCCGCCTTTACAGCGGGGCCTTCACGCCCCTCCCTTAGTGGAGGGGCCCGGGAACGACAGCGAGTGCTCGGCCGTTCCCGCCCGACGAGGGTGGTGACTCGTGCAATGCGAGCGAAGGCGCCCCCGCGCCTGTCGCCCGCTAGTCACCACCAGGTGGTGGGAGGAGACGATCATACAACCGCCCTCTCCCACCCCTTCTTCGCCTGCGGAGCGGTGGCGCGAGAGGATCATCCTCCCGCGCACGCTCCGCCGCCTCCTTTTGCGAAATCACGACCTCGCAAAAGGAGGCAACCGCCGCCCAGGCCTCCTCACTCCCCAGCATGGAGTTGACCACACTGGGAAGTGAGAGGTCCTGCCCGATCACTTCATTCAGGGCACGGCGCAGCTCTGCCCAGGCTGGGCACACCTCGAGGGTATGCTGCGCCGTGTCCTCTGCCGCACCGCAGTCGTGGCACGCCGGGGTTTCCTCCCTCCGGATCCGGTGCAGGTGCGTTCCGAAACAACCATGTCCGGACAACACCTGCACCAAACGGAATGAGAGGAAACCGTGGGGACGCTCGAGCCAGCCCTGCAAGACTGGACCGAGCGCGTCCAACGTCCGGCGTCCAAAGGCGGCGGTGGCGAGGTCCTCCGTCCAATGGAGGACGATAGCGTCCCTCGCCTCCCGCCGCACTGCCTCCCGCTCTTCCGCGGCGGGGCGCTCCCCGAGCGCCTTCCGCCGCGCCGTCCACTCGTACACTCTGGCGAGCACCCATGCCTCCAACTCCCAGGGAGGGGTGCCCGCCAGAGCGCACGCCGCCGAGAAACCCACCGAGCGGTAGGCCCTCGCCACCCGCAGTGCAATGGCCCTTTGGGGCCTGCGGATGGCGGTCGCATTCTCCCTCCTGTGGAGGGAGTCCGCCCAGATGGGCGCCCCGTAGAGGGCCATACTCTTTAGGATGCCGGCATAGAGGCGCCGGCATCGATCCTTCGGCCCTCCCAAGTTTGGGAGGAGCCATGAGAGGGCGTCCGCGGCTTTCAGCAGGCGCGTCGACAGCCCGCTGAAGTGCGGGCCGAAGCGCCACCTGCTGTCTAGCACGAGGCCCAGATACTTCATCTGGGCCCCGACCCCTATCCGGACGCCCTCCACGACGATGTGGGCGTTCGGAGGGCAGCGCTGCCGAGGCCCGTGAAAGAACACGGCCTCGGTCTTGTTCAGCGCTACCCTCAATCCAAGCTGGCGGATCCTACCTGCCACCAAGGATCCGCCAGCCGAGGCCAAACAGGCCGCCTCCCCAAAGTCCCTCCCCCGGGCAACGAGGAGAGTGTCATCCGCGTAGCAGATGACACTCGTGCCCTGGAGGAGGGTGCCCCGCAGGAGACCCCAACCTAACCTAACCTAACCTAACCTAACCTAACCTAACCTTTTTTTTTTTTTTTTTTTTTTTTTTTGATAACGCTGGAAAAAAAATGCATTACGCATACCCGCCCATCGGGGGAATGGACGGGCTATGTGGGACTCCCCGGGCAAGCCCGGTATACCCACTAAAATAAACCAGCGCACTCCCGCATCGTCTGTGTGGAGGAGGACTGGGAAACCGGCACAGCCTTTACGCCCAGTCCTCCGCCGACGATTGCCCACCGCAATGGTAGGCCCCGCACGCCCCTCCCTCAGTGGAGGGGCCCGGGAATGACCGTGAGTGATCGGCCATTCCCGCCCGACGAGGGTGGTGATTGTGCAATGCAGACGACAGGCGCCCCCGCACCTGCCGCCCGCTAATCACCACCAGGGGGTGGGCGCAGGCGATCGTACAACCGCCCTCTCCCACCCCCACCGCTGCCTCCTTTTGCGACATGGCGTCCTCGCAAAAGGAGGCAACCGCCACGCAGGCCTCCCCGCTCCCCAGCATGGATTAACCACACCGGGAAACGAGAGGACCTGCCAAACACCTCCTCAGGGCATGGCGCAGCTACGCCCCCGCTGGGCACACCTAGACGGTGTGCCGCGCCATGCTCCTCACCGCGCTGGACCTTAACGGTCCCCTCCTATGCGGCATCTGGCCAGAATCCGCGAAGGCCAGACGCCGCCCTCCGCGTGTGCGGCGAAGCGTCGAGACCGACGCTCCGCCGCCTCCTCCCACCATTGACTTGTCCCTGCCGACCATCCCACGTCAAAGGAGGGTCGGCAACGACAAGTCACAACCTCCTCTTGGGCCCACCTCCCGCCCCCGAGCCGCAGCCACCCCCACCCGCAGGAGAGATTCCGAGCTGCAGAGCCAGGTGCAGAGCGGGCAAAGCCCGGATGCAGAGCCGGGCAAAGCAGGGTGCAGAGCTGGTCAGTGCACTCGGTGAGCTCAAACCGCACGAGCGCCGAGTGCAAAGCCAGGTGCAGAGCGGGCAGAGCCGGTCACTGCAGAGCCGGGCAGTGCAGGGTGCAGAGCTGGGGTGCCCCGGGCGTTCCCCCCCGCAGGGGAAGGCGGCCCACCCAGAGGCCAAGAAGTGAGCCCCACCGCTTTCCTAACCACCTAACCTACCTACCCAGACTACCCCTTCGTCGCATCTGGAGTGTCCCCTGCTAATCAGGGGAACACCCAGAGCGACGCACCCCCCCCCCCCCCCGTCAGATATTCGCCACCGCCAACAAGAACCCACGAATGGGAAGTTATTGACGGTGCCCAGGGTGCACCAGCCCAGCGGGTTGCTCTTCCCCCCGGACGTATCCGAAAGAGACCAGCAACCAACTAGGCCAACGTGGAGGTTACCTGACCCGCACCCCAACCTAACCTAACCTTTTTTTTTTTTTTTTTTTTTTTTTTTTTTTTTTGATCACGCTGGGAAAAAATGCATTACGCATACCCGCCCATTGGGGGAATGGGGACGGGCTATGTGGGACTCCCCGGAAAGTTCCGGTATACCCACTAAAATAACCCAGCGGCACTCCCGCATCGTCTCTGAGTGGAGGAGGACTGGGAAACTGGCAGAGCCTTTACGTCCAGTCCTCCGCCGACGACCGCCCGCCTTTACAGCGGGGCCTTCACGCCCCTCCCTTAGTGGAGGGGCCCGGGAATGACCACGTGCTCGGCCATTCCCGCCCTTCGAGGGTGGTGACCAGTGCAATGCAGACGAAAGGCGCCCCCGCGCCTGTCGCCCGCTAGTCACCACCAGGAGGTGGGAGGAGACGATCGAACAACCGCCTTCTCCCACCCCTTCTCCGCCTGCGGAGCGGTGGCGCGAGAGGATCATCCTCCCGCGCACGCTCCGCCGCCTCCTTTTGCGACATCACTACCTCGCAAAAGGAGGCAACCGCCGCCCAGGCCTCCTCACTCCCCAGCATGGAATTGACCACACTGGGAAGTGAGAGGTCCTGCCCAATCACTACTATCAGGGCACGGCGCAGATCTGCCCAGGCTGGGCACACCTCAAGGGTGTGCTGCGCCGTGTCCTCCACTGCTCCGCAGTCATGGCACGCCGGGGTTTCCTCCCTCCGGATCCGGTGCAGGTGCGTTCCGAAACAACCATGTCCGGACAACACCTGCACCAAACGGAATGAGAGGAAACCGTGGGGACGCTCGAGCCAGCCCTGCAAGACTGGACCGAGCGCGTCCAACGTCCGGCGGCCGAAGGTGGCGGTGGCGAGGTCCTCCGTCCAGTGGACGACTACCGCGTCCCTCGCCTCCCGCCGCACGGCCTCCCGCTCTTCCGCGGCGGGGCGCTCCCCGAGCGCCTTCCGCCGAGCCGTCCAATAGTACACTCTGGCGAGCACCCATGCCTCCAACTCCCACGGAGGGGTGCCCGCCAGAGCGCACGCCGCCGCGAAGCCTACCGACCGGTAGGCCCTCGCCACCCGCTGTGCAATGGCCCGTTGGGGCCTGCGGATGGCGGTCGCGTTCTCCCTCCTATGGAGGGAGTCGGCCCAGATTGGGGCCCCGTAAAGGGCCATACTCTTCAGTATGCCGGCGTACAACCGCCGGCATCGCGCCTTGGGCCCCCCCAGATTTGGTAGGAGCCACGACAGGGCATCGGCGGCCTTCAGCAGGCGCGTCGACAGCCCACTGAAATGTGGGCCGAAGCGCCACCTGCTGTCCAGCGTGAGGCCCAGATACTTCATCTGGGCCGTGACCTCGATCCTGACGCCCTCCACGACTATGTGGGCGTCAGGAGGGCAGCGCTGCCGAGGCCCGTGAAAGAACACGGCCTCGGTCTTGTTCAGCGCCACCCTCAATCCTAGCCGGCGGATCCTTTCTGCGACCAAGGATCCGCCAGCCGAGGCCAGACAGGCCGCCTCCCTGAAGTCCCTCCCCCGGGCAACGAGGAGAGTGTCATCCGCGTAGCAGATGACACTCGTGCCCTGGAGGAGGGTGCCCCGCAGAAGCCAATCAAAACCGATGTTCCACAGGGGGGGGCCTAGAACCGACCCCTGTGGAACACCGGACTCCGCGCCGTACCTCCTGACCGTGGCCGTCTTGTCAACAAGGAGGACCTCTCGGTCCTCCAAGTAACTGGCCAGGAGGTTCCGCAGGTACTGGGGCACTCCGTGGTACCGGAGTGCCTCCAATATCGTAGAGTGGGGCACGGAGTTGAAAGCGTTGGCGATGTCGAATGACACCGCCAACACCCCGCCCCCCGACTCTACCGCCTCCTGCACTTGGCCCTTCAACAGGGCCAAGGCGTCGACCGTCGAACGCCCTTGTCGAAACCCGAACTGGGCGTCCGACAGGTCTGGCCCCACCCCCCGCAGATGGCTGTTGAGCCGGTCGGCGACTATCCCCTCGAACAATTTACCGACCTCATCGAGCAGAACGATGGGCCGGTATGCCGAGGGGGAGTCCGCCGGGCGTCCCTCTTTTCGGAGGAGGCAAAGCTGCCCCTCCCTCCACAGTTTCGGGAACCTCCCAGCCGCAAAGCACGCGCTGAAGAGGTCCCGAAACCTGTCCTGCATCTGAGAGGCAGCGATTGCCACCACCCGTGCAGGGACGCCGTCAGGCCCAGGGGCTGTCTTCTTCGCACGGAGGCGAAGAATCCCCTCTTGGACTTCATTTACCGTCACCGGGGGAATCTCCTCCTCCGGCGAAGCTGCCTCCCGCGGAGGGTCCATCACTGGAGGGGCGAAGTCGGCCCTGCGCGGAAACAGGGACCGGACCACCCCATCCAGCAACGCCGGCTCGAGGGTCTCCGACAGAGGGGGTCCATAGGGCCGCAGCTGGCTCCGCGCCAGCTTATACGGTCTCCCGTATGGATCCCTGTCGAGACCCTCCAGCATCTCGGCCCTTGCCGAGTCCTTGGCGGCGCACATTGCCGACTTGAGGACCGTCTTTGCCTCTAGGTACGAACCTAACCTAACCTAACCTTTTTTTTTTTTTTTTTTTTTTTTTTTTTTTTTTTTTTTTTTTTTGGTAACGCTGGAAAAAAAATGCATTACGCATACCCGCCCATCGGGGGAATGGACGGGCTATGTGGGACTCCCCGGGCAAGCCCGGTATACCCACTAAAATAAACCAGCGCACTCCCGCATCGTCTGTGTGGAGGAGGACTGGGAAACCGGCACAGCCTTTACGCCCAGTCCTCCGCCGACGATTGCCCACCGTAATGGCGGGCCCCGCACGCCCCTCCCTCAGTGGAGGGGCCCGGGAATGACCGTGAGTGATCGGCCATTCCCGCCCGACGAGGGTGGTGATTGTGCAATGCAGACGACAGGCGCCCCCGCACCTGCCGCCCGCTAATCACCACCAGGGGGTGGGCGCAGGCGATCGTACAACCGCCCTCTCCCACCCCCACCGCTGCCTCCTTTTGCGACATGGCGTCCTCGCAAAAGGAGGCAACCGCCGCCCAGGCCTCCCCGCTCCCCAGCATGGATTTACCACACCGGGAAGCGAGAGGACCTGCCACACAACCTCCTCAGGGGACGGCGCAGCTACGCCCCCGCTGGGCACACCTAGACGGTGTGCCGCGCCGTGCCCCCCACCGCAATGGACCTTTACGGTCCCCGCCATTGCAGCATCTGGCCCGCGAAGGCCAGACGCCGCCCTCCGCGTGTGCGGCGAAGCGTCGAGACCGACGCTCCGCCGCCCCCTCCTACCACTGACTTGTCCCTGCCGACCATCCCACGTCAAAGGAGGGTCGGCAACGACAAGTCAACCTACCAAACCTAACCTACCTACCCAGCCTACCCCTTCGCCGCGTCTGGAGTGTCCTCTGCTATTCAGAGGATCACCCAGAGCGACGAGTCCCCCCCCTCCCCCCCCCGTCAGGTATTCGCCACCGCCAACAAGAACCCACGAATGGGAAGTTATTGACGGTGCCCAGGGTGCACCAGCCCAGCGGGTTGCTCTTCCCCCCGGACGTGTCCGAAAGAGACCAGCAACCAACTAGGCCAACGTGGAGGTTACCTGACCCGCACCCCAACCTAACCTTTTTTTTTTTTTTTTTTTTTTTTTTTTTTTTGATAACGCTGGAAAAAAATGCATTACGCATACCCGCCCATCGGGGGAATGGACGGGCTATGTGGGACTCCCCGGGCAAGCCCGGTATACCCACTAAAATAAACCAGCGCACTCCCGCATCGTCTGTGTGGAGGAGGACTGGGAAACCGGCACAGCCTTTACGCCCAGTCCTCCGCCGACGATTGCCCACCATAATGGCGGGCCCCGCACGCCCCTCCCTCAGTGGAGGGGCCCGGGAATGACCGTGAGTGCTCGGCCATTCCCGCCCGGCGAGGGTGGTGATTGTGCAATGCAGACGACAGGCGCCCCCGCACCTGCCGCCCGCTAATCACCACCAGGGGGTGGGCGCAGGCGATCGTACAACCGCCCTCTCCCACCCCCACCGCTGCCTCCTTTTGCGACATGGCGTCCTCGCAAAAGGAGGCAACCGCCGCCCAGGCCTCCCCGCTCCCCAGCATGGATTTACCACACCGGGAAGCGAGAGGACCTGCCACACAACCTCCTCCTCAGGGCACGGCGCAGCTACGCCCCCGCTGGGCACACCTAGACGGTGTGCCGCGCCGTGCCCTTCACCGCACTTGACCTTAACGGTCCCCTCCTATGCGGCATCTGGCCAGAATCCGCGAAGGCCAGACGCCGCCCTCCGCTTGTGCGGCGAAGCGTCGGGACCGACGCTCCGCCGCCTCCTCCTACCATCGACTTGTCCCTGCCGACCATCCCACGTCAAAGGAGGGTCGGCAACGACAAGTCGTCCTCCTCGTGGGCCCACTTCCCGCCCCCGAGCCGCAGTCACCCCCACCCGCAGGAGAGATTCCGGGCTGCAGAGCCAGGTGCAGAGCGGGCAAAGCCCGGATGCAGAGCCGGGCAAAGCAGGGTGCAGAGCTGGTCAGTGCACTCGGTGAGCTCAAACCGCACGAGCGCCGAGTGCAAAGCCAGGTGCAGAGCGGGCAGAGCCGGTCACTGCAGAGCCGGGCGGTGCAGGGTGCAGAGCTGGGGTGCCCCGGGCGTTCCCCCCCGCAGGGGAAGGCGGCCCGCCCAGAGGCCTTGAAGTGAGCCCCACCGCTGTCCTACCACTACCTACCCAGCCTACCCCTGTGTCGCGTCTGGAGTGTCCCCTGCTAATCAGGGGAACACCCAGAGCGACAAGTCCCCCCCTCCCCCCCCCGTCAGGTATTCGCCACCGCCAACAAGAACCCACGAATGGGAAGTTATTGACGGTGCCCAGGGTGCACCAGCCCAGCGGGTTGCTCTTCCCCCCGGACGTATCCGAAAGAGACCAGCAACCAACTAGGCCAACGTGGAGGTTACCTGACCCGCACCCCACCCCAACCTAACCTAACCTAACCTAACCTAACCTAACCTAACCTAACCTAACCTAACCTAACACTGCCTGTATCTATCATAAACACTGCATTTAATTCTGGTACAACTATGTGTGGTAAGTTAAGACGTTTATTGCAATTAATTTTTATTCGCTCTCTAGGGTAGAGGCGGTTATACAAAAATTTCCCTGTCTGGGATCTTCAGGAATTTCCTGGAACTCATTATTTGAGTTGTCAAAACTTGGTTCGTTATAGCTATGATTATTAGTGTAATTAACACGGCGTGAACTTGCAGTGCGCATAGTAACGTCAGTGTTCGACTTTGAACCCGGCGGAGATGCTTGCGCTGCAAAAGGTGACGTTCGCGGTGCATATGCCGTGGACTGTTGGCTTTGTTGCGCCATCGGAAACTGTGACCTACTTGTCCTATTGTTATGATCATTATTATTTGTCCGATTGAAATTATTTTGATTATAATGTTGCCTATAATTCCTAAACTGCTGCGAATTGTTCATCGTAATTGAACTACTCGTGGCGTTATTCGGTGCAACTGCACTGGATAGGCTCTGCGAATTATACTTCGCACTATTGAAATCGGAAATTTTTTTTTTATTAGATCTATTATAATTGCGGTGATCGTTTGTTTTAGAATTATAGACTGATTGAAAGTTCTGTTCTTCTAAAACAATTTTCAACGCGTCTTCCAATGTCGAAACGTCGCGTAAACGAACTAACCTAACTAGGAATGGCGGTAAATTGAATAGAAAAACATTCATCGCCCTATTACTGTAGATTATCTGCTTAGCCTTCCGTAAAGAGTCATCAGCAATAGTCTCTGATATTTTGGAAAATAAAATGCTTCTCATATGCTGTATCCTATGACACAAATCTAAGTAACTTTCACCTTTGTTAATTTTACAGGATTCTAACTCCATTGCTAGACAATCTTCAGTACGTGGGTCGCCAAAGTGTTGATTTAACAGCATTTTTAGCTCATCCCACGTATTTATAGAGTCCCTTTCGCCTACCAAACTAGCTGCTTCGCCTGTTAATCTACTTGTTACTACATGAAATAAATAATTGTTTTGTACAACGCTCCCTTGGAATGTTGTTAAAATGTATTCACATTTTTTAATAAATAAGGGTAACGCTCTAACATCGCCATTAAATACTGGAATTATGTTTACCATCTCTTGCGGAACACGGTTTATACCTTCCATTATGAAGTGAAATAACGAAGCTTCACAAAAAGTAAGCACAAAAATTAATAAATTATCCCTAACTATTTACTACAACTAACAATCTATAAAATATTATTACGGCGTTGTCCAATCCCTAATAATACACACAACATAGATTAATACAAGGTTGGGATGCAAATGGAAGAGCTGAGAGGAAGGTGAAAAGATTTACTCACAATTCCGCAGCTATCTTCATGATCCCTGAATTACTGCTTGGCTTCTGGTCCTCTCCTGGCTTGATGTGGCTTCTTAATGTATTTGTTTGTTCGGTGATCTCTGCTGAACCGTTGAAACGGACGTCGGCTGCTTCCCGTAGATGTGGATACGTGACAGACTGACTACAGAGATCCTACCGGCTGCGCCAATTAAGTAAGCGACAACGGAAGAGTTTAAAAATAAACTTTATTTGATCCCAGTTACAGCAAGACAGTAATTACTTATTTCTACAAAATGTTGATCTTATATACTAATCTTATTGCTAACCAATCATCTCTGCTAATGACGCATGTCCTAGATATTATATGCTGACATATAGCTGTTATTCTAATATAATATAATTATTGGCTGATGAAGCTAATATTGGGGGATTGGGGTTCCTTAACTCGGGCAAGGTCGATGGCGAGGGAACCTCTCCAAATAAACTTGCCAAAACCACATCGGCAACGACAAAAGGATCGGTTTCCTTCGAAATCGCGAGCCCACCACCACAAAAGAGTAGAGTTACAGAGGCCAGAATATACAGCAATAAAATAAAAACGTATATGACAACCTCAAAGACAACCAAGACCGAAATTAAGACAGAGGTAAAGGCCTTAGCAGACCGGCTCTACCTTCTTATTAAAGACTCGGAGCAAGAGAAGGGACGCGAACCCCCTACTAAAAAGACCTTCAAATCCCAGGGTGTCCAGGTCCGGGAAGCACAGGAAGTGCGTATGGAGCGGGCCCCTTCCCCCCCCCCCCCCCCGGTGGTTGTCGGAGGGGTGGAGGTGGACTCCCTCAGAAAGGCTCTGGAGGAGCACACTCAAAACTTGGCCGTTAACAATGAGATCATGGGAAGACTGAAATAATATATGTAGTAATAACATATGGAGAAACTCTCCTATGCCAGCGTAGCGGCCAGTCGGCCTTCCCATCAAGTTACTCAACAAACGGCGCTACACTCGTTAGTACTGACGGCCAACGATGAGAAAGTGACGGGCGACCAGGTACTGGACACCATAAGAAAGGTTGTAAACGCCAAAGAGGGAGGGTTTACAGTGGAGAGAATAAGGAAGGCAAAGGATCGAAAGATTATTGTTGGTTGCCGCACAGAAGAAGAAAGGAAAAAGATAAAGGAGAGAATAGGGGAGGCATCTGAACTGAAGGTACAAGACGTGAAAAACAAAAACCCCCAGATCATGATGAGGGACGTTATGAGTTACAATAGCAATGAGGACATTTTGAAGGCACTCAAGAACCAGAATAGCCACATCTTCAAAGACTTAGATGAAGAACAGAAGGTTGTGGAAATTCTCTACATAAAGCGTACTAGAAACCCGCATACGGGTCACGTAGTGTTGCGGGTCGCCACAGAAGTCTGGAGACGCATGCTAGAGGTCGGAGCGGTGCATGTGGACCTTCAGCGGGTCAGGGTCCAAGACCAGTCCCCGCTCGTCCAATGCTCGCTCTGCCTCGCATATGGACATAGCCGGCGTATTTGCACTGAGACCACCGCAAAGTGCGGCCACTGTGGCGGCCCGCACATGAGGGCAGACTGTGGGGACTTTAGAGCAGGATTACCGCCTACCTGCTGTAACTGTACGCGTGCCAATATTGATGACGTCCACCATCATGCCTTCAGTCCAGACTGCACGATAAGAAGAAGGTGGGACGCAATATCCCGCTCATCTATAGCATACTGCTAAGGGCACCCCGGAGACTCCTGTCCGACAAACAGCAAGACCATACCGAGTGGCCCAAGCAAACCTTCAACGCAAGGAACTGGCGACCACCGAACTCTTTTTAGAGGCCAGTGAACGGAAGATCTCGTGGGCACTGATTCAGGAGCCGTATGTGGGAGGAGCACGAAGTATGAAGAGCTACCGTGGAGCGAGAATCTACCATTGCGAGGTTGATGGAAGTGGGAGGGTAAAGGCGGCAATAGCCGTCTTTGACCATGACGTAGACGTCATACCCTACCCGAAACTCACCACAAATAATATCGTTATGGTGGGGATCCGGACCAAAGCCTGGGAAATCGCAGTAGTCTCCTATTACTTCGAGCCAGACCAACCCATAGGGCCATACTTGGATCAGCTGACCCGGATCAAAGCGGAAGTGGCCACCGGTAGATTGCTGTTGAGAGGCGACGCTAATGCGAAAAGTGCCTGGTGGGGCAGCATCAAGGAAGACTCCAGAGGTGAGGAGATGTCTACCACCCTGGATGAGTTAGAACTTCAGGTACTGAACACTGGTGACGCTCCCACCTTTGACACAGTCAGGGGTGGTCGAGCGTACAAAAGCCATGTGGACGTCACGGCCTGTTCGCTTGGCCTTTTTGACCTGGTGGACGGCTGGCGGGTCGATACAGGAGTTACATCCTCGGACCACAACACGATTCTATTCGAAATTAAATTTAAAAGGGATAAAGGTATAAACATCAATAGAACTACAAGAAAATTCAACACACGGAAGGCAGATTGGGATAAATTTAAAACAAAATTGGGGGAATTAAAAATTGTTAATAATATAAATTTGGAAATGATTAGGGAAATTGGTAGTAAACATAAATTAGAGGAACTAGTAATAAAATATCGAGACTCAATAGTAGAAGCAAGTGAAAAATCAATGCCTAAGGTAAATAAGACAGTAAAACTTACCATTCCGTGGTGGTCCGAGGAACTCGCTGTGAAGAAGAGAGAAGTTACCCGGTTAAAGAACCGCATCCGCAACGCCGCACCGGTCCGGAGAGCAATGGTCGTCGACGAGTACCTGAAAGTAAAACAAGAGTATGAGATGCAAGCAAATAGTGCAAAAATCGCCAGTTGGAAGGAGTTCTGCCGGAAGCAGGATCGGGAGGGGGTCTGGGAGGGAATCTACAGGATCATCGGTAGGACTGCCAAAAGACAGGAAGAACTGACCCTATGCTGCGATGGTACATTCCTTAGTCCAAGTGAATCAACCGCCCTACTAGCAGATACGTTCTACCCCAAAGACAGAGTAGACCAGGACAACGCTGACCACAGGCGAATTAGAGAAGCGGCCAGTCGAGTAAATGAATGGGTCTATGGTGAACATCATGACCCCTCATTTACGACACTGGAGCTAAAGACCGCCGTGGCAGGTTTCAATCCCAAAAAGGCACCAGGAGGGGACGGACTGACGTCTGACATCTGCAGTCGAGCGATCCACCAGGACCCAGAATTGTTCCTTGCCCTTTACAACAAGTGCCTCGAACTAGCACACTTTCCGGAGATCTGGAAAGAAGCTACGGTCGTGGTCCTTAGGAAGCCGGGCAAGGACAACTATCTGACCCCCAAGGCATACCGACCAATCGGTCTGTTGCCTGTTCTGGGGAAGGTCCTGGAGAGGATGGTCGTAGCACGTCTAAAGTGGCAGCTTATACCGCGGTTCAGTACCCGCCAGTTTGGCTTTATGCCCCAGAGGAGCACCGAGGACGCCCTCTATACGCTAGTGAAGCACGTACAGGACAAGTTAAGGCTGAAGAAGCTAATTGTCCTGGTGTCATTGGATATAGAGGGGGCCTTCGATAGCGCATGGTGGCCAGCTATAAAAGTCAGGCTGGCTGAGGAAAATTGCCCGGTCAACATCAGGCGGCTGATAGACAGCTATCTCGACAGTAGGAAAGGTAAGGTTCGTTATGCCGGGGAGGAATGTACGAAAGAGACTGACAAGGGCTGTGTTCAAGGGTCAATCGGTGTTCCAATCCTGTGGAACCTCCTTCTCGACCCACTCCTGAAGGAACTGGAACGACGGGGTATATTCGTGCAGGCGTTCGCGGACGACATCGTCTTGGTCGTGGATGGCGACACGGCGACTGAAGTCTCGAGAACCGCCAATGCAGCCCTCGCCCATGTTCACGATTGGGGTGTCCGAAATAAGCTGAAGTTCGCACCGCACAAAACCTGTGCGATGGTGGTAACCAACAAGCTTAAGTACGACACTCCATGCCTGAGCATGGCCGGGGTCGACATTGGAATGGTCAAGAAAATGAAGTTGCTGGGTCTGACCATAGACGAGAAGCTCACTTTCAGTGAGCATGCCGCGAACGTCTGCGCGAAGGCAGCTAGGATTTACAAACAGCTGTCCCGCGCTGCTAAAGTTAGTTGGGGATTAAATGCTGAAATAATACACATAATATACACCGCTACCATAGAGCCCATCATCACCTATGCGGCCGCTGCCTGGGCTCCTGCTACAAAAAAGCTAGGGATACGGAAGAAGCTAGGCTCTGTTCAACGGGGATTCGCTAAGAAGCTCTGCAAATCGTACCGCACAGTCTCTCTGAACTCGGCACTGGCACTGTCCGGGATACTGCCTCTAGACCTGCGTATACAAGAGGCAGCTGCCCTGTATGAATCGAGGAGAGGGTCATCCCGGTTCGTGCCAGGAGATAGGGAGATCGAGAGTGCGGTGAGGTTTGCGGAAGCTCCTCATCCAGCTACACAAATGCCCCTGGAGTTCATGTGCCTGGCAGATCAAACGCTACTAGACAGTAGCAATGTGCAGACGGTGCGAATATTCACCGACGGCAGCAAGATTGAGGGGAAGGTTGGAGCCGCATTATCCATTTGGGATAATGATGGCGAAATCCGGAACCTCAAACTCTGCCTTTCCGCGTACTGCACAGTCTACCAGGCGGAACTCCTGGCCATTTGCAAAGCTACCGAAGTGATCCTCGCGCGGCAAGAGGGGAGCTATGGTTTGTATAGCGACTCAATGTCATCATTGCAGACGCTTGCAAACCATGGTTCTCTCCATCCCCTGGCAGTTCGCGCGCGCGCCAATTTGGCTAAGGCTTTGCACCAGAACAAAGCTGTGTCTCTGTTCTGGATCAAGGCCCACGCGGGCCTGCCGGGGAATGAGCGGGCGGACGAGTTGGCGAAGGAGGCAGCATTGTCGTCACGGAGGAAGCCGGACTACGACCAATGTCCGATTTCATTTATCAAGCGACAGATCCGTTCGGAAACGCTTGATGAGTGGAATCGGAGATATGTGTCGGGCGAGACGGCCTCGGTGACGAAAATGTTTCTTCCGGACGCGATAGTGGCTTTCCGTATTGTAAAACAGGTGCGGCCAACGGGTGTTCTCACGCAGGTTCTAACGGGGCACGGTGGGTTCTCTGAATACTTGAATCGCTTCAAGTGTAAGGAGAGCCCATCGTGCCTCTGCGACCCTGGAGTGGCGGAAACTGTCCAGCACATACTAGTAGAATGCCCGTTATTTATCAGGGAGCGCTACCAACTCGAGTGTGAGCTGGACAGAGAGCTAACTAGGGAGAGCCTGCGTTGGTTCATGGGTAAGAAAGAAAGGGAAAGATTTTTGAATTACTGCATAAATTTGGCCACCATAGTTATCTGCAGAAACCAAAGTTGAGAAACACTGTACTTCATAATTACTATGATAGTATTTAAAATGTAAGTACAGAAAAAGCAGAACAAAATTATAAACAGCAGTAACGGAAAGTAGTTCTCATTAATTCTTTGTTTTTTTTCTTTCTTTTGATTATTCTTTTTACAATGGTTTTCAATCATCTTCATAGCCCTTTGCTAAGAATAGTTACAGCACTGATAACAATATTTGTGCCACATGTTAGATTTAGTCTTTTTTTTATTTTACTTTTGTATAGATTCCTTTACCGATTATTTTGTAAATGTGTGAACATTGTAGGCCTTCTAGATGCTTGTTAACTTTTTAACTCGTTTTATTTTCTTTTGTTGAAATAATATGTAATCTTTTTTTTTTTGTTTTCTTACGACTTATTGTCGGGCCTACGTTGTCCCCACATATCTAAGTACTAATGCTGTAACAAGGAAATATTGTAAAACCAAACCATTTTTTTAAAAGAGTAACCATGGAGTTTCTTGCCGGTTCTTCTCCATAGGAAACGACCAACCCGAACCGTGCACATTGTCGACGTTTTATAAGTGCCCATGTAGGCCTATATGAAATAAAAAAATTGATTTTGATTTTGATTTTGATCAGTCCGAGAGAAGACGGAGGTCGGCAGGGAAGCATTCCAGTGTGGTGCTGGGACAATTCTCGAGACGCAGCCGATCCCGGACTCGTAGTCGAGGCTCGGGGCAAAGTCGGCTCTCGTCAGTAGCCCCCTCGCAGCGGTGGTCGAGGCTCGAAGCGAAGTCGGCGTTCGTCAGCAGCCCCTCCGCAGCAGTGTTCGAGGTTCGAGGCGAAGTCGGCGCTCGTCAGCACCCCGCAGCAGTGGTCGTGACTCCGAGCGGTGCAGATCCAGAAGATCACCTTCAAGGGTGGTGTTGCAGGCAAGAAGGAGGAGGGAGGACGGTCATGAGGGGTCATTAGAGGGCAACGGATTCACAGGTTACAGATACCTCGCGTAGAAAACATTAGACTAGAGATTTGCGAGTTTTATTTTTAGATCGCATAGTCCAGTTCGTTTTTAGAATAGAATAGAATAGTTCTTTATTTGCACAGAAAGTAGGTACAAGTTTATCATGTCAAGATGAAATTCAGTTAACAATTTGAAATAGGCGATACAATAAACAATGTAAATTATAATAAAATGGGATTACAAATTCGTCATGTTTTAGGTCAATACAGTGAAACAATAAATAAATAAAAAAATATAAAGCATAAGTCAGGAAATCTGTCAATCTTGTACTAATGAAAGATTTCTGTATGTGAGCCCACTGCATTCATCACCGATATAGTAATAATTATTATTTACTCAAATGAATCAAAGAGTCTTTACAATCGATATAAGCTGTAAATTCACATACTTAAGAATGATTTGCGCATAATAATGTAGATCGAAAGTTTGATCCTAAATTGAAAACTACACAATGGTTACTTGGTTGAATAAAGTTAAAGAATGCTCAGAGATCTATGGGTGGGACAGTAAACAGATTGCCCACTACGTTCTACCTAAGCTAGTCGGTACTGCGAAAAAGTGGTAAAAAGCTAGCTAGCTTGGGACGAATGGGTTAAAACATAAATCTGCTTTTCCGTCTTACGAAATCTATGACCATTTACTTACGTACATTTAATGTTTGTTAAATAGCTAAGTTTGGCGATGGTATAGAAGAGTATTATTAAGATAAGATAATAGCTTTGTATCGGGGTGGTATAGTAGGTGGGAACGCTATTGATTGCATTGTTTATGGAGTAGAGGATAGATTAGTTCGGCACGGGGCAGAGGCAATTTTGAGAAAGCTGAAAAATTGTTTGGTTATCTGAGGGATGTCAAATGTGACAGATTAGATAAGTTTTCGTACGTTAGAACGTTCAGTAAGTGAAATGCGTAAACTTGTAAAATTTATTTGGATAGACTCTTGAGGTGTTGTAGCTGTCGCGAAACGAGTCATGTAGTATTAGCATGTAAAAAGCCTATCGTTAAGTGTAAACGCATTGGTCATGAAGATCCTAAATGCAGTAAGAGTGTTTGGGTAAGTGTGCCGAAGTTAAGACTTTATGACTGGTTAACAGCGCGGGCTAGAGACAAGACGACAAATTTATCAAGAGTATACATGTTAATAATGAACTTTTGATAGGATGCGTAGATTTTGGTAGTCAATGTACCTTGGTAAAATAATCTGCTATGAAAGGAGTTGTTCCACGCAAAATGGATAGTAAATAATTTGCCTACTCTCAAAAGCTTTGGTAGTACAATCGTGAGCGTTTTAGGTAAAACTAAGATTTCGTTAGTGATTGATAACGTTAAGATTGGCGTTGAGATCAATGTCACTGAAATTTGTTCTAAGTTATGATATCTGTTGGATAGACTGCTACTGAGCAACCTCACATATGGGTGTTTAAATATTATACAAAATTTGATGACTTATGAGAGATACATAAGAGTGAAGTCATTAAGCGCGAGAAGGTTTATAAAGTAAATGAGGACGGAATAAGATACGTGGTGTTAAAGGGCTGTAGGTGGCAGGTTCTCCAGAAAAGTTGCGACGAAATAGGCCACGTTTGATAAAACATTAGTTAAAATTAAACAACATTATTGGCTGCCTCGCAAGCGAAAGTTTACTAGGAATTATATACATTCGTGTTTGGATTTAGAATGTGCTCTCAATAAATTATCAGCGTGAAAGAAGTAAGGCCTCTGCAACCTATTCCTAAGAAAATTGCACTCTTTCACATCATACATATGAACCATGTCTGTACATTTGTAAAATCAAAAAGAAAGAATTCTTACATTTAGGTGATTGTAGAGTATTTTTATTTAAGGCGGTTAAGAGCCACTTGCGCGTTCCTGGTTTATCCTAAAAACCCCTTGTTAAGAACTAGTTCAGGGTTAATCAGATAAATCGTCTTGCTCCACCAAGACTTAGAAGTAAATCTAGAGTTAAACTTATAAATTTACTTAAATATTTAACCCGCCGTTGTAGGAGACTTAAGTCGCTAAGTCCTGGGTTAGTGTAAGAATTATCAGAATAGAACAAGTAACTTGAAAACATGTTTTTTTTTGTTTATATTTTAATGTTGTTGGTTTCAAATGAGAGGTAAGTATTAATGTAGAACTGTTTTGACCGTTTAAATAAATGTAAATTTTTATGCGGGGTACAATAAAGTTTATAATAAACTAGCTGACCCCCGCGGCTTCGCTCCCTTCAAAATTATCACTCGGGAATAATGTAGCTTTCCATAGGTGAAAGAATTTTTAAAATCGGTCCAGTAGTTTCGGAGCCTATTCGGTACAAACATACAAACAAACAAAAAAATCTTTCCTCTTTTTAATATTGGTATAGATAAATCGGTCCACGCGTTAACGAGATATTCGTTAATCAGTGTAAGGGAAATGTTGTTTTCTGATGACAAAGAAAATGTTCTATGACATTTCTATATTTTGTGTCTTTGTCATATAGAATTAAAATATCACCAGATGTGAAATTAGGGGCACGAAAACGCGATTGCTTCAGATTTCTTTCCTATTGAATAAAAAAAAACTTATTTTGCCGAAAACAAATAAATTGTGATGACTAATGGCGTCGGTGAACGAATGATGTAAATTTTTATAAAATACGATTAAAATGAAATATCATCTTAAAATTCAAAGACCAGAAAGTATTACGTATCGTAGTGTAGTGAAATAAAAGGGACACACATACCTACAGTTTCGTTCATAGATTTGCATTTGTTTTTGGTCAGATTATATTTCAGGGCCGTACAGAGTAACTAAAGTTTTGAACCACGATAGGTATTATGGTGGGTTGTAGATATTTACTAGAAAAGGGACTTCAAAGTATATAGGTGTATTTTCTGTTGATAAAATACATCCTTGCCTTTGTTTCAATAACAAAGATAGCGAATAGTCTACTAGCGAAACCGATGATGATTTAGATAATTTACTTTGCCAATAATATTTATTTGTGTGTCTAGAAATTAATGAAGTACATATTTTATCATGCAGATTACTTTTTTTTGAGTAAAAATATTACATAACCATTTATGTAAAATAAATGTGAGCTATCATACTAGATGGAGAATAATGTTTGAGTTTATCCAATTTTCATAATTAGCTAAATAGTATGAATTACACAAATTGTTGATCATGCTTGATTGATTGTTGTTGTTGTTAATTGTTGGTTGTTGTTGTTAATTGTTGGTTGTTGTTGTTGTTGTTGGTGTTTGTTTGTTGTTGTTGTTGAGCTATTATTCGCTATGAGCGACCAAGTTTTTTTATGGTTAACCTACACTGCTATGAGCGTGTAGTTAACTATTATTTCGCTATGAGCGACCCTGTTTTTATGGTTATTCTACACTACTGCTATGAGCGTAAGGTGTAGATAACTATTATTCGCTATGAGCGACCATGTTTTTTTTAGTTCATCTATGATTCTATAAGTGTTGGTGTAGTTTTTCTTTTTTTAAATTAAACTGCTATGAGCGTGAAGGTAAATAACTACCTTTTAGTGCAATGTACAATAAAGTAGCTATGAGCGAACATAAGTTTTGAAGTGCAAAGTGCACAATCATTGAAATAAGTCTTATATTTTATGATTCTGAAAAATGAAGTTTTTGAAATACTCTATATACACAATTCATGTAAACAGTACTTGATTTGTGTGTAGTTTCTATTAACGAAATTTGTATTTTATAAAATACATTTTTGATTTAAATCACTCAGTTAAAATTGTTGTCTTGTGTTTATTTTGAATAAAATCAGAATTTACTTTTAAAAAATGTCATTCGCGGGGACGCGAAATTTATCAGGATGGACGAATGTTAGCTTCCTGAAAATTCATGTTCTAATTTAAAATAAATATTGCACATATGTTTAGTTATTTTGCGCTGTTTAAATAAAATAAGTCTTGAATTCTATTGAAATGTTTTGGTTGTTTCGGAAGTTTGTATTAAAACTAATATTAATTACTGTTAAATTAATACCATAAAACATGTTGATTTTATGTGGATTTTCTGAATATGTTTACATTTTTAGTTTGTTATAATTTTTGATATTTTTCATTGTAAGTAGCTCAATGCTGACTTCCGGACAAAATGTCGTGTTTATTTTCCATTGGCTGATGCTGGTCTTTTACCTCGGTGTCAACGAGGAAAGGACAGCCAATCACAATCAATCATCATTGAGCTATAAAAGATTGTGGACCATGAGAGTCAGAAAAATTGGAGATGTTCTGTAAAGCCGATAACAAAGAATTACAATTATTTGATGAAGTACAGTCTTTGAATTCTTATATCTGGAAGTTTTTAACAATTGAAAGTATAAATGAAGCATCAATGTTGTTTTGGTTTGGTCTGGTTTTTTTATATAATGTTTACAATTGTGTTTTGGGTATGATGTCGAGAAACTAATTGTCATTGGAAGTAATTTGCACGCTTGCTTGCAGGCAGAATACAATAACTTTTAGGCTTTAAGATTTTCCTTGTTAAACAATGTATTTTCTGGCAAATCCGTATTTTGATTTGATTTGATTTGATTTAATAGGGTCCCGTTTTTTTTTTTTTTAATGGTAAGCGATGATGTGGTCGACGGTGAAACACGCTTGCCTAGAAATAACCTATTCACTCTTGACTTAAAGACCCCTAGATTGTAGCTATCGGGAAACACAGACTCCGGCAGGGAATTCCACTCCTTAGCTGTACGCATAATAAAAGTGTTCCCAAAACGTTTTGTGCGTATGGGTGGGATGTCTACCATGTATCGATGGCGCATCGCCGTACGTCTGGTAGTCCGATGGTGGAACGGGCTAGGTGGAATTATATCGTGCAATTCCGTCGCACACTCCCCGAAATGTAACCGATAAAAAACCGACAGGCTGGCAACTCGGCGACGATGTTCCGTTTTTACCCTTTGGGTACGGAACCCTAAAAAAGGAACCTTTATAAGATCAATTCTTGTCCGTCTGTCCGTGTGTCACCACCGACTTTCTCAGGAACGGGTGGATCTAGCAAGTTGAAATTTATACCAGACTAGCTGTTGCCCGTGACTTCGTCTGCGAAGCATTAGTAATTCGAATAGCTTATTTTTTATAAAATAAAATAAAATAAAAATAAAAAAGCCTTTTTATTTCCTGTAAATTTACATTTCTTAAAATCTATGTATATATATGGGGTAGTTTTATTTAGATTATTCTAGGTTACTTTTTTTCTCTTATTTAATAATTAATATAATTTTATGTGTAACCTATGTATATTATCATAGTATTTATAGTTACTTAATTAATATTTAATCTACCGGAACCCCAGAAAGGGTGAAGGCCTCCTCCAGTGATGCCCATTTGACTCTGTCTTTAGCTATTTGTCTCCAGTTTGGACCAGCTATTGCTTTAATATCATCTTCCCATCTTGCAATAGGTCTACCTCTTATTCTTTTGCCTAGTGGGCCATTCCAGAATGTTACTTTTTTGGTCCATCTTTGATCTGTTAGCCGCGCAACATGTCCTGCCCACTTCCATTTCAATTTTTGTGCGTAAGTCAGAGCGTTTGTTACTTTAGTTATTTTTCTTATTTTGGTGTGTCGTATCTTATCCAGCTTCCTTATCTTTAGCATACTTCGTTCGAGTCCTCTCTGACAGACGCTTATCTTTTTTCTTGTTTCAGCAGTGAATTTCCACGTTTGGCAACCATATGTCAAACATGGCAAGAGGCTCGAGTTCATGACTTTTGTTTTAATGGCTTGTGGTAAATTACTTTTGAAAATGTCCTTGAGACCCCAGTATTTGCTCCATGTCAATTTTATTCTTTTCTCTATTTCTGTGTTTTTATTTTTCCTGTCGAAAGTTATAATTTTTCCCAAATAGATATATTTTTCAACGTAATCTAATGGTTTGCTATTGACTATTATTGGTCTTTTCAAGCTATTTGTCATTGTTTTAGTCTTTGTAGTATTCATTTCTAGGCCCACCTTTACACTAGCTAGGTGTAGGGTTTCTACCATGTTCTGTAGTTGGGAGGATGACTCGGATAACAGTACTAGATCATCTGCGAATCTCAGGTGGCTTAAGTAAGTGCCATTTATGTATAGTCCTCGTTTGCTCCAGTCTAGCTTGTTTATAATCGCCTCGAGTACAGCTATAAATATTATTGGAGACAGCGGATCGCCTTGTCTAACTCCCCTTTCTATTTGGAAGCTGGGGCCCAAGGTTTCAAGCTTAATTTTACCCTTATTGTTTTTATATATGGATTTGATAATGTTAATATATATTTCCTCCACTCCTTGTTCCTTTAGGCTTTCCCAGATACTTGTATGTCTTACCGTATCAAAGGCTTTCTGGTAGTCGATGAATGATACATAAAGTGTTCTTTGGTTTTCCTGATACTTTTCCATTATCAATTCAAGAGTATGGATGTGGTCAACCGTTGAAAAACCCTTTCTGAAGCCTGCTTGCTCTACCGGTTGCTTTTTCTCCAATGTGACACCAATCCTTGTATTTATAATTGCGGAGAATAATTTGTATAGACTCGGTAGCAAGCTGATTGGTCGGTAGTTGCCGATGTCCTTCGGGTCGCCTTTTTTATATATTAATATGATGTTGGATTCGGACCATTGGGACGGTGTTTTAGAATTTTTCAGAATCTTGTTAAACAGTTCTGCTAGTGGTACAGCCAAAGTTATGTGTCCTTTTTTCAGTGCTTCGTTCGTAATGTTGTCTGAACCAGGGCTTTTGTCTGGCTTCAACTTCTTTATAGCTTCAATTATTTCTGTTGCATCTATTGGTTTAATATTTCTTTCCTGTGTGTCATCTGTTTCTGTGTCAAAATTTATGGTTGTTATGTCTCTGTTTCTGTATAGATTTCTGTAAAATTCTGTTGCGGTAGCAATGATATCGCCTCTAGTGTGCAGTTCTGTATCTTTTTTTCTCAGTCCTTCTATCCATGTTGTATTAGTTCTGAGTTTCTTATAGGCCTTCTTTGTACTACCAGTGCTTTGTAGATGTTCTTTTATTGTGTCTTGTCTATATTTTGCATAATCTGCTTTTATATATTTATTGACTACTTTATATAGTGCGGTCAGTTCATTTTTCTCACTTCGTGATTTGTTTTTAGTTCTCTGTAATTCCTTTCTTCTCTTTAATAGTCTTACTGTACTTGCCGATAGTATTTTGTGTTGTTTCTTTTCTTCTCTCTTTGGGTGGGCTTGTTTTAAACTAAAAGTTATAGCCTTTTCTATCCTGTCGTAGCAATATTGTACCGCGGTGTTTTCGCAGATAGTTGGAGATGCAGATAACTGTGATATTAGGCTTACATTGTATTTGCTTATTTCGTCTTCACTCTTAAGTTGACTGATTTGGCTATTTGTAAATTTGGCTCTAGACATTTTTTGTTTGATTAGCGTTATTGTTGATCTGATTATTCTATGGTCCGAATTGTAATTCAGGTTCAACGTCTCGATGTTTTGGAATATTCCTGGTTGGTTTGACAAGATAAAATCGATTTCGTTTTTGTATTTACCGTTAGGGGATCGCCAGGTCCATCTTCGGCTTTGTTTTTTTTTAAAGCATGTGTTTATTATCATTAGTTTATGTTGGAGCGCAAAATCTACCAGTTTCTGTCCTCTTTCATTTCTCTCGCCGTATCCATACTTTTTAGCAACTAAATATTCGTCATCTTTGGGAGTTCCAACCTTGGCGTTAAAGTCTCCCATTAGTATTGTGGTTTTGTGTGCTGTGTCCAAGGCTTTCTCGATTGTAGTGTAGAATTCTTCAATATCATAATCGCTTGACGCTTCTGTTGGTGCATAAGCTTGTATGATGGATATCTTATGACCTTGTATATTTATGTTTAGTGTTGCGACTCGCTCTGTTATTCCATTAAAGCTTATTATATGTTTTTTGAGCGACTTATTTATTATAAAACCGACCCCATATTTGCCAGGAGTTTGTCCTATGTAGTACATTATAAAGTTTTCGTATTCTTCTATTTTGTTTCCGTGTCTTCTCATTTCCGATATTCCAATTATATCGTATTTTATATTTCTTATAGCCTCTTCAAATTCAAGCAAGCGATCATATGATGAAAGAGTCCGGACGTTGTATGTTGCAATCGTTAGTTTATATTTATCTAGTGTATTTTTTTCTTCTGTTGGTGTATTCATTGGAGGGTTTTGGTCGTATTCTTCCACGGTGACCAACCGGGTTGGAAGATTTTTTATATTATATTTTTGTTTGTTTCTTCGTTCAATTGTGGCATCTGTGTGGTAGGAGGGGCTTAGTTGCTAAATAATCTCGCTGTTACGTTCCTGGTTGTTGTTTGTTTTGGTTGCATTTTTGTTGACCAAGAAGTTGAGCATGCTAGGTTTTATGACTCCTTCTGAAATGCTGTTTGACCTAGTGACTATCTTGCCAGACTGTTGTGTCTTGTTTTTTTTAATAGCCTGAGTATGCTTGTCTATTTTAGTTTGTGTGGCGTTGTCTGGTGATGACCGGAATTTTCTTTTACTTTGGTATTTTGATACAATCAGTTTATCATATTTGAGTATAGCAGTATTTCCCTTTTCTCTCTCTAGTTTCAGTTGCTCCTGCAGCTCCTTCCTTTTTTCAAGTACATATTTAGGAAAGTCTTCTTTCATATAGTACTGTGTATCTGTCAGCGCTCCTTTTTGTTTAAATATTTCTATTTTTATTCTTAGTGTAGTGAAAGTTACAACAGTTGGACGTGGTCTCTCTCCTTTCTTTCCCAGTCTTTTTATCTCCTGAATGTCGCTATAGGCGAGATTAGTAGAGAAATACTGCTTAATCCATTTAATTATAGTTTCTTCAAAACTCTTATATGATGTCTCGTTTTCCTCGATGCCGAAAAATACTAAGTTTCTTACTCTTGCTTGTTTTTCCAGGTAATAAATTCTCTTTTCTTGATTTTCCACTTTTTCTTTCATTTCTCCAAGTTTTCCTTCCCAGGCCAAAAATTTCTCCTCGAATATACTGGTAATATTCTGTGTAACTTGTTCCGTAACATTTTTTCCAGTTTCCCTTATTTCAATTCTTTGTTCGTCTAGTTCTTTTTTTATTGATTTTAGCGTTTTTAAAACTTCATCCATCATTATGGTTTGTTATGATACAAGTGATGTCCTCTAGCGGTGGGTGTGTGTATTAGTTAGCACTTTGACGTGGAGTACTATGGATCGCCTCTAGATATCGATGCTTGAGTCACAATGAGTGTGACGTGGTGATTTGCTCCTGTTTCAATAGATGGCGCTATGTGTGCTATGGTACCCTGATTGGAACTATTGGAAGATAATTTGCAAATCAACAGACTTTTAGGTTATGATAGTTTGCACTTGTTTTATTCTACACTTTGATCTGTTTTTTTCACTATTACACCCACAAAATTATTCTGGCTTGAGATGTTGGGTCTCAAAAGACGCAAAAATGCTCTTCGAAGGCCTTGGAGTTCAAAAATTTGCAGTTGTCTTGCACACCGTTTGGTTCAAGTTTTAACGTGTTTAATACTAATGTTTCCACTGTATTTTATCTTCACCAGCTCACTAAGCACTATATCTCTGTACACATGTATATAGTATCACTCGAAAGTCACTTTTTAGATTATATTTTTGTTATTTTTATCGGAGTCGATGTTTATCGTGCCGCGGTGGCGCCCTCTCCTCATGATGATTTTCCTGGTTGACTTATAAATTGTTAATCTAGGCTGTTAGGTACCTATATATGTTTCACTGAAGTACTTTTTGGGTTACCTAGATTTGTTCAGCGTCTTAAGTAGTTTCAACCAACACGAACGTGACTTATTTTTTATATCGCGGCATAATATTGTAGGTTTTCCATACAAACTTCTACCCCTCTTTCCACCACCTTAAGTATGATTTCCGGGATAAAAACTATCCTATGTCCTGCCCAGGGTCTCAAAATATCTCCGAACCAAATTTAATCTAAATCGGTTCAGCGGTTTTATGCTTGAAAAGGTAGACAGAGTACTATCACATTTATAATATTCGTCCGCGACTTCGTACGTGTGATTGCTACCAAAAATAAGCTGTTATTAAACCAAATAAAAATGTGGTTTCGTAAAGTTCTACGATTTATAGGTTTGGGACGATTCGTTATTTGACTTTGTGGTGTTCACTAATTAGGGGTTGGGGTTTATAAATGTACGGTCTCAACACCGTACATTTTTCTGCATACTGGCAACCTACTTTAGGCCAACGATGTGCGTCATAATTTGACCGTATAAAACATCACAACAAAGCAACCAACGTGGATAGTGATCTTATAGCCGTGTTGCTATCCAAACCAAGAGAGAGAAATAGTCGCCTTCCATCTGAGTTATACTGTAAGTCACTTAACTGAAATATATTTAACTAGTGGATCTAACTGTGACGTGTTTCTCTCCAACCAACTAACGGCGAATCAGTGTACGGACTTACAACCCGTACATTAAATGGTCCTTCGAGCCTTTGTGTATCTTAGTGTGTTTGTGTCTCTTGTTACGGTAGCGAATCGGTTCAACTGGTCTCCCAGAAGAGGGTCGCCCCAGTTGGATTGAGAAGGCGCACATACCTAACCAGAGTACAGGCACATTGAGTACCGGAACCAAACTACAACTATTGGAGGAGCTTTCAACAACTAGAAGTGCCTTCAACAACTAACTACAACTGCTGGAAGTGTCTCCGACAACTAGGAGAGCTTCAAACTACGGGAAGTGTCTCCGACAACTAGGAGAGCTTTAAACAACTGGGAGTGTCTTCGCCAACTAGGAGAGCTTCAAACAACTGGGAGTGTCTCCGACAACTAGGAGAGCTTCAAACAACTGGGAGTGTCACCGACAACTAAGAGAGCTTTAAACAACTGGGAGTGTCTTCGCCAACTAGGAGAGCTTCAAACAACTGGGAGTGTCTCCGACAACTAGAAGAGCTTCAAACAATAATCTGGAACAAACTAATGAAGAGTCTTTGACCACTAGAAGTACCTCAAACGACTACCGACAACTACAGGAAGGCATTCAACAAACATCGTTCTGCAAAACTGCATAACTACGAGCGGCAGAGATCTTTCAAGAAAACTTACCATACGGCATACGGTCATTGCCCGAACTGTGACGGAAATCACGTGTTGATGAACTGCCCAAAGTTCAACAACATGGACTCATTTCAACAAAATGAAACAGTTTCGAAATTACACGTGTGTAAAAACTGCCTATACAGTCATGGCAACACGAACTGCGCATCATCAAAAACTTGCAAACAATGCAATAGCAAGCATCACACCTTATTGCAAAATGCTGACAAGAGAAATAACTCCAACTCATCGAATACAGAAAGAAACAACAATAATCCAGGTCAACGACTAAGCACATCCACGAGTAAACAAAGTTGCAACCATGTTTCAACTAACGAGATGGAGATCTTGCTAACTACGGTGCAGCTTAAGATAAAATCTGCTAACGGAGACTATATGACGCTTCGAGCACTACTAGACCAAGGCTCGCAAGTTAACTTAATAACTGAGAACGCCGCACAGATGCTACGACTACCAAGGAAACGGCTGAATGCAACTATAACGGGAGTAGGAGCAGCACCTGGAAGCTGCAAAGGGCGGCTTCAACTTACCTGCAAGTCTATTCACTCGGACTATGCATTCGAAACACAGGCACTTATCTTAAGCAAACTTACGAACAATTTACCTAACTCATCGTTCGAGAAGGCTAACTGGCCGCACATAGAAAACCTGAAACTTGCTGATCCGGAATTCAACGTATCAAGCCCTATAGATCTACTACTTGGGGCAGACGTGTATTCCGACATCATCCTCGACGGGGTCTTGAAAGGCAGTCAACAGTCTCCTGTAGCGCAACAAACGCACTTAGGCTGGATCCTATGTGGCAAACTGAAAACTTTCAACTGTCACATGACACTGGTCGACCTAAGCGAATTGACTAAATTCTGGGAGAACGAAGACATAACTAGCAGCAACCATGACATGATGCCGAAAGATGATCCGTGTGAAGAATACTACAGCAGGACAGTACAACGAGATGCAGACAACAAATACATTGTCAAGATGCCGACGAGCCCCGAGTTGCAAGACAAACTCGGGCAATCAAGGTCAATCGCTGTCTCGCAATTTCTTCAATTAGAAAAACGCCTGGAGAAGAACAACAAACTTGCAACAATGTATCGGGACTTCATCAGAGAATATATGCAACTACAGCATATGAAGCCGGCATCTCCACCATCAACTACCGTCCCTGAATGCTACCTTCCACATCATGGTGTTTTGCGAGAACAATCAACTACGACCAAACTAAGAGTTGTTTTTAACGCCTCGCAAAGGACAACAACAGGGCACAGCTTAAATAGCTTAATGGAAAAGGGTCCAAATCTACAGAAGGACATTCATAACCTTATACTAAAGTGGAGGACCTACAAGTACGCTTTCACCGCTGACATAGAGAAGATGTACCGATGCATCTGGATAGCTGAAGATCAACAACCACTACAGAAGATAATATGGCGTAACTCTCCTGCTGAAAGATTACAAGAATATCAACTTTGCACCGTGACATATGGAACCAAGTCCGCACCATGGCTGGCCATGAGAACTTTGAAACAGTTAGCCCTGGATGACGGTCACAAATATCCAGATGCCGCCAAGATCCTGCTCAACGAGTTCTACGTGGATGACGTAATTAGCGGTCACTACTGTCTAGAAAAAGCAAAAGACCTACAGAGTTCCCTTATCAACCTACTAAACGGCGGCGGCATGAACTTACGCAAGTGGACAGCTAACCACCCCGCACTGCTAGAGAGTTTAGATGAGGATCAAATATCAACTAAAGGAATATTTGATTTCAAAACTGAGGACTCAACTAAAACGCTCGGACTCGGCTGGAACCCAAACCTCGACACGTTCATGTTTAACTGGAGTCTGGAAGAAAAATCAAAGGGTCGGACCACGAAAAGGCACTTACTGTCCAAAATATCAAAACTATACGATCCTTTGGGCTGGTTGGCTCCCATAACAGTGTCGGCAAAATTATTATTTCAAAGGGTATGGAACAGCAAACTTGCATGGGATGAAGAACTACCGAGTGGCATACTAAACGAAAAAGAAGAGTGGCGTCAAAATGAAAACTGAACTTCCAGATGCAAGAAAAATCAAACTAAACAGATGGATTGGGGCACGACATTCAATAGAGTTACTGGGATTCTGCGACGCAAGTGAAAAGGCGTACGCCTGTGTCATATACAGCCGAGTCAGGAACGAGAAAGATACACCGACTGTAACTTTACTTGTCGCTAAAACAAGGGTTGCGCCTCTATCACAAAAAACTACGTTGCCCCGATTGGAACTATGTGGTGCACTACTGCTGTCTAAACTTATGGAAAAAACTGCTGCAGCTCTATCTGGATACACTTTGTCCGTACAAGCATGGTGTGACTCTCAAGTGGTCTTAGCATGGCTGCAGGGAGATGCATCAAGATGGGATAGATACGTGTCCAACAGAGTTGAGAAAATAAAACAAGTCATTCCTTCTGACAAGTGGCGCTACGTAAAATCGGCACAAAACCCTGCTGACTGTGCATCTAGAGGAATGATGCCGAGTAAACTCATAAACTTCGAGCTCTGGTGGAATGGTCCGGCTTTCCTGATAGAGGAAGAAGAAGAATCAGACCTCATGAAAAACTCCACATGTTTGTTTACAACCAACCAGGAAAGGATCAACTTTGTATAATATTAGGTGGGGACCAAATAACAACGCACATGTTTCACATAACGTATCAATGTATTTTGTCGTCTCTCCGTGTTACAATCAATATGGCGGAACTAAGCGTTCCTGCTCATGAGTGTTGCCATAGACATATCCTAATATACAACATCCCCCCGGTTTTACTTATAACATATAATCACTTAAATAGGCTGGAGGTCTAACAACTCTTCCTGTTCTGGTAACATTTACAGGAGAGCTACTATTATTTATTGGAGTTGGTACATTACCCTCGGTTGGTACAATTCCCTCGGTTGGTACATTTACATCACACTCTGTTTTAACAATATACTCATTATTACTTTTATTAATATGTCTACTGTTTCTTCTTATTATATTCCCCCTTTCATTCACTACATTGTATGACCTAGGTCCAACTTCAGCTAATATTTTTCCCGGTTCCCATTCTTTATTTGGTTTATTTTGTATTCTAACATTCTCCCCTGATTCAAATTGTGCCTTTATTTTCGAGCCTTTATCATAATTTAATTTTGATTTTTCCTTTGTCAAAAGCATTTTTTCCTTAACATCTGTTGCCACCTTAGGTTCAAGTACACTTTTTGAACAAGGTATGTTGGTTCTAAGCATCCTTGACATCAAAAGCTCTGAAGGACTATACTCTAAATTTGCAACAGGACTTGTCCTATAATGAAGTAATGCTAAGTTTAAATCTGTGTTTGTCTCATTACATTTGCGCATTAAATTTTTAACAATGGAAACTGCTTTCTCTGATAAGCCATTTGACTGGGGATATCTCGGACTTGAATGAATGAGTTTAATATCATATTCTTTTGCAAACTTATTAAAGTTGTAACTATTAAAGGGCATATTATCACTTACTATAAATTTAGGTATGCCATGTGTAGCAAATATAATTCTCAGTTTTTCAATAACACAATCTGCAGTTTTATCAGTTAAATTTTTAACCTCTATCCACTTAGAGTAATAATCTACAACTACTAAATAGTCCTTTCTAGCAAATGTACAAATATCCATACCAATTTTTAAGAAAGGTAAGTCAGGTACATCATGTGACATTAATGGTTCCTTAGCATTTGATGGACGATATTTTTCACAAGTTTTACATTTTAAGACATAATTCTCAATGTCTTGTGACATTCCTGACCAAAAAACAATTTTTCTCGCCCTAATCTTACTTTTTACTACACCAGCATGACCTGTATGAATTTTTTCTACAATTTCTTTTCTCAAGCTATATGGTATTACAATTCTGTCCTTATAGTACACTAAGTTATCTTTAACTTGAATAAAATCTCTCAATTTATACAGAATTTTTAACTCCTTATTATTAATACCTTTATTATTTTTTGGCCACTCTGTAAAGTACCACAAAATAACTTGTTGTAATACACTATCGCTCTTTGTAGCATTTTGGAATTCTAAAATTTTTGTATCTGAAATAGCTAAATTTTGTTCCAATCCATGTACTATATCTGTTTCCACACTGTGAATTAATTCTTTTAAAGAATTATCAACCTGAGCATTATCACTAATATAATTCCTAGATAAGTAATCAGCAATAAACATCTTAGGACCAGGTACATACTTAATTTCAAAATCATATTTGATCAGTTTTAGAACCATACGCTGTAATCTAGCTGAAATTTTGTTTATATCTTTATTCATTATAGCAATTAGAGGTTTATGGTCTGTTTCAACTATGATTCTACGTCCATAAACGAATTGGTGATATTTCTCCATAGAGGCACAAATAGCAAACAGCTCTTTTTCAATAGGGGCCCATCTTGTCTGACACTCCGTATAAGATCTGGAATAAAAAGAAACAGGTTTACCATTTTGAAGTAAACATGCACCTAATCCACTTTTGGAACTATCTGTCTGTAAAGTCAAAGTGCCTTCACTTGACAACACAGCTAAAGTAGGTGTACAACTTAATTTTCTTTTTAATTCTAAAAATGCTTGTATTTGAGGAGTACTCCATTGCCACTCAATTTCTTTTTTAAGAAGCTGCCTTAATGGTTCAGTAGTTTTTGAATACTGTGGTATAAACTTACTGAGATAGTTAGTCATTCCCAGAAAGCTTTGCAACTGTTTAATATTCTGTGGGTCTTCAAGCTCCAAAATAGCTCTCACATGGTCTGGGTCTACCTGTACACCATTCTTAGAAATTATGAGTCCTACATATTTGACACTGTCACGTTTATACTGAATCTTATTTTTATTAAATTTTACATTATATTTTCTAGCTCTACTTAAAACCTGATGTAGTATTTTATCATGGTCACACTCATTTTTTCCTGCAATAATTAAGTCGTCATAATAAATTTCTACCCCTTGTATATCACCAAAAATTTTAACCATTTCTTTTTGCATTACTTCTGGAGCTGAGGATATCCCAAATGGCATTCTTAAAAATCTATACCTACCATTTGGAGTACCAAAAGTACACAACTTATCCCTGTCATCTAAACATAATTGAAAAAACCCATCTTTAAGATCTAAAACTGTAAAAATTTCCTTGCCTGCTAAGCTATTATAAATCTCTTCAGTTGAAGGTATTTGAAAATTTTCTCTTAATATGTTTTTATTAAGTTCTTTTGGATCTATACATAACCTAAGAGTTTTATTTGGCTTTTCCACAATTACAAGGTTATTACACCAAGATGTAGGACCCTCTACTTTTTGTATTATGCCTCTGCGCTCATAGTCATACAAAGTCTCATTTAGTCTAGTTTTTATAGCCTGTGGTACACGTCTAATAGGTTTTACAATAGGTTCAGCATCTTCTCTTATTCTAATTTTATATGTCCCCATTTTACCTAAGCCTGAAAATACATCTTTATTTGTTTTTAAAAATAAATCCTTTTCGTTGCTTACCTCTGGCTCCTTTACAATGTTATTCTTTATCTCATTCACTCGTTTAATGAATTGTAGACGGATGCAATCTGGCAAACCTATCACAGGTTGCACAGGTAAGTCAATCACTGTAAACTTAATGTTTTGCTTTACACCTTTCACTAAACAATAAAATTCTGCTGTACCTACAGCATTTATTTTTTCCTTATTGTATACAATAAGTACCTTGTTGGTCTTTAATAACTTAGAGTCTTTAATTTTGTTGAACAATGACAACGGCAGAGTATTACAGTCAGCTCCAGAATCTAACTTAAAGTTTATAGTTAAATTATTAATCACAATGTTCTCGCACCACTGGGAACTGAATGTGTTAACTACACCCTCACTTACTATGCTGCCTAATAGAAATTCACTGCTACAGCTGCTTTTATCACTGTCATGGTTTTCTTCTCTTACTTCATGAACCTTTTTATTCTGTTGGAAATTTTTCTTTTTCTTATTCCTACACACCGCTGCAAAATGGTGGTATTTTCCACATTCTATGCACTGTTTCCCATATGCTGGACATTTTTTAGGGTGATGTGTTCTTCCACATTTATGACACCCAGATTCTTTTGCTTTAACATAATTTATTTCACTTTTTTCTTTTTCCAACACTGTTATTTGTTGTTTGCCTGCTTCCGTCGCGCGACAAATTTTTAATGCAGCAGTAAATTTTAGGTCATCTTCTCTTAGCAATCTCTCTTTTAAATTGTAGTCTCTGATACCCATAATCATCATCATAGTCATTAGGCGGTCTTCCAAGTTACCGAATTCACATGTAACACTTTGCGTTTTTAACTTTGTAGCAAAATGATCTACACTTTCTCCCTCTTCTTGTTTCATATTAAGAAACTGGTATGTTGACATTATTAGATTTTTTCTGGGCTCGACATAATCATCAAAAGCTTTTATAACCTCTTCCAACGTTTTCAGTTGATCTTTCTTGGGAAATGTGTTGTATACTTCCAACGCTTCCTCACCAGCACAGTTCAGTAGCAAAGCAATTTTTCGTCCTTCTTCTTTGCTGCCAAGGTCAGTTGCAGTCAAATAAATTTGAAATGCTTGTTTAAACTTTCTCCAATTGGCATTCTCTCCTGAGAGAATTGCGCTTCTTGGTGGTTTTATGCCTTCCATTTTCAGATTTACCACCTGACACCATGTATAATATTAGGTGGGGACCAAATAACAACGCACATGTTTCACATAACGTATCAATGTATTTTGTCGTCTCTCCGTGTTACAATCAATATGGCGGAACTAAGCGTTCCTGCTCATGAGTGTTGCCATAGACATATCCTAATATACAACAAACTTAGCAGCGGCAACCTTAGAAGAGGCATCAAAAAACAATGAAAATTTTATAAATATCCTGTTACACAAACATAGTTCATTGATGCAAGTAATTCGAGTAACGGCTCAGGTGCTGCGCTTTATCGCGACGGCACGCTCCAAGATGAAACCTGAAACCACCTACTTTACAGTCAGCGAACTCAAGTCAGCAGCTGACCGAATAATTACATATGCGCAAACTACAGAGTTGCGAAATGAATGTAAACAACTTAAGGCAAATGGAACTGTAAACAACAAGAGTACTATATACAAACTTAACCCCTACATGGATGAAAAAGGGATTATAAGAGTCAGTGGCAGACTGAAGAACTCTGACTTGCCCTTCGAGATGAAGCACCCGATAATCCTTCCACGAAAGGGACGAATAACTCAGCTCATAATCGAACAAGCGCATCTGAAAACACTTCATGGAGGTGCGCGGCTGACATTGGCTCAAATCCGACAGCGCTACTGGATTGTTGGAAGCAACAGAGCTGTGAAAACTCAACTGCGACATTGCGTGCGATGTCACCGCTATAAACCAACCGATAGCTACCAGCTTATGGCGGATTTACCTCAACAAAGAGCAACCCCATCCCGACCTTTTACACATACTGGGGTAGACTTCACTGGACACGTGTATGTCAAACTGAACAAGGGAAGGGGAGTAAAAACCACAAAAGGATACATCGCTGTCTTTGTGTGCATGGCTACTAAAGCAGTGCACATTGAACTGGTGTCTGACTTAAGCACCGAAACATTCATCGCCGCTTTCCAGCGCATGTGCGCTAGACGCGGTACACCTCAACACGTATACTCAGACTGTGGCACTAACTTCATTGGAGCTTCAAAGATGTTGCGCAATGAATATCAACAGTTCCAACAAGAGCTCTCGCCGGTGTTCTTCCATGAGATCGGTAAAATGGAGGTAGAATGGCACTTCAACGCTCCTGCATGGCCGAGCGCTGGAGGTTTATGGGAAGCGGCCGTTAAATCGATGAAACATCATCTTCACCGGGTACTGGGCGATCAAAAACTTACTTTCGAGGAGTTTACTACTCTACTGGCAAAAATAGAAGCCTGTATGAACTCAAGACCCCTCTGCCCGCTCACTGAAGATCCCGAGGAATTTCAGAATTACCTAACACCCGGTCATTTCCTCACTGGAAGCCCCACGATGTCACTTCCAATCTCAAGCCACTCTGACGAAAAGTACGTCAACCTACGTCAACGTTGGCAGCTAACGGAACACATGCTGCACCAATTTTGGAAGAGCTGGTCAAGTGACTATCTAACTCAACTTCAGACCAGGGGAAAATGGAACAAACCGAAAAAGAACATCCAGGAAGGCGATATAGTCCTAATCAAGGACAACAACTTGCCACCAGGAAAATGGGCCATGGGGCGCGTACTCGAACTGCATCCCGGTCCTGATGGTTATGTTCGAGTGACCACGGTGAAAACCCAAACTGGAGTCATTAAACGACCCATAGTGAAACTTTCGCCTCTACCCATTGACACGACGGGCAACGAAAGTGACGAAAACTGCAAGACGGAGCTAGAAAAGCATGATGGAACAAAAAGGCCTATCAAAACAATACAATCTGGCGCAAGAAAATGTCTTACAAACATTTTAATGTGTGTATTCACAATGTTGATACTTGTTAATGAATCATATGGTTCGCAACAAAGGTCAGGCACTCAAATTACTAGCCTGGAACCCGAGCGACCGATTTATTATGACACCATAGGCAAAATTGAACTCATACATGATGAATGGACTTTGCTTACGTACTACAACCTAACTACTTACTGGCAAGGCGTTCAACATATTGAGAAATATGTCAACGGGGTAAACGAACTTTGCCAAAAGATCCATCAAAGTTATTGCCAAGCTACGACGGATCAACTCTTGCACGAGATGGAGCTACTAAACTTCTATGACACAATCCTGCTAGCTCCCCACAAGCATTTATCTGTGCGCAAGAAGCGCGGCTTGATCGACGGTGTAGGCATGGTAGCCAACAGCTTATTCGGCGTCTTAGACCAGAAGTTTGCTGAAAAATATCACAGAGATATTAATGCCATACAAAACAACGAAAATTATCTGCGCGAACTCGCAAAAAATCAAACTTCGATCATGCAACTGCAAAATGACGTGTTGAAGAAAAACGATGATAACATCAAACTGCAATGTAAGATGATTGAACTCTTCATAGCAGAAACTAAGACGAATCTGGGCAGCATTGAAACAGAAATACAAATAATGATGGCCACAAGCTACTTCAACTCTGCTTCGCTCACAGCATCGCTATTACTACAAAATCTCAAAGAGATACAAACCATGCTTTTGAACACTCTCACTAAAGTCTACAGTGGACATATGGACGTACACTTAATAACACCAGCCAGTCTAGTAAGGCAACTAGAAGATATATCCGGCAGACTGCCGAGGACACTGTCACTGCCGACGGAGAACCTTAGAGAAGACATCAAGGAGATTTACAAGCTGATGTATGTGAAAGCACGCATAACAAAGAACTACTTCATGTTTGAAGCCCATATCCCATTAATTTCGGATGAGGATTTTACCTACTATCGAGCCATAGCCATACCATTTAAAACAGAGTCAAACTACAAAATTATGATGTTAACTTCACCATACATTGCCGTGAACTTTGAGAAGAACTCCTACATCTCATTAAATGAAGAAGACTTTAAGCAATGCACCAAAAAACAAAAGGACAACTACATTTGCAAAGCAAATATGCCAGTGTTTAACCTTCAAAACGAGAATACACCTTGCGAAGCAAAATTACTGGGTCATCGGACAACTGCGTCACCGTGTGACGTGCACAGCGTGTCATGCGAGGAGACATGGATCAAGTTGCAAGCATCAAACAGCTGGCTGGTTATTTGCTGCGGGACGTGCGAATTACGTACTGTTTGTGAAAATGACGTAATACCGCAAAGTATCAGAACGGCGGCAATCATAACTTTGGGTCAAGGATGCGTTCTGCGTTCAAAGGAACTTACCATCGCTTCGCACAATCAGTACAACAGCAACCTCAACGTGAACTATGACATGCGTGTTCCAAATTTGGATTCACCAATAAATAACATCGTCAACGTCACACTTCATAACGCGCCACACGCCTTATTTACTCTCAAGAAAAACGAATTTGAGGAAATAGACGAGAAGCTGCGATTCCAACGAGAGAACTAGCCGAAACTACCATCAACCATCACGGATCATGACGTACACCAATACACAATCTGCTATATTTTACTAACAATTGCTGTCGTCACGTTCCTGTGGGTCATGATAAAGAAATACTTCTCACGGCTCAGGAAGCAATTGCCGACAAACACAGCGCAAACGCAAGAAAACATCGAGCTTCAACCTATGGGACAGCAGCCGGCCAACAGCAGACTTCCAGAAAACCAGCAGGCGGCCACGGACTACTGCCATCCTAAATCACAAGACAACATTGCGTTTAACTTTGATTAATTTGTAATGTAGGTATGTGCGTAACTATGTACAGGCGACTCTTTCTCTCTTTCTACACTAATCTTAACTACTTTTGGGGGTTGCCAATATGTACGGTCTCAACACCGTACATTTTTCTGCATACTGGTAACCTACTTTAGGCCAACGATGTGCGTCATAATTTGACCGTATAAAACATCACAACAAAGCAACCAACGTGGATAGTGATCTTATAGCCGTGTTGCTATCCAAACCAAGAGAGAGAAATAGTCGCCTTCCATCTGAGTTATACTGTAAGTCACTTAACTGAAATATATTTAACTAGTGGATCTAACTGTGACGTGTTTCTCTCCAACCAACTAACGGCGAATCAGTGTACGGACTTACAACCCGTACATTAAATGGTCCTTCGAGCCGTTGTGTATCTTCGTGTGTTTGTGTCTCTTGTTACGGTAGCGAATCGGTTCAACTGGTCTCCCAGAAGAGGGTCGCCCCAGTTGGATTGAGAAGGCGCACATACCTAACCAGAGTACAGGCACATTAAGTACCGGAACCAAACTACAACTATTGGAGGAGCTTTCAACAACTAGAAGTGCCTTCAACAACTAACTACAACTGCTGGAAGTGTCTCCGACAACTAGGAGAGCTTCAAACTACGGGAAGTGACTCCAACAACTAGGAGAGCTTCAAACTACTGGAAGTGTCTCCGACAACTAAGAGAGCTTCAAACTACGGGAAGTGTCTCCGACAACTAGGAGAGCTTTCTAAAAACTGTAAGTGTCTCCGACAACTAGGAGAGCTTCGAACAATAATCTGGAACTAACTACTGGAGAGTCTTTGACTACTAGAAGTTCCTCCAGCGACTGCCTACAACTACGGGAAGTGTCTTCAACTACTGAAACTAACAAGAACTACTAGAGGAGTCTTCGACCACAAGGACCTTCAAAACCTGTTCAGAAAACTACTTTGTGAACTACAAGGAAGCAATCGTCTACAATCAAGATGAATAAGCTAGCGCTACAATCAACATGTTTTGATAACATAAAAACATTATGCACCAACTACAACAAGGACAGCAAGAGCAGAAAAACACAGGAGTACTTGAACAAGCGGCTGTCCTCGCTAGAAGCTCAATGGATGGATTTCAATGCACGACATACATTACTGTTGCAAGAAATCGAAGATAAAAACATACACTACTTTGCAGAAGATGTCTATGGTAAAACCAAGAACATGTTCGAAGCAACGAAAGCAGACATTTCAAAAATGTTGCAAACTACTGAAGAAAAGGTCAAGTTCGACCTAACAGACTTGTCGGGAGAACCTGATGAGAAAACGAAGACGTTGCTGATTAAACAGGAATGCAACTTCAAGGCCATCGATAGGGCTATGGCTAAAATTGATGTAGAAGCCATAGCTGAAAAATGGGAACTTGACGATCACTTGTCAATCTTGAAGTCAAAGTGGGATGCTATAGACAAAACGCATTGGGAGCTGGAAGCGATACTTAAAGGCTCCAACTCTAACTACAACAACATGTTCGTCACTACTGAAGAGAAGTACGACGAGCTAAGAAAAACCTTAAGCCGTAAGATTTGGTCGACTGCGCACTACGAAAGGTCGGCGCCAAAAATTGAGGTTCCTGAATTCTCGGGTAACTACACCCAATGGATTTCCTTCAAGGATCTCTTTATGGAAACCATACACAACAACCCGAGGATTAACAAAGCGCAAAAGATGCAACATCTGAAAACGAGGTTGAGAGGCGAAGCTGAACGATTGGTGCAACATTTGAGTATCAGTGCAGAAAACTACACATCTTGTTGGGAGATACTGACTCAGCGCTTCGACAATCGGAGACTGCAATGCACGTCATTTCTAAACATCATGCTCAACCTGCCCGTCATCCAACAACCCAACAGCTTCAACCTCAAGAAGATGCATGACGTTATAACAGAATGTATGAACGGACTAGCAAACATCGGTTTAGACATCGCAACTTGGGACCCAATTATAGTACACTTGATGTCGCAGAAACTCGACACTACTTCATACGGCGAATCAGTGTACGGACTTACAACCCGTACAATAATAATACACTCAAATTATCAGTAAGCACAGAGCTCCACATGGATACGTCCTGTCACCGATGTGGGTGACAACTTAATAATTAATAAGTAGGTAGACGCAGGCACGTATTGCTCTGTCGTTTATTATAGGATACCACATCTCTTCCTTTATATAATAATAATTATTTTGCAAGTGTAATTACATTAAAGATATTTATTGAGACAAGACAAAAGATATTTATTTCAACTGGGCCACCAAGCGGCACTTTTGAATGTCACAATTTAAATTTACATTGAATAAAAGTTGATTCTACCGTGCATTCGGAAAGTAGCTTGTTATGGAGAAGAATGCACAAGAAACTCCATACTTACTCTTTTAAAAAATTGATTCTACCGTGCATTCGGAAAGTAGCTTGTTATGGAGAAGAATGCACAAGAAACTCCATACTTACTCTTTTAAAAAATTGATTTTTACAATATTTAGGTACATGAGTACATACATTAATAAATTCACATATGTGAGGACAATGCACCCAGAATAGCACTACACACTATACTACGTAAAGTATTAAAAGTACTCCACATTATTTTGCATGTAGACAATAATTAAGTTTTAAGTAGGTCTAACTTTTGATTATAGAAATACTCAGCATTTAGTATTTGCAATAAATACTAACATACTATATAATATGTTTTAATCAATACAGTGTTTTATTTAAAGTCTTACGAATCATCACTTCTTGATCGATAACCTTCCGGCCTATGTGGCCTACAGGTTTTTTTTTTTTTTTTTTTTTATGAAAGAATTATGTCTGATGATCAAATCATATAGATTTTAAGAGAACTACGTTGAGTCGTAGGGTAATGTCTGAGGTGGTCTTCATTCACTAATTATCAGTCTGCTTTTCGTATTGACTGGTGACTGACTCGTACAAAAATGCCTGTTTTTCTGAGGCCATTAGTGAAAGACATTATGCCTCGTTTGATACAGCATTTATTGAATAACTAATAACAGTATTATCTGCCGTTGTTGGATGTTATTTGAATATCTAATTAATGACATAAATTATCTGCCGTTGTTAGATGTTATAATTTTACGATTTACGGCTTTTGAAATATATTTCATAACACTATTATTGTGTTTTATCTAGAAGTTTCACAATTTCGACCTTGTGTAAAATATTTAGATTTTACATTAGTAGTCCTTATGGATTTAAACATATTTCATATTTAAATACTCTGGACTCATGATTAAACTAGGTCTTTGTTTTTATTTGGCCAAAGAACCAGTTTAAGAGTTCGTTTCTCTTTTTTTTTCTTTTTTGTACAAAGACTAATATCGTCTCGTTATATTTTTTTTTCTCTGACAGTACACTGTCTATCTTTAGTTTCCACATGAGTGAAATTAATTGTTTTTGTTTGTCGAACTGAACCAGTACAGTCACTAAAGTAACAGAACTGGTGTCAGCGACTACTTGGGTGCAATACAAACTTTTGTGTCATTGTAGCCAAGGGTAGGCAATATAGAGACACAATATTTTAGTTTCAAAACTATAGATCGATTTTATAGTTGTGAAATTAAGGATCCACTTGCCAACAAAATTGATCCAGAAAACTGGATTACTTTTATACTTTCCAAGTACTTGAGCGTTTGTGTTTAACCGTCGATTTCACCAACCGGTTAAATTATTATAAACGCATCACAATTAAACGTCAGTCAAGTGATGCAAATTTTGGATTCGATCAATCGCAGTAGCAGACGCGTGCATTTGACAATTCCCTTTTTTCTTTCATCGTTTTTATTACATTTGTTGTTTATAAGTTTTAGCACTTCTTCGCCAAGCAATATATGCATATAATATGCATGAACAAAAGCATTTTTGATTTTTACTTTATAGAAAAATATTGCAGTCTGGAATTTAGGAGTGATAATCATGTGTGGTTTTCTTAGCAACACTACCTTAGTATTATATATTATCTAAGGCTATATGCATGTCCAAATTATAAGAATATCATTATCAGGCTTTAAAACTTGGGGAAACCCTAGATTATGGTTTTATTTACGGGTTCCATGTCTTTAGCTCGTATTGTGTTTTTACCTTTGATTCCAGGAATTGGGACTTAACTATGAGGTTGTCAAATTGTTTTGAAAATAGAGATCTCTAGATTTAATTTTGCGAAATTGAACATTTGTTTATTTTCAGTGGCATTCAGACCAAGTGTTTGTTTTAGTACATTATCGAAAATGGTAGCTTTCATCCACAAGATTCGTTGACCAAATTGATTGAATTGTTTTGAAAATAGAAATCTCTAGATAAACCTTTTCGAATTTGGAAATTTGTTATTTTTTTTTAGTGGAATTCAGACCAAAACCTTTTGTAGTAGGTACATTAGGGTCAATGGCAGCTTTTACCCAAATTATTAGTTTTTACCACTTATCATTTAGAGCCAGTTTTACTGTCTTAACTGTTCATCCAATAAGCTTTGCACATGCAAATTTGTAATCAATTGTTGCACCGTCATTGACTTGAAAAATATAGTCTAGAAAAGTGGACCTTTTAAGCTTCTCATTAAAGCTTTTATTATCTTGTCATTTGACAAGAGGTTGAGTCTCTAAAGTGGACATTTTTAGTTTTTTATTTAAGCTTTTATTATCTTGTCATTTGACAGGATTTTGAGTTAAAAAAAATGGACCTTTTTAGCTTCTTTTTTGAGATTTTGTATCTTGTCATTTGACAAAAGTTGGGACTTTTTCTTTTATTGGCCTTTGTTTTGTAGTGTTTTTGGAAATAACATTAGAAAACTCCTTTTATTCTGTTCTCATTCATTGTACTAGGAATTGGTAACTGAGCATTATCTTTGTAACTCAGGAGCAGTTTACTGCATTACGTTTTAAGTGCCAAAGTGCTCATCTCTACATTGGCATAAATACGGCAGAAACCGTTAGTTATCACGTTTGTGATTGTATTGCCATATCGACAAAAGAGCTTATACCTCTTGTTCATGTATCAATTTTAATAAGGCAAGAAAGTTTCTTATTTGAATATATAGTCAGTACAAAATGCATTCGATTTGATTCTTATTTAGCCTTAACAAATTTCATGATACTTTTTTAATTTTAACAACAAGTTTATACCTAATTTGGCATCACATTGCTTCGAATTTATCGAAGTGGAACTTTTTCATTTTTATCATTCAATAAAATAACTGAATGAATGAATTTACGATTATTTTTTTTTCACTTAAGATCCAATAATATCTTTCGATATGATTGACATCATTTATTTCGGCCTTTCACTTTAGATCCAATAATATCTTTCGATATGATTGACATCATTTATTTCGACCTTTCACTTTAGATCCAATAATATCTTTCGATATGATTGACATCATTTATTTCGACCTTTCACTTTAGATCCAATAATATCTTTCGATATGATTGACATCTTTTTTTTTTTTTTTTTTTTTTTTTTCACTTTTGATCCAATAATATATTTCGATATGATTGGCAATTGATGTGTCGTTATCGTTTTTTAAACAACGTAACGACACCGTTGATCATTGGTCAACCTTTGACAAAACTATCTATTTTGGCAACTATCTATTTCTAAATGTTTAATGTGTTACCCTACGGTTTAACTTAAACACGTTTACCAAACGATTTTTATAGTATTCGATGAACTTCCCTCAGTACATTACCAAGCTTAGGACTGGCTGGATTCCACGTCCTGCTATTAACATTGCATTTATGTGATTGCTAGTACATATCGAGATAGTAAATCGATATTCGAAACAATTGTGTCGCAGGTTACAATCGCAACGTATGCGACAAAGTCAAGGTTCAAAACGAAGTTTTACATAATAATAATATCGTCCTAAGTTACTTAGGAATAAGCTTCATTATCGCATTGTCAAATTCAGCTTATCATCCACCCTAAAGAATATAGCTCTCTTACTCGCACGCATCAAAACGCTCTATCTGGCTTATTCTCTTCAACCAGCTACGTTGACAAATTCAAGTGGGTGTGTTATAGTTTGCGGGGATTTGTAGCGTTGTGACACAGCTTTGGTTTCGTTTCATAAGTAACGAGTGATGTTTGAGAAATATATCGTTTTGTAAATTAGACAGTTTAGAAAATAGATAGTTTTGCTTTGCTTGAATAACTGTTGAACTTGAATAAGTGATTATTGTTTTGTGCGATGGATCGTTTTATAACTATATACGATGGTAACGCTCCATCGCTTTATTAGCAAACGGATTTGGTCAACCGGATTAAACCGGGTTTGAGTTTTTTATTGCTGTCGAAATGTAGTTTTTATTTGAATTTCATAACCACATTTCGGTACACGGTTTTGTTTATTTACACAAGTCAAGTAAAGATTTCAATGATTTATGTAGCACATCCCTCAGCTTATCGCCGATGCGGATCGCTCATGAATAGGCAAATAATTATAAAAATAACATTCTGCTAAATTTCACATTTCCATTTCTTACTTCCCTCATTATCTTTTATTTTTCCAAAACACATGCAATAAAATAATACTTTTGTTGCTGACCAATTTCCGTAAGTGGGACATCTATCTATATATATAAAAGAAAGTCGTGTTAGTTACTTCACTTATAACTCAAGAACGGCTGAATCGATTTAGCTGAAAATTGGCAGGGAGGTAGCTTAGAACCAGGAGAAGGACATAGGGTAGGGTAGGGTAGGGTAGGGTAGGGTAGGGTAGTGTAGGGTAGTGTAGGGTAGTGTAGTGTAGTGTAGGGTAGTGTAGTGTAGTGTAGGGTAGGGTAGTGTAGGGTAGGGTAGTGTAGGGTAGTGTAGGGTCGGGTAGGGTAGGGTAGTGTAGGGTAGGGTAGTGTAGGGTAGCGTAGGGTAGTGTAGGGTCGGGTAGGTTAGGGTAGGGTAGGGTAGGGTAGTGTAGGGTAGGGTAGGGTAGAGTAGGGTAGTGTAGGGTAGGGTAGGGTAGGGTAGGGTAGGGTAGGGTAGTGTAGGGTCGGGTAGGGTAGTGTAGGGTAGGGTAGGTTAGGGTAGGGTAGTGTAGGGTAGGGTAGGGTAGTGTAGGGTCGGGTAGGGTAGGGTAGTGTAGGGTCGGGTAGGTAGGGTAGATAAATGTTTGGTCTTTTTATGGCAAAACAAAGTTTGCTGGGTCAGCTAGTTATTTGATATAATCACTTTACTCACTGCGCTTTTACTCGTCGCCAATGTGGTGTTCACTAATTAGGGGTTGGGGTTTATAATAATACACTCAAATTATCAGTAAGCACAGAGCTCCACATGGATACGTCCTGTCACCGATGTGGGTGACAACTTAATAATTAATAAGTAGGTAGACGCAGGCACGTATTGCTCTGTCGTTTATTATAGGATACCACAGACTTAAATAATAATACATTTTAGGTTACCGCTACAAAGTAAAATCCGCCCCTTAAATTATACTCTTTTTCTCTTTTGAATTTATTGTTTATGTTAGTTAGATTGCTCAGTAAGATGCCTCAAAAAAACTAACATCACTTAACCCTATCAGGGGGAAGGTAGTTTTATAAAACGTATTATGTAAATTTTGATTATTTACTTTATCTCCACGGAATAAGATTGTTCATACAAACAAACTTCCCCCTTTTCACCCCCTTATAGGTTCAGTGGCGACTGCGAACCGGAAAACGCAAATTAGGAAATCCGACCTGGTCAAGGTTGCGGTAGTCCGGTGGATGCGAAACGCACAGGACCGACCAGTGTGGCGGCGCTTGGGGAAGGCCTATGTCTAGCAGTGGACGTTTTTTGGCTGAAATAATGATAATGGTGAAAGGCTGATTTGCCGAAAATTCCTTCTTCGTGCTCCCCTAGATCCCAACATCAAAAACGAAACCTTATCCAGTTTGATTCTTAACAAACTTTAACACCCACTTAATCCTATTTTGGGGGGTAGTTTCGAAAAAATATAATGACAAAATACAAACGTTTTACCTAAAATAAAACGTAAATTAAATTACTTACCTTAATTTGAAGCCTAATAAATATATGAGAGAGAGGCCATCGTTCTGTCCCTTTTTCGCATCCGTTCTTCCTCCTTGTCGCGTACTATCGCCTTCTCTGTCTCTCCTTCCACCACCACTAGCAGTTGCAAACGTCGGTTTGCTTTTGGATTTACCTCATTGAAGTCGTTGTAGAACCAGGCAGAATTTAAGTTATTAGGCTTCAAATTAAGGTAAGTAATTTAATTTACGTTTTATTTTAGGTAAAACGTTTGTATTAAATAACTTGACCGTAAATTTGAAGCCTAATAAATATATGAGAGACGTGTTTGTTATCGCCTGGTGGTGGTGGAGACGTCAATGTGATTATTAGATTGAAGATTTAGATCACACAACAATGAAAAGGAATGACCCTTTAGACAAAAGATTTTCATTATGCTATTACACACAGACGGGTTGAAGAAATATACATAGCATAGCATACCTGTAATTATAGGAATGTTGTTACAGAGGTGCTCAAAAATAAAAATGAGGTTTACAAAATAAAGTAGTTTTATTTTTAGAATAATTATCGATGTATTCTTTATTTATAACAAAAACAAGCGACTTGCTCAATTAATTTAATAGTTACGTGTTATTGTTTAATCACAACGCATTAAACAAATTAGAAACTGGATTTTGAGCTTCTGTTTTCTTTACTTCTTTACAGTAAAAACGCATAAATGTATTTTCTGATCTCCAATTGCCTCTGGAGGGAATGTTATCAACTGAGCAGTTCTCATACTAGCTTTTTGAAGCTACAGCAGACCTAAAACTTCCAGCTGGGGTTTCAAGCCCAGCATCTTTTAATACTTTCTTAACCCAGTTAACTATAAACACAACGTGAAGCAGGTCGGGCTTTACCATACGAAGTAATAAATAAATTATCACATTTATCTTCACTTCCCCTGTTCTCTCCGACTGAAATCAACTTTAAAATCCAATGTACTGGATCTAAGCATTTATTCTCTTTATTGATCAATAACTTCCAACCTGACTGACGATAAATTGCGGAATCAGTTTTTGAGCCGATGATTGGCCAAAAGATAACATCTCATCTCATCTCATCTGTAATTTCGCAATTATTGGAATTTATGCTCAAGAGGGTCAGGTCATGGACCCTATGACCGGGACATAGTAATAAGAGGCATGTTGTGTGTTTCGGTACCTAATAAACTCTATCTATATCAGGATTCTGTTGATATAGTAAGTTTACAAGTTGGTTAACATCCCAAACTGGGGTTTTTGAGGGTTTTGAAATAGCTAGTGCTATAGACTTTAATATTCGCTTGACCAAAGGGTGCCCTTAGCCGTTCTGATGATTCTGGACAACATAAATTTAAGACAAAGGCTTTATGGACAAGTATAGTGTTGTATGAGAGTCCATCATTTTAGTAAAGATCAGATAAAAATCTAGCAAGCGCCGAACCAGTTGGCTCGCTTACAGAAATATGATTAAGCTCAGCCCATTTTATCCAACGAGCCCATGCTGGATTATATGTTTTTTATAGTAAATGATCGCCAGCTTTTCATAAGATGTTGCTTTTGTTGGGTTATCCAGTCACTCAGTTTTTCGTTCTACCCCCACATCTCAAAACCTCCAACGTCATTTCGTTGGCCTTGTGAGGGGGTCTGTTGCTCGATTCTTCAGGTCCGGTCTCCAAAGGACTTGGTCCCATTTCGGGGCCACTATCAGAAATGTGCCTCAACATTTGTTCAGATAGATTAGACTTTTGGGTATCAAAAATAGTGGCGGAGAAATCCATGCCAATGGCTAGTCCCAGATCTGGCTGAAAGCATCTTGAAACTCGGCTTGCTGATCCCGATGATCCAGAGTGCAGTACCTGGGGACTACATGGGCTTGCTGAGATGCGAACAAGTCTATCACCGGGGCTCCCCATTGAGTAAATATTAGGCGCGTTGCTTGGGGGAGTAAGTGCCACTCTGGTAGTCTCCGCAGTCGGGATAGTCTGTCCGCTTCTACTTTGTTTACTCCCGGAATGTAGTAAATAGTGAAGTGAATCTGGAAAAAATCTACGAGTTGCAAAATCTGGTAGGTCAGGTCTACAAGCGCTAGAAATTTAGTACCGCCTTCGTTCCTCAGATACGACACCGCGGTCCTGTGGTCGCACTGAACGTGTAGACTGGCATTGTACAGGCTCTGACTACAATGTTGAATCGTCTTAAGGATCGCAAGCATCTCCTTTTGGTTGCAATGAAGGAGTTTTTCTTCTCCTTTCCAAGTGCCGTACACATAGTTGTTGTTTATGAAAGCACCCCAGGCATTATAGTCTCGAGTCAATTTTGCCACCATTGTAAGTCCCTCTGGGCTGCCTCGGGCAGTGAATTCTTTGTAGTAGGTTTCAGGTGTAACATGCTAATGCATAGCCTTTGAAGTTGACGAAAATGTATCCTTCCCCGAGGTACAACAAAGCTTGAAAAGTTCATCATTCCTATGATGATTTGTAACTCTTTTAGGCATGCTTTTTGCGTGTTGATCAAGTGAGTGATCGTGGTTTTTATTTTCAGGCACTTTTTTGTTGGAAGTGATTTTATGTTGTTCCACGGACCCCATAATATGCCCAGATACACTATTGCTTCCCTTGGTTGTAGACTTTTTGCAATTTATCATCCATCCTAGATATTTTAGGATGCCCACTGTGGTTTTGACGTGACTCACCAGTGTATCGTAATATTTATTGATTAGTAGGTAGTCGTCTAAATAATTTAGGACACGTATGCCGATATCTCAAAGAGTCTGGGCAATCCAATTACTCAAGGATCCAAATGTTTTCGGTGCTGAACTCAGTCCGAAGGGGAGGCAGTTCATTTGAAGCAATTGGCCGTGGTAAACTAGCCGTAAGAACCTCCTGTGAGCCTCTATAACTGGCAGATGGAAATATGCTTGGGATTAGTCTATTTTCACCATCCAATCTTTTGGCTGAAAGAAGTCTGGGATCCTGAAAATATTGATCAGCCGGAACGTGGAGGCGTCGACGTATCGGTTCAGGGCTTTGATATTGAAAAATGGTCTGAAATTTCCGTCTCCTTTGGGTAACAGAAACATTGGCGAAATTTAACTTTGAGTCAGTGGCATGACTGTAAGCACCTCGTCTGATATCATTTTGTGAATAACCTTGTCCATTTCTCGGTAATGAGGCGTCGACTGGACTGAATTTTGTAGATTAGGCATTGAAGTGGAGGTTTTCGTACTAACGGAATTCGGTAGCCGGATATTATTTTTAATATGTAATCTGGTGCACCCGTTTTCATCCCCCGGTCGTGAAAAAGCCTTAGCTGACCGGCGCGAAATGAACTCGTTGAGTCAGAATCTGCGTGAATTGCCTCTCCTATCCCGGTGGGATAAGGGAGAGGCTTTGCGTCTGGTATTAGAATCATCATTGGATCTGCGGTAATTTGTTAGCTTACCGCTCCGGGCCGTTTGCTTGCCGCTGTTATAGAAAGGTGTATTATTTGCTCTTGAAGATGTATGTCCCATATGTTTATAGGTCACCTTTCTCTGACTCGGAAGTGACAACTTTCGCTGAGTCGTGGATGTGCTTGGATCGGTCTGCGGTGCAGAAGCGCGATCCTTGTCACGAGGCCAGAATACTTTATTCACGCCTCCTGCTTTTATTAACGTAGAAATAATTTGCTCAGCTCCGAAAAGATTGTGACATGACGTTGGAATCTTTCTCATTATGCTCTTGTACAGGGTATCCTTGACACCAGCCAAAATAGTTTTTCTTCGTTGCTGAATACATTCAGCGCGGTGTCCGCAAATCATTTGTAAAGTCGCTAAAAATCGCTAGAAATTCTAGCATACTCACCATTCATTATCGGTTTGCCTAGTCCAGCTTAGAAACGAGCGGAGCTCCGTTTGCTGCTGTTCTTTTTGCTTAATAAGTGTTAAAGACAACAACCCAAAAGCTTTTTCCATATTAATTAAAGAGCGCGAGGCGTCATAACGTTTCATCTCATCATTCGCATCGAGTTCCGTGAAAACGGCCGTATGTCTATAATTTTTTGTACTTCGGAATACCTTACATTTGTCTAATCGGGATCGTTAAACGTTGTTTTTTTTTTTTTTTTTTTAATATTCCTAAACACGCACCGGGCGTTTTTAAAATATCAGGATCTTTTATTTTCGTTCGTAATGACAATGAAATTTTCGGGACTAATTCAGAATGATCCGGTTCATTTATAGTTACATCATCGATATACAGCTGGCGGCTCACATTATCATCTAAACAATCTTCACGATCATGTTCATATAATGATCCGCGATCAAGTTCACTAGCTCGAAACACAAAGTTTTTCTTAAGATCGGCTACCTCTTCTAATAACTTTTTCAATTTACGGTCTCTTTGACTGCGTTTGATTATTTTACGCGAACGACGAGAACGCTTAAGGTTTGGTGAACTATGAGAACTACTACGTAGAACTTGAAGATATTGTTGATTATTTAATTCCCGAACACGGCGTTTTCTTTTCAGAGGTTGCACGATTCTTTACTTAAATCTTGAGCGCACATATATTGGTTCGGTAAGGTATTTTGATCACTCATTATTATAATTCGTACGCTAAAATACAATAAAATAACTGTACGCAAAAAATAAAATATCAAATAAAAAGGAGGGTACAGAAATAATATTAGATATTACTAAAAAACGAACGGTAACACCGTTAAAATAGAAGTTATGTTGTACAAAGTATTCGGTTTTTAAAATAATCTTCATGATTTATAAAATTCGAAAATAACAGTTAAAAATGTTTACCTTAGTGTTGAAACTGTACAATAGTGCTATTTAACTCTTGCGAATTTCACTGTAGCACTTTATGATAGGTAAATGTTTTTTACCTTGCTATATCCAGTGTTGTCAGGGCAGGAACAACGTCAATGAGGTAAATCCAAAAGCAAACCGACGTTTGCAACTGCTAGTGGTGGTGGAAGGAGAGACAGAGAAGGCGATAGTACGCGACAAGGAGGAAGAACGGATGCGAAAAAGGGACAGAACGATGGCCTCTCTCTCATATATTTATTAGGCTTCAAATTTACGGTCAAGTTATTTAATGACAACCTTTTATTGTTTACTTAGGTTGGTATTTATGTCAACTATCAAGTTTATTAACCCAAGACATAAAATTCTTTAACAAAACTTTGTCACCTGTTAAATCTTATTTTGGAGGAAGTTTCAAAAATCTAATAATATCAACCTTTATTGTTTGTTTAGGTTGGTATTTATGTCAATTCGGGACAAAAAGTATACAAAGGGAGAATTTACAATTGATAATAAACATTTCATATTAATAGGACGAGGAATATTGGGGGGTAGGATGTTGTAAAGAGGAGATTGTAATTTTGGACAATTAAAAAACAAGTGGTCAGTAGTGCCTTCGTCTATACCGCATTCACAAAGAGAATTGTCTCTCACCCTAATTTTGTGTAAATGTACAGGAGTACAGGCATGACCGAGACGAAGACGACAGATAACAGATGTTGAAGACTTACTTAATCTACGGTACTTAAAAAAACATGGTTTTACTGGGATGTTAGGTTGAATGTCACCCTAGGTTTTTCTGTTTGTTTCTTAGTCAACTGCCATAACCGGTCCCAGGATCCTTCCATACGTGGCTTAGCAAGCGAACATAGATCCTCAGAAACAATATGGGAATGTTGAGGTGATGCAGTCTGTATGGCATTTTTAGCACAGTAGTCGACAGTTTCGTTACCTGGGATACCACAATGGCTGGGAATCCATGCAACGTTCACGTCTATCCTATGGAGTATAACGCCTCCCTAATTTTAAGGATAATCGGAAATTTAGATTTAGATCGAAAAGGGTTAGAAAGAATAGACTGAATACAACTTTGGGAATCAGTGAAGATAACAGATTTATCTAAATTGTGGGAAAGGACATAATTGATGGCTTCTAATAGAGCAATTGATTCTCCTGTAAATACAGATGTATTTGGAGGACATTTGTAACTAAGGATGATTTTAAATTTGGGAATACAAACAGCTGCACCTACACAGCCTTGATTCGATGTTTTTGAAGCATCTGTAAATATAGTTAACCATCCATTAAATTTTTTATTTATCACTTCACTAAATTGTTTTGCAGCCAGTAACGAGTCTATAACAATTCCGACATTCAAATAAAGAGTGGGACAAAAAACAAGTGCATCTTATGGAATAGAAAAAAGGGGATTGAGTTGAAACTGCATAACTTGATGCGATAGGTTGGAGATTGAAGAGAAGAGAAGATTGAATTACCCTGCAATAATTTTAATTCATTTGGTATGTTATTATAAATTAATATACACATATTATACACATTTTTCTTGTAAATATCTTTGTGACCAGATGGATGATATAATAGGTTGCGAAACTTAACCCTTTTTTGTCTTGGCACAACTTCGCTATGTTGCATAAAATAATGCATGTGTTTCTTTGTAAAGATGCAGATGTCTCGTATGTACATACAGGGCAGTGGAAGAATTTTACTTTTTTTAAAGAGAGGTTTACAGCTATCTAAAAACCATGCCTTGTTAATGACCCGGATGCAACGTTTCTGGAGCTTAAAAACTCTGTCGGTATCAATCGAGTTACCCCACATGATAAGTCCATAGTTTATAATAGATGACACATAGCCATGGTAAGCTGAAAGAGCAGCTTCTAAAGAAACATTTTGTCGTAGCTTTTTTAAAGCAAACACAAACCTATCAAGTTTCTGACATATATGTTCCACATGGCTTTTCCAATTGAGATTCTTGTCTATATTAATACCTAAAAATTTTATTTCATCCACTTAAATGACCAATTGTAACTATTCAATTTTATTTTTGTTTTCTGTGTGGGTCTGTACTTCTGCCTTTATGCAAATCTGTCCTTCTGCTAATCTGGGATTTTGCTATTCCGGGATTTTGCTTATCTGTCCTTCTGCTGCAGAGGGTTACTAACATTTATATTTAAGTCATTATCTGCCATCCAGCTAATCATATCTGATAGGGTCTTTTCAGTAACAGATTTGTAATTTATTTTATCCTGACACTTTAATATAACTGTCGTGTCATCTGCAAAAAGAATACATTTGTGCTTAGTGGCCTCCGGAAGATAAGAATAATGACACTGCTGGATTGCCATTGTTAATAGTTTCTGTTACAAGTTTAATCAAGTTGAAGATGGCAAGAGCAGTTGATTACTAAGACTCCGCGATCCGTCTGTCTATCTGTCTGTCACCAGGCTGTATCTCATGAACCGTGATAGCTAGACAGTTGAAATTTTCACAGATTATGTATTTCTGTTGCCGCTATGACAACAAATACTAAAAACAGAATAAAATAAACATTTAAGTGGGGCTACATACAACAAACGTGATTTTTATGCCGTTTTTTGCGATAATCCTATAATGGGACGGAACCCTTTGTGTGCGAGTCCGACTCGAACTTGGCCGGTTTTTTACCTTTTGAGGTACGAAACCCTAAAACAATTACAGGATAAGTCCGGATTTGTTCATTTATAAGAACACTAGCTGACTCCCGCGGTTTTGAGGTACGAAACCCTAAAACAATTACAGGATAAGTCCGGATTTGTTCATTTATAAGAACACTAGCTGACTCCCGCGGTTTTGAGGTACGAAACCCTAAAACAATTACAGGATAAGTCCGGATTTGTTCATTTATAAGAACACTAGCTGACTCCCGCGGTTTTGAGGTACGAAACCCTAAAACAATTACAGGATAAGTCCGGATTTGTTCATTTATAAGAACACTAGCTGACTCCCGCGGTTTTGAGGTACGAAACCCTAAAACAATTACAGGATAAGTCCGGATTTGTTCATTTATAAGAACACTAGCTGACTCCCGCGGTTTTGAGGTACGAAACCCTAAAACAATTACAGGATAATTCCGGATTTGTTCATTTATAAGAACACTAGCTGACTCCCGCGGTTTTGAGGTACGAAACCCTAAAACAATTACAGGATAATTCCGGATTTGTTCATTTATAAGAACACTAGCTGACTCCCGCGGTTTTGAGGTACGAAACCCTAAAACAATTACAGGATAAGTCCGGATTTGTTCATTTATAAGAACACTAGCTGACTCCCGCGGTTTTGAGGTACGAAACCCTAAAACAATTACAGGATAAGTCCGGATTTGTTCATTTATAAGAACACTAGCTGACTCCCGCGGTTTTGAGGTACGAAACCCTAAAACAATTACAGGATAATTCCGGATTTGTTCATTTATAAGAACACTAGCTGACTCCCGCGGTTTTGAGGTACGAAACCCTAAAACAATTACAGGATAATTCCGGATTTGTTCATTTATAAGAACACTAGCTGATTCCCGCGGTTTTGAGGTACGAAACCCTAAAACAATTACAGGATAAGTCCGGATTTGTTCATTTATAAGAACACTAGCTGACTCCCGCGGTTTTGAGGTACGAAACCCTAAAACAATTACAGGATAAGTCCGGATTTGTTCATTTATAAGAACACTAGCTGACTCCCGCGGTTTTGAGGTACGAAACCCTAAAACAATTACAGGATAAGTCCGGATTTGTTCATTTATAAGAACACGAGCTGACTCCCGCGGTTTCGCTCCCGTCACCTGGCTACCTACCTACGATAGGATAGGGTAGGTATGTGTACCCTACCTACCCTATCCTACCTACCTACCTACCAATTTTTAAAACGTTTTATTTGAATAAGAATTGAACAACACCAATGTAACCAACTTTTGTTTCTACCGGCGGCGGCGGCGATCTAATTAAAATTAAGAACATACTAGCTACTATTGTTACTTATGATAGTTAGATATATTCTCTCGCAGACTTTTTGTAGGTAATAATAAGCACTTTAATCATGTAGTACATATTTTTTATGTATCATCAATAGATTTCTCAGCGCACGCAAACGAATGATTTTATAGGCAAAATTTTGCTACTTTGCAATTATTCAATTTTCATAAAGATTTTTATTTTTTTTATATAATTTATGGCCTATGACACTCAAGATAATGTAGCTTTCTACTGGTGAAAGAATTTTCAAAATCGGTTCAGTAGATCCAGAGATTACCCCCTACAACGTCACAAACTTTACCTCTTTTTACCCGACTGCCGAAGAAGGGTAATGTGTTTTTTAATATTAATATATGTAGATAGATATAGTAACAGAAATGTCTTTTTCTAAAATATTCGTTTTTTTTTTAATTCTTCTGGTCTAACTCTATTCTGTCTCCTGCTTGATATGGAGTGAAGTTCAACTTGTGTGTTTTTACTCCTCTGTGGTTTTCTGATAAATACCGTTGCGCGTTGCGCGTTGCAATACAGTAAATTGTTTCTCCGGGAGTCTGCAACCATCTTTGCCTCTGTGATTTTCTGGTGCTACTATTGATCCTGGCACTGGTCGAGAATAGTGTGGCAGATAGTGCTAGGCCCGTACCCACTCCTCCGTGTATTCCCGTTCGTCCCACCGATTTCGACCCCCTGGTGGGACGAACGGGAATTTACAAAAATAATATTAAATTTGTTCCCGATCGTCCAACTCACGATTTTAGGGGGACGAATGGGAATATGTTCTTAGATTAGTGCCATTCGTCCCACTAAATATTTTTGTGCGTAAAATGTTTAATCTTTGTTTCGTAGTTTACTTTTAAATTTGTCGTGATATTACATGGCTCTGGTGGAATGCGCCGGCGATGCAGCTAGATAACAAAAAGGTGTCGATAAAAAAAGAAACTGATTGAAGAAGCTGACTGATTTTTTAATCATATTTTTATGTTTTATGGAGATTTTTTTTTTTTTTTTTTATTTTTTTTTTTTTTAAACTGGAGACTAAAAAAATTTTGTTTTAATGTATCAATGTATGTACTATTAGGTATAAATTTTGATACCTAGGTACGTAAAGTTGATTCTGTGATTTTAACTGTATATTTCAATCCTTAATAAATGACTGATTATTATTTTAAACTTTGTTTTTTTTACCATTAAAACAACCAATCTGAAATTATTAGGTGGGACCAAGAGGACTAAAATAATAATTAATAAATTATTCCCGTTCGTCCCACCAACAATATTAGTGGGACGATCGGGAAAAATTATAACGAATTCCCGTTCGTCCCACCAGGGGGACGAAGTCGGTGGGACGAACGGGAATACACGCACTCCTCGACCTGCGTTTCTCACAAAGTGCGGGGATTCGCCAAAGATTGACCAAACTTCATAATAGCAGATGGTCACGGGCAACAGATTGTAGACAGTCAAAATTGGCTGTACTTAATGCTTTGATTATATACATGTTTATAATCAAAGACCTAATGTATACCCGCGATTAACCAAAAAACTTCTCAGCCTGAGCAGAAATAACCTAAGAATAAGCATAGGAACAATTACGGTCCGTAAACAATTTTTTAATATAATAGGCGCCAGAGACAGGTCGCTTTGCAAGGACTGCCTTGACGCCGAGGAGACAGCCGCCCACGTCATCCTGGAATGCGAGGCCGTGACTATCAACGTGAAGAAATCCTAGGAATAATGAGGTCGCTCCGCGAAGCCTGTGTAGCTTCCAGGAAGTTTATGTGCTTTTGGGCGGAGCCTCAGATCATATAAAAAGTCAAGATAGAACGTTGCAAACAACAAAGTGGCGCGCCGGTTCAAACTATGATTGCCGTACAAATGCACAATTACACGCACTCACGTTCAACGAAATTACGCCTTAGCTTGTCATTCGAGCTCACAGATCAAATATTAAAACTCAACTGACAAGTTAAGGGGTAGTTTCGTTGTACGTGTGCGCGTGTAATTGTGTATTTATACGGCAAGGCATAGTTTGAACCGGCGTCACTTTGTTGTTTTCAACGTTCCATCTTGACTTTTTATTTGATCTGAGGGCGGAGCTAGGCTGACTCTGTTAGCCAGAACGGACCGAATGAGAATCTAAGTGCGGAAAAGGGAGTCCCCATCATCATCATAGTGTGGCAGAGTCAGACTTGTTTCATTGAAAATACATTTATACCAGTCTCCAGTCTCATACCTACCCTATCTATGTGTGGAAATACACAAAAGACAAGTGAAAAGAAAGACCGTGGCTTAATTCTCTTGTTCTTCGACACCCACTGAAACTCAGTCGAACACAAGACAACTTACCCTAGTTATAGGTACATAATAAAAGAATAGAGTACAACGATAATTATACCTACCTATACTATAATAATGTGAGCACGTTTGGTCGGTTTGAACGTGTACCTAATACAAGATGTAGGTACACCACTCATGCTTTAAACTGAAGAATGATTTGTGAATAATAACAAGTGAGTAGCTAGTCGAAGAAGTTAAACGTCGAATTAGCGTTTCCTGCTTGTGGCTGCGCGCCTTTGTGAGCGACTGAGCGCGGCGCGGCGCGGGCGGCGGCGCTAGGCGCGCAGGTGCGGCGGGCGCGAGGTCGGCGCGCGGACGTTACTCACGCCTGCGGTTGTCTCCATTACTTGCTAGGAGCGGTCAATTGGCCCCGCGCTCCGCTGGGCTCGGGCGCTCGGGCAGTCAGTCACTCGCTCGCTCGTCGCCATGTCCGCGCGCGCGACACTGGCACTGCTGAGCGCGCTGAGCGCGGCCGCCGCCTCCCTGCTGCCGCTGGACGCCGAGCACCTGCACGCCAGCGTCGGCGGGTTCGCCGTCATGAACTGTCATCTCGACTTCCCTTTCGGCAACGAGATTCCATACCACTTACAGTGGGATAAAGATGTAAGTACCAGCTGCATGTTCTGCATAATAACAACACATGCACGAAGGGGACAAGGGGTAAGCAACAAAACTAGCCCGCGACACGCGCCAATTATTGCTCTCACACCACTATCAAGACAATAGTAAAATTCATTAAATTAGTGTAGGTCTAGGTACGTAACCAAAAGCTGCATTCTAGCACTATGTACCGTCTTGCTTGGTGAATATAAGAAGATCGTCAATATAACTACTTAAAAATGCATGTAATGTGGTGACAACCTTGTTCGAGCAAAGTCGACCTTGCCGTTCTGTTTCAAGGAGCGGCCGGCAAAGCTTTGCTGGCCGCTCTAACAGGCCGGCAATGTTTTGCCGGCCGCTATTTTGACATTTCAACGTTTTAAAAAATCAAATCCAAAAAGATTTTATTTAAAACACAGCTGTTTGTATCTATAGAGATAGGCACAAAAAGATTTTATTCCATATTAGGCTGTATAGTTCCAACTACCATTGCTCAAAAAAAAAAAACAAAGAAGTAACAAAACGCGGTTCAGCGAAAAATTTTTTTTATTTAGTGACTTTTTTGCTAAAAATGAGCTCTCAAAGCTAAAATTCTTCCGATTCAATGTGTTTAACACCACCTGACATTAAAGATGAAGCTAAATTAGTGGTTGAAAATTTGATACCGCGAAACTCAAAGGAAAAATATAAATTTGCATATGAAAAATTTGTGCAGTGGTAAATCAATAGGAAATCTAAATCTTTATCCGAAAATGTTTTTCTTTTCAATAATACAGCATAACAACAGCGTAACATAATACAGCAGTCAAACACCGCATTAGAATTATCGCAAACTATTAGTAATATCAAACCGGGAAAGTCGGTGTTGAATTTTAGTAACTGTACTTTTCATATTTTTCATTTTAATTAAAATTCTAGTTAATTCATATATTTTTTATTTAAATTACTTGCTGGTTTTATTTATATTAGGTACTTGCATTTTTGAGTAAAGCAATATACAAACCTTGGCCCACAATGACTGCTTCGCTGGTCACGCTATGATTGCCTCGAGCTAGCCTAGCTACGCTCTAGACCTTTCAGCTTGGCCATCATTGCAGCCATTGCTGTCCTCGCTGTAAAGGCCTCAACCTACGGTTTCGGCCTTTATCTCAGCTCGTCATCAAATCATGCTGTGCAGGAGGATACATTTGGTTTTCGTCAGCCAGCTCGCGCGTATGTATCCTCCTCCTTTTAAGAGGTAACGGGGCCTCCTTTTTATAAATGATTTGCCGAAATGTACTGACTATCAGCCCGTCCTGTTTGCCGATGATATTACAATTATCATACCGCGTGAAGACTTAGAATCATATGAAAATGAAGTAAATAATTCCATTAATTGCATTATAGATTGGTTACGTAAGAATAAACTTCAAATAAACTTAGAAAAACACAGATTATGACGTTCCAACAAAGAAAATTTAAATAATAAATATGCAGACCAAAAATACCTATTAAAACCAACAATGCTAGATTTCTAGAACTTTACTTGGTTAGTCATCTAAATGCCACGTGGAAACTGTCTGCAAAAAACTAAACCAATATTCTTATGCGCTTTATAATCTCGCGAAAATATCAAGTGACTGTAGTTTTGAGTGCATACAAAGCGTATGTCTCATCAACGGTACGTTTTGGAATAATAATAATAATATTTTTCATAATAATTAGTTTAGATACTATTGTTATGTATAATATTAGGTTTACTGTAGTTTAGCGCATTAATCGTATTGGGTGTAATCCTGTAAAGATTTATGTGATAAAGTTGAAATAAATAAATAAATGTATTGGGGAAATTCCACTGACAAAAATGCGTACAATGCTCAAAAGTTAAGTTATAAATAATAAATTCTTCTTAATAATTTCTTACTTTGCCTTGTATGTACATCTACGAGACAGCAGTATTCGCAAAATCAAACTTATATCTGTTTCAAACACTGACATCGAAACGTTGCAATCATCGATAAAGAATAGTTGCAATAGAGAGATATGTGCTATTCCACACAAGACTGCATTATACTCAAAGAGCTTTTTAGGAATGGCACCCAAGTTATATAATAAGTTGTCAATTACAATAAGAGATCTAGACAGCATAAACCACTTCAAAAAGGCTCTTCTTGATCGAGAAAGCTTACTATACAGTCAATGAGTAGCTGGAAGTGAAATTGTAATCTTATGACATTTTATTTATTAATTTTGAATGTATTATTATTTCTTACCAATTATTAATTTAAAAATATAGTTAGAATATATGTACGCCGTTGACGGCAAGACATAGCATTCATTTTATTAATATTGTGACAGCTGTACCTTTTATTTACCTATGTTCTACAAATAAAATATTTGAATTTGAATCCTACATGTGCTGATGGTGATCACCGGGTGGTGTTAGTGAGGTAAAAATCCCACACTCCCTGGGCTTTCCTCAAAAGTCCAGGCGCCTTTTGAATGTTTCCCCTGATAACAAAAAAAACCGGCCAAGTGCGAGTCGGACTCGCGCACGAAGGGTTCCGTACTTGGTAAATTGCGGTTTACGATTTATGACTTCTTAAAAAAAAACTACTTACTAGATCTCGTTCAAACCAATTTTCGGTGGAAGTTTACATGGTAATGTACATCATATATTTTTTTTAGTTTTATCATTCTCTTTTTTTAGAAGTTACAGGACACACATTTTACATCTTTGGAAATGTCTCTCGCGCAAAAAAAAAAAAATAGGTATATTAGAAACCTCAATATCATTTTTGAAGACCTATCCAAAGATATCCCACACGTATGGGTTCGATGAAAAAAACAAAATTTATTTCAGTTTCAAGTATGGGAACCACCAAAATTTATTGCTTTTTTTCACAGAATACATCTACTTACCAAGTTTCAACAGCATAGTTCTTATAGTTTCGGAAAAAAGTGGCTGTGAGATACGGACGGACAGACAGACAGACATGACGAATCTATAAGGGTTCCGTTTTTTGCGATTTGGCTACGGAACCCTAAAAAAAGGAATTTTTAACCGACTTTCCAAAACGGAAAAAGATTGTATGTTCGACAATATGTTTTTTTTTGGGTTCCGTACCCAAAGGGTAAAAACGGGACCCTATTACTGAGACTCCGCGGTCCGTCTGTCTGTCTGTCTGTCTGTCACCAGGCTGTATCTCACGAACCGTGACGGCTAGACAGTTGAAATTTTCACAGGTGATGTATATGTTGCCGCTACAACAACAAATAATAAAAACAAAATAAAATAAATATTTAAGGCTCCCATACAACAAACGTGATTTTTTTTCCGTTTTTTACGAAAATGGTACGGAACCCTTCGTGCGCGAGTCCGACTCGCACTTGGCCGGTTTTTTTTTGTTTATGTTTACCGATATCTCCGTTAATTGTAGCCCGATTTGGAAAAAAACTATTTTGTTTGAAATAATATATTTCCTAATCGGTTCTATTTTAATTTGTTGAAGATCTGATTTAGAATTTCGGAGATATACAATAGAACTCTTCAATATAATTGACGGAAAATCTCTTGGGATTGCTGCAATCGCATGTCTGTTTATTGTTTACACCATTTGATAACATAACATCACGCTGATAACTATAACTTCTACAGCGTAATTTTATTTACGCATAATGATATTAAAGCATATTTTTTTATACGCATATCAAATACGCGTATCAATGAACTCATAGAATGCTAAACACTAAAACACATTTTTATACAATCAGAAAGCAAATGCACTTAGAGAAAGGGTAAGATTAGTAAACTTCCCAACTAACAAATCAATGTTTTTTATTAGTCGATTTAACGTTTTACACTTTGAGCCTAGTTTTTAAGATTGGTCGCATAAACGTAAATATAAACGTATAAATAACGCGAATTAGGCCCAAATTACACGACAATATTGTCGTTTAGTAGTTAAGTAGAAGTCAGCCAATGACCGTTCAAACGTTGTATACAAGTTAAATTAAAGTACAGAGACCGACTTTACGGTCCAATACTGGTTATGATGAGTCTCTTATGTGACCGCTTATGTCACATAGCTGTTACAATGACGTTTTCAAAAGACTGCTCAACGGCAACCGTTTTGTTTCGTTTGTTAAATATTGTGCCGGTGTTTAAATAAAAAAAGGTAAGTAAATGTATATTTCCATAATTACAAAATATCGATTTATTATGCATTATTTAAATAAGTGTAAGATAATGATAGTTGTGATAATCTTTCAGGGAACTTTAGTTTTATGACAATGTATATATGTGTTTTTGTGAAGTTTTTAACGCCCTCCTCTATTTCTTTGTATTTTAATCGTTTTAATTAATTATCCAAAATATGTTTTCATAATAAAGCATCAACCATCTTGTTTACGTTGTATAGCGACCTTTAAATAACACTAATATAACAAAAAGGTCGTATACATTTTCTTGAGTCTATGACGCCGCGGCCATATTCAGTTTACTTTAGGGTTCCTTATGCATTACTTACAGATCTAATAAATATTGCATAACTTGAACAGAGAACTAACTCGGCCCTTTTTAACCGACTTACCAAAAAGGAGGAGGTTCTATGTTCGACTTCTTGTATGTTTTTTTTTTTTTTTTTTTGTGTATTTTCACCGATATCTCCGCCAATTGTGGACCGATTTTGAAAATTATTTTTTTGTTTGAAAGAACTTGTTCCGAAATTGGTCCCATTTTAATTTGTTAAAGATCTGATGAAGAACTTCGGAGATATACAACAGAACTCTTCAATAAATAACGGCAAATCATTCGGGATTGCTTCAATCGCATGTCTGTTTATTGTTTATACCATTTCATAACATAACATCACGCCAGTATACTAACAGGGGTACGCAGAACTCTAATTTCACCGGTTATGTTCAATTTTCATGTTTTTCGGGTAATCTGTTCTGGCGTAATAGGTACTTACTAAACAACTTGCCTATTAGGTAGGTAAAACTAAAAAGGGAAAAATAAAACCTTTTTTGCAAAAAAATACTACCGACTTCCAAATGAAAAACTACAAAGTGAAAAATAACTTTATTTTTGGAAGTCGGTGTCCATATCGCAAATAATTGGTATCTAATCAAATAGTACGTTTAGCCCAGATTAATTTATTTAAATGTTTTTTTTTCAGGTCTAACATAGGATATGAATGAACTATGGTAGTGTTCTTGGACATCGATAAATTATTGATCTGAAATTATTTAAAACGTCTTAAAAGAGAAAAATGGCCTTGGCGAAGCATTTATTTTAACCTTTCAAACAAATGTTATAACTGTCACAGTTCCATTGCTACTGTTAATTGTTTAATTTTATTGTTGTTGTTTACATTAAATGTTAATTTAAAAAAAAAAGAATATACGGAATCTTTTTCGGCAACATTCATTCGTTCTATCCCTTTTTTAAAAGACAAAACAAAATAGAAATGGTTCAATTAAAGTGTGGATTTGACCTTAAAATGATTCAAAAGTCTACTTAAAGTAATGTAACCGTAGAAATTCAACATTTTAGTTGCATACAAGTCTTAGTAAGTCTTCCATACGATCAAAATAGTTTTGTTATAAAAAGGTCATACGCAAACGTTTAAGTGGCCTTTTAATTATATAAAAGTTATGTTAAGATTCATTCACACACGACGATGGTTGTCTTATAAAAACCTTTTATTTAACCGAAACGTTAATATGACCAATACATTGTCCAATAAACGTCATGGCTGGCACCATTAGCCGACGTCATATATGTTAGTCCTGAAAACTTTTACTCTACATATGCACTGACACCACTATCTGACGTCATATAAGATAGTCCTGAAAACATTTACTCAACATATGCACTGACACCATTCTACAACGTCGTATTAGTTAGTCCTGAAAACGTTTACCCAACATATGCACTGGCACCATTATCCGACGTCATATAAGTTAGTCCTGTAAACATTTACTCAACATATTTACTGACACCATTCTACAACGTTGTATAATTTAGTCCTGAAAACATTTACTCAACATATGTACTGACACCATTCTACAACGTTGTATAAGTTAGTCCTGAAAACGTTTACTCAACTTAATATTAAGACATTACAGTCCCGTGACTGAATCGTCGTAAGATAAACGTCTACATATCAAAATAGTTAACTACATACCACTATATAACTGTTATATACCATGAAGTCTTATAAGACTAGAATTATACGACATTTTTGCTAGTTGGGTTGTTACTTGTATATACAATATATATAGCTGAGCCCCGCGGCTTCGCTCCCGTCAACTGGCTACCTACCTACCCTACTCTACCTACCCTGCATAGTATTATTATCGCAAAACAAATTGCAAATATAATAAGTATATTGAAAAAGAACATAATGCGGTAAGGAGGGATCCCCTACATGGGTAGTCTTCATAATGCTACATACAATATGACTGTTTTGCATTAAACAAAACAGGTATTATGTGTGGGTGAAACACTAGTGTTGAGTTTGTAGTAAGCTGTTGTAAACCTGCCTTTACATGGTGATCTATTGGTAAAAACTTACCAAATTGTCCATGGTTATATACCTGTCTCTTTCCCTCCAGCAGAGGCACTCCTGAGAGTGACGTTGACGGGTGCATTAGCTGTCAACTTCATAGGGTCTTCAACTCACCAGCAAGAAAATTGTTGCAACACTAGTGTTTCATCCACACATAATACCTGTTTTGTTTAATGCAAAACAGTCATATTATTTATTTATTTTTTATTTATTTATTTATTAGGTTAACCAACAATTGTTTACACACATAAAAATACATTGCGATTGACAGATATACATTTGCAAGTGTAACAATCACTTATAGGCTAACACCGCATGTACAGTAAACGGTTCAAATACACAAAATAAATATTTTATCTTAAGATTAGGTTAGTTTTAGTATAACATTCAAATTCGCAAAAAACATATCCACATCAAAACTGCAAACACAAATTCAAATCCCGAACAATAAAAGTGCCGATAAATTATATTATTATTAAAAAAAGAATAAACATTAATTAAAATCATCATATTTAAATAAATAAAAATTGTATAATTCATTAATTATTTAAGTTTAAGTTTGGTATAATAAATTAAATCAAATGAAACTTGAATTCAGCACTGTGCTGGATGAATCAAGTTTTTGTGAGTGAATCATTTACAATTACTTTAATAATTTTATTAATACTGTCCAGGTTTGTATCCACTAGATCACTGCAGCTATTGAAAACTTTACATAATCTTGGTATAGGTGAGTTTGTGCCAAGTACAGTCCTTCGTAGTGGTGAGCATAGTGGTGTAATGGTATTTCTCGGATATCTTGATGGAGCATGGAATCCAATAAGACTCAATAGTTTAGAGCAATCAATTTGATTTCTTAATATTTTGTACAAAAATATGGCGTCGGTAACCCGTCTGCGTGTGGATAGAGTATGCATTCTGAAATGACGCAGGCGGGTTTTGTAGGAGGATAGCTGCTGTCTTGGATTATGTGCTATTATGAAACACTAGTGTTGAGTTTGTAGACCTGTTTGGTATCTGCTGGTGATAAACACAAACGCTATGATGAACAACTTGAACTGTTCTGAAATATAATCAGTTTTATTATACATATAAACCATTCAAGTTAAAATAATAATAAATTTATGCAACAACTACAGAAAATTAATTCTGAATAATTCTGTCAATGAATTAATTCTTATAGTTTTCCACAAAAATATAAAAAAGCTTTTTAATATAAGTGCAGCCAACGTTGTATGCAAGCTGTTAATATATTGAGTTATTTACTGGAATACAATACATACCAAGTTTTATTTAGTACTTTTCCAGTTAATTTCCTGTTCAGATCTACTTTCTAAACATACTTCTAGGCTACTCTAGAGGCCACAGTTGACCTAATAGGTACTGCCCGGTGGGTCACCAAAGTTAGTATCTTTGAAAATCTATTCCCACACAAATTGAAATATACTAGAAGTACTAGAAGCAGGTTTAATTTTCCCTGACAGACAATTAAATGTACTTGTGACAGTACATGTGTTTGACCATAAAGACACAATGGTCTGGGTGTTTCCGCAACAACCTTCCTGACTGTCTATTTATATCTGCCTTTTGATAAAAACTTTGGCCACAGAGTCATCTTATCTTCCACAGACATTAGATTTTCATCGCTCTTTTCTAGAGTAGTAAGATTATAAATCTTAACATGAGGCCAACAATAATAAAGATAATTGTTCAGCTAGAAAGACATACATAAACTTTATTCTTCAGAAAAGCCAAGTGCGCAGTACCCATAACCGGCGTGTGTGTATGACTAGATGTATGAATGTGTGTGAAGCAAAAGAAGTATGTAAGGATCGTAGCAGGTGGCGTTCTGTAGTTTCTGCCTACCCCCATGGGAAAAAGGCGTGAGTTTATGTATGTATGTATGTAATTGTTCAGCTACTGATTTCAAGTAATGAACTTGAATTTATTCAATTCTTTGTTAACTTAGTAAGCCAAATAAATAAATAAATGCTCAGAATGACTAGCTAAAAAACTGGGTAGTGAAAGGAAAAAATGTTTTGAAATTAAAACTGCTGATGTAGTTAAAACAGCATATGTCAGCAAGAAAATAGTTCTATAAGTACCAAATAATCTAGCAGCTTGCTTGGCCTTAAGATGCTCTTGGGTTGTAAATTTAATTTAATCACACCAGAATAAACATCTTTTATTGGAACCTAAGACATATATATTACGTCGTTAAAGTAGCTGTCCGCCAGTTACTTCTTAACAACTCCTGTCTGGTCCAGTGAGCTATTTGGTTAGCCCTCCTCAGCTGTTTTTTTTTATTTTATTACTATCTAAAGGTGGACTAGGGTGAATTCTGTTGCATGTAGCCTCTGCTACTAAAACCTTCCGCATGTTCTTTATCGGAGTAAGCTCTGCTATGACCCTCACTCACAGATTGGACAATCAGAAAACTTCTGGTCCACATTGGTGTTTTATTTATTTATTTTTTTATTTATTTTATTTTAAAGAAGGCTTACAGACTAACAAACCAATGACATAAAGAATGTAATATTAAACAAATAGCTAATAACAAGCCTCCACATATAGTTAATTGAAAAAAGTCGATAAAAAGAAAGTACATACAAGGTAAGATAATTTTAGTAGTAGATAAGTTAGCTATCTTTGAAAAATGTTTGAGAATATATATTCCTCTTTGTCACTGTTCCAGTGAGTGGGTTGAATGCCCAGCCCAGCTAATGGTCTAGTGTTGGCTCTGCTATGACCCATGTTATTAGGACCTATATTCCTTTTTGCCACTGTTCCAGTGAGCTAGTATTAAGCTGAGTGGGTAGAATGCCCAGCCCGGCTAATAGTCCCAATTTAGGCTGAAAATATTGCAGAGCCATCACTGGAATCAAAATCTGGAATCTGTTGTACCAAAGTACGACAGCCATCTTTCTTGACGCGAAAGAATCTACGTCTGGGACGCCCGACATTTTGAACATAGCCTCCGCGGCCTGGAGCAGAAGTCCCACATTTTGAATTGAATACAGCCTCCGCGGCCTGGGACAAAAGTTGCCATATGCTGTAATGTACTATGCCCGACATTTTTAACAAAGACTCCGAGGCCTGGGGCAGAAGTCCCACCTTTTGAATTGAATATAGCCTCCGCGGCCAGGGACAAAAGTTGCCACATTCTATAATGTACTTATTAGCTACCTTGCGACTCCTTGAAAGGCAATCCGATTCCGATTAAAATACTCGGAACTTAAGTGGCTAAGAGTGCTAAGTATAACTGCTCTACAAGTCTTAGGATCCCGTTTGTAGGCCTTATTAGTGAAGGGTATGGCACCCTCCCCCCCCCCTCCCCCGCCTCCAGTTTCTGAGTTATGTAACAAAAGTCCTGTTGTCGGACTGTAAATAAAATATGGGCTCCTCATAGTTATTTATGAGGTTAGATCATAATTAAGATTCCGAATCTATAAGTAACTCCATTTTTTCAGTATCCTTCCTGACTAATTTTAATTTGAGTGGCAGTGAAGTCATCCACTGACTATTAATGACTGCATACAGCATGTCCACATTCCTTTAGAATTTATTTAAATTTCCATTTCTCAGATAGTTACGGACTATTTATTGTGCAAGGGTGGATTACTCTAAGTCTGGTACAGCCATGGTCAGGAAGCGACTTATACTTTACTACCAGTGTTGAACTGTAGTCTACAGCTTTTAATCGCTATTTGAGGTCTTGTTTAATAGGGAGAGAGGGAGTATTTCTTTCTTTGTTCTAATAGAACAACTTTAAAAGTTTAGTTTTCTGTGACAGTAGTTAACATGTAAATCTATTAAAAGCTCTGAGCTTAATACGGAGACACTGTTTTCATTGCTCTATATTTTGGAAACAGATATAATTTTAACATGTGTCTAAAAACCAGTGTTCCGAACAAACTTGTAATAATGTATGTGCAACTCGGATGGTTTGTCTTCACATGGGAATCAAAGAGTTAAACATAACTGGCATAATTACAACTATAAGCACATCCCTGCTTATTCTCTCAGAGAAAAAAGGTGTGATGATAATCTTATGTTAATCCAAAGTTAACAATGTTCTCAGTATCTCCATAACCAGGGAAATAGGTCTTATAGGATTTCCGCAATCCAATTTTTCAGTCTCACATCATTAAGTTGATGGTGCTAAAACATTAAGCTTCTTCTAAGAATAGCTGTTAGTTATAATTGTGCATTTGAAAACACTCTGGAGGCATCTCCAGTAGGCCCATGAAATTAGTGAATCCAACTAGGCCTGATGATTTATTTTCACTTATATTTTAATTTCAAATCATCATAAAATACCTACAAAAGAGAAATATTTTCCATACTTGCTTGTAAAATTGTTTCACTAACAAAAACAACCTGAGACCTCCGAGGTCAAAAAGGGGTATAGTACAATCTCCAAGTTATATTTTATTTAGTTCATTCATTATAGAGGGTCTGCATTGAGGATTTAAGTGGTCTCTTATATTTCTCTTCTGTTGTAGGTGAAGGATAATGTGAAGAACATGGTAAGTTGTTCTAAATTATCTTAAGTACCTGATATTTTTACAAATAGTTGTGTGAATATTAAAAATCAGGTATTTTTATGAATGGAAAGCATCCAATTCTATTAATAAAATATAAAATAATCAAATTATTCAATATTTTAAATTAGTAACATTATTTTCTTCCTGTAAAAGGACAACTTTCTCTAAAATTTCTTGACTCTTAAGAGTTTCTTGATATATTGTTTTAGAACAACAAATAAATATGTTCAAGGTCCATTCAACCTTAAGAAGATGTATTTGGTTGCAAGGTTCTTGGTGGAGAAGATTTTCTTATCTGTCTTTGATTTCTTCAAATATAACCCTGCGCAGACGGCCTATTTATTGCTCACAATATATTTAGCATTGTAGTCTGAGGTTTTTAACCTTGAAAGACATATGTATGCGAGCATTAATTTCATTTGAGTTGTCATAAACAGACTTATTAGTATAAGCCCAGTTGTCTTGTACAGTTGACTTGGATAGTTGCTACACAGCGGCAGCCAAAATAATCTTTGTTTTTGCCAAAATATCACAACTCTTTCTTAAAGACTCTTTCTTTCTAAACTTGTATTAATTTGCACACCATTACATTAGGTTATAATACAGTGTATCTATTGAAAATATTATTTGTAACACCTTACTAACATATTATGCAAATAAATTATTTGATTTGAAAGTTTATACAAATACAAGATAATACAAAGTTTTCTTGTAAAGACTGTCCTTCCAATAAAGGAGAACCAAATTTACTTCTTAAAATCGTGATTTACCATTATTGAAATATTTAGTTGGTTATTCATAACTTTGTAAGTAGGTACCTAAATAAGTAGGTACTCAAAGAAAGTTCACTAAACATGTCATAGGTATTTTCCAAAAAATGCGACAAGTATGAAGTCGAATCACTTAACTAATGAATAGTCAATCAAATAAGATGATATAATCTCACTATTTAGAAATGATGAATACATTTTACGCACTCAGTTCCAAACAATCCGAACAAAGTGTCAATCTTCATACTTGTACAGACTTGTACTTACGTGAAGCATTTAGTCTTTTTCGGGCGAAGGCGATACAATGCACTCATCCTCTGGGGATGAAGATGTCGTCTGGACTCGTCAGTCCGTTCTGACTCTGGAGTCAGATCGCCTGTTCGAATATTAATAATATCTATTCGAACTTTGGTCACCACCCACACTTACCGGGACAATTTTGTCCGTAATCATCAAAGAATGCTAAAACACAACTGAAAAACACTGACACGTATTCTAAAACGACACCGTGTGTTAATTTAATACAATCATTTATCGTATTTCCACACTTTTTTTAACTTTGAAAATTTTCCGACTTAACCGGCAAAAATTTACAAACGCTATGAAGTTGACAGCTAATGCATCCGTCAACGTCACTCTCAGGAGTGCCTCTGCTGGAGGGAAAGAGACAGGTATATAACCATGGACAATTTGGTAAGTTTTTACCCATAGATAACCATGTAAAGGCAGGTTTACAACAGCTTACTACAAACTCAACACTAGTGTTTCATAATAGCACATAATATAGTTCTGCAGGAGTGCACCGAGCAGCAAGGCGAAGCGCGGCGCGAGGCTGCGGGGGCCGCTTGCGCAGGGCCCAGCGCCCGCCGCGCAGATGTTGTTAGCTCGTCACCGTCAGTGAATTCTTACGACACACGCGGGAAGTAATAGGTTGCTTCTATTTGTAGCCTAGATGTGACCACGCGGTATTTACCTAGTTATTCAATAAGTAGTTGCTCTCCGCTCCGAACTGTACGGCGCGGTCGCGCGTCCCATGTATGTAGTCACTGGGGTCACTGGGCTCTCCGCTCACTGGCAGTTCTGTGCACAGCACTTTCTCACCTCAAACCGTTAATAAAGCTCTACTTTGTTAATCATGTAATTGGAATGCATTGGTGATTGATAATGTAGGGTTCAGTTTGCTTCCAAGGTCTGGGTCCGGCACTCCTTAGTTGCCGCTCTATAGGATGCAAGCGTCGGAGCTCAAACAATTCAAGAGCGGTCGCTCGAGCACCGCCAACTCCTAGTGGTGGAAGGCCTGCTAGTGGTGGAGGGGCGGGATGGCATACTTGCCGGCTGACATTGGGGCTTCGAAAAGTACTTGTATATAGGATAGATAGGCCGAGAGCCAACGCCCAGTTGCCACCATTGTGGTAACTGCCTCGATGACGTAATCCAGCACATTTTGGATGATTACTTATCTCAGGCTTGTATCAACCAAAAGTTCGATCATGCATGGAGTAATGCTCTCATCTCTGGTACGGATCTGCTAAGTACCAGCTGGATGCACTTGAGTCGATTGAAAAACGGGTCAAGAGGCTCATTGGCAATGAAGTACTGGTCGAATCTAGGCTCTATAACCTTGAACATCGGTGCCGAGTTGCCAGCCTGTCGGTTTTTTAACGGTTACATTTCGGGGAGTGTGCGTTGGAATTGCATGAACTAATTCCTCCTAACCTGTTCCATCATCGGACTACAAGACGTACGGCAATGCGTCATCGGTACTTGGTGGACATACCACCCAAACGCACCAAACGTTTTGGGAATACTTTCTTATGCGTACAACAAGGAGTAGAATTCCCTGCCAGAGACTGTATTTCCGGTTGGCTACTACCTGGTAGTCCATAAGTCAAGAGTGAATAGGTTTCTTCTAGGCAAGCATGCTTCATCGTCCACCACACAATCGCTTACCATCAGGTGAGATCGTGGTTAAGCGCAAGCCTACCAACAATAAAAAAAATGTCTGTACAAGTCCGTTGCAGCTGTACATGCTGCGGATGACCTCTAGCTTCCAGTCGAGTTTAAGTCTAATGTCGGAAGCCAGAGGTCGTGGAACGCCGTTTCCTCCTTTTGAGAGGAAGTGATGGTCACCAAGAAGTTAGTGGAAAGGCCTTTAGCTCCTCGACCACAAATGCAGCAGACGCAACGGGAGCCACAGGACTCACGATGAGCTCGGGCCACCCTAAGCTTGCATCTCCACCCTCATCTCATCATTCTAAAACTTTTCTGTGTGACAAAGTAACATATCGTAACTGTTCTGCAACGCTGCTTGTATGACTGTTCAAAACAATAATCCTATCAGCGATGGTTGCACACATAAAAATATTCGAGACCGCTTTGCTCTCATTTTCACTTGACATACTTTTATTCTTTATTGCGTACCAAGGCCTTCTGGATCTGGATCTCATCTGTCAGGTTTACCTACTAGTCCGCCACTGAAATGACTACTGCTTGACAAGTTTCCTTACTTTTGCCTCACCCATAACCGCGTGCAGGGTACGCCCATGCCGTAGATAGAGACATTTTTTTTTGTTTCTGGTGGAAAACCTTCAAAAGGCGTCTGGACCTTTGGGGAAAATACAAGGGAGTGTGGGATTATTACCTCACTAAAACCACCCCGATTATCAGCTTTTGGAAGGGGCCCCGTTAACTCTTAAAAGGCCACTCTGGAACCCCTTCTGTGCAACGCCTGTTATGTCCCTGGGGAGACTGAGAAGCGTGAGCCTCACTGTGCACGGGAGCACGTGATCACTGTGCCACCGTCTTTGCTGGAGTCACTTGGTGGGTGGACAGAGTCCCCAGTCTGAATGCTCGCGACATAGATTAACGCGCGGCTTGTAGGATCCAAGATTTGCAACATTGCTCATTGGCCCCAGTGTTGCCTCTTGGCTTGTGATCTGCATGCCTATATTTAACATTTGGTCACCCGGCCACCCGGATCCACGCGTGATCCGGGTGGCCATTTACCGATGCATGCTGTTGATTCTACTCCTGCAGCGTCGGACACCTGCATGACAATCGGTTTGACCAAACAGCAGCCTAATTGTGTAAGTGAATTCGGCAAAGGAAACAATCTGGTTCTTTCCCAAAAACGAAAAAGTTCCCAAAAGTTGAATAAAGATTCAACTTTTTTGTGTATTAGTGTGTTTTTGGGAAAGAACCAGATTGTTTCCTTTGCCGAATTTACTTACATAAATAACCATCGATCGCATGACACCTGCATAGTAATGGCGAACTTCTGGCCGAGGTGCCCCGAGATTGGGCAGCAGTCTATGCAAAGCAGCCACTGCCCTTCCAACGGCCCAGGCGCTCGAAATGCTCTTCGAAGCCCAACCGACCGTCGAGGGTTATATAGGCCAAGATACTTTATGTATCGACTCACCTGGACTTGCGCATCTCCAACAGTCACTGACGAGCTGGGCGGCTCTCTGCTCCTTGGCAATTTATGGAACCATAGCGCCTAAGTTCTAAATCTCTAAACCCAGCTCGTGGATCGACGCCACGACTTTTGCCACCCAGAGCTCGGCATGCTGGATGCTCTCGTCGAAGGTGTCCCGCCGGCCAACACTAGGGTATCATCTGCGTAGCAAACGATATTAAAGCCAACGGGGAGGTCAATACGCAGGACTAGATCGTATAGGAGATCCCACAAGAGAGGTCCTAAGCTAAAACCGACCCCTGTGGAACCCCACACGTGATCTCCCTCCGATATCCTACCATCCCTACCCACATAGCGAATGTGCCTGTCGCGAAGGTAAGACCCGATGATGCACTGCATGTAAGGGGGCACTCTGCGATGTACTAGTGCTACCCTGAGCTCAGAGCAGAGAATTAAAGGCGTTGATAATATCTAAACTTACCGCCAACGCTACCCCACCCTGAGATACTACCTGTTCCGACATCGAGTGCACGCATAGGATCGCATCAACTGTGGAACGCAGCTGCCGGAAGCCATACTGGCAATCAGCATGGTCGTGCCCAACGAGTCTTCCGACAATTATTCTTCAACTTTAGTTTCCAAGTTATGGAAACCTCGTCGAGCAGGCAAATGGGATATGCAGGGGGGGGAAACCGAGTCCCTGCCTGCTTTCCTAAACAAAACCAATCCAGTCTCCTTCCACTCAGAGGGGAACACGCCAGCACGGAGGCAGCTGTTGAACAGCCGTCTTAGACGGTTCCGCAGAGAAGCCAGAGCCAATACCCACGCTCGGCCAGGGATATCATAAATGTACTACTGTATATACTTATAGTATTTATTATAGTTCATATTTAAGTATGCTTATTTTAACTATATACTTTTGTACTCATTTTAAGTTTATAATATTATTATTTATTTTTTTATGCACCTGCCATGCTATCTTTTCACCGCCCTTGGTTGACTGGTAGAGAATGCCTCAGGAATTAAGTCCGCCTATGTTATTTGCATGAAGTTTTAATAAATAATTCCATCCGGATCTGGCGCAGTATTACGAGCCTCCATATGTCTTACCTACGACTCGGTCCAGCTCATGTATAGGGCCCATCAGTTTCGGGAATTCACACTTCAGAAGAGAAATAGCTACTATACATAAATAAATAAAAAATAAATTTATTCAAATTAATAAAAGCATGTTAACATAAATCAATTGAATCATTTGAGGGTTACAATTAGTTAACAAAACAGATAGGTGTTGCGACCAGCACCCTTGCTAAGTTATAAAATAACTCGTACAAGCCCATACACAAAAAATTAACCTTCTAATAAATTGCAGGTAGGGCAAGCGTTTGTTGAGATAAAGTTAACACGCAGTGTTTACAATAAATTTAGAAATTAAATGAAATCAAAAAGTTAAATTAGTATAAATCAAATCAAAAACAAAATAAGAATTAAATACATACATTGTTTAATTTAGCATCAGAGTCAAAAGTGTGTGTGGTTAGTGTGTGTGAGTGTTTGTGGGTGTGTGTATTGTGATTGTGTGCAAGATATGGTGTGTTATGTTTTTGGTGGAAAGGTTTAGTAGGGATTATTCTCGGAAATAAGCAGGCGTTCTGTATCGGTATAACTAGTTGCTAGGAGAAAGTTTGTTATGGCTTTCTTTAAAGAAAAGGCAGAAAGAGAGTAAATTTTTAATTTCTTATTTAGTCTATTAAATAATTGTGGCCCTTGGAAGCAAAAGAATCGTTTGGTAAAAGAGTACTTACATCTGTAGTGCTGACAAACATTATCCCTACGTCTTTTGGTGATTATAGCGTAAGGGGTATTTTTATGTTGTATTTGGACTGTACTAAGTATAAAGAGTTGTCTGACAGAAAGTACCCTGCAACACATAAACAATTCTTCGGTTGGGAAAAGTATCGGACGAAAAGTACTCACCTTTAACACGGCCCTTTGAGCTCTCTCCAATTTTAACATTGTGGTCTTAGGGGCACCACCCCAGGCCGAAACACAGTATGATAAGAGCGATTGGCAAAGGGCCAGGTAGACCCTTTTGACAATCGCTGCTACTGCCACATGTCGAAGAGTCTTAAATACGAATATCAGCTTTCTAATCCTTCCAGTCAGTAGATCTATGTGTGATGAGAAGCTAAAATTACCATCAAGAGTCACCACAAGGTACCTGATTGTGGAGGTACGTGTGAGTTTGGGGCAAGAGCAGGCAACGTTGTTTGACAGTCGTTTGAATGAGCGATTAGGGTAAAGCATATAATTTTTGTTTTATCCGTGTTGGGGGTAAGGTGAGACAATTAAGACAAGACAATTTAGGTGCCGGTGTTTGGTGATCTTGGGTCACCTCCCTCTTTATTTGGCAGGGATTGGATTGCTTGCACATGTGTTTATTATCTACCTACACGAACAAAAATAAATATATCTTGGATAGGCACGCTGAAAGTAGGTAAGTGTTTCGTTTGAATGGTTTGGCTGCGTGGCTAGGAAGGGCGCGGGGCCGCCGCTCGCTGGTTCACGTATTCGGCACAATAACAGGCGAGCGCGCATTGTGCCCCTTAATCACTGTCAGCGACAATGCTCGAGTAGGTACTTCTTTTCTTTCATTACCACAATGCAAGTGACCGCCCGCGCCGCGCCGTGCCGCCGCCGCCGCCCGCAGTGGCCCGTACGCACCATACACCGTACACGTACTCGAACAAAACTCACTATACGTCAATACGTCACTGACCTCTTCGTTCCTAGTCCTACCTAGAGAATTGGGGGCGCTTACCGAGTCAATTCAATACGTGGATAGGATTGGGTAGCTGATAATCTGGAACTTACGTTATGTGATTATCAACATAATTATCTTGTAAAACATTTGACTGAGTATGGAGGCTCATGTAACTACTCGTGATAGACGCACTAATATCACATAATATTGTGTGCACCGACTCACGAGTAGATACGGAACGACCTCGTCACGGCTTACTCTTATTTATTCATCTTGATTGCGGACCGCGGCGCGCGGTGCGGTGATCATCTGCCGAGTACTTCGTTAACTAGCTTAATAAGGCTACCTACTTGGTCGCGTCAGCAATTGGGTCTATGCGTTTTGTTCCACTCCACTCCTGTTAACTACATAGGTGTGTCAGGGTTGCCACCTTTTTTAACGAAATTATGATAGAGATGTTTGATTTCTGAGATGGTTTAAGCTTACAGAAATGATGAATTTTGTAACAGTTTGTAGTTAAAAAATAATTATTAGTTAATTAATAAAAAAAATATTGTTAAAAAATAATTGTTAGTATTTTAAAATAATATTATTTATTTATTTATTATATCGGTACTTTAAAGTACACCACTTAAATAATTACAGGACAAAACATTTATAAAGACAAGTGTTTTATTTATTATTTTGAGTAATTTATATTGAGTCTATTGTTTTTTTTTATAAGTTTGTTACCCGGGATTTTATTTCGATTTTGATGTTGTTATATAACATCAAAATCGGCTCAGTAGTTAAAAGCTACTACAACTGGCACAAGCGGTGCAACATAGTTAAACATAGACTGCTAAAATCATAAGATACATTCAAAATAAGTATTTGCCTACTGTGACAGTATTCCATAACTCATACCCAATTTGGTATTCCCCGTCACTTATTTTTTTTTTTTTTTTATTTATGATGGGTTTGCTCTTGACTCTAGTCTAGGTCAGAGGTGACAGAGACAGAGTCTACGATGGAGTGAGCTTACCCAGAAGAAGCCTGTTTACTCTGACTTTGAAGAACGCTTGATTAAGGAGAAATCCAAATATTGTCGTAAATTTAAATTGTACGGTAGGCTGTCTGATGAAGCTACCTTTAAACATTTACGGGAAAGCGTTAAAAAGCTAGAAGTGGATTGTTATGCCAACTATGTAGCGGCTACAGAAGCCTGCATTGAACTGAACCCTAAGCGCTTCTGGAGCTTTGTGAAACAGCGGTCTAAGACCAATATAATGCCCAGCTACCTGAAGTATGGCGATGTGACACTTTCCTCTCCTGATTCTATCTGTAACGCGTTTTCTGCCCACTTTTATTCTACATATCTTAACCCTTGTGATGTATCGTCTATTAATAATCATTGTTCTATCCAAACTGCTGAAAATCTTAATATGCCTTCGGATATTAATTCTATTGAAATTGACCCAAATGTTATAGCTAAATTAATTAATAATATTGATCCATTTAAATCTGGTGGCCCGGACCACTTATCACCTAAATTTTTGATCGGTTGTGCTAAATCCATTGCCTTGCCAGTATCTCTCTTGTTTAAAAAATCACTCTCTTCATGTACTGTTCCCCATATTTGGAAGTCTGCCTTTATAACTCCAGTGCATAAAAAAGGGCATAAAAGTGAAGTAGTTAACTACAGGCCAATTTCTAAACTGTGCATATTAGCTAAAAAATTTGAGAGGGTGGTCTATGACCAAGTGTATGCTGCGCTCAGTCAGTCTTTTAGTCCCTCACAGCATGGGTTCCTTAAAAGCCGTTCAACTGTTTCTAACTTGGCTCTGCTTAATGACTTCCTAACGGAAAGGATGGATGATGGGGCACAGGTGGATGTCGTTTACACGGACTATAGCAAAGCTTTTGATAGAATCGATCATAATATCCTCAAAAGGAAGCTTTTTAACAACGGTATTAGAAGCGACTTACTTCGCTGGTTTTCCTCATATTTGGATAACAGGTTTCAAGCAGTCGTTGTTAGTAACTACATCTCAAGCTGGGTTTCAGCTCCCAGTGGTGTTCCTCAGGGTTCTCTGATGGGTCCGTTACTTTTTACCCGACTGCCGATGGAGGGTAATGTGTTTATTTATCATCTACGTGAGCGACATCGGCTCGTGTTTTCATCATTCTAACTTGCTCTGCTTTGCTGACGACATGAAGATATGTTCTTCAATTTCATCATTGGATGATATGGATGCTCTCCAATCAGACTTAGCACGTTTTGATGATTACTGCCGGATCAATAAATTGGACTTATTTATTTATACACACATACATTTATTTTTACAGGTAAAACCCAAGATAATAAAAGTAGTCATACAATGCCACTGTTACATACAGTGACGACAAGTTACATAGAGGACAATACATTCACTGTCACCCTCTGGAATTCCGCCAAAGAGCAGGAAAAAATGTCCAATCGCTGAGAGATGTTATTAATAATCGTAATTGCCCGACATACAGGAGCAAACCATTTACCAGAAAACGTGTGCCACTCCCTACTACTTCCATACTTAAAGGGCAGCTACTACAGCGATGCGATGGAGTGCGTAACTTAGGAGTCTATCACGATTCTAAGCTTTTATTTAACACACACGTGGAACATTTATGTTTAGTTTCACTTTAATTTGTATAATACAGTCCGTTGATTAACTTAATTATTTATTTTAATAGGAGCACAATTCGAAGTAATGTTTTCGTGACTGCTACCCTCTTTTCTTTCCTCCTTCCTCCTCCTCCTTCCTCTTTCCTCCTTTCCTCTTTTGTTTATTGTATGTATTGTTTTTTTTGTCTGTATTGTTTTTTGTATATCCCATTCTATGTTTTATTAAGTGTACCTATGGACAGAAAGTCTGAAAAAAACGTTAATTTATTTATTTAAAAAAAATACCGACGATATAAGGAAATAAAAATACTTTTAGTCTATCATTTTGAGGCGGTCAACGAAGATCAACCATGCTACAATCTACGGTTTAGGTAGGTAACATGTTTGATTGTTTGGCGCCAACTGAACAATAAACTTTTTGTTAAAAAGGTTTTTTGAATTGCGTAACATTAATTTTTTTTATGACATCAGCAGCCATATTGCGTAATGAATTCGGCAAGGCAAAGAGTATGAACAATCGACCAATCACATAGACGCGATTTAGATTTCCGTCTGTGATTGTTCGATTGTTCATACTCGCTGCGTAAAAAAAAAAAAAGCGTTGGGTGCTTTTTAAGATATTATTATCGAAATGATAATCACTCTACTCTTATCTGTCAATTAAATATTTATAACTATTGACACCATGCACCCCACGCTTTTTTCAATTTTTTTTTTTTTTTTATTCACTCTATTATTAATTTATATTTATTGAAATTTTTAACACTATTCTTAATTTAAATTTATTTTCTATTTTTTAGTTTGTTTTTCTATAAAAAGCGTGTTTTTAGTTTTTGTAAACTATTATTTTATGCCTGAAAGACGATATCTTTATCAGTAGAATTGCCCCAAAAAATAATACTACTTCGCAAAATTGAGGCTACTAAGCAGTGATATCACAAAGTACGTAAGCGGCGGCGCGCCGCAGACAGAGGGGCCACTCTCACTTTGACATTTCGGTTTTACAGGGAATATTGGGCAATATTGGACCGAGCTCAGTCGCGGCTGTCATGATTGCTTTGTGCAGGCGTTTGTCACGTCATTCATACATTAAGTACTGTAACGAGGTTGGTTGCATTGGATGGGTTACCTTTATTATTTGTTACAGACCGAATTTACTTTTTTGTTTTTAATTCTTTCTTTCAATTATTTTTAAGATAAAGGTCATTAATCTTTCAAGATGACAAATTAGAAATTCATTATCTAGGATTATAATAAATGATTTTAAGCCCATAGATGAAATTGGGAACTTGTTATAATAATAAGGTTCAAGTCATACAGCTTACAAATATATTTCCTCCGACTGCACAGCATAATTTTCTTCTTGTTTAAGATCATCTTTGGTTTTTTGATTTTATTAGGTACCTGTTTTTCACATTTTTATTTTTGTCGAGCTTGGAGCTTTTTACAATTTATTTTTTTAAGTGGGATCATTATTACACTATTACTACGTCTTTTTACTCTCCAATATTCATCGTATGTGGCGTAATATTAAATGTTTCGTGATATGAAATGGATATTTGATGCCCTGTCTACCCTCTAAGGCATGTAAGCATGATAATATGATGTATGTTTAGACGAATCTATGTATTTATGTTTGTAACTTGGGCAACCTACTCTTTTTTTTAATTCGAAATCAATATAGTAGCAACCCTAGTGAATCTGTCAAGTTTAGCTGTCCATTTTCTAAACGGCGGAAGTGGCCCTTCTATACTTACTATGTTGTTGTGATATGCTACTCCAGGAGGGTAACCACAAGCTCTTAGAGTAAGGTTATTTTGAGATCGAGTAAGTGACAGATGTTTACAAGTCAGATACATCTGTCCCTTACTCGATCTCAAAATAACCTTACTCTAAGAGCTTGTGGTCACCCCCCAGATCGCTACATATCTGCGACTGTGCTGTGTGGATATGGTGAAGCAGGCGATCACCTCGGACATAATAGCCTATCCTGCAGCAGGAGCGCTGGTCGAAAGCACGGCATCCCGTCACGACAATCTCAAACGGCTCAAATATAACAACCTTTTTGGGAGTTATATGTTTGAGCCGTTCGGGGTTGAAATATTAGGCTCATGGAGTCCGTGTGCTTATAGAGTATGTGCCTTTTTACACGCTCCGGATGCCGGGTAGCCGCTACCGGGTAACGGTGGCGAAGTGAATAGCCATGTATGTTGCTTTCGCATGTAACGGCGTACATGGCTATACACTCGCCGCTGGTTACCCGGTAACCGGGGCGTGTGTAAAGGCAATATTTCGGGACATCGCATCGGTAAACATTAAGTCCACTCTTACGTGACCAGAGGACTGGCCTTTTCTTCGGAAAAGGAATCAGCATTGCCATTAAATGTGCTGGCAGCGTTCTGAAGCCCTATAGACAAGTGTCATTCTATCATCAAAGGTGTGGCGATAGCGATTTAAAAAATGTACAGGAATGTCAAGCGCTACCGAAACCCGGGATCAGTCCTTTACACTTTGCCATTTCAACCATCACCACAACTGACCACCACCGCACCACCACCACCACAACTGACCACCACCGCACCTCCACCACCACTGAACACCACCGCACCATCACCACCGCACCACCACCACCACTGACCACCACCGCACCATTACCACCACTGACCACTACCGCACCACCACCACCACTGACCACCACCGCACCATTACCACCACTGACCACTACCGCACCACCACCACCACTGACCACCACCGCACCACCACCACAACTGACCAACACCGCACCATTACCATCACTGACCACTACCGCACCACCACCACCACTGACCACCACCGCACCTCCACCACCACTGACCACTACCGCACCTCCACCACCATTGACCACGACCGCACCTTCACCACCACTGACCACCACCGCACCACCACCACCACCACTGATCACCACTGCACCATCACCACCACTGACCACCACCGCACCACCACCACCACTGACCACTACCACACCTCCACCACCACTGACCACCACCGCACCACCACCACTACTGACCACCACCGCACCACCACCACCACTGACCTGTGCGGTCTCATCATCGCTGAGATTGAATGACCCTTGTCTAGAGCCTCTGGGCACTTAGCCCGTTGACAGCGTTCCCTTCCCTTTTTAACCGACTTCAAACAAAAAAGAAGGGTCGCAGTTTGATTCGTATGTTTGTGTATATATGTTTGTCCGCGATTTTCTCGCGTTTGACTGAACTGATTTTGATGCAGTTTTCAGAAAAGTATTTGTTACATTCTGGAGAAGGTTTTGGTGTACAACAAATGGATACCCCAAGACGTCGTCCGCATGATTCCGTTATGTGTATATGTATGCCCACGTATTTCTCCGAAACTAGTTGTCGAATCATGATTATTCTATTGGATTAAGTTGAAGTATCTTTCAACTTAGATCTCAGTGCAAGTTTTATCAAAATCGATTTGGCAGTTTCCAAGATATGGAGCATACAACCAAACTCTTAAGCAACACACAGTCCGAATGTGTAAATTTAGTTATTATGGGTAATTAGTCAATCCCTACGTCCCGCTCGCGCTATGAAACTTACTCACTTGACTGCCGAAACGAAAGTTATTTTGCTCTTTTTTGTGTTTTGTTTTTGAAGTTGGTTATTTTTTTTGCGAAAATGTTTTTATGGTACACGTTTTTTTATACGTATTGTTATAATGAGTTTGTTTAGATATTATAAAGAGAACAGTATAGATTTGAGTGTAAGGTTGGTAACCCTTGTAGCTACTGACGACGAAGTGACGCCACCCTGGTACACAAGGATGAGTTACATTCGCTACACAAACGTTGCTTTTAAGGTAACCGGGGACTAAGGTTTTGTTGCATTGTACCACTCCACGGCCATGGCGACAGTGGCGTTATAAGTGGTGGGCGAGGGGCAGCACGGGGCACGGGGTGCGGGGTGTGCAGCTGCAGCTGCGGGCGTGGGATGTGTGCCAGCGCCGCCGCCGCGAGGAGACACTCGAGCCAGTCCCAGGAGACGTGTCAAATGCGCGTGGGAGCTGTAATTGTCTACTTGCTGACACTCGTACGTACATTAGCCGCTGGAGAGGCACTCGAGCGCCCCGCCCATCCCGCCCCGCTCCTGCAGGTGACCCTGTTCTGTTCTCAACTAGCACTGTACTAGCATAAATCAACAGCACGACACAATGTTTGCTCTCAACATTGTGTCGTGCTGTTGATTTATGTCTGCGAGTGCCGCATGCCGCATGTCGCACTCTCATGCCGCACTGCTCGCTGTAGCACACATTACCGTACCTATATCTGTTGAAGCATGCTCATAGTTCATACGTAGGTATGTTTAAGTACGTTTCATAAGCCATTACTACCGCTGCAAGGGGTTCAATTTGAGTTTTGCAATGCCCAATTTGTTACAAAATAGTACCAATAAAAACAACAAAAAAAAACTTTTTTTTCAGAGAACATATTTTGTGATACGTTAAAATCATGCTACGGAGAACTTAGAACAGTATAAAAAACATTTCAGTCACAATATATAGATTTTAAGAAATTTTCATAATAGAGGGGAACGCCCATTAAATGCCTGAAATAGACAGAAACTACTACTAGTCCTAAATTGTATTCAGGCTTCTAGTCGTTAATATAAGTTTGAAATCGCAGAGCCGCATTATAATAATAAATAACAATATAATAATAAATTCTTTATTTCTGCTCACAATGACAAGCTTATTCTAGGTTTTACCTAATATACTTATTTAGCAATGTGAGGAGCTGGTGTCTGAGTTAGGCATAAAGTGCCTGTATTACAAATCACCTGGTCCCCACCCCACGGAAGGACAGATAGTTTTCATCAATAAATATGGTATTACAATCAGAAGTTATAGATAAGGAGATTCAAGACTAAAAAATTTATACTTTTTCAAAATTTCAAAAACCCCCGACACATTTGTATTGCTGAAACACCCCGATTCAATTTTTTTTTTTATTATCGATAGGCTCGGGTTTGACCACTACCTCGCCTAATGGTAAGCGATGATGTGGCCTACGGTGAAGCACGCTTGCCTAGAAGTAACCTATTCACTCATGACTTAAAGACCCCAAGGTTGCAGCTATCAGGGAACAAAGACCCCGGAAGGGAATTCCACTCCTGCTGTGCGCACAATGAAAGTATTAGCAAAACGCTTTGTGCGTATGGGTGGGATGTCCACCATGTACCGATGGTGCATGGCCGTACGTCTTGGAGTCCGATGATGGAAAGGGCTAGGCGGAATCAAATTGTGCAGTTCCGTCGCCAAACCCAAATAAGTGTCAGGCGATAATCATTGGGAGCTCTCGAAGCATCGCTTAAGTGGATAGTGCAACTTTGCCACTCGTTTTCTTCGACAATACGATTGTTCCATTCAGCAAAGATGTAAAGGACCTAGGCCTGCACATCGATAACACCTTTAACTGGCGTACTCAAGTCGCTAGTGTGAGTCAGAGGGTCACTGGAACGCTGCGGGCTCTGTATCGTTTGAAAAATTTATTACCATCGAACACGAAGGCAATGCTTGTGCAGACCCTCATTTTTCCTATCATCGATTATGGTGACGTGTGCTACTATGACCTGAATGCAGATCTCCTCAACAAACTTGACCGCTTTTTAAATTACTGCAATCGATTCGTTTTCAATTTGCGTAAATATGATCATGTCTCAGCCTCAGCGCATCGATCGCTTCCAAAGTGGTTACCCATACGCCAACGCAGAGAGCAAAGGGCACTTACTACCTTGTTCTCATTTCTCGAATCTTCCAAATCACCTAGTTATCTAGCCCCTCATTTTCAATACATATGCGACAACCACAATAAACATTTACGGTCATCACATAACCGCCTTCTTCCATGTCCCACTCACCGCACTGACTTCCTTCACTGTTCTTTCTTCGTTCAGTCTATTTCTCTGTGGAATGCGCTCCCCCAGGAAATCAGGATGGCAACCAACCGATTAACCTTAAAAGTTAAAGTTCGCGAGCATATTCGTAAGAAGTTGGCAGCAGTATCGTCACAGCGCTAATGTTTTTCAATTATTTATCTATTACTACTTATTTTTTAGGTATATTTATGTATTTAGTTTATTATTTGAGTATATGTTGTATTTATAGTATAGGTATACGTTTTAAATAAACGCGATTTGCTTAACTCAAAATATTGCACCTACCACTATTTTCTCTGCATCACCCAAAGGTCGACTGGTAGAAAATGCCTAAGGCATTAAGTCCGCCTCTGTACGTTTGTGTGCATAAAGTATTAAATAAATAAATAAATAAATGTAACCGATAAAAAACCGACAGGCTGGCAACTCGGCGTCGGTGTTCGAGGCTCTGGAGCTTTGACACGACCAGTGCATCATTGGCAATAAGCCTCTTGGCCCGTCTGTCAATCGACTCAAGTGCATCAAGCTGGTATTTGGCAGATCCATCCCAGAGGTGAGAGCAGCACTCCATGCACGATCGAACTTGCGCTTTATACAAGTTGAGCAGCTGTTCAGGTGTGAAGTACCGTCTCACCTTTGCAAGAATCCCCAACTTTATTGCAGCCAACTGAGCTTTCGCCTCTATGAATGGACCAAAATTGAGGGTTGATGTCAACGTAACACCAAGAAGTTCGAGATGGTCCGTTAACGGCGCGGTTACACCACGGAAAGATGGAGCCGGGTGGAATTGGCTCTTCTTGGCGGAAAAAAGACACGCCTGGGTCTTAGTAGCATTGAAACTGGCCGGAATGCTCATATTCTTTCTCTTCTGTATAATATTCTCTTTCTTCCTTCTACCCCTCTTTATCTCAAGAAACGGTTTCAGTTTCTGTGTGACTCGCACGTGAAAGTTCTTAGGTCATCGGATAATATGAAACTGAAAATGCCAATGCACTCCACTATCTTCCTAGACAAATCTTTTACTGTCCAGGCCACTCGTCTATGGAATGCATTGCCTGTGACTATAAGGCGCGCGCAATCACTGCCTGTTTTTAAGCGACTTGTGAAGGAGCACTACTTGTTACTGTGATCATAATCTTATATAAGCTGAATTGTTTTCTTGTCTGTATATTAGTTGTATGTATGTATTTATGTATCTATTATTATTATTTTTTTGTATTTAGTACCTACTTTCTTAATTTCTTCTATTTTTTTTTTTTTTTTTTTGTACCAAGTGCAACCCCATATTGTGTCCAGGCTGTCACTTTCCATTCTTGGTTGCCTGGAAGAGATCGCGAATCGCGATAAGGCCGCCTGTTGTATGTTTGTTTTAGTTATAAGATGTCTTTTTGAATAATTTTTGTCTTGGTGTACAATAAAGTGTAAATAAATAAAAAATAAATAAACTGACCAGATTGGCATCACCCCATTCGGAGACCGCCTTCAAGGACAGATTCAAGCCTTCGACCATGGCCTCCCGGAGAGACCCAGAAGAATCTGAATCTGAGAATCTGAGGCCCAGTAATCCGTGCGTCGGACACATATCTCTCAGCAACAGTGCTGTCATCTGCGTACCCAAAGATGCCGGGTTTTAGCAGATCATTAATGTGCAGCAAGAATAATGTTGCCGAGAGCACTGACCCCTGAGGGACTCCGGCGTTGATATCTAACTGACCGGACGAGCAGCCATCGATAACCACTAGGATGGATCGACCCCTTAGGAAGACCGCAATCCAATTACACAGACCACTAGGCAGTCCGAAGGTGGGAAGCTACCAATGAGGCTTTCGTGCCAGACCCTGTCGAAAGCCTTCGAGAAGTCGAGGGAGACGGCTAGCGCTTCCTCGTGTTTCTCGATGGCCTCACTCCAGATGTGAATGGCATACGCTAGAAGATCCCCAGTGGACCGATTTCGGCGGAAGTCGTATTGGCGGTCACTGAGAATGTCGTTCACTTCTAGGTATGCCAGGAGCTTTCCGTTAAGCACACGTTCCATACTTTTACAGAGGATGGACGTTACAGAGATGGGTCTGTAGTTTTCCGGTTCAGCTCGACTGCCCTTCTTGGGCACAGGCTGTACGTTGGCTTGCTTCCAAGCCTTCGGTACTTTTCCAGTCTCTATCGAAAGGCGATACAGGCGAGTCAAGATCGAAGACAATTCAGGCGCACAGGTTTTAAGCACAATTGCTGGTATCCCGTCAGGGCCACTCGCTTTGTTCACATCAAGGCTACGCAGCACCCTACGCACGTCCTTTTGATGAATGTGAATATCCGACATACTCGTCACACATCCATCAGGAGAAGGATGAGGCTGCGCGCCATCAGAATTCAGATGCGAAGATTCCGCAAAAAGGCTGGCAAATAAGTTTGCCTTCTCCTCAGCGGAGTGGGCCAATGACCCATCAGGTTTCAGCAGTGGTGGTAGTGAGGGGCGACAGAAGTTTTATTCGACCGACTTAGCAGGGGACCAAAACGCTTTGCTACCCGCTGGGTATGAAGCTAGTTTGTGCCCGATTCTGCTAATGTGGCTAAACCGTGCTCTTCGCATCACCTTTTTGCAAGACTTGGCAGCCCTGTTGAAGGCTCTTCTTCTGATTCACGTCATTAGCCCTGCGTGTTCGAGCGTCGACCCATGCCTGATAAGCCTTGTGTTTAATCGCGTCGGCGCGGTTACACTCGGCTCCATACCATGGTCTATCGACGCGAGACATTACTACGTCAGAGAATGGAATATAGTACACCATTCCCCGACGCAACACATCTGTCACAGCGTCAGCGCACGACGATGGATCATCCGAAGAGAAGCAACTGGGCTGCCAAGGATAGCATGCGAAGAAAGATCGCATCCCATCCCAATCTGCTGACCTAAACCGCCATACCCGCCGGGTGCCTCTTGGGCTGGGATCGGGCGGAGAGTAGACGGACACAGACTTCACCAGACAGTGGTCAGAACTACCCAAAGGTGACGATATCGACACAGAGTATCTGTCTGGATCTGTTGTCAGCAGAAGGTCCAAGCAATTGGCTGTGTGCGAATCAACATCTGGCACCCTCGTCGCCCCCTGGACCAGCTGGGTGAGATTTAGTGCTAGCGCAAGCTTGCGCGTCTCTCGTCCAGCATGATCAGTGCACTGGTATGGGAAAAGCCACACCTGGTGGTGGGCATTAAAGTCCCCCAGTAACACTAATTGGGCGGAAGGGTACCGCTGCTGTGCCGTATCAGCCGCCTCACTGAGGTACTCTGTGAGCCTGGTTGTCTCCTGATCTCCGCTGTACGAACGGTAGACACAGGCGTAGATAATCTTATCCAACCCTGTGTCCACCAGAGCCCACAGCACTGAGAACCTGGAGTCAAGGTTACGGAGACGCCGATAGCAAGTGTCGTCTCGGGCATACATGCATACACCCGCGCGTGGTTTAAGGGCGTGCTGCAGGCTAAACCCTGGGTAGGATAAGTACGATACGTCTGGCGGACTTCCTATCTGCGTCTCCGTAAGGAAAAACAGTGCTGGCTTTTCAGTCTCCAGGTGATGGTCAAAAGGTTCAAACAGTAAAACGCCCATAACTTTTGAACGGCTGAACCCATTTTATTCAAACATAACTAAGGACACTCACGACAAAATCACATTTCAAACAAAGAAAACTAAATCAAAATCTGTTCATCCGTTTAGGCGCTATGATGCCACAGACAGACACACAGATACGCCGATACACAGCAACACACGTGAAACTTATAACACCCGTCTTTTTCCGGCGGGGGTTAAAACATTAAGCAACGTACTGATTACTGCTCGTGCCTTCGTGACCGATTTTGAAAATGATTAATGTGTTTGACTGGTTCCATTGTCACCAAGTCAGAATCTGATGGCACACTTATAGCGATATTGATATTTTCATCAACAATGCAATCATTTGCACTCAGAATGTATCATTTGGTAAAGTGGAACTGATGAAGAAGACTACAGATCGCTACTGGAACTCCTTAATGATAAGTATGTCACGGGTATAAGATATCCACTGTCATTTAGATTTTCCCTCTGCACACGAATCCCATTTCTAAACACGAACTATTGGACCCGCTTAAACGTTTGTTTGCAAAAAAAATGTTTAAGGTGGGATCAATGACGCGATGTGGTTTTCCGTTTGTGTGATTGGTCGATTGATAAAAGACAAAAGACAAAAGATATTTATTTCAACTGGGCCACCAAGCGGCACTTTTGAATGTCACAATTTAAATTTACATGGAATAAAAGTTGATTCTACCGTGCATTCGGAAAGTAGCTTGCTATGGAGAAGAATGCATAAGAAACTCCATACTTTTTAAATTTACATGGAATAAAAGTTGATTCTACCGTGCATTCGGAATGTAGCTTGTTATGGAAAAGAATGCACAAGAAACTCCATACTTACTCTTTTTAAAAAGAATGATTCTACCGGGCATTCGGAAAGTAGCTTGTTATGGAGAAGAATGCACAAGAAAGTAAAAATAAGAAAGGACCTAAAATTGAGCCCTGGGGTACCCCCATTTTCACATTTAACCCCGACGAATTCACACCGTTTATTTGAACTAATTGTTGTCTATCACTCAAATAAGATTTAATCAAACTTAACGCTGATCGACCTAGCCCGTAATGCTCAAGTTTCAGAAGTAATGTTTCATGATTAACGCAATCAAACGCCTTCGACAGGTCGCAGAAGATACCTATGGCATCCTGCGACTCTTCCCACGCATTAAATATGTGTTTTAATAGGGTGACACCAGCGTCAGTTGTACAACGTCCTTTGGTGAAACCATACTGTTTATCATGTAAGATGTTATTCGTATTAAAATGAATGAGCATTTGATTTAGCATTATCTTTTCAAATACCTTGCTGAAAACCGGCAACACGGATACTGGTCTATAATTATTTGTGTCTTTACTGTCTCCGGATTTAAAAAGTGGTATAACCTTACTATATTTCATTAGATCCGGAAAGACTCCTTGATCCACACATAAATTGAAAATCAAAGCCAAGTACGGCGCTATAGTCTGAATAATGGAGGTACAAGCTTTGATGGACATTCCCCATAGATCTTCGGTCGGTTTTATCTTGATTTGCTTAAAAGCTTTTATTACTGTTATGGGGTTTATATGTGAATAGTTAAATTCATTGGGGCAGGCTGAAACGTTCGCGTTTAATAATCCAAAAGCGAGCGAGGGCGAAGAATTTAAGGTTTCAGTAGTTTTAATTGGGATGTTGGTAAAGAAATTTACAAACTCTTGAGCAACTGTTTTGTTATCTCTAATAAGTCCGTGTGTGGTCTCAAGCGTGTAATCAGTATTATTTCTTTTATTCCTGTTCGTTTCATTGTTTATAATTTGCCAAAACGTCTTGATTTTATTTTCTGCTAATTTAACCTTATTGCTAATGTACAAGGCCTTAGCTGCCTTACATGTATTTTTAAAAATTCTTGAGTAAGTAGCAACATACTTATTAAACGTTACAGTATTAATAAAAGGCTTAAGGCCGTAAAGTTCGTAAAGTCTTTCCCTACTTTTTCTAAGTCCTGTAGTCGCCCAGTCACTGAATAAAAACTTAGGGCATATAGTTTTAGTTTGCTTCTTAAAAATTGAATTGAAATCTTTTTGAACCACTGAAGAAACTTCATCATACAAAATATTACCATCATTCACTGTGAGGTCCTGATCTCTTAACTTATTGATTAAAGTGCTGTTAAATTTATTTAATTTACCGGATGTTATTGGTCTGGATTGAATCTGCACTTGTTGTTTTAGCACAATGGACTCAAAGGCCACCAGTAGCCCACTATGATCCCAAGGGAAATAATTAATAATGGCCTTGTCAAAGTAGTTGCAGCAACAAAAAAACATTATCAATACATGTAGCAGAAGTCAATGTAGTTCGTGTTGGTTCCATAAATACATGTGACAAATTAAATGATTTAAAGAGATTTAATAACCTACTGCTATCTGAATTTTCTTCTAGAATATTAATATTAAAGTCACCACAGACAATTACTTGTTTATAACCAATTGCAAGTTTAGCCAAACCATCTTCCATAACTGACTCGAATATAGAGTAGTTTTTATAATTAGGGGGTCTGTAAACGCATACAGACAAACCATCAACACAGGACAGTTCAACACTATGTTCAACTGATAGGTCTACTATATCTTTACGGGGTTTTGATTTAATACCATTTTTAATTAATATAAGTGAACCCCCATGCAACATAATATTTCTGTTAAAACAGCTGCCCACAGTATAATTTTCATAATTGATTAGCATTGTGTAGTAATATATTATAAACTCCTTGGTCAACATTGAACGTCTTAAAAAAAAAGAAGAAACTTTATTGTCAGGATTGATTGTGTCATTGTAAAAACATGTTGAATTTTGTTAAATAAAACCTAATTATTGCGGGTATATTCTTTTACTTCAATTTATTTAACAAAATGGAAAAATATCTACGACCAGATCGTTTTGACGGAGACCCGTCCTCCAACCAAGATCTGTCACCTCAATGGACACACTGGAAAAGCACATTCGAAAATTTTTTGGCAGCTATAACTACGAACGAGAAAACTATTGCAAAAGAAACTAAATTCCAATTACTAACTAATCATCTGTCCCCTACGACTTTTGTGTGCATACAGGATTGCACTGATTACGATACAGCTTTAAAGAGACTTGATGCATTATTTCTGAAGCCACCGAACGAAATATATGCCAGACACAGATTAACAAAACGAGCGCAACAACCAGGTGAGTCCATCGACCAGTATCTACAAGCATTGAAACTGCTCTCAAAAGAATGCAACTTTAAACAAGTAACCGCTGAACAAAACGAAAGTGGTTTTATTAGAGACGCTTTCATATCCGGACTTTCGTCGTCCATAGTCCGTCAAAGACTTTTGGAAAACAGCACTCTCACATTAGACGCCGCATTCAAGCAGGCCCGCGCTCTAGAGTTGGCGCGAATACACAATGATGATTACCAGCAACCTAATACTAGTACCTTTGTCAATGCGGTTCCCATTAACAATCAGAAAACAAACATCCAAGAACTGTGCTATTTCTGTGGAAACAAGAGACATGCACGGCAAAACTGTCCGGCTGCTGGTACAACCTGCTTCAAATGTGGAAAAAGGGGGCATTTTGCAAAAGTATGCAAAAGTGCAGTGACGTCACCATCACAACGGAGTGCTTTCACTAGTGCTATAGATGAACCGAACAAACACGTGGAAAATGGTGAGTCGCAGAAATTGTTATCATGTATCGTGGCCGCTACAACTGATCTCGATAAAGCTATGATACCGATAAAAATTAACGGATTATTTGTAGCCAGAGCATTGATTGATACAGGAAGTACAGCTAGTTTTATAGACAGCCGACTAGTTTGCCAAAATAATTTAAAAACGAGCCCATGCTACCAAAATGTCAGCATGGCAGATTCAAATATGAAAACAAAGGTAGATGCAGTGTGCTCCGTCAATATTGATCTACAAGGTCATAGTTTTCAAGTGAACCTATTAATAATGAAGAACGTATGTACGGATGTCATAATCGGTCAAGATATTCTTAAGAGATATAATACATTAGAAATGCATTTCGGAGGATCTGGAGCTCCATTAAAATTATGTGCACTATCTCAAGCCAATATTGATCCAATCTGCTTATTCCCGAATCTTCTACCAAACTGCAAGCCAATAGCTGTTAAGTCACGAAGATACTCAGATAGTGACATGCAGTTTATTCGTATTGAAATAAGGAAATTACTAGCTGAAGGGATCATAGAACCTAGCTCGTCACCATGGAGAGCACAAGTGCTTGTAACTACAAATGAAAATCATAAAAAAAGAATGTGTATTGACTACTCTCAGACAGTAAATAGATACACGCAACTAGATGCTTACCCTTTACCAAGTATTGAACAAATAGTTTCTAAGGTAGCCAAACATAGCGTGTACAGCAAAATTGACTTGAAAAGTGCGTACTATCAGATTCCGATTCTTGAAACAGAAAAACCTTATACAGCATTTGAAGCAGAAGGTAATTTATACCAATTTCGAAGAATACCATTCGGGGTTACCAACGGAGTAGCGGTTTTTCAAAGAACTGTCAATAATATAATTGCGAAAGAAGAACTTAAAGGAGTATACGCATATTTGGATGACATAACAATCTGTGGAACAACTCAAGCTGACCACGATCAAAAATTGCAGCGTTTTCTGGATACTGCCAAACGGTATAACCTTACCCTGAATCTTGAAAAGAGTGAATTTTCATTGAAGGAGATAAGTATTCTAGGATATATTATAAACAATGGAGTAATTAAACCCGACCCGGATCGTCTACGTCCACTATTAGAGCTGCCTCTGCCTTCAGACTCGGCATCGCTCCGGCGAGCATTGGGATTATTTGCTCACTATTCTAAATATGTCCCAAGATTCTCTCATAAAATTCAGTCCCTCGTTTCGCAAGGCATATTCCCTCTTGATTCTGATGCAGTAAATGCTTTTAACGCTCTTAAGCAAGAGATAGCTAGATCAGCAGTAAACGCGATTGATGACAACATACAATTTGTTGTTGAAACTGACGCATCAGACTATGCTATAGCGGGAACTCTGTCACAAGAAGGCAGACCTGTTGCATTTTTTTCGAGAAGCCTTCACAGTAGCGAGCGGAATCACCCCGCTATAGAGAAGGAGGCCGCAGCTATTGTCGAATGTCTTCGGAAATGGAGACAATTCCTGATCGGACGAGAGTTTAAACTGATAACTGACCAAAAATCGGTCGCATTCATGTTCAATCAGCAGCATTCGTCAAGAATTAAAAACGACAAAATACAACGTTGGCGATTAGAACTTTCTGAATACAACTTTGATATAGTTTATCGCCCCGGAAAGGAAAATATAGCAGCTGATGCTTTATCAAGAGCCAATGCACCATTAGTAGCCTCTGTACACAGTTCAGAAAATGAGCTCAAAGAACTGCATAAAACCTTGTGTCACCCTGGAGTAACAAGAATGCTTCACTGGGTTCGAAGCAAAAATTTAGCTTATTCCACAGAAGAGATTAAACGTATTACGGCGAATTGTCCTATATGTGCAGAAGTGAAACCTCGTTTCCAACAAAACACAGGCAAACTAATAAAAGCATGGCCCCGTTCGAAAGAATATCGATAGACTTTAAAGGTCCACTTCCCTCAGATGGCACTGGGAACAATCGATATATCCTTACGATTGTGGACGAATATTCTCGATTCCCATTTGCATATCCCTGCTCAGACTTGAGCACGGACACGGTAATTAATAAACTGACTGATCTATTTTCTCTATTTGGAATGCCAACTTACGTACACTCAGATCGTGGTACTTCTTTTCTTTCAAAAGAGATGAAAGACTTTCTTCACCAGAAATGCATTGCCACGAGCTACACTACACCGTACAATCCTCAGGGTAATGGACAAACGGAGAGATATAATGGAATTATTTGGCGAACAGTACAATTGGCTTTGAAAAGCCATGATCTGCCTATAACCAAATGGGAGTCAGTTTTAACTCAGGCTCTGCATTCTATAAGATCACTTCTTTGCACGGCTACAAACAGTACACCCCATGAGCGGATATTCTCTCACGCCAGGAGATCCTCAAGTGGCCAGTCGATGCCTACATGGCTAAACGTCCCAGGGAAGGTATTAATGCGAAAACATAATCGAACCAGCAAATATGATCCACTGGTTGAAGAAGTAGAGACACTGGAAAGTAACCCTCAACATTCTCGTGTGCGTTTGAGCAGTGGTAGAGAAGTTGTCGTATCTAATCGACACCTAGCTCCTGCTGGGGAATTATTAGAAATGGATGAAGCTGATTCCAATGATGACGACGAATTCATCGATGCAGTCGATCGTAACACAGATGGCCAGAATGAAATGGTCCAGCCACAGAACATTACGCCGGAGACGACTCTGCGTCGTTTTGAAAGAGTACGACGACCGCCTGCTCATCTTACTGACTACGTGGCACAATAAATAAGCCCAGGAGAATGTAGTAATATATTATAAACTCCTTGGTCAACATTGAACGTCTTAAAAAAAAGAAGAAACTTTATTGTCAGGATTGATTGTGTCATTGTAAAAACATGTTGAATTTTGTTAAATAAAACCTAATTATTGCGGGTATATTCTTTTACTTCACATTGCATAATCTTTCAGCCAATGCTCAGTAAAACAAACAATTTCGAACCTTGTTTTTTCCAAAAACAGTTCGATTTCTGATTGCTTCGAAGAAAAGCCCTGAATATTCTGATGGAATAATTTCAGAGAATTCTGCTCAGACCTTTTCTTGAAATTATTTTTTTGCGAGCAAGAAGGTACCTTCTTGATGGTGGATATACTCTTAATTATTCTGTTATTGGTACCCTCCCTTGTCCTATCAACTAGTTTAAAGAATAAAAATATTAATAGCATCTTTGCTAACGTTATTCAAGGTATTGACCACCTTTAAATTAGTACTATTACTAATATCAATAATTATTGGATACTTCGACAAACTACTTATGTCTGAGTTTATTGTATAAGATAATAGCCGAGCTATTTGATGTCTTACCCTAAGAGGCAGATACAAAGTATTGCCTGTCGACTTTAATTTATCAACAAAAATGTTGATGTCAAAAAAAACTAGTTTGTCACTATAGTGACTCACAAGAAAGTGCAGATGCTTATTAAGCATGTGAATGTGATTATTTTGTCTATTTGACAATTTATCTAAGTAAGGGAAGGCACACAAAATAATTTTATTGCAATTTAACTTTAACATCTCTTTTACATACTCAGTGATGTCATCTTTTTTTACATTTTTACTATTACCTACAAATACAGTTATACGTTATTACAGATTCACTAGGGTTGCTACTATATTGATTCCGAATTAAAAAAAAAATGGTAGGTTGCCCAAGTTACAAACATAAATACATAGATTCGTCTAAACATACATCATATCATGCTTACATGCCTTAGAGGGTAGACAGGGCATCAAATATCCATTTAATATCACGAACACTACAACCCTAGTGAATCTGTCAAGTTTAGCTGTCAATTTTCCAAACGGCGGGAGTGGCCCTTCTATATACTTACTATTTTGTGGTAAGAGTTAACGAATGTTAGCTAGCGTAACGATCGTTAGCTATGTCGAGACTGCAGGCCCAGGAGTCAGTGTCACGAAACGCTACAAAAAAAATCTTTTAAACAAATAAATAACAGACTTTAAAAAAAATATCGTTTCGGTCGGTGTATTTGTTATCTCAATTTTTTTTGTCATTTTGCTATACCGACCGTCGAAACGAAAATTATTTTTGCTCTAATTAGTGTTTTGCTTTAGAAGTCGGTTTATTTTTTAAACGTTATTTACGTAAAATCGTCACAATCTTCTATAAAAACTGGCTAAGTGCGAGTCGGACTCGCGCACGAAGGGTTCCGTACCATTATCGCAAAAACGGCAAAAAAACACGTTTGTTGTATGGGAGCCCTACTTAAATATTTATTTTATTCGGTTTTTAGTAAATAGGAAATACATCATCTGTGAAAATTTCGACTGTCTAGCTATCACGGTTCATGAGATACAGCCTGGTGACAGACAGACAGACAGACAGACAGACGGACCGCGGAGTCTTAGTAATAGGGTCCCGTTTTTACCCTTTGGGTACGGAACCCTAAAAATGAATCGCAAAATGTGTTGGTAAGCGCATAACTCAACAACGCCTGGACCAATTTGGCCAATTCTTTTTTTTAAATGCTCGTTGAAGTTCAATAGTAGATTATTAACCAAGGGGATAAAGCAGTGTCTTCTGTCGCGGGTGACGATTTAAATCGCGAGCGTAGCGAGGGTGTTAAAAACTTAAATCACGAGCGAAGCGAGGGATTTAAGACGAGCCCTGAGTGTAGCGAGGGATTTAAGTTAACCCAAGACTAAGACAGCTTTATCACCGAGGAAAATACTCTACTTTTCGTACCATTTGCGAAAAAATTAACACAATATAAACTTAACGTTTATGTATTTGAAGAAAACAAAAACGCGGCAAATTCCTAGACTAATATTTTTTTGTCGGAAAAGCAGAGGCATCAAGCTCATACGGCCTCGTCGGTTTTCGTAATTTTATTTAATAATCATAACTGATAACTGCATAATAAATTCGTATTCCTTTTTCAAAAAGATGTATAATGCTTTATATACAATCTCAATGGTAACACAGATGTAGTTCAGTATAAATTTCGGTAAGTATTCCAAATTTAAATCACATTCTCCCCCTAGAGGATGAATGAAATTCAGTACAATTTTCTTTCCCTATTTTTAACAGATTAAAAATGACTATTGTTGTTTGCTTTTTGTGGCATAGAATGTCACTTTTTTGAGCAAGTGGTACGAAAATATGGTTTTTACGGTGAGAAAAATGGTAGTGTAAGGTAGGGTAGGTAAATGTTTGGTGTTTTTATGGCAAAACAAAGTTTGCCGGGTCAGCTTGTAATAAATAAAGGTTGGTTTACTCATGTGATAATGAATATATTTTTTATTTTGAGTGGCCGGGGTGGTGAAGCCGACAGGTTAAGCAATACTTTGGATGGTTTAATGTGACAACGAATATCAAAATCAAAAGATGGCACAGACGAAATTCTCCACCCTAAGTCATGTCATTTATTCATTAGTTTAACATAGGTACAATCATGGTATAATAAGACAAGGTAGTCTCCTCCCGTGACAGCTGGGTCACGTGATTGGCCTAAGACTACGTCATCGATTGCGTTGCGGTTCTCAAACTTTTTTAGTGGGGAAAAAGATAAAAATATTACAATAGGTACAACATATTTATAATTTTTAATAAATCGTCTTATTTGATACTTTTTGAATTTATTTACTTGGCTTTTTTTTATTGTTTGCATATTAGTATTTTTACTAAGTTCGGGACGAAAACCCACTAAACTTAACAGTTTGGCTGCCAGAGAACGAGACACAATAGAAAATGTATTGTTTGTCGGGCATCTGGCAGTTAAGGTGTTAACTTGACTAAAATAAGTCAAAAACTAATTATGTTAGGTTAATAAGTTCGGGCGTAAAGACGTATTGACACAACTATGACTTAAATTATGGAATTTACAACGCGTAGATAAATTAAATATTATGTAGAAAGGTGCATACCAGTTATTGTAGTTGAATTTAGTTACAAATTTGAAGCCACGCATATGATTGCGTCTCTTCCTTGGGAAAATAAAAAAAACTTATTACACCACCTTTTATACTTCTGTTTTTATAGTTTACGGAACAACTAACAATTTTTCTTGTGTATCTATCAAAGTTCACGGGTTCACCACAAAGGTTTGGGAGCCACAGTATTTTGCTCACAGAGCGAAACAACGCTATAGGTGTGAGCGACACGACAATAGCGACGAAATGGCTAGTTGTCAGTATGACACTTGTCAATTCGATATGTTGCCACTGTGTGTGATTGAATTACCCGAGAAAAATGCATTTTTATCCTAACAAAGCAATTATGAACTAATAATTCAATATACAAATAAATTTAACAATAAATAGATGAATCACATGAGTTACTAAATAGTTATTCTAGTTAGTAATTTATTTTATTTTCATTAACTACATGAGAAAGTACCTAAATTTTCAAAAAGGACAATCAATGGTAACACTTTTCGTGACGTAGGCTTAGGCCATCCTGGGAAGAGAATACCAGACGAAGTATACGGAGTATGTTATTATACCATGGGTACAATAATAATGGTAAATGCAGGTAATAATGAGTGCGCTATGTTATGCCAGAGGGCGTACAAATGTTTGCAAGTAATTTAAAAAATAATAATAATCAAGGCAGCTAAATCTCAATAATGAAATAAAATAAGCCTGGACAAAAACACAACAATTATAAAGAATTGCATAAACAAATGAATAGAAATCAATGTCAATAAAAAAAATATTAACAATAATATAAAAAAACAAAATGCCAATACAGTACATGTCAAGACACAGACTGAAATGACAATATACAATATTTATGCTAATATACAATTCTAATGTCAGTATACAATATTAATAGAATAGATTATCTTTATTTCGGACACAAAAATCCATAGAGTGTTAGTAACATACAAAAACTTATTACCTAGCGTTAGTAACATAGAAAATGATTAATGATTATATCCATATTTATCATCATGGATTTAATTTTCGTGATTTTTGGGGTCGCTGCAATCGAATATGGGGTTAATATGACCATTTGTCACAATAACCGTTTGAAGTTCAGTTTACAGTGTATTTCATTTTTGTTAATTTTACGCAATATATTGTCAATGATTTCAGGCATTTTTTCTGTTTAAATGACGGGCATGCCTCTTTCAAACACAGGTTTTCGTCGCTTTTATGTAAGAAGTAAATATTTTTTAGGGTTCCGTACCCGATGTGTCCAAACGGAGCCATATTGCTATCACTCACGTATCCGTCGGTCTGTCTGTCCGTAGTATGTTACAAAAAAAAAACTTTTAAACCTTGCTTATACAAAAGGCATTTTTACCGACGTAAAAAAAAGGAGGTAATGTAAACAAGCTTTGACATTCTTATCAACAAATTAATCAATGTTTATCATCATATCATATAAGTAGACGACTTACATATAGTTGAATTTAATAAATAGACTCGCCGCGGTCGTTTGCATTCGCAGGACGACACGATCTTCTCGTGGTACAGCGGCGAGGGCGCGGCGCAGGTGGCAGACCGCTGGGGGGGCAGGGTCAGGCGCGTGCTGGACGGCCGGCTGGGGCTGGGGCGCGGCTCCATCAACGTGAGCGCCGTGCGCGAGACCGACGCCGGCCTGTACCGCTGCCGCGTCACCTTCCCCAACCGCACGCCGCCCGCGCGCAACAACGGTACCTTCTACTACCTCGAAGTCGACGGTCAGTGTTTTACTTCACTCAGCCGCACCACAGATAACTATATAATAGTCAGAGCCGCACACCCCGCACACCGAGCGTGGCTCGTGGCTCCATCTTACGATATAACTTGAACCATTTCAGGAGGTAATTTGATAGTGACGCCGCCAATGAACGTGACTGTGCTGGAGGGCGAGCGCGCCGAGCTGGAGTGCTTGCCGAAGAGCCCCGAGTCCGCGGTGGAGTGGTACAAAGAGGGCGCGCCGCTCAGCGAGCTGCCCGAGCTGGCACTGCGCTCCGAGCGGCCCGCCAACGGCTCGCTGGTGCTGCGCCGCGCCGCCTCCGCCGACCCCGGGGAGTACGAGTGCCGCGTGCGCGACCCCGACGGCGCGCTGCAGAGCGCCAGCGCCTTCCTCGACGTGCAGTGTGAGTGCAGAGACACCCCCCTCCCTCGCCTCTAATCGCACCTCACACCTGCGCCACGTGCACCCTGCTAACGTTTTATTGTTTCAGATAAAGCCAAGGTAGTGTACGCTCCGAAGGAACGCTTCCTGCCGTACGGCAAGCCTGCCAGCCTGGACTGCCACTTCAGCGCCAATCCGCCGCTCACCAACCTGCGCTGGGAGAAGGACGGGTTCCTCTTCGACCCCTACAACGTGCCCGGAGTTTTTTACAGCAGAAATGGAAGTTTACTATTTAATCAGGTAATTAATTGATAATCATTATTTTACAACAAGTAACAGACACAAAACAAACCTTTTCTCAAAAATGGTATGTAATGTTGACATAACATCTCTAAAAAGTATCCAGAAAGTGAACTCTACCGGAGACTATTCACAACTGTCCGGTAAGAAGCGAGATTTTAAATTTGGAATCTCCTACTGTCCAGTAAGTAAGTATGTAATTTACTTACTGGACACTTGGTCATCCTTCATCCCTTTTTTTTTTTATGGCTTCGCACGGTTTAGGTCATCCTCTTTAGATCTGCTTAGAAAAAAAAAACATAGTACCAGACACAGATTAGAGTTTAGCCATTATAACATGGTTAGAGGGAGGCTCCAAATATATATCTATCTCTTTTTGGTATGACATTTTATGAGATACATAATATATTTTGGAGCCTTAAACATCCATTTTATTGTCTGTGACACTTTTTTTTTTTTTTTTTTTATGGGTCTGTGACACATAACGCGACGCAGAAAAAGTATGCACGTTGCGTTTTGTACTTAGTAATGTTGTAGAAGTATAGTGTGGGATTTTATGTTTGTATTTAGTCATTTCAGTTTATAAATCATGTTGGATTAAAGAGTCCGTTAATCAAGATGTACAACAAACAAATATAAATGCCCCCGGTAAATCGATCACAATATCTATCAGTAATTGCCCTAATATGAATGTAACCTTCAATATTAATTAAACGAATTTGTTGTTAAACTTTCTTTCATTTTTGAGAAAAGCATTATACAAACCTCAACCAGTAAGAAAGCCATCCTGGCCTCGTATATAACCGGACCTCACCTGCGGTTCGGTCCGGTTAACTCATACTCGGCCAGGAAGGCTTACTTACTGGATTCTGCTGTAATGTACTATTTGCAGCGTTTTGTGCAGTCGGAGGATATATCTGGTTTTGGTCAACCAGCTTGCGAATCTGTACCTATCCTCCGACTGCACAGCATGATTTTCTTCTTGTTTACGTCTTTTTGTTTTTTTTTTTTAATTTCTGTTTTTGTTTTTTCGAATGACTACTATATCGCGATGAGCCGTAAGAAGTTATCGGTTGTCTGTAGGTGGACGAGTCGCACGAGGGCGAGTACTCGTGCACGCCGTACAACTCACTGGGCTCGGAGGGCGCGTCGCCGGGCGTGCGCGTGCGCGTGCAGCGGCCGCCCGCGCTGGCGGCGCGCCCGCAGCCGCTGTACGTGGCGCGCCTGGGCGCCACGCTCACCCTTCCGTGCGCCGCCTCCGCGCGCAACCACCACGACCGGCCGCTGGTGCACTGGGCGCGCAAGGACGGCGGCGACCTGCCCGCTGGCCGCCACAACCTGGACGACGGCAACCTCACCATCGTGGACGTGACGGAGGATGACCGCGGTGTGTACGTGTGCACCGTCAGCAACGAGGCCGCCACCGTGGACGTCGAGACCGAGCTGCTGGTGGAGAACATGCCGCCGCGCGCGCCCTACAACCTCACCGTCCGGCCCTCTACTGACTCTCTCCATCTCACCTGGGTGCCCGGTGAGCTCTACCTAGATTCTCCTTTGGATAATAGTAATACCAGCCTGTGACTGTCTCAAAGTCCCAGCAGGGCAAAGGCCTGTTCTCCTACAGAGAAGGCACAAGCAGTCATCACCACGCTACCTCAATGCGGGTTGACGATTTCAGATTTATATTAGCTTCAAGCCCAGCAGCCTAACTGCGTGATGCGTACATGAAAGAGTATCAAAAAATCCCTTTACAATTGTTCGGTATTGCCAAAACTTATTGGACGCTTTCATTGGTGAAGATACTAATTTCGAAAGAGTCTAATAATTTTTACCTGCAGGTTTACAAACGATGTTTTCCTTCACCGTTAACAACGATTTCCAAGTTAGCGATGTCGGCAGTTTCCAGACTAGTTCCACAATGATGGCGTCCTTTCAGTGCATGTTTGTAGGTTAGCAGCGTGGAACCGCATCACACTTCCTTCTCCTCACATTAAACCAATCGCAAAAAAAATAAAGAAGTTCGCCTATGTACCACTATTGTACATGAAGTTTAAATAAATAAATAAATAACAGTGGCTGCACACCCGCCCACTCAAATTTCACCTCACTAACATCAGAGGTCTGCACTCCAACCTAATAGCAGTCATCATCACCTGGAGACTGATAAGCCGGCTCTCTTTTTCCTTTCGGACGCAGACCTCAGATGTCCGTCCGACGTATCGTACCCAGGGTTTATCCTGGAGCACAATTTTAAGGCACGCGCGGGTGTATGCATGTACGCCCGAGACGAAATCTGTTATCGGCGTCTCCGAAACCTAGAAGACTAGGTTTTCCATACTGTGGGCTATGGTCGACACGGGCCTGGATAAAATTATCTACGCCTATGTCTACTGTTCGCTCATTGGAGATCAGGAGACAATCAGGCTCACTGAGTATGTTACCTTGCCGCCCAATTAGTGTTACTGGAGGATTACCACCAGGAGTGGCTCTTCCCGTACCAGTGCACTGATCATGCTGGGCGAGAGACGAGAGAGCTTGCGCTTGCGTTAATTCTCGCCCAGCTGGTCCAGGGGGCAACGAGGGTGCTGTATGTTGGAATTGCTTGCATCACAGAGGCATCATTGAACATTTGCTTCTTGGTTGACATGATGAAGTCGATCTCGTTTTTAGTTCCACCATCGGGGCTTTGCCATGTCCACTTCCTGTGCTCACGCTTTCTGAAGAAGGAGTTCATCATATAGAGGCCCTCCTTCTCCATAAAACTGGCCAGTAGGTGACCCCGGTGGTTCCGACGTCCAACTCCAAATTGCCCCACTTGCAGCTCATCCTCGTCTCGTTTGCCCAGTTTTGCGTTGAAGTCCCCCATGACAACGGTGAAGTGAGTTTTGAAACCATGCATGGCTTTAGAGATATCCTCATACATGGTCTCTACCTCGTCGTCGGGGTGTGCCGAGATCGGGGCGTAAACCTGTATGACCTTCAGCGAATATCTTGAGGATATTCTGAGTATAAGGTACGCCACCCTGGTCGACACACTCTCGATCTTCACCACGTTGTTCACAAGGGACTTGTGGACGATAAACCCGACACCACCCTGGGACTGCCGGTCACCCTCTCGGAAATAGAGCAGGTTACCAGATTTGAGGATTATCGTGCCCTCCCCCTCTCTTCGGACTTCAGATAACCCTATAATACCCCATCGTAACCTGCTCAATTCTTCCTCGAGTTCGGCTATCTTCTCGTCGGTCCGGAGTGTTCGCGTGTTGTACGTGGCCAGGTCCAGTCGTCGGTGTTTATTGGGGTAGCCGGGTCCACTCCGGAGATTCTTCGCACCCCTTGCCACGTCATCGCCTCGACCGCTACCGTAGTCGAGGGTAGACGGGCTGCCGGGCACTCGGGGCCGTTTTTTAACTGTGCTATTCATGGTTCTGTTTGATTAATATTTTCCTGAACCCCAGCCAGTAACAGTATTTTGTTAGTTGACCCTTTTCCATTGCTTCAGGACACAACGGACTTGAGGTGGATTATAACGTATGGTACCGCGAGCGGACCGTGAGTGAATGGCGCACTATGAAGATTTTGACTAGAGGTGTCACTGAGGCCACCCTGGTCGGCCTGCGACCCGGCACAGAGTACGAACTGCGTGTACTGTCCCAAGACCTGATCGGCGATGGACTTTTCAGTAAACCGGTATTCGCGAGAACACTCGGTAAGCATTGCTTAGTCAAATCTGGATATAAACCTCCTCCCCTACCCCCATATTTATTGAATATGGTGATTAATTGCTATGTCAGGATCAATTGGCGGCGAGGAAGCGGAAGTTGTGGAGGCAGTGGAGGGAGAACAGATCGCGTATGCCGCCGTCACCACCTCGGAGCCCGAGCTGGTGGAGTCCAGCGACGGCGGTGAGCTGGAGGTGACGGTGCGCCTCATCGACGAGGGCGCGCTGGTGCGCTGGACGCGCGAGCCGCTCGACGCCTCACGCTGCACCGTGCGCTGGTACGAGGGCGCCGCGCCCGGCGAGCGGCTGCTGGCCACCGGCCACACGCTGCACGACTACATGCTGGTGAGCGGCGCGGCCGAGGGCGCGCGCTACTGGGCGCGCGTGCAGTGCGCGAGCGGCGCGTGGGGCGGCGCCGCGCTGCGCGTGCCGGAATACGCGCGCCTGCGCGGCGTGGCGCTGGGCTGCGCGGCGGCGGCGCTGCTGCTGGCGGCGCTGGCGGCGGCGCTGTACGCGGCGCGGCGCCGCCTGTGCGCGAGCCGAGAGCCGCGCGCCGACAAACGCCTGCGCTGACGCCGCGCCGACTGGTCGCCGGTACCGTTCGCTACAGGGCGCCGCACCGAAGCCGTTGTCCCCGTGATCTATGTGCACTCTGTGACTTTACGTGCTGTGTTTGGATGTTTGTTCGAAGTTGATGTTGTTATTTATTGAAGTATGCGTGTAACGGAAGAAAACAAAACCTATTTATTATTTTTTAGGTGACGTAAGTTAAAATTATTGTGCAATAAAAAATGGAAAACTCTTAATTTTTCTTTTTCTTTTTTTCTAACCCCTAAGCTTTTAATTAACGAATTCTGTTCAAGGGACCTGAAGGCAACCAGGCTTTTCAGAACTGAACAGAAACTCCCGGACATTTTAGCCTCGGCATAACGGCCAGGCGACGCAGATATGCCTCCCTCCTGAACCCCTCCATAAACGCCAGATCGGAAACAATAAGCGAGCTAACTTTAGCAACTTTTGGTAAATCCAACTCCACCCAGGACTGGCATGTGTCCAAAGAGATATCACGCTCACACGATGGATCCGTTATACTCGTACCATTAACTTCAACTAACTAAACCACAGTCAAGAAGAGTTCCTCGCAACACAGACCAATCCAAGTTTGTAAGACTTATCGGAACTGAACTGGGTAGGTTACCCTCTCTTCCGGCTGAAATCATCATCATCAGACTTTTAATGTTCCCACTGCTGGGACACAGGCATCTTCTTTGAGAGAGAGGGAATGGGCCTTAGTCCACCACGCGGGCCCAGTGCGGGTTGGTGGATGTCACATATCTTCGATTTTTTGGTTCTAAGACATGCCGGTATCCCCACGGTGTTTTCCTTCACCGTTTTGAGAGCAGTGGTGATGAAATAATTTACACAACGTAAAGCGCCTGCCTGGGTTCGAACCCACGACCTACAACTTGTAAGTCGCGGCCTTTACCCCTGCCGGCTGAAATACCAGTAACCAATTTAGACCAACACGACAAAAACATCACATCCATCCTCTTATCGAGCTATGAACAGACGTGTCCCCTCACCATACCTAGGCGAGGAGTCAGGCAGTCCTGGTGGACTCCTGAACTGGAAAGACACCGACACAAGCTGAAAAGGCTGTTCAACAGAGCTAGGAACACACGGTCGCCAGATGACTGGGACCGTTACTCAACAACCGCAAAACCTATTAATAACACACCGACCGGCCAATAAAGCCAAGCCAGGTCCTTGGGTCGTCACTGCCCACCAGCTCGTCACAAAGCTGCCCCAGTCTGGCTCCGCACCTTAGGCATGTTGCGGCAACATAGAATCTATTTACCCGACTGCCGAATGTAAGTATGTATGTATGATTGTTCCCATATGGCGTTCTAGAGACCGAACGCGTTGGCCGATTTTGATGATTCATACGTCAATCCATTCGTCTTAACCCTGCAAGTGTCACTGGCTACATTAAAATTGCAAAATAGAAAAATGGCGGCTTTTGGGCTGAAGATTAATAAAAAATATATATATTTTTAAGCCCATAGTTTTTCTGTGCATTAGAAGTGTATTTTTATTTAGACAAGTATTCGCCGAATGTCAGAAAAATAGACGAATAACAAAAAAAAACGTGAAATACAGTAGTTTAAATTTCAAATTTTGTTGAAAATAAAAATAGCAAATTTATAGGAAAAGTCTACATAATGATTATAATTATTTATTTTCTGTACAAACATTATATAAAATTATGATTAGTTTTGGAATACATTCGAAAGGGAATACATATACGGAATCGTAAGTTTCGTTAAACAGTCTACGTGTACAATGAGCGGTGCGTACGGCCACCGTAAATGCGTTGTTGGCGCGCCGGCTCCTACAAGTACAGGAGTGCGCTCAGCCCTGCATGATGAGGTGCACGAAGTTCTCGTAGTTGATGTTGCCCTGCGAGTCCTCCTGCCCCTGCAGCAGCTGCTCCACCTGCGCACACCACAACGCTCACTACTGACACACATCATCCAGAAGAAGGACAGCAGTAAGATAACTACAGTCACAATAGACTACCTTCGTAACCTCAACGACTACTTTTGTTTGCTCCGTGCGCGATATTATGATAGGTCTATTAGGATTGGTCTTAGTCGTGTGTGTAGATGCACTTGCACATTGTTCCTGTGTGCGTAAGCACGGGAGTGTTCAGTATCGAATGAGCACACAGGAACAATGTGCATCTACGCACTCGAGTACGAGCAGAGTCGTGAGACAGAACAACGTGTGCGACGTGAGACAGGAGTACATGAGTACATGACCCGCACGAACCTCGTCGTCGCTGAGCTTCTCGCCGAGCGTGGACAGCAGGTGGCGCAGCTCGGCGGACGAGATGAAGCCGTTCCCGTCCTTGTCGAAGTGGCGCAGGCCCTCGATGAAATCGTTGGCGGTGTCGCCGCTGCGCGCCTTAGAGATGGCCTGCACACACACAAGCGAACACCAGTTCCGTTAGAGACTAAAGAAGTGCTCCCTCAACGTTTGTTTTAATCAGTAACGTAACGTTTCCCACGTAAGCAACTTCTTAGGTTGCGGCGACTACTGGAAGGATTTCAGGTTAATATCAGTTTATTATTACAGCAATTGAAACTATTATAAACCGTCTTCAAAAATACAATAAAAAAAATATGCTAAGTTTATCAGTGATATATTCGCCGATTTTAAAGAGTATTTTCCCATGGTTGACATTTGTTGAAGATCTTCGTATATTCTATAGAACTCATTAAAAAACCGCAGCAAAGCGCCCAGTATTGCTTCAATTGACTATACTAGATACCGAATCAGTAATCTACTCAATTCTTGGACGCCCACATATATATTTTTTTTATAAAAAATACAAACGGCTTCCCACTAAAGAACAGAACTTAGAACAAAAATTGCCTTAAATGATACAGGCAGGGTTCAATTTCAACTGTCTAGCTATCACGGTTCATGAGATACAGCCTGGTGACAGACTGACAGACAGACAGACGGACCGCGGAGTCTTAGTAATAGGGTCCCGTTTTTACCCTTTGGTTACGGAACCCTAAAAAGAGAGAAATAAAACTATTTCACAAAAGATAAACCGACTTCCGAAACGAATATCCGAAAGAAGTCGGTTTATTTTTTCCCGACTTTCAGAAACGGAGGTAATCAATTCGGCACGTATATACATAACTAGCTGACCCCCGCGGCTTCGCTCCCGTCAAAATTATAGCCTATGTTACTCGGGAATAATATAGCTTTCCAGAGGTGAAAGAATTTTTTAAATCGGTCCAGTAGTTTCGGAGCCTATTCGGTACAAACAAACAAAATAATATTTCCTCTTTATAATATTGGTATAGATATTGTTGGCATTGCACAATATTCACATATGTTAGGTACTCTATGTGGCCTAAACACGTGTGACAAATTTCATAAGTGAAGGTATGTTTGTCCACTCATTTATCCAAACTACTTATCTGATTATGCCCATTCTTTTTTTATTGGATTAGGTATCTCTCAACATAGGGAATAGTGCAAGTTTCATCAAAATCAGATCAGCAGCTTTGAAGATATGGAACGTCCAACCGAAGTCCTTAGCGACAAACAGCACGAATGTGTAATGGTATTATGGGTATTTTGTCAGTCCTTTAGGTACCTTACTATTCTGACACGCCCTCCCGCTTCACCCAGAGCGGTAGAAGTCATCGGATGACTTAACAAACAAAAAAAGTGCTGTTCTACAGAACTTGCTCACTGTTTAGTGATAGTGTAGTAAAACTTAAAAGAAAGAAATAAAACTTTTTCACAAAAAAAAAACCGATTAAGAGAGCAAAATCACTTTCGTTTCGGAAGTCGGTGTCGATAAACGATAAAAAAACAAGTACCAAAGATACCGGCTTCCGAAACGAAACTTATTTTGCACTTTTTACCCGACTGCCGAAGGAGGGTAATGTGTTTATCAGACTATGTATGTATGTTTGTTCCTATATGGCGTTCCAGAGACCAAACGGGTTGGCCGATTTTGATGATTCATACGTCAATCGATTCGTCTTAACCCTGCGAGTGTACCGTAACCAGATTTCGGTCAACCAGAACGCGAATATGTATCCTCCGACTGCACATCATCACTTACCATCAGGCGAGATAGTGGTCAAACGCGAGCCTATCGATAAAAAAAAAAAAAAAAATTTTTCCTTGTTTACCACTTGGTCCCGTTTTTACCCTTTGGGTACGGAACCCTAAAAAACAGCCAAGTGCAAGTCGTACATCAGTCGTGCACACCGAGGGTTCGGTACAAACAGCTACATTCACCAACTTATTTAGTTAAAATACTGAAGTTCATACACAATGAAAACACCGAACATTGCTCTAACGAAAAGATTTTCACTTTGCGAAGTTAATTTTATAAGTAGGTCGACTATTACTTGTAAACTTGTAAGGCCTACATAGCTGTGACAGCACGGTAATTATGTTTTCATTTTCATTTCGTTACATATACTACGCCCGTGATTTTTTTTACTTAATTATCCAAAAGCAACCATTTAGGTGGCATGAGGGTGGGACACTTGACTCGTAATAAAATTTTTCAATTTAAAGCTTAATTTTACGCAATCGGATCCCCGAATCGAAAAATGGTTATGACAGACCCGTAATATTTTTGAATGACCTATCCAATGATACCCCACTCCATGGGAAAGACGAAAATATAAAAAAAAACATCTCCACTTTATATTTACCTATAGGAGGAAAAATTTACCGTATGGTGACGGACGTAAAGAATTTCACCATCCCATATCTTCCCGTCTATTGGGCAGAGCCAGCTCACAAAACTGAAGACCGATGATGGCAGGATTGTATCCGCCAAACCGGAGCTTTTGAGGGAGATCGAGAGTTTCTATGGGCAGTTGTACACGTCAACCAGTAAACCCGTTGCGAATCTAGCAAACGACCCAAGAGCTAGATTGACCCGACACTATACCGAAGATATCCCGGACGTCAGCCTGTACGAGATTAGGATGGCTCTGAAACAGCTCAAAAACAATAAGGCGCCGGGTGACGACGGAATCACGGCTGAACTCCTGAAGGCGGGTGGAAAACCGGTCCTTAAGGCCCTTCAGAAGCTGTTTGATTCCGTCATACTCGAGGGCAAAACGCCACAGGCATGGTGCAGGGGTGTGGTGGTCCTCTTCTTCAAAAAGGGTGACAATGCCCGGCTGAAGAACTATAGGCCTATCTCACTTCTTAGCCATATCTACAAGTTGTTTTCAAGAGTCATCACGAATCGTCTCGCGCGCAGGTTTGACGATTTCCAGCCTCCCGAACAAGCCGGATTCCGAAAAGGCTTTAGCACCGTAGACCACATACATACGCTGCGGCAGGTTATACAGAAGACCGAAGAGTATAACCTGCCTCTCTGCTTAGCGTTTGTGGACTACGAGAAAGCCTTCGATTCGATCGAGACTTGGGCTGTACTGCAGTCTCTCCAACGGTGCCAGATCGACTACCGGTACATTGAGGTGTTGAAGTGTTTGTACAGAAACGCCACCATGTCAGTCCGTCTTCAGGATCAGACCTCGAAACCAATATTTCTCCAGCGTGGCGTGAGACAGGGAGATGTCATTTCTCCGAAACTGTTCACTGCTGCGCTGGAGGATGTATTCAAGGTTCTCGACTGGAGGGGCCTAGGCATCAATGTTAATGGCGAGTACATCACTCATCTTCGGTTTGCCGACGACATAGTGGTCATGGCTGAGACCATGGAGAGCCTCAATACAATGCTCGATGACCTCAGTAGAGCTTCCGGAAGAGTGGGTCTTAAAATGAACATGGACAAAACCAAGGTGATGTTGAATGCCCATGTTACACCCACTCCTATCAAGGTTGGAGACTCTACACTCGAAGTTGTGGAAGATTATGTCTACCTGGGACAAACGATCCAGTTGGGTAGGGCCAACTTCGAGAGAGAGATAAACCGTCGAATCCGACTCGGCTGGGCAGCGTTCGGGAAGTTGCGCGGTGTCTTCTCGTCCAACTTACCACAGTGTCTCAAGACAAAAGTCTATGACCAGTGTGTGTTGCCAGTGATGACATATGGCTCTGAGACGTGGTCGCTTACAATGGGCCTTATCAGAAAGCTTACAGTCACTCAAAGGGCAATGGAGAGGGCTATGCTCGGCATTTCTTTGCGCGATCGAATCAGAAATGTAGAGATCCGTAAGAGAACCAATGTTACCGACATAGCTCGAAGAATTGCCAAACTTAAGTGGCAGTGGGCAGGGCACATTGCTCGCAGAACGGATGGCCGATGGGGCAGAAAGGTTCTGGAGTGGCGACCGCGAACCGGAAGACGTTGCGTTGGAAGGCCTCCCACCAGGTGGACCGATGACCTCGTGAAGGTTGCGGGGATCCGCTGGTTGCGAGACGCACGGGACCGATCAATGTGGCGACGCTTGGGGGAGGCCTATGTCCAGCAGTGGACGTCTTTCGGCTGATATGATGATGATGATAGGAGGAAAAATTAAGAAATTATTTCACAACAATGAAAACGATCAACACTTTGTCGGCATGACTGATATGTATATCCATGCCAAATTATAGCTTTCTAGTACTAAGAGTATCTGAGCTAAGCTGCGGACAGACGGACAAAGCGAAACAATAACCGTTCATTGTTGACTACGGAACCCTAAAAAACCAATTACTACCTATTTACTAACATAACCACAGTATCGGTTAGTATATTCATATATGACATCATGTTCTTGTTGTGCCATAAGCTCATTATAACAGTTTTAAAATGACTTGGTCAAAGACAGAATGGTTAGAAATACTAATTGTGTTTGTGCACTTAATCATGTTCAATTCATTTTATGTCATCATGTTCAAGTGATTATTTGTAACCATCTTGCTGGCCCCACAGTATTATTATGTTGTCCCAATGGAGTTAATACTTAAATAAAGCACACTTAGTTTTACCCAATTTTTTCAATTACAAAATTATCTTATACAACAGATGTTGTCCCAACTGAGTTCATGCTTAAAACAACACATTTAATTTTACCCAATTTTACTCCCTTTCAAGGCGCAGTAAATGGTAAGTATAGTTCTCGCCAAACTTCTTGGCCGCCCTGCAGTTGGCTACAATGGCTGCGCAGAAATCTCATACAAAAACAGCACCGTTTAGTGCCTTGCGCATGTGGAAAGCCAACTTCAGGTAGGCCCAGAAGTTTGGCGAGAGCTATAAGTAATGTAAAACAAATGTAATATGTAGAAGCTGAATGCTTTACAAGTTTTTGGAAGACAATGCATACCGCTAATCTGCTCATAAATGTGATGTCACTTCATGAAAGATATTATAACCACAAACACTCATAACTTGGCTATTTTACAGCTATAACACTATTGTTTGTCTTTTTTCTAACAGTTCTAGGATTCTACAGCATAAAATAACTGTCAGAATGCCTATTGTCAACAACAGAAATTGTGGATCGGTGAATGTCAAATACTCTAAGACAATTATGTAATAATTTTACACTGAACAAATATATGTGCTGACATCAATTGAATTGCAAAACAGTGGAATTGAGTAGAGATAGCGAGTTAGTAATTGTGCTGAGTGAGGTAGTGGCAGCCTGTTTATCAGCATTATTTTCCTGCTGTACTACATACATATTAATGTATTAATAAATAAAGTAGCAAGTTCTTACCTGGTAAATGGGTAAAAACACTTCAAATGATATTCTTTCATCGGGCTTCAAGTGAAGGGTGCACTTCTTCACATCAGATTCAGTTGGGTTCTGTCCAAGAGCACGCAGGGCATCCCCAATCTGTGCCACATGGATCTTGCCATCTCCACGGGAATCAAATAGTTGGAAGGCTTCCTGGAATTCTACAAATGTGCCAAACATTAAAAATGTTTCATAATGAAATAATAGTTAACTAAGTAGAGAGCAACAGTAAGGGCGTGGAACAGATATAAGTAGGTCGGAATGGAGTCGGGAGGCTACCTTCCACGGAGGTGAGCTTCAGCTTGGTGGGCGGCTCGTACATGAACATGTTGCGAGGGCGTGTAGCGACGCACTAACGACTCGCGCGACCCACTGCGCGAGCGAGCGAGGCCGCCGGCCCTGCGGCACACCTGGATCGCTTTAAAATACGAACCTTATAAGGAAACTAGGGCGCTTGTAGCAACCACCGCTTTCGGTAAAGACGTTGATTGACATGACATGACTCACGGATTACGCGCGAGTGTCACAACGCAAGTCGACTCGCCGGCCTCCACTCTCATGTACGTGACTATTAGGTACACGACCGAGAAGCTGGAGAGATTTTACGGTGGTTACAAGCTACCAGCAGCGTGGCGAACTTTACGGATATAAGATATTGACGACTCACCTGCCAGTTGATCTTCTGAATACCCAGCCTGTAACAAATTCACATTTAAGTTTATGTACCTATAACAAATTTTGCAATTATTGTGACACTAATGTATTCCTTTTAATTTACCATGTTATTTATTAATTTCAGCCTCCTGGATAAAGTGTTGAATTGTTTTAAGTATGAGTCATAAACAAGTGGTCTAGTGAGGTATGTTTAATCAACATGTAATCAACAAACCAAACACAATGCAACGTTCTTCTCTCATCAAGCAAGAATTTCAAGATTCTCATTCGTTCAAAATGTTCAAACTTCAACTTCATTGACAATGACGTGACAAAAACAACTTTGACATTTGTATCAGTGACAATGGTGACATAATATGTCCACTTATGTCTTATTGACAAAACGAGTTGCACAAGCAAGAGACCACAGAGGACAATAAACTATTAAAGGCGGCTTATGTCTATCGGTTTCATATATTTAGTACTTAGAGCATAGGTTAAATGCTCTAAGATTTAGTATGGTTAGGTTGGGTTAGGTTAGGTTAGAGGCACATTTAAGACGGGAGGCGTCGCGTCAGGTCGGTGGTGGGGGCTATGGTGCAAAGTCTCGGCCTTTTGGCTCTGCCTACCGCCAACCGTAGTATAATCTCTAAGTAGTCTATGCCGCCAACGACGACACACGCACGCGCCCATGCACTCCCTACCGCGCTCCCACAAACGTCTCGCAATGCTGGTAGAGAATTATAGACTTAAACTAATAAGTTGTATGTACAAAGTAATAAAAGTTATATTCATAACTAGCTGTTGTGCGCGACTTCATCTACGTAGGATTAGTAATTTGAATAGTCATTTTTTTATATCGCGCCGTAATATTATTGGTTTATTTTTTTATTTCTATCTCCTTTTATACACGAAACTGGAAACAAATTTCCCTTACACTGACTTTACACAACAATTACCAATACTTACAAGGTAAAACTGGATAAATCCATTTGAAATATGATTTCTTATTTCATAGAGATTGTAACAAACATAAGTTTCATACATGGTTCCCATACAAAACTTCCAAGAAATCGTCAATTTACTGACACCGCGCCCATAGCGCAATAGGCGCCAGGGTACCCTGACACATGGGTGATTTTCGGCCTGCCTGGTGGACATCTAAGGGGCTACAGGTGTGTGAACCGCCTTACTTCAAAAATTTGATTATTTCCGGGATAAAAACTATACAATGTCCTTTCCAGAGCCTTAAACTATCTCCTTACCAAATTTCATCTAAATCGGTTTAGTGGTTTAAGCGTGAAAAGGTAACATACAGAAAGAGTTACTTTCGCATTTATAATTTACTAGCTGACCAGGCAAACTTTGTTTTGCCATAAAAACAACAAACATTTATCTACCCTACCTACCCTACACTACCCTACCCTACACTACCCTACCCTATCCTACACTACCCTACACTACACTACCGTACCCTACACTACACTACCCTACCCTACACTACCCTACCCTACCCTACGCTACACTACCCTAGCCTACCCTACACTACCCTACCCTATCCTACACTACCCTACCCTACACTACCCTACCCTACACAAAGCAAAAATAGCATATACAATAGTAATAAAGATCAAATTGACTCTACGTTTTAGTTAGAAAACTTTTGTATGGGTAAAAGAAAAGGGCTGTTTTTATTTTTTTATCGGCAATTATTAGAATTTTGTAACCCCACACGGTGGGTTTCGAAGAAAAAAAAATTTGGGCCCCCACAATATGGCACCCAAAATCCGCCATTTTTCTATTGCCCAATTTTAATGTAGCCTATGACACTCGCAGGGTTAAGACGCATCGATTGACGTATGAATCATCAAAATCGGCCAATGCGTTTGGTCTCTGGAACGCCATATAGGAACAAACATACATACATACATACATAGACTGATAAACACATTACCCTCCTTCGGCAGTCGGGTAAAAAAGAATTGGCCAAATTGGTCCAGGCGTTGTTGAGTTATACGCTTACCAACACATTTTGCGATTCATTTTTATATTATAGAAGATTATAAATGCGAAAGTAACTTGTATGGATTACAGTAATGCTTTATTTTTATTTATTTTCAAAGTCAAAGATTTATTTGCAGATAAATATGGTTACAAAAGATCTTACAATGGTAGTATAATAGTAGCTTAACATATTTAATCATAGCATAATGATATGCAAATTTTTTGTAAGTATACAATTAGGTCATTTAAATTTAAATTGAAGGAATTCTTTTAAAGTATAGAAGGAATTCTCTATTAACCACCTGCGCAAAGCCCTTCTGAAGCGGACCATTGGAAGTTCGTTAATTTCGTTAGGAATCTTGTTGTAGATCTCAATACACGCATTTAGCAACTTCGCCTATACAGCTCCGTTTTCATTCTAGGAGTAATTAATCTATTAGGATATCTAGTCCTGAATTTACATTTATCTCCCAGTTTTTCAAAAATCTCCGGGTGAGATTTTGTAAATTTACATATTTCTTCAATATAAATACCAGTCAATGTAAGTATTCTCAGTTTCTTAAACAGTGGTTTACAGGATGTAAGTGGGTCTACATTACAAATCACACGTATACACCTCTTTTGCGCGATGAAAGCTCTTTCGATATGCACCGAGTTTCCCCATACCAATATACCGTAACGCAGTATTGACCCAACATATGCATGATAAGCCTGTAATGTGGCTTGTCTACTTATTAGGTTAGATATACGCCATAGAACATAAGCAGACTTACTTACTGAGTTTACCACAAATCTTATCAATATGATTAATCCAGGAACACCTCTCGTCTAGATCTATCCCAAGAAAAGTCATAGTATCTGATTGCTGTATTTGTTTATCTTTATAAGTAATGTTTAAATTTTGTTTGTTTATAAATTATAGGCTCGCGCTTGACCACTATCTCACCTGATGGTAAGCGATAATGTGTTCGACGGTGAAGCACGCTTACCTAGAAGTAACCTATTCACTCTTGACTTAAAGACTCCTAGATTGTAGCTATCGGGAAACACAGACTCCGGCAGGGAATTCCACTCCTTAGCTGTACGCATAATGAAAGTATTTCCAAAACGTTTAGTGCGTATGGGTGGTATGTCTACCATGTAGCGATGGCGCATCGCCGTACGTCTTGTAGTCCGATGATGAAACGGGCTTGGTGGAATTAGATCATGCAATTCCATCGCACACTCCCCGAAATGCAACCGATAAAAGACCGACAAGCTGGCAACTCGGCGACGATGTTCAAGGCTCTGGAGCTTTGACTTAACCAGTGCCTCATCGCCGATGAGCTTTTTGTTATGAAATTGTACAAATTTGGTTTTATCTATGTTAGGTTTAAGGTTATTCTTTTCCATCCAAGTTATTACTTTGCTTACGGTACTATTTATTTGCTCATTATAGTTTTCTTTAGTTTTAGGGATCATTACAGCCACATCGTCTGCAAAGAGTATGCAAGGATGTTCAGTCACTTTTGTCAGGTCATTGATATAAATAAGAAACAGTGGGGGACCTAAAATACTGCCCTGTGGAACACCTGTGCAATTGTAGCCTAATTTGGATTTAAATGTGAGTTCGCCGTTTTGAGTTGGTTTATCCACAGTAATTTCTACAAATTGCGATCTGTTTGCAAGGTAACTTTTTAACCATGTGTTTGCTTTACCGCGTATTCCATATTTATCACATTTTTTTAGTAGTAGCTCGTGCGATACAAAGTCAAAGGCTTTTGACATGTCAAAAAATAAAACAGTTGTCGGGATTTTCTGGTCAATATTTTTAGTAACTAGGTTAATTAAATTAAATGCCGCTGTGATTGTCGATTTCCTTTTTTGGAATCCCTGCTGTTCATGTTTCAAAATTTGGAACTTATCGATAAAATTTATTAATCGCGCATGCATGACTTTTTCGTAAACTTTCGCTAATACAGGCAAGAGGGCTATCGGTCTGTAATTATCAACAAGTTTTTTATTACCTTTTTTATGTATTGGTTTAATAGCTGTCATTTTCAATTTCTCAGGAAACACTCCCGTGAATAATGATAAGTCTATTAGATGTACAAGTACCGGAGTAATAATAGGGCCTATGTATTTTAAAATGTTTGTAGGTATTTGATCATAACCTGTTGAATTTGTATCCCTGAGTGTTTTTATTACTTTTTGTATTTCGTCATCATTATTGGGCATTATAAACATACTAGAATTTACAGGATTAATGTCATAATTATTGGTGTATAAGTCAAAATCGTTGTTCGTCCGTTCGTTCGTTTCTTCCCTTTTTGTTTAAGAAATGACTCGCACACTGTTCCGATGTTGTTGAATTAGGTTCAGTATGTGGGAACCATGTTCCTATTTATCAAGTGAAGGAATTTACCTGTTAGTGCTTGTAATACTTTATACCTATACGTAGTATAATAGTACTGGACTCAGATCAAATAAAAAGTCAAGATGGAACGTTGCAAACAACAAGGTGAAGCCGGTTCAAACTATGCCTTGCCGTACAAATACACAATTACACGCACACACGTACAACGAAATTACGCCTTAGCTTGTGATTCGAGCTCACAGATCAAATAATAAAGCATGACTGACATCCCTACTGTAGAACTCTATCAATACGTTAATAGCTCCATTAAATCGCCGAAGATTACCAAGCAACCTCATATCAAATACTTTTTATTTGATCTGAGCAAGCAACATATTCAGAGTTACTTTGACAGGTAGTTACTTATCATATCATATAAATATGTATAGCCTTTTAACAGTTTTTTAGCGTTGTGTCTTTGGGCAACAAATGAACACCGGGGTTGGTTTATTTCGAGAACATTAAAGGAGAACGGCAGGCTTGTATGGGAGTTTCGTACCGCTAATAGAAATTTTGTGTTTTGGGATACTTTTTGTTTTATTTGGTAGTTAATATGATAGATAATCCCTTTTTAAATTCTTAGATTTTTTAAACTTGGGACGTAAATGTTATAACCGGTTTTATTTTTTAAGGTTATGTACTAGTGTACCAATGTAGATTGTTACATATAAGTAAATGTTGCATTATGTGTTATGTAAATTATTTGTTGCTATCTTTGTAGTGTTTTACTTACCATTAAGTAGGTAGATTGAGGTGCGGATCGTACCTACTCAGGGCGTTAGGAGATACCTATATGCAGCAGCGGACTGCAACCGTTTGATAATGATGAGGTTGATTATATTAAATGTTATATCTAGTAATTAATTATCAATTCAATATTTGTGTTATTTTACGTAAGGCAATTTCTAATAACATAACTGCGTTTAGCGTACGATTTTATAACGTTTATTTATTAAAATCTTTAGATTGATGTTATTAATCAATCCGAAGTTTTAAAATAGTAAACTTACATGCAAATAAATGGCTTAGTTGACATAATAAGTGGTACAAATTCTATAACCGAACAACAGAAACAGTATGCGGTACAAAATCTGCCATTCGCCTTTACTGAATGATAAGTTACAAAATGTATGGCTTTGACAGATTTCAATAGCCATAGCGACGATGCGCCACCTATCGTGATAAAATGGCAGTTCACATCCCCATTTAAATCATAACATAACCCTCCTATTGGCTTAATCGTAGTAAAAATATAAAACCATTTAAAAATATAAAACATTAGCCCACCGGTGTAGGTAGCAGGATCCAAGCAACCAGCTGGTCACGGCTCCAGAGTGAGGAACCAGGAACCTTCTCTAACTCTACCTCAACAACCGGGGCGGCGTGCATATGCCCGTAAATAGTATATGAACCTTAGCGAACGAAATGGAGTATTTAATGAAATCTGGTAGCGTGCTGTAGTTTCTGCCTACTCCTATGGTAAAAAGACGTGATGATTTGATAAATCAAAATTATACAAGTGTGGACCCGGCTTTTTATTATGAGGTCATAGTTATTCAGGGCCCTTAATACTATGTCGCTCCACCATTCCGGGTCGCTACGGTCGCTATTTTAAGGACCGTAAATCCATAACATTTATTACACCACCCTAAATTAAAGTTTAGTGTCCTGAATTCCTGGTAGAGTAATATGCGCATAACTTTGTAGAACTTTTTTATGTGGAATGCTTTTACATCTGTCACTTTCGTTGTACTTGATGTGTCAGATTGCTTAGGCTGTATATTGTTTTTCACAAATCTTATTAGAAAAATGGTTAAATCTTTAAGTAGTGGATTGCGGGCGATATTCGGCGATATTATATTACATGAGTAAATTCCAAGATGTGAAAGAACAGCACGATGTCATTGTTAGCCTAAAACGACAGTGTTTACAAGATATTTTTGACGAGCAAATGAGTTGTTAATAAATTTCTGATTTTTTTTTTTGTGTGATTCTATCTCAAAAAGGGCACGACAACGTCTGATTTATTTATTTAGAAAACATAATCAAGACGTTTGATTCCAAAATTCTTTAACATTGTGGAACACAATGCAGGGACATCAATTTTGCGTCTCTATAATATTCGCCCTTTTATTGTTAAAATCTGCTTGCTAACATTTCAGTCCATAATAATCGACTATAAAATGAAAATAATCCGCAATACTTTTTCAATTATAGGTACAAACCTCATTAACTACCTTAGATGAAGCTGGTTTTCTGATTTTTTATCAAGGTGTACGCGCAGTGCAGTACTGCGCGTACACCATTATAAAAAAGATACAAGTGTGGACCCGGCTTAATAGTAAATTTGCTCGGACGCTCCTGTTCCTGATGTTCTTCGTTCGGATACTCGGCTCAACTCGGTGTAGTCGGCTGTCGGGTGACGGGTCGGCGAATCGAATCAGCGACAATCAGCAGCGAGCGAATGGCGATTGGCTGGTGTCGTTGGTTGGTTTACGGACGGGCGTTGAAGAAAAGAAAATGGCAAAATGGTGTGATCCATTGATCGTTATTAGAAGGTTAGTGTTCAGTAGTTAATATTATTTATTTCTTTAACACAATTATTATCTGGAACTATAGACCTCTTTAAATCTAGTGCAAATTTTTGCGATTTCGGCAACGATTACCGTTATCGCATTGTGTGGCAAGTCGTCGACAGACAGGCGACGGCGCCGTTCGGCTTTCGCTTTGTTCAGTCATCTCCACGTGCCTTCCGCCATTTAGAGCGCATTTGTCGGCAGATTGATGCAAATCTAACAAATTTTCATCTTCAAATAGATTAAAACTCAAGGATACATTCAAACGTTTACATATTTTAAAGTATTTGAATCAATTGATGACGAAAAATAATAAAGCCGCAACCCGGCGGCGTGGCCGTGTTCGACGGCAACATAGAGCGCAGTAGCAGACAGTCAGGTGAGCCACCACTCGAAAGCAGCGGTGAGCAGCTCGCTGCAGGCGGCAGCAGCCAGCATGTGAGCGAGGGCGCGTCCGCCGGTGCTGACAGTGCGCTATGTTGCAGGTGACAGCGCGAGGCGGGGCGATGGCTGCCGGCGCCGAGTTTGTCGAGGGCTGGCTGGTCGCGCAAGTGTTGGGGGAAGGTGCTTATGGCGAGTAAGTCTATCTGTTCTAACTACGACTTCGATCGCCTTTACTTTAGAAACCTACATCTAAATATGTGGGGTAGGCACTGCTACCTTATGTGCTCCACAGTACATGGTTTATGCTGGCATTGTGTCATTTGATAAATCAATTATGCTGATAACAATAACACCTCGTAAATTTTAAACACTGAACATTTTATTTAAGCACAAAAGTATGTCATTGTATAAATTTATTAAAGTTCCTTTCTGCAAAACAGTTTTGTTAAAAAAAGTTAGTACATGGCATATAAATTTACAACCACCACCACATACTAATATTATTCTTGGTAGCACACCCTTATTGATTCTAGTCCTGTTTGCCTAATTAAATTTATGATTAAGCAACATCAAGGCTGCACCTTCTACTAGCAATAATATTATTATTTATTTGGAAACTACTTGTTTTGCAATATAATAAATTTAATACATAATGTAATTAAAATATATTTAAATAATAAATATTTTTACAGCAAAACTTACTTGGTCAGCTGGATACATTTTTTTTTACTTTAATCAATAATGGTTAAAACTCATTATTCTCATCAAAACACTACAAAGTAATGTGTTATGTTAAAAATGGAGGAAAGAACATATGTGCTAGTATTAACTGAGTGAGACGGACACTGGTGCCTTCTGAATTACCAGCTAATAGAATTGTTACCATAAAAATAATGTTTGTAAGCAGTGCTGCACATTTAGTATAATATTTGCTCTATCATCTATTTACTGAGCTTAGGACACCCTGACAGGGATAGGTTAGGTTCGTAGACCCTACAGACTGAAATAGTAGTGTCACAGATTGGCCCACATACCTTACTTACAACCTTAATTGAATCCAAATTTGGTAAAATCCTAATCACCTGCTGTCCAATATCACATTACTCTCTGACCATTTAGTTATTTTATACTGGCTCTTGTGATACAGGACTTCCTAGTACAAGAGCCAGGGGCTTGCACTGATATTTGGGACAAAGTGCACAAATTTATTTATTTATATTGATTTAATACACTGTTTAAATCAATATAACTAATAAAATTTTTGCTTTCCACTAGATACAGCTCAATTTACTTTGTTATGTACTGACGAAAACTCTTTAATTAGTTGCCTGTTTAAATGATAGCCTTAACAGATATAAATCGTAAGTGATAGCCTTATTGACTATTCCTATGAGAAGTGTGTATGACTACATATAAAATGTAAACAAAGCAAACGAGAGTATGTAAGAATCACAGCTGGTGACATCTTGTTTTCCCACATGGGAAAAATGCGTGAGTTTGTGTATGTATGTCCTTAAATGCTTAGAGTTACCTAGTAAATCCTCCTATCCCCAGCGCCTTAATTGCGTAAGTTTACAGAATGGCATACACATGATTTGCTTGCATTCATTGCTTCTTAATTATGTTTAAAAATCTGTCTACTCAACAACGCGATGAATACTGTAGGTAGACTTGTCAAAATGAAGAGGAGCGCGCGTGCTTCGTGCTGTCACGAAGTCCAGTTACGCAATTAGGGTGCTGTTCACACTAAGTGGTGCTATTAGAAGATCTATGCTAGATTACTCCTTCCTATTAATATTATAATTTAATGTGAGTCTTCCAACCTTTCAGGCAGCATGAAACTATCTGACATTACATTTTCATCAGACAGATTTTTTTGCTTTATTTAACACCTGACAAATAAAAGTAAAAAAAGTTAGTTTAAAAAACTATAGTTATTACTAGCACAGTGAAGGTTTTGGTGATTGATCTGGTGAAAATAACGAATTATAATAAAAACAAAAAACAGGACTGCAAAAAAATAAATAACTGAAAAGAGAAAAATAAGTTATTAAAATAGACATTAATAGTAGATTAGTAGCCAAGGGCTGTAAGGCATCAATTGCAGCCCGAGATATTTAGGCGCCCGCCTATAGTTCGAGGGTGCAATTGGTGCTTACACCCGAGCTAACTATTCTGCTTTACATCTTGATTGTGAGGTAAGTAGCTAAAACCGGCATTACAAGAATAAAACATTTTGAAATTTTTTTTTTTTTCAAGAACGAATTTGAGCTTCGCTGTTCGATATTTAAAATTGATGACTATTATACACAAACAAAGACAAGGCTGAATAGCAAAGCAACCTCTTTGGTCATTGGGCTGAATGCATGATGTCTATTGCCAGTATGATGGTTAGATGTACGTGAACTTTTTGAAAGAAAGAGTGTTTATTTTTGTATTACTTACCGCCCAAGGGCTTTTCTAGTTACATTATTACCCTGGAGCGCTAATTAGTCACCTACAAGCCCCATTTGGAGGTTATAAGAACCTACTTACGGAAAATGAGAGATGTAAATATTATGAGGTGCTGCCGGCTGTGACAGACGAAGTTTTGGTATGTTTCTCTTTAATTTTTGTTTAACCCCGCCTGCAGCACCTCATAATACTTGAATGTTTAGTTTCATAGGACTTGCTTTCCTCTTTTCAGTTACTTGTTTTTTAGCAGTTGGGGATTTTGTATTTATAATAATTTGTTTTATTTCAGACGTTTTAGTTTTATTAATGAACTAGTTCACCAAAAACGTTTTGTGCTAAAAGATTATTCATTTTGCTATAAAAGTTTGCTCATCTTGAATTTGTGCCAAAATAGTAACTTATAAGTGTTACGATATTTATATAATTTTGGAATGGTCTATTTAGTAGCTTTTATTTGATACCCATATTGTTATGAAAACAAAAATTGTATGTCCCCCCTTTTTTTAGGGGGGGGGGAGCTACATTTTAAAATTATATAGCTGTCACTCCCACAATTTTGAGACAAATCCAACCACACCTCATATGTCATAATCCGTCAAACCATTTGGGCTGTAGAGCATGCTATAGAAATGGACATACATACTTATATACATACCTACTTATATACATACCTACTTACTTACATCAATTTTCATTACAACTAACCTATCTGAATGGTGTCGGTTAAGGCAAATTGTGATGCAACTCTTTTTACCCGACTGCCGAAGGAGGGTAATTTGTGTTTATTTCTTTTCAAAATCAAATTACAAGTACATAAAAAATTTCAAAGGAATCAAACAAACTTCTATGAAAAAACCGGCCAAGTGAGTGTCGGACTACGCACATTTAGGGTTCCGTACCAAACCGCAAAATCAAGTTGGTTGTAGGGTAAATACGCCAAATATCGGCCACCCCCCAAAGTTCGGCCGTCTGCACATTTTCAGCTTGCGTTCATTCAAAATGTAATTAAGTGGCAATTTTGCCACTCGAATTGCAACCTTAGTTCATACTCTATAAGTACAAACCGTTTCTATTTGCTTACGTCACACACTCTTCGCACACTGAGCGTCAATAGCGATTGCGCCGTTGCAGCGTCAATTTAGCAGTTAAAGTAGCTTACTAGCTGTGAAGACCCGCCCTTCGGGGATTGATATTACAACGATGAGACCTTTATTTTTTTGTTTTTAAGCTTTGTTATCACTAAAAAGTTTGTTTTACTATATTTTGAGATAGTTTTCTCAATGTTTTGCGTATTGTTTTAAGGGAAAAATAGGGGGCCGCCATTAGAATACCAATTTCTACTTAAAACCGGATTCTCGGCCGTGGCCGACTTAAAGTAAATGCAGTCTGTTTTATAAATTCCGATTCTACCAATTCCATTGGCTTAATAAGAGAATTTGCTAAGTTTATAGGCAAATAAATCTATTTTACGTTTAATTGTCTAATTCCGGCCGGGGTGATATTAGTTGAATCTCGAGAAATAAGGTACACAAAGCAGGGGCCGACATTAGAAATATTAAAGATCATAATGTCGGCCAGCCTCGAATTACAGCGTCACTATACAGGCTGGTTACATTTGTATTTTTTTATTGATTTTATGGGTAGTCATATTTAATTTATTTATCAAACTTATTTTCTCAAAATTGAATATGTGTTATTATAATTTATTAATATCATAAAGAAGATAAGTTCCTTATCACCTAATTAGTTATTATCATTTTTTTACTTTATTATAATTATAGTAACATTGTTTAAGTGCAAATCAAAAAAAAACTTTACTATTAAACAAATACAAATGTTTACTTAGGTGATATTAGACTGCTGCCAAAATAAATCATATTAATAATATTTTTCATTGTCTTAATTTAAAACACCCTATACCTGACCGACATTAGGGAAAAACTTTTTATGAAAAATGAAGGCATATCTATGTATATTGGTATTTGTTAGTAAAATACATATACGTAACAATAAAGATTATCACCAAATTTCAAATGCATAGGTCAATGGGCAGTTAACAAATTCTTCAGAACAAATTTAAAACAACGAGTCGGACTCGCGCACGAAAGGTTCCGTACCATTATCGCAAAAAACGATAAAAAAATCACGTTTGTTGTATGGGAGCCCCACTTAAATATTTATTTTATTCTGTTTTTAGTATTTGTTGTTATAGTGGCAACAGAAATACATCATCTGTGAAAAATTCAACTGTCTAGCTATCACGGTTCATGAGATACAGCCTGGTGACAGACAGACGGGCCGCGGAGTCTTAGTAATAGGGTCCCGTTTTTACCCTTTGGGTACGAAACCCTAAAACTGTCTTTGATGGCTTCTCATTCCTTGTGCTTTCCAATATTTTTACAACAAAAATACAGTATTAATCTACTCACTCCAAAATAAAGATACCCCACGCGATGGGATAAGTCGTTTTTAGGGTTCCGTACCCAAAGGCTAAAAACGGGACCCTATTACTAAGACTTCGCGGTCCGTCTGTCTTTTTTTGATAGATAGACAGTTGAAATTTCACAGATGATATACATATTTCTGTTGCCGCTATAACAACAAATAAATAACCACAATAACAAAAATAAAAGTGCTCGAGTCCGTCTCGTACTTGGCCGGTTTTTTTTTTCGGTTCCTTTTAAAACAGTAAAAACCCCTTAAAAATATTTTTTGACAATTTATATGGCTTAGGGTCAACAAGATACTTGTACTGTGAAAATTTAAAGACTGTAGCTCCAACCGTTCGGCTGTAAGACCTGTGTGACGACGGACACGTGAGTGACAGTAATAGGGCTTCGTTTGGACCCTTTGGGTACGGAACCCTAAAAAGAACATCTTTATTTTGATGACACCATTTGAAAATAAAAAAACTTCTAAAGTGAAGGAAGATCATGTTTATATACCTGCAAGGCTTTTACCCAGATCCGTTGAGCCGTTCTGGCACGATTGAGTAACAAACATTCGCATTTATAATATTAAGTAAGATTAGTAAGAACATTAAATCAGAACCACCATCCACACGGGTGCAGTACAACCCGTACAATCCATACTATTATCATAAATGCGTCTGTCTGTTACCTTTTCACTCATAAACCGCTGAACCGATTTAGATGAAATTTGGTATGGAGACAGTTTGAGACCCTGGAAAGGACATAAGATTTCTCGGAAATCATCTTAAGACTGAAAAGGGGGGTGGAAGTTTGTAAGTTGACAAAATAATTTCTCAATTAAGGCGGCCCGCGCACGCGCACCTACAATATTATTGCTTGATATAAAAATTATGCTATTGGAAGTACTAATGCTACGCAAACGAAGTCGCAGGACTCGCAGGCAAAAGCTAGTAAGCATATAAATATCTATTGTGTGTGTCATAATCAGTGCACTATGTTTAAGGCGGTACCCCGAGCAAAAGGCCGCGCAAGCCGTTTTTCATGCTGTTTTTAGGAGCTATCTACTAGTTATTCAAAAAGAAATATCAATTAATAAAAATACATTAAATTTCTACATAATATTGATTATAAAATGGTAGATTTAGTTTTTTTGTAATGTTGTCTATATTTCACTAATCTCCTTTAAAAAAAAACACAAAAATGAGAAATAATTATTGATAGCATGCATCTCCTCGTAAAGTGTTCATTAATTATTTTTTGTACTAACACTAATGGATAGACAATTTAATAACGAACATTTTGGTAGAAATATTTATTTCAAAAGACCAAAATTCGATTTTATAAAGATTTTATTCTAAAATCTGGGTGTAGGGGATTCAGGGGCAGGGTGGAATGGGCCTGTGAGTTATTAACGAAAACGATTTCTTTAGAGTGGAAAAAGTTATATATTCTGTACACACACACGATTATTAAACTGCAGCAAATATTTACATAACCACTAAAACTATAAAACTGAAACTAATACTATTAAAACTATATACATGGTGAAGCGCGACTTGAGCTACATAACGTCGACTAATACGTTGTTTGTTGCTCGATTGACTGTTGGATGAAGACTGAAGGGTCGCCGTGGGGGCGGCCATATTTATATTTTTGTACTAGACGCGCGGTCGCGCCGGGCCCCATTCTCTTGGCTGCCAATCATGAGTGTCGAGAGCGAGGGGCGCGGGGCTAGGGGCGAGGCGGAAACAGCTACAAGGGGTACGGGAGGGGTACCTGCTTATGTATTTTGACTTTCCATTGTCTTTCCCTTATCTCGTACACCCTTGTTATATACTTGCATTTTTATGTTTCTACTAGTTAGTTTTTAGCTCAACTAACATAATGGCGTTCAAGAATTTCTTAGTTACTGTATACAAACACTAAAATAAGCACATTAAAAATCTGTCTTTACAGTTGTTTGACTCTACTTTCTGCCGTCCGCAAGCTAAAATGCCGTTATCCAACAAAATCATATTTCGAGTTATGGACAAAAAAGCGCGGGGAAATAAGAAATGCGTGCCGTTTCATAACTATAACTCATATGCGAGAGTTACTTGTATCAAAAAATTTATCTAGATTTGCGCTTTCAAATAGTGATACTTTCACTTCTTAACAATAACTTATTTTTAATAAAAATAGGTATTTTGCGTTATAGTTTAGTATTTTTATAATTTACAGCTTATCCAACCACGACTATAATGCCACTAAGTATACCTTAACGGCATTTTAGTGTTTGATTTTCATTTAAATTTATTGACATTTAAAAGTCTTAAAAAAGTCTCTGTATTACTATACTATAATGCCGCTAAATACTTTAACGTTGTTATAGCTAAGCATAAGGACTCTGAGAACAAACTGTATGCTAAACCTTAATGCAGCTAAAGCCAGTTTGCCGCATTTAAGTCTAGTAACTTGTAAGGATATTTTTCCAGCATAACTTTTTTAGGTTGATTACATAGCTAAAATGCCGCTTAATACAAAACATTAAAATGTAACGGCGTTTTAGCTTTGAAACTGGTACAAGATACTTTAGGAAATCCAATAAAAACGTAGTTACCTATAGAAATAAAAGTGCTTATTAAAAAATATAAATCAATCACAGTCTTCTTTAATTTTAACAAATCACTTTTTGCGCACTTATGATAATTGAAAATGAGATCTTAGCAAATAAAAAAAAAACTATCTTCATTTCAACTAATTAAATGAAGTAATGAGATCTTAAGAAACAACTATAAAATATTCAAATAGCACCTGCCTGCTCTCTGTTAATTAAAAATACAAAATATTTAACAAAATCACTTTGTGATAACTTACTTCAAAAAAAAAAACTTGACTTCTAATGATTGCAATTATGATCTTAATAATAGCAAATAACTAAAAATACAAAAAAAACATCATCGTTATAAAACCTTTACCCACCGTCATTTAAATTTAAAGTCTATGCTATTACCTGAATTAGATGGTGAGTAAGTACTTAACATAAAATATATATTTTTACTTTAAATTGTAATTATTATACTAGAATATATTTTTTATAAAAGATAGAATGTACTGTATTGTACATCAAAATTCTAATAATTTAAAAATATTTAAGCAACTAATGTAGTTTTATGTGAGGTAATTATTATTATAAGCAGTCTTATTGTTTACAAGTTATTATTTCAGTCTTGTTAAAGTTTCTCTTATTTCTAGTATAATTGCACAAAAAAATAAAATAACAAAAGACCATGAGAATGCCACTAGGCTTCATCATGGTCCTTTATTGGCAAATTTTTCCAGAATATCTGTTTATGGACAGGAATTATGCTGGAAAGTTTTTCAATAATGTCATTTTTTCTTGTAGAATCTATTTCTTTTGGCTTCGAGCGGAATTTAATTTGTAAAAGATTGGGGTTCTTTAAATACTTGTTATTCAAGAATCTCAATGTTTTATAATCGTCATCAAAATCATTCTTGTACATTAGGTCATAATTATTACGTGTAAAACGTACCTGACACATGTTTTTTAAGTAAGCTCTTGGATTCGAGTTTTGAACTCTTCTGTCAGATATAAAATTTGGTATATTAAGGAAATGTGCAGGTGACAAACTCTTGACAATGACTTTTGATTTGTTAATTGAAGCTACTGCTTCTTCGAAGTCCCCAAAATCATAAAGTTTTACTTTTTTCTTCATGGCCAACTCAACTTGATGGTGCACTTGATCAGCACTCATAAACGTATGCCCGGGTTCAAAATAATGCAGTGTTATCTGTTCGGCTGAAATAATTTCACAGTTAACTAAATGGACAAATAACGAGTATAATAACCAATTTTTATTTTGAGCACTGCAGTTATCGAGCCATATATTGACATTAGTAACGTCACGGTTACATAAAAGAAAATGGTAGAAGGCCGTCATGATGTCCTCTTGTTTTCTGCCTGCAATAGCATCGTGCCAGATGACTGTTAGTGGCTTTAAAGTGGAACTGATTTTGCCTACTGGTGCAAATGACTGATTGAATAACGTAAGGCGTTGGCAAAAAATTGCAGCTTTGAAGGTTTCTAATCTGGGCAACATAATTACTTTTTCTAGGTCTGCACTATAATATATTTGGGAATCATTTTGTGGTATGTTTTTGTGTTCATTATAAAGCTCCCTTGCTTTTTTATACTTTTGATGATGCTGGGCCCACTCCACACATAAGGTACAGTCTGCGACAATTTGGTTACCGGCATCATGCGATGTTTCTTTTTTATGCAAAGTGTAAGCTTCACACATTTCACACTCTTCATTACCTAGACGAGTAAAAGAAATATTCATTTTTTTTACGTGTTGCCTGTATAGTTCATATGAAACGATCTTATCTGGGTATTTTTCGCAGAAATGTTTGTGCATGTTAGATACATTAATATCACTTGATAAATACCGTCGCAGTGGGGCATGTTCGCGCCTGTAGTGGGGTTCTGATGGATAAAACGGTTCAACGTGCTGAGTCAGCAAATCACGATCATATGCAAGTGTTTTCTGGTGCTTTCCTCTTTTATCCGTAAATTGGGGATAGGTAAAAGAGTTATGCAAGATCCTGTCGTTTGTTTTAACATAACCTAAGGTAGTCAAAAAAAAGATTTTGCATACCTCAACTCTGGTGTTGTCTAATTGTTTAAATGTAAATGCCCTTTTTGGTTTTCTCTTCGGGTCACTGGTCGTTTTTCTCTTTGGAACTGCTACTGAAGTGTGTGCATTCACAAATAAATGCTTTTCTCGCCACGACAAGTCCCAATACATTTTATTGATTGCTTCTCGCTGATCTTGGTTAAATTTAGAAGTACATTTTTTGAGACAAGTTTCACTGCATCCCGTTTTAACATTATGTTCTAATCTTTTTTTATTTTTGGTATCTATTTTTCGCTGAGGTAAGGGAATGTTATATTTTTTACGTTTTCGTGTTGGTTGTGATGTTTCAGGTTCCAAACTGAGTGCAAGAGATTCATTGGCTTGATGCACTGATTGATAAGCACCAACATCAATGGTGTTCCTACGATTGCGTGAAAGTATTGACGCCGGCGTATTTTTATCAACACAAGGAAAATTAATTGAGCTTCTGCGTTTATTCTGTAAAATGTTGCTTTTTTGGATAAAAGGAACGTTGTCAAGAACATCTGAAGTAAAACTCTTCGTGACCACAGCGGGTGTAACGGGTTGTGAAACCTTTTTCTTAGATCTTCTGTTTGCTTGCAAAACTTGGGACTTCTGGCCATTCGGTTGATCTGCTTGAAAATCGTCACTTGAATCACTACTTGAATCAGATGGGTGATAGTCTTTATCACGCACAGAGTCGTCGGAATCAAAATCACATTGCAAGTTTAACTGCGAAATTGTAGATGTATTTTCCATTGTAAAACTAATATCCAGTTCAGTTACATTAAATGAGAGATCTTCTATCGGCATCACATCGTTCCAGGTTATATCAATTTGATCTTCTGATGATGTCACTTCGTTGCAGGTTATATCAATTGGATGTTCTGACGGCATCACTTCGTTGCAGGTTAAATCGATTTGCACAAGATCTGGACTTGTTAAAGCATCATATCTCTGAGCAGGACAAGAAGTAATTCTAAAATCTTTATTCAAATTATTTAAGATCGATGAATGCACATGTGAATTATAAGTAATTTGCGTATCACAAAACTTTTCAAATATATTAGATGTCATCGAATAGGGCCTGTTATAGTAAAGTGTATCAAAACGCTGTAGTTCGGGATTAGGACTTTTATTCCTTCTTCTGAAAGTCTCAAAGGCAACTGGCTTAATTTTGGTGTCTGTACTATTTTTCTTCTTAATCATGTCTAAAATGTTTTTGGATCTTTGTGAAGAAGCAGAGCGCCTGTAACAATAAATAAAATTTAGATAAACGTAACATAAACACTAAATCTCTACGGTATCTTCAATAAATAGTATAAAACAAAATGTAAGTAGTTTAAAAATATATCAACTAAATAGATGTAGAAATTAAAAAGGCCTACAAAAAAATCCGTGGTAGCATGTGCCTATCTTCTAAGGTCGACTCACAGAAACATTTTTATTATCTTTTTATTTAGTAAAAATAATTCGTGTATATTATAGTATATTATTGATCCTTATCCAGTAAAATATGTTAGTTACCTTGGGCATTTAATTTAGATTAATATTGTAATTTACTTCATATTATTTAAATAAAAACTTTAGAAGATATCACAGATTTAAAATGATGCGAAACCATAAAAATAAGTAGCTTGCGTAACGAGACTTAAACATTTTGGACCGACATATAATTATCGTAATTAAATATGGTTTTTACCTGGAGTTGTTGTTAGCCATCGTAACAATTGGCGGCAACGCGCGGAGCAAGACACGTCCTTCTCCTTCAAACTTTTGTGGCGCACTGTTTCATCAATCAACGGATGCGGGGGGGCCGCGGGGCAAGCGATCGAAGGTAGATAACCGCATTTTAGTGTAGTAATGAGGGATAACTGCATTTTTGTGATTGACGTCGTAAGCAAAATATTTATATTTCATACTGAAAATGCCGTTATTGGAGTATTCACTACAAAATCTCCTAATAAAAAACATCTAAATGCTACGCATAAATGCCGTTAAGTGACATTAACGACATTTTTGTCTAGTGCTTTCATTTAACGGCTTTTTAGCGTTGGATTTAGAATACTGTTTTTTGAAACAAAGCAGAACTACAAAACCGTTAAAGTACTTTAACCTCAAAATAGAGTAGAGAATTCTGATAACGGCAATTTAGTTAAGCAACTGATGATAAAATAATTTGTAAAAATGTAAATTAAAAGCCCTTACTCACTTTAGTTTAGTAATGTTGCTAACCGGCGTTTTAGCGTAGTAAACATAATCAAACAGGGCTTCCTAACGGCGTTTTTATTTTTTATATTTCTGGATCCATAAATAGTAGAAAAATACTGCTTAAACAGAAAGATAGAGATTTTTTTTCTGATTATGGTGGCATCAAAAAACGAAAATCGACCAGATGCGAGATAACGGCATTATAGTTTGTGGACGGCAGCTTTGCCCACTAATAATTCTAGGCTTTATTGGATTGCTGTGCTCCTCAACACTGGGCGTATTCACTACTGTAATTCATGCGCCACCAGTGCCGCTAGACCAATAGGAATGCTCATATCGCATGCCGATTTTTTGGTCAGGGTACCGTCTTAATGGCCGGGCATTATGAATCTAGTCAAGTCAAATCGGGCAATGTAATGAATACTTATTTAAACTTATATAGGTATTTATCAAATTGACTCTTCATTATGAATATTGCAACGTAAAGGTTGGGCAATTCGATAATTATGGTCAATGAATTAGTCCAAGAGCGAGCGAGACGAGCTCGGGAGCTTAGGGCACCCCGACACGGATAGGATGGACCCTGAAGTGAGCGAGCGAACTCAGCGCCCGTCATCTCCTTCATGTTGGTTACTTTAGATTAGACCCTCGACTTTGTTGCTTAAAAAGTAATCATATTTTATATTAAAATCCATGTCTATATTAAAAACTAAGTCATTAAAATTATTTAAAAAAAAACATCTTATTATTACCGGCCCATTAAGTGATAGGCATTATTCAGAAAGCCTGATCAATTTAATTATTTCAATGATTTTTTGAATATTGCCTACTCATATTGAGCCATTTTTCAATTTAATTATTTCAATGATTTTTTGAATATTGCCTACTCATATTGAGCCATTTTTCAAATTATCTGTGCATTATAAATAATGCCCAGCGTAGAACCTGAGCAAGCATTTTCAGCAGCTGCTTATATTGGCAATAAACTACGAAGCAAGCTTGGAACTTTGGAAGTCAAACCTTGGATGCGATATTTATTTAATAGTCTCTATTAGAAAACCACATAGTCTAATCCCGTCCCGTTAAGTACCTTAACGGAGAAATATGTGTTTTATGTTTCTTAACGAAAAAAACTAGGCGAAATACTCGGTGCGGCTTAGTCCAGACATTAGTCTGGCTAAGCTGGTTGTCAGCAGTCCGTTCAGCCGTTAATCCATGCATACAAACTTTCGAATTTATAATATTAGGAGCAATATTGTTACGTAGTTAACATTTTAACCGGCTAAAGTATAAGGATACCACCTTTTCCGTAGCATAAGTAAAGGCAGATAGATGTAGTCCTGTCTGAAATGATAGCCGTGCTGCGGGACCCCGCGCCCGTGCTCCACTCCTCCCTCAGACCCGCTCGGGATAGCAAGTAGCCTGTGACACTCGGTAATAGTGTAAGTCTAATGTTGGTATAGATGGCGAGACCAGCAGAAACAAGATACCTACTGCGCCATTTTTAGGTATCGTATCGCAACCGAATTCAAAGTCTATGAGCACGTTAGAAAAAAGAAAAAAAAAATATTTCCAAAATATACGTAGGTGTATGTTATCAAGAAGCGAGTTCCTCGATCGGTAGACACCGCCTGTCGCAGGTTGCGAGCTGTAGTTTTCGGGTTAATATCAGGGAAAACTCTGGGATATTGAAATATCATTTTATCCGTGTCGAACGAAGTTCTTAGGCGAACGCGGAACTAGATCGACACTGCAATTTGGAGAGAAAAAAACACGACGTGAGCGAGTCACGGCGGCGGCGGCGGCGCATCCTTGAAAGTTTATCCACCTCGCGCGGTCACTGCCGCCTCCGCCGCTCGTCGATCTATGACAAGCTTGTATTTTCGGCGCTCAAGTTTGCACAATAGCACATTAGGTTCGCGGTGCGCGCGCGATGTGCTCCTCGTGCGCCCACTGACGTGTCGTGTGGCGTGTGTGTGCAGAGTGCGGCTGCTGGTACACGCGCGCAGCGGCGCCGCCGTGGCGCTGAAGGTGGTGCGCGGCTCTGCGGCGCAGGGCGCGGGCGCGGCGGCGCGCGAGGCGGCGCTGCACCGCGCGCTGCGCCACCCGCACGTGCTGCGCTGTCTGGGCGAGCGCACGCACCTGGGCCAGCACTACATGTTCCTGGAGTACGCGCCGGGCGGCGAGCTGTTCGACCGCATCGGTGAGCGCGCGCGCCCTGAGAGACTGTCGCCCTAGGCGCCCCTGGAGCGCCACCCACCACTCCCCACCCCCTGTGCCCCTGTGCAGAGCCGGACGCGGGCATGCGCGAGGACGAGGCGCGGCGCCACTGGCGCGCGCTGCTGGCGGGGCTGGCGTACCTGCACGGGCGCGGCGTGGCGCACCGCGACATCAAGCCCGAGAACCTGCTGCTGGACGCGCGCGACCAGCTCAAGATCTCCGACTTCGGCATGGCGACGCTCTTTAGGTGAGCTACGTTTTATGTACTCTGTTCTGTTGGCAGAGCGCTACAAATCTCCTTCTATAACCTTAGAGATGTCTTTGTCTGTCAGTATTTATTTATACCTTATTGAACCTTATCTTAAAAATTGTTAAGTAGTTAGTATGATATGACTGTTCGGGCACACCGCTATATGCAATATGCACATGAATGCATCCTTTCTTTAGTTATTATGGGTCTCGAGATCTATCCTTACAGCCATACTCATCCTGACCTATAACCAGTATGTAGATTATTAAATAGTGTGATTATAAACAATATGAATAAATGTCATTAAACGGTAGCTAGTGAATACTGCCTGTTTTTTATCACCATTAGAATTCTTTAAAACAAAACTCTTTGATAGTGATAATAATCATGCATATAAACTAATCTGATTAGAATCTTTTTTTTTTTTCGATAACTTAGACCCTATTCTATAATGGCGGTTGCAAATTGCAAAAAACGTATCGCATTTCGCGGGCTTTTGATACTAAATCCATCGAGGAATCGTCGTCGACACTGTATAAGCAGTCGCCGGTGCAGCATCCACACCGCGAGGGCACTCAATTAGCCTAATTTTCTGCAATCTTGACAAACGCTTACAAACACTTATTTTCGATCAAGGAAGTGATTGTACCCGGCGAAATAGATATCGAAATAACATCAGAGTGAACCTTAATGCAAGAGAAGTAGGTCGGAGTGAGCACACAGTGGTTGCGCGTTGCAGGCACGGCGCGCGCGAGCGCCTGCTGTCGCGCGTGTGCGGCACGGCGCCCTACGCCGCGCCCGAGGTGCTGCGCGCGCCGCAGCGGGCCTACCGCGCGCCGCCCGCCGACCTGTGGGCCGCCGCGCTGGTGCTGCTCGCCATGCTGGCCGGCGGTGAGTACTCGTGTAGCTATGTGTATGTGAGCCTGTCCCCACCGCAGCCGCCGCCACCCTGCCGCCGACCTGACCGAACTCGTGGCGGCTCGTCTCTTTGGTATCCTAGCTGTAGGCGTGTTCGCAGACCCTAAAGTTATGGTACCGAAGTTACGAGTCGTGTCGCACGCACCTTCGCACGGGGATTTCGTCGTCTTCCGGTGAGCAACTTTCGTCGATTGTCTTTCGTGTATGCCACCCGCTCCAGTCTTTAAACTCATCGTACCGTATGTCCAAAGAGTTGCCGTGGGAGCGCGCGTGCGAGACGGACGAGCGGTACGCGGCGTGGAGCGCGTGGAGCGCTGCGGGCGCCGGCGCGCCGCCGCCGGGCCCGTGGCGCAAGCTGAGCGCGCCGGCGCTGGCGCTGCTGCGGCGCGCGCTGGCGCCGGACGCCGAGCGGCGCGCGCCGCTGTCGGCGCTGCTGGAGTTGCCGTGGTCGCGCGAGCCCGCCGGTGAGTGCCAGCCCCCCACGCCCCCCCACAGCACAGGTCGCTCCGCCGGCACACTCGCGCGCCGTGTCAGGTACTAGGTGACTCTGAGTGGGTCGTCAGGTCTCGGAGCCGCCGAGTGCCTCAGCACGGCGCGCGCGCCCTCTCAGCTCAGCTCCGCTCCGCTCAGCTCAGCTCAGCACCGCACCGCAGTTCGCCGAGGACTCGCGCGGCTCGGCTCTTTGGCGATTTAGCTCCGTGACGTGACAAATGCTCATAAAGCTAGATTACCAAAGCACCGCGCCGTCGCCCTCTCTACGCACCGGCTTCGGGTCTTTGTCTGCGTCTTCATCTATCTTGTCTGATTGATTTCGTTTGATGTTTTCCTAAAAGGCATCAGTAAAGTGACGCCGGAGCCGCTTTGCTCGGCAGTCTACATTGTTATTGAGCAGGGCCAGAATCACATGTGTAAAAAACGGAACAAAAGTAAAGCTTCTGAAGAACGTTCAAAGTGTATTTATATTTTGGTAAGGTGGATAAAATTAAATATACAAAAAGTTATTAGCTTTTATATTATGCGACTATAATACATTTCATTTTTTATTTTAATATTTAGGGATTTCAATCATTTGATGTGCCTTTTTTATTATAGATAGGCTCGTGTTTGACCACTATCTCACCTGGTGATAAGCGATGAGTGATATGATGGTGACCCTTGCAATTGCTTCGTAAATTCTAAATTTAATAATATAAAGTGTTTTTTTTTTTATAATGTAATGGAAAGCTCTCACATGGCATATCATTCTAAATCTTGCATATGTGAATATCACTACCAATAATAACAATATTTTATACACCACCATATTCTCACTTTTTTGTATTAACGCGTACCATCGCTGAGCCCTGAGGGATTCAACTGGCCGAGCTGGTATAAACCGGATTCTCTTGTACGCACACTCGCGCCTTATGCTTTGTAGCATTGGACCTATCGTAGCGCGCTAGTATGAAGCTTTGTCTCTGTTCCGTTTTTTTTTTTAGCTTGTGTGGCAGATTTAAGTGAGCCAAGCATTTTTATCATAAATGTCATCCTAGGCCATCTTATAATATGTTTGCATGCACAGTGCGTTTTATACAAGATTTAAATGTCGTCATATTCAGTTCTAATACAATGTGTCCGGACTTGTAGTAATAAAACTTAAGGGCCTTAAAATACACTTAATTTTATCGATAAAAACACGCACACATATGGGGTGCAATCACCACACCCTCAAAGATGGAGCAATTTTAGTAATTTATTTATTTCATCTCGTCTCATCACTATCTCGCCTGATTTTAAGTGATGATGTTAGTCTACGGTGAAGCACGCTTCTCTAGAAGTAACCTATTCACTCTTTTCTTAAATACCCCTACCGTTGTAGCTATCAGGAAACAAAAGACTGGCAGGGAATTCCACTCCTTAGCTGTAGGCGCAATTAAAGTATTTACTCAAAAATGCATGTAATGTGGTCATTATTTTGACAACCTTGTTTGAGAAAAGTCGACCTGCCGAACGGCCGCTATTTTGACGTTTCAACGTTTTAAAAAATCAAATCCAAAAAGATTTTATTTAAAACATTGCTGTTTGTATCTATAGACATAGGTACAAGTCAAAAACAGAATTACACAAAAAATCGGTCGCAAATATATATATATATAGTTTTATGCTTATACTTATAGTACTTTAGTCGGTGTTGAATTTTAGTAACTGTACTTTTCATAATAGTAATTTTAATTAAAATTCTAGTTAATTAATATATTTTTACCCGACTGCCGAAGGAGGGTAATGTGTTTATCAGTCTATGTATGTATGTTTGTTCCTATGTGGCGTTCCAGAGACCAAACGCGTTGGCCGATTTTGATGATTCGTACGTCAATCGATGCGTCTTAACTCTGCGAGTGTCATAGGCTACATTAAAATTGTATAATAGAAAAATGGCGGCTTTTGGGTGCCATATTGTGGGGGCCCAAATTTATTTTTTCTTCCAAACCCATCGTGTGGGGTATCAAAATAAAGGGTTTTAAGAGGTGATTTCAAAAATATATAACACTTATATGTTTAAATGTATCTAATTCGAAAAAACTAACTAAAAAGTTATAAATAAAAAAACTTAATTAAAAAAATCAAAAAACCCGACTGCTTCAAAAGCGAACTAAAAAGTCGTAAACAAGGAAAAAATCATGCTGTGCAGTCGGAGGAAACATATTCGCGGGCTGGCTGACCAAAATCTGGTGTATCCTCCGCCTGCACAGCATGATTTTTTCCTTGTTTACGACTTTTTAGTTCGCTTTTGAAGCAGTCGGGTTTTTTGATTTTTTTAATTAAGTTTTTTTTTATTTAAATTACTTGGTTTTATTTAGATTAGGTACTTGCATTTTTGAGTAAAGCACTATACAAACCTTGGCCCACAATGACTGCTTCGCTGGTCACGCTATGATTGCCTCGAGCTAGCCTAGCTACGCTCTAGGCCTTTCAGCTTGGCCATCATTGCAGCCCTTGCTGTCCTCGCTGTGTCGGCCTCGAGCTACGGTCTCGGCCTTTATCTCAGCTCGTCCATCAAGTGCTGCACGCTGACCGCGCTGTGTCGGCCTGGAGCTGCGCGCCAGGCCATAATCAGCGCGACCAGCAAAGTACTCATTATAGACCGCGGCAGTAATGTACTATTGCAATATGCTTTGTGCGTATGGGTGGGATGCCCACCATGTACTGATGGCGCATTGCCGTACGTCTTGTATTCCGTTGATGGAAAGGGCTAGGTGGAATCAAATTGTACAGTTCCAACGCACACTCCCCGATAATTAACCGACAGGCTGGCAACTCGGCTTCGATGTTCAAGGCTCTGGAGTCGACCAGTGCATCGTTTCCGATCAGCCTCTTGACCCGTCTGTCAATTGACTCAAGTGCATCAAGTTGGTATTTGGCAGATCCGTCCCAGAGGTTAGAGAGTACTCCATGCACGACCGAACTTGCGCTTTATTCAAGTTGAGCAGCTGTCCAGGCGTGAAGTACCGTCTCACCTTTGCAAGGATTCCCAACTTTTTTGCAGCCAATTGAGCCTTTGCCTCAATGAATGAACCAAAATTGAGGGTCGATGTCAACGTAACACCAAGAAGATTGAGATGGTCCGTTTTCAGTACTTGCAGTTGAACCTCTGAAAGATGAAGCAGGTCGGAATTGGCTCTTCTTTGCAGAATAAAGAAACGCCTGGGTCTTAGCATGATTGAAACTGACTAGATTGGCATTTCCACATACGGAGACTGCCCCCAAAGACAGCTTTAAGCGCTCAACCATGGCCTCCCGAAGAGACCGGATCTGAGGCCCAGCAGCCCGTGCACCGGACACGTATCTCAGCAACAGTGCTGTCATCAGCATTCCCAAAAGTTCCGGGTTTTAGCAGGTCATTAATATGCAGCAAGCCTGGCTTACTTATTACGATATCCATAAACCTCCTAATAACCATAACTGGGACCTCGGGCTAGCAGAGTCGTACATGCATGCAGCGTGTAGTGGGACGTAACACCCTATTCAATAATAAAACTAAATTAAAATGATGCTCAATTACTATGAATAATGGTCTTTCGAGTGGTTGTCAAAAAAACTACCAATTGTTTGCCATCCAGGATGTCAAGTCTGAAATTCCGTTAGGGTTGGCAGTTGTTTTTGATAACTAATTCACGATTTTTAAATTTTATTGTAATTTGATTTTTAAATTGCAATTACAAATGAAAATTATGATAATCTGATGGGTTTTTTTTTAAATATTTTTGTAAGAACTTAACAATCTCTTGGTGATAACCCAAATAAAGCTGCTTTTTTCGTTTGTTAGTAAACATTGTACTTTGATCTTGGCTTTAAAATAACTCACAAAACATTATAATTAATATTTTTGTAATGAGCCATACATTAATGACAATTTTATAAAAAATTACACAAGTTTGCATTTCCTAAAATTCTGAAAACGTAATGTTTTTTAAGGATTTTTCGTGAGTCTTTGAGTTGTTCTACTCATTAACAAGAAAATCACAACTCGAAGGCAAATAGTTATAATTTGATTGTTGCCTGAAATGAATTCCAGCTCATTATAATTTTCGCAGAATTTTATGAAATGCAATAAAAACGTGTGGGGATTATTAAACCCCTTATGTGGGGTGGTTTTATCGATAAAATTAAGTATATTTCACGGCCTTAAAATGTTATTACTACAAATCCGGAGACATGCTACTCTGAAAGATCATTTTATTATCTTTGTTTGAGAAGTTCCTTTGAGAGTACTTTCTAATTCACTCATGTTTTGTTTTCATTAATAGTAGTATTCACATCGTATATAATACCAATGAATTTTATAAAAAAATATTAATTAATAAAATAAAAAAATTACTTAATAACACTCTTCAGCTAGTTCAACTACCCTTACTACACCTTGTTTCTAAAATCAACTTTCCTTCTATCTTATTTATTTCCAAAATTATCTAATTTAAAATGTGTTAAATGAAAATTTGCGTCACGACGCTGGAATCGAAACCGAGACGAATTTCCTGACCGTTCTCGTCGACAGAGGCCGCGGCACGCGCGTGGCGCTCGCAGCCGACCGCGGCCGACGTGACCGACGCGCCCGACGAGCTGTCGGCCGCCGACATGGACGCGCTCATCAGCTACTCGCAGCCCGCGCACGCCGACGACCTGCTGCTGGCCACGCCGGCCGACGGCGCCGCGCGTGTCCCTCTAGGCCGCCGCATGACGCGCGTGTGGCTGCGCGGCGACGAGGCGCAGGCGCTGGCGGCGCTGGCCGACGTGCTGCGCGCGCGCGGCCACGTGTGGCGCCGGCTGCATCCGCGTCTGGTGAGTGTGTGTCTGTGTGCTGTGCGCAGTGCGACTGTGCCGCGAGCTAACTGCGCCTTGTGCTGCAGGTGGCGATCGAGTGCGGCGCGGAGCTGAAGATGCGCGCGTGGGCGATGCGCTGCGGCGGCTGCACGCTGCTGGAGTTCCGGCGCTCGCGCGGCTGCGGGCTGCAGTTCAAGCGGCGCTACGTGGAGCTGCGCGACGCGCTGGCGCCGCTGCACGCGCCCGCGCCGGCGCACGCCGAGCTGCTGCCGGCGCCGCACTACGCCACGTGACACTACGCCACGCACGCGTAATGGATGGTAGATGATTCATTCGTATCACTTCCACTGTTAATTTTTCTGATGATATTAATAATATTATGTTAACGGATTGTGTATTTTGTTTAAATGAAAGAAAATATGTAAAAGAAACGTTACAATACATTTGAACATTATTAGCATGTTTTTGTATAATAAGATAGCTATTAAGGGACCAAGTTGAGCCTGTTTTAAGGCATAATTTTGTAATGTAATTGTTGAATGTCTAGTAAATATTTTTTCACAAACTACGAATAGTTTTATTTGTCTCACGAAATTTCGCAAACACAGATTATAGACATTCCATACGGTGATGTCTGATCTATATCTGATAAAGTAAAATTGCACTACTTCACAACATTCTTTACCCAAGGGCACTGATAATTAGCATACCAAGTTTAAACCAATGTATCGATAGAATACGTAACCATATTTCAGGTATTGAAGAGAAAAAGAACGTCTGACGTCAAGTTTCTAAGATACTTACCATATATGTACATAATATATCATCAATCAAAACATGTAATAAATCTGTAGAAAATTCGTTTTTGTACATCGAAAATATTTCATACATAATAATTGTGAGACATAACCTGAGTATTGACCACAATTTGGTAGTTGCTGAAATCCGGCTTAAGGTTGTAGTGGCCCGTGTGGCTGGAGGACCAGGCAAGATAGGAAGAAGGTTCGACGTGAGCAAACTGCGTGACCCCGGCATCCATAAAACCTTCCAACTCGAGCTACGTAATCGTTGTTCGGACTCATTGGACGAGGAGTGGAAACGCATCAAAGTGGCCTATACAGGAACCAGCTCCGTCGTTGTAGGACACAAACCGACTCATTCTCGCGAAGACTGGATGTCACAGCACACTTGGAGCCTGATCGAAGACAGAAGAAACCTTCATCTGAGATTGTATAACTGGAGAGGTATTACGTTGCTCTCAATTCCTTCGAAGGTTTTCTGCAAGATTATCCTGGATAGGTTATCGAAGGCCGTAGATCCTCTCCTACGCAAAGAGCAGGCTGGTTTCTGCGCGAACCGCTCGTGTACGGATCAGATCAACACTCTCCGTATCATTTTAGAACAGGCATCAGAATGGCAGAGGGCGATCAATCTCACCTTTGTCGATTTCGAAAAGGCATTTGATACGCTGAAGTGGTCCAACATCTGGTCCCGCCTACTGGACATCGGAGTGCCACCGAAAATTGTCCGTCTCTTGGAGAGTATATACAAGAATTATTTATGTAGAGTAACTCACGACGGTCTCATCTCGGATGATATAGCAGTACACGAAAGTGTCTGCCAAGGCTGTACCCTTTCACCGCTCCTCTTTTTAATCGTTCTTGACGGAGTTTTGCTTCGCATTTTCGACAACAAGAGCCGCGGGATAGAGTGGGGATTATCCAACGTTTTAGAGGACTTTGATTACGCCGATGACCTATGCCTGCTGAGTCATACCCACGCTGATATGCAAGCTAAATTGGAAGATTTAAGTCGAGAAGCGACAGAAACGGGACTAAAAATAAACAACCGGAAGACCCAAGAGATGAGATCTGGTGTGAAGAATACTTCACCGTTGCTGATTGGCACGGAGGCAGTGGAACGCGTCCACAAGTTCACTTACCTCGGGAGCGTCGTGACGAGGTAGTGAAGATGACATCGCGTCAAGGATAGCCAAAGCACGAGCTACCTTCGCGCAGCTGAGACCCGTTGGGCAATCGCGGAAACTGACTCGAAGGATTAAACTCAAAATCTTCGGGTCAAATCCGTGCTGCTGATGACAGACAGACAGACGGCCCGCGGAGTCTTAGTAATAGGATCCCGTTTTTAACCTTTGGATACGGAACCCTAAAAAAGTAAAGACAGTTTTGCTGCCCGCCATCTATTAGCACTCCAGAACACTACACCGAAACGATAACATATCTATCCATAGCTGGGATTCGAACCCGGAACATTGGGCGGCAGAATTACGAACCACATTGCACTCACGTATTTTTTTACCCGACTGCCGAAGGAGGGTAAAAAAATATGGTATACGGTAGGGTGTTTATCAGTCTATGTATGTATGTATGTTTGTTCCTATATGGTGTTCCGAGACCAAATGCGTTGGCCGATTTTGATTGATGATTCATACGTCAATCGATTCATCTTAACCTTGCAAGTGTCATAGGCTACATTAAAATTGGACAATAGAAAAATGGCGGATTTTGGGTGCCATATTGTGGGATGGGGGCCCAAATTTTTTCTTCTTCCAAACCCATCGTGTGGGGTATCAAAATAAAGGGTTTTAACAGGTGATTTCAAAAATATATAACACTTATATTTACGTAGTAACAAATAAGTAATCTGTGCTTATATGCTTAAATGTCATCATCATCATTTCAGCCGAAAGACGTCCACTGCTGGACATAGGCCTCCCCCAGGCGTCGCCACATTGACTGTTCCCGTGCGTCTCGCATCCAGCGCCTTCCCGCAACCTTAACCAGGTCATCGGTCCACCTAGTGGGAGGCCTTCCAACGTATCGTCTTCCGGTTCGCGGTCGCCATTCCAGAACTTTTCGGCCCCATCGGCCATCCGTTCTGCGAGCAATGTGCCCTGCCCAGTGCCACTTAAGTTTGGCAATTCTTCGGGCTATGTCGGTAACTTTGGTTCTTCTGCGGATATCATCATTTCTGATGTGATCACGCAAGGAAATTCCGAGCATAGCCCTCTCCATTTTGGTGACTTTAAGCTTTCTGATAAGGCCCATTGTGTTCGACCACGCCTCGGTCCCATAGGTGATCACTGGCAACACACACTGGTCATAGACTTTTGTTTTGAGACACTGCAGTAAATTGGACGAGAAGATAACACGCAACTTTCCGAACGCCGCCCAGCCGAGTCGGATTCGACGGTTGACCTCTTTCTCGAAGTTGCACCTACCCAACTGGACCGTTTGTCCCAAGTAAACATAATCGTCTACAACTTCGAGTGTAGAGTCTCCGATCTTAATAGGAGTGGGTGTTACATGGGCATTCACCATGAACTTGGTTTTGTCCATGTTCATTTTAAGACCCACTCTTTCGGAAGCTCTACTGAGGTCATCGAGCATTTTACTGAGGCTCTCCATGGTCTCAGCCATATGCTTAAATGTATCTAATTCGAAAAAAAAACGAACTAAAAAGTTATAAATAAAAAAAGTTAAATCAATAAATCCGACGAGTGCGTTACTCCAGCCAGATATTGTCGAAAATCGTCATCTAAGTGCAATATATAATTAGATATACAGCTTCTGTAATTGGTAAGCAGATTTTGAAATTTGGTAAGCTGATAGTTTTTTAATTATTTGATAAAAACAGTTCCGGCTGGAGTAACGTTACTGTGTACGTTACCCTAACAAGTGACTCCAAGAGGAGATATGAGTGGAACGTATAATTCGTGCGTAATCTGCTGTGAATGTGCGCCACATCTTCTATATCTATAAAAGCGAAAGGTGACTGACTGACTGATCAATCAACGCACAGCCAAAACTGCTAAGCCTAGAAGCATGAAATTTGGCAGAAAGGTTCTTCAAGTAACGTAAGTGTGCACTAAGAAAGGATTTTTGGAAGTCTACCCCTAAGGGGTTGAAAAGTTGTATGAAAAATCTAATTCCTTCGACCAAAATTCTTGAAACTTAGCACAAATAGCATTCTAAGTAAATGATAAAGATTGCCATTATTAGTTTTTCGAAACTACCCCCAAATGATGATTTAGGGGGTGTTGAAGTTTGTATGGAAAAATCAGATTTCTTTGATCAATAAACTTGAAACTTGCCACAAATACTTATCTAAATGAATAATAAAGGTTGCTACTATTATTTTTTGAAACTACCCCAAAAGACGATTTAGGGGTGTTAATTTTTTTTTGAAGAATCTCATTACTTCAGTTAATAAACTTGAAACTTTACATAAATACCAATCTAAATAAACAATAAAGGCTTTCATTGTTGGTTTTTCGAAACTACCCCCAAAAGATGGTTTAGGGGATGTATTTTTTTTTTGAAGAATCTGATTTCTTGAGTGAATAAACATGAAACTTGACATAAATACCATCCTTAATAAACAATAAAGGTTGTCATTATAAATGTTTGCAACTACCCCCAAAAGACGATTTAGGAGGTATTACAGTGTTTTGAAAAATCAGATTTCTTGGGTCAATAAACTTGAAACTTGCCACAAATACTAACCTAAATGAACAATAAAGGTTGCTATTATTATTTTTTGAAACTACCCCAAAAGACGATTTAGGGGTGTTAATTTATTTTGAAGGATCTCATTACTTCAGTTAATAAACTTGAAACTTTACATAAATGCCAATCTAAATAAACAATAAAGGCTTTCATTGTTGGTTTTTCGAAACTACCCCCAAAAGATGATTTAGGGGATGTAATTTTTTTTTGAAGAATCTGATTTCTTGGGTCAATAAACTTGAAACTTGCCACAAATACTAACCTAAATGAACAATAAAGGTTTCTATTATAAGTTTTTGAAACTACCCCCAAAAGACGATTTAAAGGTGTAATTTTTTTTTTGAAGAATCTAATTATCTAAATAGACAATAAAGGCTTTCATTGTTAGTTTTTCAAAACTACCCCCAAAAGATGATTTAGGGGATGTTCAATTTTTTGAAGAATCTGATTTCTTGGGTGAATAAACATGAAACTTGACATATATACCATCCTAAATAAACAATAAAGGTTGTCATTATTAGTTTTTTGCAACTACCCCCAAAAGACGATTTAGGAGGTATTACAGTGTTTTTGAAAAATCTGATTTCTTGGGTCAATAAACTTGAAACTTGCCACAAATACTAACCTAAATGAACAATAAAGGTTGCTAATTTAAACTACCCCCAAAAGACGATTTAGGGGATGTTAATTTTTTTGAAGAATCTTATTTCTTAGGTCAATAAATATGAAACTGCTTAAATACCAACTTAAATAAACAATAAAGGTTTTCATTATTTGTTTTTCGAAACTACCCTTAAAATACGATTTCGGGGTGGTAAAGATTTTTGATTACTTTTACTGCACATAGCTTCTTTTTAAGATGTAGGGGAGCACTTAGGAGGTATTTTTGGAAATTCAACTTTTGCAGGGGTTAAAAGGGAGACATTTATTTGTATGAAAAATCTTATTCCTTTGGCAAAATAATAAAGGTTGGCATCATTCGTTTTTTGGAATTATCCCCAGAAGACGATTTAGGGGTGTTAAAGTTTCTTTGAAGAATCAAATGGCACTAATACCGGGAACTACCGAACTCGACCGTTTGTCTCAGGTAAACATAGTTGTGAGTGACGTTTTAGTGTTGCGTAATTTACGCTGTAATAGGTTTTTGTGTTGTGTCGCGTAATTTACGCAGCATTCGTTTTCATACTAAAATAATTTTTGGTCCACCCGAAATTTAGGGGGCTGAGTCACCCGCGTCCGTAGGTGAGTACCCCTTTTGTTACCCTACACGTGGTCCCCGGGTGGTGCTAATCAGGTGACACTTACTGGTGGTAGGTTTCGGCCGAAGGCTTGCGACCACCCACCGAGCAAAGACGTACCGCCAAGCGGCCTAGCCGTGTTCCGGTACGATGCTCGGTGTAGCCACAAGAGGAGTTGGGTCGAGGTAGTTGTTCCACTGCAGGCAGACCAGCCTGACTCGCGTTGTTATAGGCCTATCGGGAGTCTAGTCGCGGAGGGTAGCGGGATCCGAGGCACGGTGCGCCGCTGGCCGACCGCAGGTAGTTGGGGGCCCAAGTAGTGTGCCAGCCACACACGAAAGGCTGCCCCGCCAACTGTCGAAAAATCCCGGGATGCGCCATCGTGCTGGTTGGCGACCAGACGAGAGTGCCCGATGGACATTCCCGGGGGGGCTCGGGCGTCCCCGCAGTCTCCAGACTAGTCCCCCAACGATGGCGTCCTGTCTGCGTGTGTCTGAAGGTTGCCAGCGTGGAACCTCATCTCACTTCCTTCTCCTCACCTTCCTTCACTCACAGCAATAATGCCAAGGAACAAAAAGAGAAAAGCTGAACAGCGGCAGCACTCACTCTCACATAAGGTGCACCTCAGCAACATCCGAGGTCTGCACTCGAACCTTGTCGCAGTCCATCACCACCTTGAGACTGAGAAACCAGCACTTTTGTTCCTTACGGAGACGCAGATCGGATGTCCGTCGGACGTGGCGTACCTTTCTTACCCAGGATTTACCCTGGAGCACAAATTCAAGCCACGTGCGGGTGTATGCATGTACGCCCGTGACGACATCTGCTATCGGCGTCTCCGTGACCTTGAAGACTCTAACTACTCAGTGCTATGGGCCCTGGTGGACACAGGTCTGGATAAGATCATCTATGCTTGTGTCTACCGATCGCATAGCGGTGATCTGGAGACAACCAGGCTCACACAGTACCTGAGTGAGGCGGCAGATGTGGCTCAGCTACGGTACCCCTCCGCCTAACTAGTGTTACTGGGGGACTTTAATGCCCACCACCAGGAGTGGCTCTTCCCATACCAGTGCACTGACCATGCTGGACGAGAGATACGAAATCTTTCGATTGCGCTTAATCTCACCCAGCTGGTGCAGGGGGCTACGAGGGTGCCGGATGTTGATTCGCATACGGCCAATTGCTTGGACCTTCTGTTGACAACAGATCCAGACCGATACTCAGTGTCGATATCATCACCTTTGGGTAGTTCCGACCACTGTCTGGTGAAGTCTGTATCCGTCTACTCACCGCCCGATCCTAGCCCGAGAGGCACCCGGCGGGTTTGGCGGTACAGGTCAGCAGATTGGGATGGGATGCGATCTTTCTTCGCATGCTATCCTTGGCGGCCCACTTGCTTCTCTTCGGAAGATCCATCGTCATGCGCTGACGCCGTCACTGATGTGTTGCGGCAGGGGATGGAGTACTACATTCCATTCTCTGACGTAGCGCTGTCCGGTGTTGAACGACCATGGTTTGGTGCCGAGTGCAACCGCGCAAATGCAGTTAAACACAAGGCTTACCTGGCATGGGTCGACGCTCGTGTGCACAAAGCAAGTGACGTTACTCAGAAGAAGAGAGCCTTCAATGGGGCTGCCAAGTCTTGCAAAAAGGCGATGCGAAGGGCACGTTTTGACCATATTAGCAGAATCGGGAACAAACTAGCTTCATACCCTGCTGGTAGCAAAGCGTTTTGGTCCCTGGCTAAGTCGGTTGAATCAAACTTCTGTCGCCCCTCACTACCACCACTGCTGAGACCCGATGGGTCACTGGCCCACTCCGCCGAGGACAAGGCAAACTTGTTTGCCTCCCTTTTTGCGGAATCTTCACGTCTGAACTCTGATGGCGCGCGGCCCCCTCCGTCTCCTGTTGGATGTGGGACGAGTATGTCGGATATTCGCATCCATCAGAGAGAAGTCTTTAGGGTGTTGCGTAACCTTGACGTGAACAAAGCTAGTGGCCCCGATGGGATACCGGCAATTGTACTAAAAACTTGTGCGCCTGAATTGTCTCCAATCCTGACACGCCTATATCGCCTTTCGATAGTGACTGGAAAGGTGCCGAAGGCTTGGAAGCAAGCTAACGTTCAGCCCGTGCCCAAAAAGGGTAGTCGGGCTGACCCGGCCAACTACAGACCCATCTCGGTAACGTCCATCCTCTGTAAGAGTATGGAACGTGTGCTGAACAATAAGCTCCTGGCATACCTAGAAGACAACGATATCCTCAGTGACCGCCAATACGGCTTCCGCCGAAATCGGTCAACTGGGGATCTTCTAGCGTATGCCATTCACATCTGGAGTGAGGCCATCGAGAGGCATGGGGAAGCCCTTGCTGTCTCCCTTGACATCTCGAAGGCTTTCGACAGGGTCTGGCATGAGAGCCTTATTGGTAAGCTTCCTTCCTTCGGTCTGCCTAGTGGTCTGTGTGATTGGATTGCTGACTTCCTGAGGGATCGGTCAATTCGAGTGGTTATCGATGGCTGCTCGTCCGGTCAGTTAGGTATTAACGCCGGAGTCCCTCAGGGGTCGGTGCTCTCGGCTACACTGTTTTTGCTGCACATAAATGACCTGCTAAAACCCGGAACCTTTGGGTACGCAGACGACAGCACAGTTGCTGAGAGATACGTGTCCGGCGCACGGGCTACTGGGCCTGAGATCCGGTCTCTCCGGGAGGCCATGGTTGGGCGCTTGAACCTGTCTTTGGAGGCTGTCTCCGAATGGGGCGATCCCAATCTAGTCAGTTTCAATGCTGCTAAGACCCAGGCGTGTCTTTTTTCCGCAAAAAAGAGCTTATTCCACCCGGCTCCATCTTTCCGTGGTGTAACCGTGCCGATAACGGACCATCTCGACCTTCTTGGTGTTACGTTAACATCGACCCTCAATTTTGGTCCTTTCATTGAGGCAAAGGCTCAGTTGGCTGCAAAAAAGTTGGGGATCCTTGCAAAGGTGAGACGGTACTTCACGCCTGAACAGCTGCTCAAATTGTATAAAGCGCAAGTTCGGTCATGCATGGAGTACTGCTCTCACCTCTGGGACGGATCTGCCAAATATCAGCTTGATGCCCTTGAGTCGATTGACAAACGGGCCAAGAGGCTTATCGGTAACGATGCACTGGTCGCCTCAAAGCTCCAGAGCCTTGAACATCGACGCCGGGTGGCCAGTCTGTCGGTTTTTTATCGGTTACATTTCGGGGAGTGTGCGATGGAACTGCACAATTTGATTCCACCTAGCCCTTTCCATCACCGAACAACAAGACGTACGGCAATGCGCCACCGGTACATGGTGGACATCCCACCCATACGTACAAAGCGTTTTGCGAATACTTTCATTGTACGCACAGCTAAGGAGTGGAATTCCCTGCCGGAGTCTTTGTCCTGATAGCTACAACCTTGGGGTCTTTAAGTCAAGAGTGAATAGGTTACTTCTAGGCAAGCGTGCTTCACCGTCGACCACATCATCACTTACCATCAGGCGAGATAGTGGTCAAACGCGAGCCTATAGATAAATAAAAAAAAAAAAAAAAAAAAAAAAAAAATGAGTCTTAAAAAATCTGACCAGTCTTCTGGATCAACGCACATCCTAAATCGCTGATCGTAGAGACCTGGAACTTGGAGAGTATGTTTTTGTGTGACGTAGGCATCCGATAAGAAAGAGTTTGCCTAAATTCTTCCCCTAAACGGGAGAAAAAGGGGGACAAAGTTTGTATGAAAAATCTAATTCCTTCAGCTAATATTCTTGAAACTTGGCATAAATAGTAATCTAAGTAAATGATAAAAGGTTGACATTATTAGTTTTTTGAAACTACCCTCACAAGTCGATTAAGGGGGTATTGAAGTTTGTATCGAAGAATTTTATTTCATGGGTTACTAAACTTGAAACATTGCACAAATACTAACTTAAATAAATTATAAGGTTGTTATTATTAGTTTTTCGAAACTACCCCCAAAAACAGATTTAGGGGATGTTAAAGTTTTTTTGAATAACTTGGGTTAATAAACTTGAAACTTAAGCAATAAAAGTTGTTATTATTAGTTCTCAAAACTACCCCCAAAACACGATTTGTTTTTTTTTGATGAATCTTACTTCTTGACTTAACTTTAAACTTGACATACAAACCAACCTAAGTAAACAATACAAGTTAAAATTCTTAGTTTTTTTTTAAACTAACCCCAAAATACGGTTTTTTAGGGGTGTTAAGGTTTTTTGAAGAACTTTATTTCCCGAGTTCATAAATTAGAAACTTGACATAAATATCAACTTAAGTAAACAATAAAGGTTGTCATTATATTTTTTTTGCAACTACCCCCAAAATACGATTTAGGAGGTATTACAGTGTTTTGGAAAAATCAGATTTCTTGGGTCAATAAACTTGAAACTTGCCACAAATACTAACCTAAATGAACAATAAAGGTTGCTATTATAAGTTTTTAGAAACTACACTCAAAAGTCGATTTAGGGGGAGTTAAAGTTTTTTAAAAATCTTATTTATTGGGTTAATAAACTTGATACTTGACAAAAATACCAACCAAAACAAACAATAAACGTTGATATTATTAGATTTTCGAAACTGCCTTCAAAATACGATTCAACAGGTGATAAAGTTTTGTTAAAGAATTTTGTCTTGGGTTAATTAACTTGATAGTTGACATAAATACCAACCTAAGTAGGTAAACAATAGAAGGTTGTCATTATATTTTTTCGAAACTACCCGCCAAAATAGGATTTAGTGGGTGTTAAAGTTTGTTATGAATCATACTGGACAAGGTTTCGTTTTTGATGTAGGGATCTAGGGGAGCCCGAAGAAGGAATTTGCGGAAAATCAACCTTTCACCATCATCATAATTTCAGCTAAAAAACGTCCACTACTAAACATAGGCCTTCCCCAAGCGCCGCCACACTGATCGGTCCTGTGCGTTTCGCATCCACCGGCCCGCAGCCTTGACCAGGTCGGACATCCTAATTTGCGTTTTCCGGTTCGCAGTCGCCACTGAAAGGTCAACCTTTAAGGGGGTGAAAAGGGGGCAATTTCTTTGTATGAACAATCTCATTCCGTGGAGATAAAGTAAATAATCAAAATTTACATAATACGTTTTTTAAAACTACCTCCCCCCTGATGGGGTTAAGTGATTTTAGTTTTTTTGAGACATCATACTGAGCAATCTAACTAAAATAAACAAAAAATTCAAAAGAGAAAAAGGGTATATTAAGTTTTAAGGGGCGGATTTTACTTAGTAGCGGTATCCTAAAATGTATTATTCTTTAAGTCAAATAACGAATCGTCCCAAACCTATAAACCGTAGAACTTTACGAAACCACATTTTTATTTGGTTTAATAACAACTTATTTTTGGTTGCTATCACACGAACGAAGTCGCGGGCGGAGTTAATATTATAAATGTGAAAGTATCTCTGTCTGTCTCTCTGTCTACCTTTTCACGCTTAAACCGCTGAACCGATTTAAATGTAATTTGGTTCGGATATATTTTGAGACCCTGGGCCGGACATAGGATAGTCTTTATCCAAACATACTTACGGAAATCATACTTAAGGGAGTGGAAAGAGGTGTAGAAGTTTGTATGGAAAACCTACAATATTAAGCCACGATATAAAAAACAAGCAATTCGAATTACTAATGCTTCGCAGACGAAGTCGCGGGCAACAGCTAGTAAAAAATAAGTGCGTGTCGCCGTTTTTGAAAAAAAAGGTAAAACTAGGTTCCTGCTGGGGTAACGTTGTTCCAGCAGGAAAATTCTAAACGAATGATCGGAATGAGAAATATTGTGCATGGGCAGAGAGCTTATATTTGTGCTGAAATGTGCGCCGAAAATAGAACTGGTGCGTCATCAGGCTTTCGAGATATTGCATTTCCTGCTGGGGTAACGTTTTGCAGAATCTTGAACTCTAAAACCATTGTACGTGCACCTGTAGAATAAACATAAATGAGTAGCTTTTGATTTGTGCCGGAATTAGATTTAAGAAATTTTTAAGTACATAATTGCGCTTTTTCGAAAACCCGAAAAAAATTCGCAGCGCCTAAATGAGAAAACGTATAAGCTCGCTGAAAACTGTATTCAGTCCATCTTGACGCTTGTATTAACCATAAAAAGTTTCAAAAGCATACATGCTTGCGTTATCAAATAATATTGCTAAAAGTCAAAACGAAAGTGCTATAACTTTGACGGCAAAATACAAGAAACCGACTCAACCCAAGATAAAAATAATAATTTCTACATTAACAACCTCTTTCATTTGTTATGGTCACAAGTCACAAGGTGCATTTATTGTATTTTTTAATTAGCCCCCAAACTTTGGTCATACCAACGAACGTTTGAACGCGACTGTACGGAGGTTTAATACGTCAAATTAAGAAGGTCATCGTTATTTAAGAATCCGTCGCTTTTTTGTTGTCATTCGAATTTGGTCGGTTGCGATTGATTTGAAGGCTGGTTGCCTTTGTGTGTTGTGTGCTGGGCTGGTTGCCTCTTTATGCATGTTTAGTTTTTTGTTTAAATCTACTTAATGCGAAACATTCCAAGCTGAATATTTTCACTATATATTTTTGACATAACGCACATACTTGTGGTTTACACCTACCTATCTTGGGTTGAGTCGGTTTCTTGTATTTTGCCGTCAAAGTTATGACACTCTCGTTTTGACTTTTAGCAATATTAATCGATAACTTGTGTTATCGAATAATATTGCTAAAACGTTGCTAAAAATCTGTAGAAACCTGTTGTGTGTTTTATTTTAGCTCTTGTGTACCCGTCTGTACCAAACACGTATTATTTTCACGTATTATCCTGTAAGTTTAAGAAGGTTGGTATAATGTATTGCGCGGCCGCTTTTTTATAACATTCTAGATTTGGTCGGGTTACCACGCATATGTATTGTTTTTCGATTATCTCTTTAATTAATTCGTGTACAAGTCTGAAATTTCACAGGTATATAATTGAGCTATATATCTAATTATTGATATAAGATTCAGTTACCACAACTACAGGAAACTCGGTTAATCGGTCTTCAAATACCTCAGCTGCGCGCCGTGGCTGAAACAAATTGTAGTTTCATCATAACTTTTTAATTACATATAGGATACTAATGACACTTGAGTACCATTTATAGGCAGTAATTACCTCTATAATAACATTTCAAGTTAGTCTTTGGATCGCTTATTGGAAGTGCTTGGACCTAAGCATTATTTCTATTTACTAAAGTAACTTCAAAACGGTGGATTATTGTGGATTTTTTTATTGCGTAACAAATTATACCTAATTAGCCAGATGTTATGTACAAAAGTTATAATCATCCGTTATGTCAATTTCGAGATGCAGCAATCGTGCAAACGTTATCGCAGCACGATTTTAATATCTTCGCAACCATAGCAAATACAAATACCAATTACGTGTACCATTTATTTCAAATTGATATCTAATTAATTAGATAACATTTATTTCAACATACCCGTTAGAAAACAAAAGATCTGGCTGCGGTAACGTTACTCCAGCCGGAACTGATTTTATCAAATAATTAAAAAACTACTAGCTTACCAAATTTAAAAATCTGCTTACCAATTACAGAAGCTGTATATCTAATTATCTATTGCACTTAGATGACGATTTTCGACATTATCTGGCTGGAGTAATGCACTCAAAAAACCTGACTGCTTCAAAAGCGAACTAAAAAGTTGTAAACAAGGAAAAAATCATGCTGTGCAGGCGGAGGATACACCAGATTTTGGTCTGCCAGCCCGCGAATGTATCCTCCGACTGCACAGCATGATTTTTTCCTTGTTTACGACTTTTTAGTTCGCTTTTGAAGCAGTCAGGTTTTTTGATTTAACTTTTATGTCTCGTGCATAAGGTCCCCGAATTATTATTTTTACTCTAGCCACACCTAAAATAGCCCTTAAAGGTAAATCGTTGATTCAAAGTATAGAGTTGACACCCCCTTGATTTGCTACCACCAACCCTTCCTTCCTACCATTATTTTTCAAGTGTCATTTTACTTCTTGAACACTTTAAATTCATCTAACTTTTGATAGAGTGAACCAATTGCGATGAAACAAAAACTAAGTTATACTTCAAGTTACGCATAATTTTTATGTGTTAAAGTTATCTACTTTAGTTTCATACATTTTACGTGATGCGTGCACAAATACAGACAACATTTTCAAAAATGCTGGAAATGGGTTCTCTATGTTATTATAACACCCTGGCAATTTTTTTATTTTTATTTTCGGTGTACAAAAACGACTTTTCTACAGATTTATTAAATGTACCTATTGATTGGACAGTGAACCTGTTAATAATGATTTGGGGTGGCATCACTTACGAGGCTTGTACGGGTTATACGTGGGACACTCAGAAAGTTTTGCGAAACTAAAAAAAATTGTTCTATACGTACATATATTTTTATTAAATCTTTTCAAAGTACTTTCCACCAGCCTCTATACAAAGATTCATGCGCCTAAACCAGTTTTCAAAACACTTTTTCCAGTCCGCCGCAGACACCTCGTTTACAGCCTGCTCGAACGCAGCCAGCGCATCTTCCGGCGACGAAAATTGTATCCCTTTGAGCTGATTTTTTATTTTTGGGAATAAAAAGAAGTCACACGGTGCTAGATAAGGGCTGTAAGGAGGGTGACCCAGGAGTTTGACTGGCGTGCTGTCCAGGAAGTCCCTCGTTTTGAGTGCGGTGTGCGCAGGTGCATTGTCGTGGTGGAGCAGTAGCCCGCGGAGCCCTGTGTTTGGTCGCTTGTTGCTTATAACAGAGAAAACTTCTGGCAAACATTTGGTAGTATACCATTCGGCATTAATGCTTCTTTGATCCCGTAAGGGAATTGATACCAAGTGGCCAGTCAAATTAAAAAAGCTAGCGATCAAAATCTTACCCCCGCTTCTAGATCGCTTCACTTTGGTAGGCGTTGGCTCATTTTGAAACACCCAAACAGTCGACTGGCGCTTGGTTTCTGGGTCGTATTGATAAATCCAGGACTCATCACCTGTAACGATGTCGTAAACACGCCGAGACGAGCCTGCTTCAAATTTGTTAAGCATATCACGGCACCATTCCACCCGGGCCTGCTTCTGAGCATCGGTGAGGTTGTGCGGCACCCAGCGTGATACTATCCTCCTCACGCGAAGATGGCTGTGTAGAATCTCGTGAACGCTTCCCGATCCAATCTTCAATATGTGTTGAATCTCCTGATATGTAATTCGCCTATTGTCTTGGATTAAATTTTTCACTGCTAGCACGTTTTCTTCGGTAACAGCCGTCAAAGGGCGACCGCTTCTTTCGTCATCCCCCAAAGTTGGTCGACCGCGCTTGAATTCGTTATACCAACGATACACGGTTGCCTTGGAAGGGCCTTCATCCATGAATGCCATTTGAAGTCTATCGTACGATTCATCCGGTTTCAGGCGACACTTGAAATCGTATAAAATCATAGCTCTAAAATGTTCCCGGCGCAGATCCATATTTCAGTGAGACACAATACTTTGAATTAACTCGCAAAAAATGTGGAGGGAAATTTTGAAATTGGAACTTACTTATTTTTACTTATAAATAATCATATTTTCGAAAAACATTATAACTGGCCAGTCTCCCTTATATAAAAACTTTTTTTCGCAATACTTTCTGAGGGGCCTGGTATTTGATAAGTAGGTATAGGTAGTTTAAATGCAGAAAGATACGTCACGGAGATTTTAGAACCTCATGTGACCTTTTAGTGGGGAAGAATTTATATTAATGCAGGATTAAGCTCGGCTACACTTCGCAAAAATCGTGACTCAGGAAGCCCATATAGACGGGGACGCGATTCGAAGATTACCATGGCCACATCGATGCAAGGCGTTATAAGCGAAAGGGAGGTTAAATAAAATAAACAGATCTATTAAAATTATTTATTACAAAGTCCTTCGAACACAATCGAGACTAGCTCCAATACAACCATTGTAACTTGTGTGTGTGTCCACAATTAGAGTAGGTTGGCGTCCGGCGCGCGCTCCAGCACGCATCGACGTCAGCCAACGAGTCCGCGACAGGACAACGAGGCCGCACACGGTGCCTTCGGCTTCCTGCTGCCTGAATGCGAAGACGCCGAGCCGTGGTATATAACTAAAAATGATTGTTCTGAATTGCTGTGCCTATGCGCATGGCTGATATGAGCGTGGACGATGCAAAACGTGTCTACTAGGTACTCTAGATGGATCGAATCCGGAACGAGTTGGTCCGGCAGAAAACAAAGTTTTCGACATAGCTCACAGAGAAGCAAGCTGAAGTGGCAATGGGCGGCCGATGACCGTTGAGCTAGACGTGTTCTTGAGTGGAGACCGCGAACTGGTAAACGTAAGGTAGGAGGCCCTCAGGCTAGGTGGAGCGACCATCTGATGGTGGCTGGTAGCTGGATGAGAGGTGCCGAAAATCGAAACAAATGGCGTGCAATTGGAGAAGCCTTTGTCCAGCAGTGAACTGCTGTAGGCTGATGATGACACCTAATCTGACATTTACGAGCAGGTGGAGATGCGAGGTTTAGTACAGTAGGTACTAGCCGTTGTGCCAGTACGAGGTGTGCTACGGTACGCTATGGTACGATGTGCTGGTGCGCGCCGCTCGATGTGCGCTCCTCGCGCGAGTCGCCGGCTCTCAGGCGGACCGGCGGACCGGCTCTCGGGCCGACTCCAAAAGTGTACGTAGGTAAATAGGTGTTTATTTATTACATTTACGACCACATCCGACGTGTCTCACAAGTTTTGTTTCGCACTATGAACATTTAGTAGCAGAAAATTGCTTTTCGTCGGCCAATTAATGTGACAAATTATCAGCTGCACGCTGCATGATCGCTTGACAAATTTGTGACGCGACTCTAAACTTGATTTATTTCCAGAAACGAGGGGTTAGTATCGGATACATTAAACAAGCATTATGCAGCATATATTGCACTCTTAATAACTTAACTTACAATTAAGAACAATTGTTTCACATGAACAGTGTCGGGCGATGACGCAGCCGGTAGCGGCCGCCAGGCTCGCCCCGGGCCGCCCCTGCCTGCTGCCGGCTGCCACACGTGACACACGTCGACGTCACCAGTGATCACGATAAGGTATGTTGTCGCACCTTTTTCAAATACGTAATAATTCATGTACAAATGTAACTAACACTAATTTTATAACTAGTAAGCTAACTTTACAATAACACCTAAAAATAATATCCTTCCTTACAATATAACTAATTCTTGCAGCAAATTGAAAGCCCTGTCCAGAGTCACCCGGCAGCAGCGGCAGCGGCCCATCCCGTCACCCGTACAGAGCACGCAGGCGTGCAGCTCGCGGTGACGAGTGAACACTGAGGCTTCTAACGAGTAACGTGTCGTAGGATATTATTGAATGCTGCCTACCGCCATAGCCACACCTGCATCGTAATGCATTGCACCACCCACGCACACACATTACACGCTTCACCAAATGAAACCAATAATAGTCACTTGGGTGGCAGTTTTTTCGACACATAAAGGATTTTACCTCGTCGAATATCTAGTAACGCCCCAAACCATGCTGGCGAAGGAAAAGCACTAAGTTCGCAGCAGCTACTACCTCATTATGAGCGCACTAAGTTGGGTGTGCAAGCGAGGCAGGCGGCAGGCGGCTATACAATGTATCCCACGCACTGCTGTGGCAGGACTCAGGAGCAACAGTCTCGGCTCTGCGACTATAAGAGGACAGTTGCAAATCCTTGCAGTCGGTTGCAGTTCCTTTGCAATCGACCACGCATTTTCGCAGATTCGATTTATCCGATTGTATCGTACAACACGCACAAAATATTAATATTTATCTACGAGCATTTGTTCCTAATAATGAGTCCGAGTCAACGAACACTACATCACTCGGAATACAATTAGGCCTGGAGAGAGCTTCTGTCCCATTCATCTTATTTATAATACCGAACCGGTACCTACATTGAAATATGATCAATCATCATTCAGAATACTGGTACGTATGAGTTCACTGAAGCAATGGCAGATTCATGACGAAATTGAAATAAACCTTATAGCTCTAAGATAACTAATAGTTGAAACGAGCGCCACCAGCGCCTCCTCCGATGATATGTTATGAATGTCACCAGATTTACAAACACCGCAACTTATAACAAGTCTCGGGCGAATTCAACGCCTGAAAAACTAGGCAAATATTTCATGTACAATAAGTCCGCATCAAAATTCGATAGTTTATTTTGTAATTGGGTCTTTTCGAGATATTTGTGATTCTTATTTGACTCCTGACCGAATTTCGGCAATGGTAGATCGCGCCAGATATTGTAGCGCACAAGTACGTAACACTGACGCCTCCACTCTGTCCTCACTCGCATAGTCCGGACTCCTGAGGGACGCGACCACAGGGGGGCGCCAGTCGCCACCACAGGAGAGAGACTAGTCGCAGGAACATGACGTCCGAACGTTACAAACTCGCTCGGGAAGCATATACTGCCGTTGGTCATGCTTTGTCGCCGGCCCTGAGGGGTGACCACAAGCTCCTAGAGCAAGGTTATTTTGAGTGCGCCTGATGGACAGATGTATACGACTTGTATACATTTGTAAACCTGTACTTAGTGAAACAGCTGTGCATGAGCCGCCGAAACACGGATAGATTACCGACTGTCGAACTTTGATGCGTTTTATTGTAGATGTAATAGTTATTCACAAACTCGCGAGATTAATTATAAGTTTCCGTAGTTCGCCACACAACCCGGCGACATGTGCTGACGGCGCGCTCACAACGTATCTACGACCGAGCTGAGCTACACATGAGTACAATGTTACATCTAGGCGTAGGGGACTAAGGGAGCGTCGAGCGTGACGCGTGACGCGTGACGACTGACGAGTGCGCTCCTCGCGTTCGATCCGTGAGATTTGGTGTCATAGTCTACAGAGTTTTCGCTTTTTCTAGCAAGTCGTTTATGAATTTCTGAAAAGGAAAACATACAATCATTAAAAACTTGTTTAAAACAAAAGTTTAGAAAATCTACTTGGAGTAGGAGACACCTATCTTTAGAATTAATAACAATGTTTTTGGTTGAAAGGCAAAGAAAATATACACAGTTAAGTAGGTACCTAATATAGGTATAGAAAAAAAAACTTAATTAAAAAAATCAAAAATCCCGACTGCTTCAAAAGCGAACTAAAAAGTCGCAAACAAGGAAAAAATCATGCTGTGCAGTCGGAGGATACATATTCGCCGGCTGGCTGACCAAAATCTGGTGTATCCTCCGCCTGCACAGCATGATTTTTTCCTTGTTTGCGACTTTTTAGTTCGCTTTTGAAGCAGTCGGGATTTTTGATTTTTTTAATTAAGTTTTTTTATTTATAACTTTTTAGTTAGTTTTTTCGAATTAGATACATTTAAACATATAAGTGTTATATATTTTTGAAATCACCTCTTAAAACCCTTTATTTTGATACCCCACACGATGGGTTTGGAAGAAAAAAAAAAATTGGGCCCCCACAATATGGCACCCAAAATCCGCCATTTTTCTATTATCCAATTTTAATGTAGCCTATGACACTCGCAGAGTTAAGACGCATCGATTGACGTACGAATCATCAAAATCGGCCAACGCGTTTGGTCTCTGGAACGCCACATAGGAACAAACATACATACATACATACATACTTACATACATACATACATACATACATAGACTGATAAACACATTACCCTCCTTCGGCAGTCGGGTAAAAAAATGTCCGACGCAATCACTTGAGCGGCGAAAAATTAGAGGTCTATTAGCCCTTTCAAAAAATCCCTGAAATCAATCAGCCTGTACTGTAAGCTGTACAATCGAAAATCTACCAATTCGGCACCAAATTCAAACAAAACGCCCAATAATTTGGGACTAGAAATGTTTAAACGCATTTTTTTATTTTTTATTTAATCAAATTAGGTCATAAAAAGAGTTACATACATTATAGTACTTAATTAGTAATAATAAAATAAAGCAGTGACGTTTTAATGTAATTATTTTATAAAATAAAGGGATTAAATTAATTCATCATCGTCTGATTCTACTACAATTGCTTCTGAGGCTGAAATAAGGTAATTAAGGTTGGTTTTGATCAGTTTTGGACTTGAATTAATATTTATCTGTGGATTAAATTTTCCTCAACACGTCGCGTCGCCGCGTCGTTGGAAGTTGAAAGTTTGCGCAGTTACGTTTTTTTAAAGAGTGTACAGAGTTTCAAAAAGCGCTAGATTTAGCGCTAGGCGCTAGAACGCGCTTGTGAACAAAAAAAGCGCTAGATCTGGCGCTGAAAGCGTTAAATTGGCAGCACTGTGCTAATCTGGGACTGGTCGCTCGCTAGTCGATTTAAATTTTTATAATATCACTAGCTTCTGCCAGCGGCTTCGCCCGCGTGTATTATACATATACACCTTCATCTTGAATCACTCTATCTATTAAAAACAACCGCATCAAAATCCGTTGCGTAGTTTTAAAGATCTAAGCATACATAGGGACAGACAGACAGCGGGAACTGGACTTTGTTTTATACTATGTAGTGAAGTAATAAATGAACACTTTAACTTACATGTACATCTTTTTGTGGTTTTTTGGCATCTGCTAGTAGAGTCTGCAAAAATAAATGTAACACGTCAATATTGTTTTTTTTATGTTGTCGAGTGTGTCGAATGTTACATGTTATCTCTACTTATATTATATTAGTTATGATCGCAGATCCGTCTGGTTGAAGGAGCCTCTCTTTTCAATGGAGGTAACGGGAGTACTTTACACCTGTTCCGCATAACCGCATACCTTTATACTGGACTGTGGAACGTATTTGAAATAGTACATTTAGAATCAAGTGGGCAACCCTGACAAGTGCCCGCGTGTGTCAAACGACGCTTTTCAACATACTTACAAAGAAACAATAAATAAATAAAGACGTTCACTTAATTCAATTTGAATTTGCTGCGCATTAATTTAGACGCAGAAATAAACTATGGTTGCACTACCTCTGACCCTGGTCCTCATAGGTTATCTGTGTATGAGTATGACATGTAGAAAAGTTATAAGTGCAACGTTGAATTAAAGAACTATAGCTCGGTCAAGACAACTGAGCACCCGAAATGATACCCGCGCCCGCGCGGTGCACACGTTCGCCGCGTGAACCAATAGCGAGAGTTGAACGTCAGTTTGACATTTCGGGTGATATACATAGTACATTTTGGGTAAACTTGAAGAATCCTGAGTTTTTTATGGTTTTCGGCTAAAATCCAGCTGGCTGGTCTGTTTGGGTTTTCTGTCGCAGCCCTACTCGTGGACAGAGTGTAAGGGTGCGCACGAGCACACGCACAGAGCATAGAGAGCACGAACCGCGAGGTGTCGCCGGCGCAGCTCGTCGCTGTCCATGTCCAGCAGCTCGTCGATGTCCACCTCCACCTCCTGCGTGCTGGCAGCAGCCGCGCCCGCGCGCCCCGCCCCGCTCTCCTTCTGCAACACACCAGTGACAGTAAATCGACGATACTAGATACTGCCAAACGTAGGTTCAGTGTTGTGTCACTCGCTCCGAGGTGCTCTGCAGGGTGGTTCTCGCAAGGCTCTGTGACAGCTATTGCGGGCGCTTCTACACTGCATACTCACCGTATCGTAGAGCTTCTGCAGCTCGTCGTAGAGCCACATCTCGACGGCGAGCCGCTTGCGGATCAGCGCCATCTGGTGGCTGCCGTATTTGGCAGTGAGGAACTTCTCGCGACGCTCCTTCACCTGCAACAACACCGGACTCCCGTTACGTACAGTCGGTAATAGCTGTTACCTGAACCACCCTAAAAACGAACGAATTTGAACCCACTGCCTGTAACATTAAGGATTATTTCATTTGTATGAGTTTATCAGACTAGCGCTACTCGATGAACAAATACAATAATAATACAAATACGCCAATTTGATCTTTAAAACGTTACCGTTAGAATATTTATAACTATTTGTTTTGTGATTTTGTTGTTTATGCTGTAAGACGAAAAGTTTATCAGAGTATTGTAACATATTTAGTGTAATTAGACTAATAGCTTATTTTAATTATTTTATTCTAGTAGATCTTGTCTCGTGGTCCGTGTTGGCTGGGACGAACAAGATGCAAGCTCAAAACCTGCCTCGAGGATATTGTTTTGTTTTCAATTTAAAATCTATTCAATAAGTATTTCTTGCATTATCGTAAAGCACTATAGACGGACACATTCTTCAAAAATAAAATTTCTAAATTGGTAATATTTTCGCCTTACTTGTAATAAGTGGGTAGTTGAAAGACAAATATGCGTATTCATTATAAAACTGGTAGACATATGTTACTAAGGTTAAGGGTAGGAAAATAAAAATGAACCGTGGCAATAAAGCTAAATCCAGTCTACGCACAATTGGTTTCACAATTTTGACGGATGGTTCTAATCAGTTGACACTAACTGGTGGTTGGTTTCGGCCGAAGCCTTGCGACCATCCACTGAGCAAAGACGTACCGCCGATGTATTCTATAATATTTGGCTACCTTGAACAAGTCGTTCTAGTTCGATAAACTCATACGTATCGAATCACACTTATCTACTGCTAATTGCAGAAGGTTTAAAATCGTCTTGACTTTTAGTAGGTCTGCTAACGGCAGGGTGGGTCAGGTAATAACTATTACAGACTGTAAACATTCATTCTGTTCAGCATAATTACATAGACCCACGCCTATTTTTTATTTTATTATTATTATATTATCGCTGGGGGTGGCAGAAACTACAGATCGCCACCTTCTACGATCCTTAGATACTCCTTTTAATTCGTTTTAACACAAAGCGACCCTAAACTAATCCAAGGCCGTTAACCTAACTTTACGTATTCATAAGAATTCTTGCAAAACTAAACTCCCACTCACGCGCTTTCCACACAAGCTGCGCACAAGGGGACCTCGGCCGCTCGGCGCTCGGCGACGCAGACTGCTCGTAATCTGAGCAAACTTTTAGGGTAGTAGAATTTTATGATATTTGAATTTTTTCTAGTGTTTCGGCTGGAAGCTGTTGGAGCATCATTTCGTACCTCTCCCTTGTCGCTGAAGTTGACGTGCAGGCCGGACTTGGCGGGCGAGCGCTCGGTGGGCGACAGCGCGGGATGTGCAGGGGGCGCGGGCGCGGGGGGCGCGGGCGCTGGGTAGCCCCCCGGCGCCGCCACTCCGCACTCCATGCCGCACGCCGCGCTCGCGCTGCTGCGGTTCTGAAACAGTGACGTCACTCGATCAGCACACCCACACATCTGCACATCCTTCACACACACACTCAATAAATAAACCATTGGAAGAACTACTCCCTTTGTCCCACGAAATATCAATAGCACTGAACTAGAGAATGCCTAAGGCATTAAGTCCACCTTTGTACCATTGTGCATGAAGTCTAAATGAAAAGACAACTATACCAAATCGGCTTTAGGGCGAACCATATTACACTGGCACATTCGAACAATTCCATCCTATTATAGACCTTACAACCGGAGCACTGGAGCAAAAACAATACTGTTCTGTCTTCCACAAAGTTCTGCAAGCCCTCATGAAAAATTTCGTCGAAGTATTGCAACGCTTATACTGATACCACTGCATCCACACATGCGGACACCTGACACATACGACACTAGATGTAGATAATTATTGAAAACAATAGCTTCGAAATCAAGGCAAGAGCTCTGTAAGCGTGTGAGAGGTCGCGACCAGCAGACCAATGTCCTTGATGCCCGCGGCGGCGTCGGCGAGCCTTGACGACCGTAAGACAGGACAGGGACACTCAGCCAGCTCAAGCGAGCGTGTCTCCGCGGAGCTCGCTAATGACATACACGAACACGAAGCTGCCGGCTTGCCTTGGCGTCCTCGCACAGCTTCGACATGACACTGTCACTTGTAGGTCGAGTCACGCGTGCTGCGGGACGGTCCGGCGCGCTGGCGCCGTGCGAGTACGAACGAGATGGCCACGCCCGCGCCGCGCGGCTGTCGCCACATGGTCACCACGCATCACCCGTGAGTAACATCACAGTACACACTCGCAGTAGATGCAGCGCTCCACTCCCTTACATAGTGCAGTTCCCATCAAATTCAAGAGACTTCAGAGGTGGTGAAAAGCATCTCATTTAATTGACTTATCTCCTGAAACAACTAGCCTACATTACATACCCAAAATAATACGTAAGTATTCTAATATAATTGGCAACCGGTAGGGCCGGTCTCTGAATTGAGTATATCGAGTTAGGACCGTAGCAAACAAAGCCTAAGTTTTATACCAAATGAAAGGTTTACAGGTTGAAGTACTTTGACAAATAATGAACTTCAAATTCTTTATTCGGAAATCGGAGATAATTCGCAATACTAACGTAAAGTAAAGACTTGTTTAAGTAAAACTAAAACAGTCACAATAATAATAACTAGCACCACAGTAGGAGCAACAGCAGTCAGTCGCATAGATGGCGCCACAGCCCACAGCGGTAGCCGCTTCACGAAACAAGAATCAAGCAATTCAAGGACAGTACAATATTCAATACACATACATAGTAACTAAGTATATATTTTCAGTTAAATACAGAAACTGAAAATACATACTAGTTGTGATTTCGTGAAGGTATCTTTGCTTCTCTCATGAAACACGAAAGCGTCGTGTGTGGTGCACAAAGGCCGCCGCCGCCGCCGCGCCGCGCAGACAGCGGCCCGCGGCCCGCGACCCACTCGCCCTGAAACGGCTTTCAGACAACAAAACTCATTTTGAGAGCCCTCCGCGGGCGACGACCTGCGCGCCTCCCCTCGCAGACGTCTGGCGAGGCGATCTACTCAAATTCATAGGTAGGTACATAGCATAGCTACTGAATACACGGCACAGACGACCAACACATACTTGCGATCGTAGGTGCCTTTGTACGACAATTTTGGGTTCAAGCGATACTTGTGTAGATTAGATACCATACCATCGTATTTTAAGGACATTTTTTTATAATAAAATCCAAAGTACCCAGATACCTAAGGCGGGGAAGACTTCGCGTTTTATAAGCAAGCATACAAATAATAAACCCACACGCGCCACATGGAGCCACCGGCAGGCTTATTACGTATCTTTTGCAAGAGCAAAACGATAACGATCAAGCGCTTTATGTCATAAAAGTCGTCATTACCTGCAGTTTTAGGTATGGTAAATCCTACACAATCGTTTGCTAATCGCTCGCTGTTTGTCAAATGCACCTATTTAAAAAAAATCGGCTACAACTCTAAAACGTCTGTACTGATGAGAAATTATTGCGCAAAAATCGTTATCGTTTTGCTCTTGCAACAGATACGTAATAAGCCTGTGGGTCCCACCGGCACGCGGCACCGGCACGCGGCACCGGCACGCGGCACGGGCCCGCCGCAGGGGCGTGCGACTGCTCAGCTGCTCAAGCAAGCGTATCACTTTCTTGCCAAGGCGACGCGCGTCTGCACGAGTGACGGAACCAGCACAAACTGCTTCACGCCATGTGCGTTCGTTTGACTGAGTGACGTTACTGATCCAATGCAACACGGTGACGACACACAACAAACCGCATGTGGCAACACGCTCTGAATACCTAGCTCACTGCTCACTGCTCAACGTGATCACGATTCGGCATTATTATGGCTTTATTAACGGAACGAATTCGTTAAACATTCTGTGATTGACTTGAAGTTGGTGTCGCAGGACCCCCGTCTCACACTCTTCATCATCGGAACAACGTAAGTATAAATAGTATAGTACATGGAGGACTTACAGCTAATAAAAACAAACAAAAAAGGAAACCATAGTCACCAGAAAGCCAATTACAAATCCTTACGTATCTTTTAATAATAATTTATGGCGTGAGCAAAAAACAAAAAAACCGGCCAAGTGCGAGTCGGATTCGCGCACGAAGGGTTCCGTACCATTATCGCAAAAAAACACGTTTGTTGTATGGGAGCCCCACTTAAATATTTATTTTATTCGTTTTTAGTATTTCTTGTTACAGCTGCAAAAGAATGACATCATCTGTAAAAATTTCAACTGTATAGCTATCACGGTTCATGAGAAACAGCCTAGTGACAGAGAGACAGACAGACAGACGGACCGTGGAGTCTTAGTAATAGGGTCCCGTTTTTACCCTGGGTACGAAACCCTAAAAACACACCGATATAATTAAAGAAAGAAGCCATTTAAATACTTGGTTTGCAATTATGATGACTGATGAGAGTGAAATTAATAAAAACAAACAATATAACCTACCGCTACTTGAAATATGTAAGGTTTAAGCACCTTCTGGCCGAACTCACACTGATTGTGAATCGATCTAAATCATATTCCTTGCATATATCATTGAAATGTCTGCTTGCGTGCACAATATAACTTGACAATAACTCGGGGTTATCAATATATGTTACTGAGGATTTTCAACAAGAATAAACAGCAATTTTACGTCGATCTACCAGTGGTAGCAGATACTTCTTACAGAGTGTTCTTACAGATAACAGTCTGCTATCATAACTATGTTGATGTTTCGATACAATGAATAGGAATGCGATGCATCGAACGCTCGATTAAACAAACATTCGATATTTTAAACACTAGATATCAAGTGATCTACGATTTATTGATTTATAGCTATGACTCAGCTACGACCGACGTGACGCCGACACTGACGTGACACCGCGCACTGCTACCACTCAGCTACGACACGAGGCCGATACTGATGCGACACCACGCACCATTATAAGAATGCTACGACGGTAGGTCAATACCACATACTGAAGCGAAACCGCACACCGCTACGAGAATGTTACGACTCAGCTACGACACGAGACCGATACTGACGCAATACCGCGCAATGCTACGACTCAGCTACGACGCGAGGCCGATACTGACGCAATACCGCGCAACGCTACGAGAATGCTACGACTCAGCTACGACACGAGGCCGATACTGACGCAATACCGCGCAATGCTACGACTCAGCTACGACGCGAGGCCGATACTGACGCAATACCGCACACCGCTACGAGAATGCTACGACTCAGCTACGACACGAGGCCGATACTGACGCAATACCGCGCAATGCTACGACTCAGCTACGACGCGAGGCCGATACTGACGCAATACCGCGCAACGCTGCGAGAATGCTACGACTCAGCTACGACGCGAGGCCGATACTGACGCGACACCACGCACCATTATAAGAATGCTACGACGCTAGGTCAATACTGAAGCGACACCGGACACCGCTACGAGAATGCTACGACTCAGCTACGATGCGAGGCCGATACTGACGCGACACCACGCACCATTATAAGAATGCTACGACGCTAGGTCAATACTGAAGCGACACCGAACACCGCTACGAGAATGCTACGACTCAGCTACGATGCGAGGCCGATACTGACGCGACACCACGCACCATTATAAGAATGCTACGACGCTAGGTCAATACTGAAGCGACACCGAACACCGCTACGAGAATGCTACGACTCAGCTACGATTCGAGGCCGATACTGAAACGGGTCACGTAAAAACTCAATGCTAAATTCTGTCCACGTGAATATATACTTACTGCCCTACATTTACAATACTTATGACAAATTGAACAAAATAAGAGCTCACTCACGTCTCAAGTGAGCTGTTATTTACCGAGACTTTTTGACGACGCTTGACCACTATCTCACCTGATGCACAGTATAAATATACAAACAGTATGGAAACTACCTACAAACGCTCGAAACAAGTACTAACACAAAAATACGTGACCACTCGTCGCGACGCGGCTCTTAGTCACAGTAAAAATATACTTAGTGACATTACCTGGAAAGTGCACGAACGGTCTCGTCGGTGCGTACGTTTGTGTGAGTGTGCCGTTTCGAGCGTTTGTAGGTAGTTTCCAAACTGTTTGTATATGTTTACTGTGCCTGATGGTAAGCGATGATGTGGTCGACGGTGAAGCACGCTTGCCTAGAAGTAACCTATTCACTCTTGACTTAAAGACCCCTAGATTGTAGCTATCGGGACACACAGACTCCGGCACGGAATTCTACTCCTTACCTGTACGCATAATAAAAGTACTCTCAAAACGTTTAGTGCTTATGGGTGGGGTTTCTGATGTACCGATGGCGCATCGCCGTACGTCTGGTAGTCCGATGATGAAACGGGCTGGGCGGAATTAGATCATGCAATTCCATCGCACACTTCCCGAAATGTAACCGATAAAAAACCGACAAACTGGCAACTCGGCGACGATGTTCAAGGCTCTGGAGCTTTGACTTTACCAGTGCCTCATCGCCGATGATGAGCTTCTTTGCCGGCTTTTCGATCGACTCTAGTACATCAAGCTGGTATTCGGCAGATCCGTTCCAGAAATGAGAACAGTACGTACTATAAAGTTCAGGCACGGTAGCCCGTGCGTTGGACTAGTATCTCTCAGCAACAGTGCTGTCGTTTGCATACCCAAAGTTTTAGATCGTTAATGTGTAGCAAGAATAAAGTAGCTGAGAGTACCGACTCCTGCATTAATATCCAATTGGTCCAACGAGCAGCCATTGATAACCACTCGAATGGACCGATCTCTCAGGCAGTCTGCAATTCAATCACACAGACCATCGGGCAGACCGAGTGAAGGAAGCGTACCAATAAGGATTTCTTGCCAGACGCCTTCGAAAAAAACAAAAGTTGAGGGAGAAGGCAAGCGCTTCCCCGTGCCTCTCGATGGTCCCACTCCAGATGGGAATGGCATACGCTAGAATATCTCCAGGAGACCGATATCGGCGGTAGCCGTATTGGCGTTCACTAAGGATATCGTTTGCTTCTAGGTATGCCAGGAGCTTAATATTGAGTACACGTTCCATACTCTGTAAGAGTATGGACCTTACAGAGATGGGTCTGTAGTTGGCCGGGTCAGCCCAACTGCCCTTCTTGAGCAGGGGCTGTACGTTATCTTGTTTCCAAGCATTCGGCACTTTTCTAGCCTCATACGAAAGGCGGAATTGGCTGTTCAAGATCGGAGGCAGTTCAGGCGCACAGGTTCTAAGAACTCTTGCTAATAAAATGATATTCCGTCAGGGCTGCTAGCCTTGTTCACGTATTTCTTGCGCCGACCCTACATCTACTTGGTATTACTGATGGAAGGTCAGAGGTGAGCGTTTTATTTAAATCAAAGCATGTTTAAAACCATTTTTCGATTCAGGGATCCGTTTGCGTAAAATTAAGCTTAGAATTGCAATTTTTTGTTAAAGTCAAGTGTCCCCCCCTCCTGCCAGCTAAATGGTTGCCAACACAAAGACCAACACATAAATTGAACTAGGAAACCATTGCATTATTACCTCAATGTTGGAAACGCTACTGTACGGCTCTAGACAAGTGTCAATCTATGTCAACGATAGCGATGCTGGAAAAGCCTGAAGGTGAGGGCTCAATCACGTGACATTCCGATAGCGATTCACATTCCTATACATTTGTCATTTTTCCAATCGCTATCGCCACGCTTTCGATGACAGAATGTTCACTTGTCTAGGGCACTAGGGCTCCGTGCTTGAATGTTCGCTTGAAATATGGCGAGCAGCCAGCCCAAAGACACAGTGTGCTGTTTGATCATTATCTAGACTTACACATTTACGTAAATATATGACATACTAATGCAGAGATAACAAATGATAAGAAGGACATGCAGCGTTATCATAATCAATTAAAGTTATCATGCGACCACTTGCGTCGGTAGGTAGAGCGCGAGCCGCGAGCGTCCGTCGCAGAGACACATCGCTGTATCTGTATGTAGTGGTTGTATGTAGCGCCTCCGCCGGACAGTGTTGTGCTGACTAGCTACATTTTACGTCACAGTCAGCTTCTAATTAGATTATTAGTACGGTATTAAGTATCTTATAATTGGTTTACACGCGCAAGTCGCTAACCTGACGTAGCATTTCGATGACAGAGACTTTTGTAGGCTTGGGAGGCAGCTGAGGCAGGCGCTGGTATAGTGCACCGTGCTGAGCCGCACCAGCGCCAGTCACCGGGACACCTAAGCCTGATCGAAATATTTCGAGAAAAATTCACTATAGTGTAATTTGTACTTAAATAAGCATCCTCTAAATGATTGTGGGTTATCGAGTGGTTAACGACTATCACCCTCGTGAGTAGTCGTGGCGTGAGAATTGTATGCTTCCTAGCTCCGGAGACATGGTGAATGTAGTACGGAATACAGCCGTGCTAATTCATTGTTTACTACTTTTAACAACAATTCCAAGTAAACCATAACTTCACTAACATTGAAACTATTTAACTATCACAAAACCACAGTATACAAATAGACCTTGTGTCCTTGTTTTATTTATATATGTCATGTTTCAAGTGATAAATCAGTGCACTATGTATAATGGCCGGGCATTATGAATCTAGTCAAGTCAAATCGGGCAATGTAATGAATACTGACATGAGCTCGGGAGCTTAGAGCAACCCGACACGGATAGGTTAGGTTTCCGTCATCTCCTTCATGTTAGCACAAAGTACGTAAGCGGCGGCGCGCCGCAGACAGAGGGGCCACTCTCACTTTGACATTTCGGTTTTACAGGGAATATTGGGCAATATTGGACCGAGCTCAGTCGCGGCTGTCATGATTGCTTTGTGCAGGCGTTTGTCACGTCATTCATACATTAAGTACTGTAACGAGGTTGGTTGCATTGGATGGGTTACCTTTATTATTTTTTTGTAAGTTAACAATTTTTAGAACTTCGGATTAAATAATAATATCAGTAAAAATATATTAATAAATAAACGTAATAAAATCGTACATTAAACGCAGTTATGTTTTAGAAGTTGCCTTGTTTAAAATAACACAAATATTGAAATGATAATTAATTATTTAGAAATACAAATAACACTAAATATAATCAAACTCATCATTATCAAAATGTTGCCATCCGCTGCTGGACATAGGTATCTTATAATGCCCTGAGTATAATCCTCATCTCAATCTACCTACTTAATGGTAAGTAAAACACTACAAAGATAGCAAAAAACTATTTAAAACATTTACTTTACACATTATGTAACAAAATGTAACATTTACCTATATGTAACATTGGTACACTAGTACATAACCTTAAAACTTAAAACTGGTTATAAATTTTACGTCCCAAGTTCTAAAAATCTAAGAATTTAAAAACGGATTATCTATCATATAAAGTACCAATTAAGACAAAAAATATCCCAAAACACGAAAATTTATTAGCGGTACGAAATTCCCATACAAACCTGCCGTTCTCCTTTCTACATAATATTGATTCTAAAATGGTAGTATACTTTTTTTTAAAGAGGTATATGTTTCACTAATCTCCTGCCAACAAAACCATAAAAATGAGAAATAATTATTGATTGCATGCATCTCCTCGTAAAGTGTTTAATTAATATTTTATGTACTAACACTAATTGATAGACAATCTAACGAACATTTTGTAAGTTTTTTTTTTTTTCAAAAGTCCTATATTCGATTTTATAAAGATTTTATCCTAAAATCTGGGCGTATTCACTACTGTAATTCATGCGCCACCAGTGCCGCTAGGCCAATATGAATGCTCATATCTCATGCTGATTTTTTGGTCAGGGTACGGCCTTAACTTGAAATTCTCTTGCGAATACGTTACAGTATAAATAGCAAGTAGGTGTAGAAAAATAAAACCATCATAGATACAAAAATAGATATTTAAGTATGCATGTACTTACACCCACATTTTAATTAATTAAGTATCTGTGGATTTATAGAGTGGAGCGTGTTGAGTTTTCGCAACAATAAATATTTCTCTTTCTGTTCTTTCTCTTATATCGAAATAGAACATTTGGAAATTTTGAAAACGTGTAATTTTATTAAACTTATATTTAGTTTAATCTGTCCCCCGATGTTTTTGTGTATGTAATCAAAGCTCGTCAGTTCAATTTGACCCACATTCCGGATTCCAATGAACCGAAATTTTGCAGAAATTTTTGTTTATCCGCCGCTGAAGACTTGAGCATTCACTTGTAATAAGCACTCTAGCGAATGTTAAGAAACAGGAGCGTTTAAAGGTGAACGCGCACCTAGACGCACTGCACTCGCCGCACGCGCCGCAGTCATCGCATTTTATAAATCTTTATATGAAATCGTATGCAGCCTCGCGCACCTATCCGCGCCGCACGAGCCGCACGAGTCGCATTTCAGCAAAATGCTGTAGGTATACGGATTCCACCAGCGCGTGCGAATGACGTCATCAGACTCGGCGGGCGATGCGGGCGGCGCGGCAACATGATCCGTATCCGTATGAAAATATAGTTCAAGATGTACAGAAGTGGATACAATGCGTGCGGAGCGTTCGGCGCGGATAGCGCGGGGCCAAGAGAAAATGCGATGACTGCGGCGCGTGCGGCGAGTGCGGCGAGTGCGGTGCGTCTAGGTGCGCGTTCACCTTTAGTGAGCATTCTAGCGAGCGGTCTAGCGAACAATCTAGAACGACGACAGTAAATAAGAATGCCCATTTTTCACCTGACTATGTATAGAAATGAAATAAATCTTAATAATCAGCTCATTGTATGGTATATTAATAACACTTATCACAATGTTAAAAGAAAGGCAGTTATTAAATGTTTTTTAATGCTTATTCTACGTCAAGGGTAAATTTATTACTGAGTTTTGAACGCATCTCAACTAACTTTTTTTTACGACGTTTAATTTTATGACTGCTACTTGATTTTACTCAACTCTGTTTCTGAGTTTAATTTTATTTAATCAGTAAGTATATCTTTATTACTTTTTGTACAATGCGGATTAATTAAAAATAACATAATAATTAAATAAATTAATCATGCAGTATGTCATTGAGTTCGCACGACTGAAACGGATTTTATTGACATTTGACAGTTCTGCCACAAAGTACGTAAGCGGCGGCGCGCCGCAGACAGAGGGGCCACTCTCACTTTGACATTTCGGTTTTACAGGGAATATTGGGCAATATTGGACCGAGCTCAGTCGCGGCTGTCATGATTGCTTTGTGCAGGCGTTTGTCACGTCATTCATACATTAAGTACTGTAACGAGGTTGGTTGCATTGGATGGGTTACCTTTATTATTTTTTACAGACCGATTTACTTTTTTGTTTTTAATTCTTTCTTTCAATTATTTTTAAGTTATAAAGGTCATTAATCTTCTCAAGATGACAAATTAGAAATTCATTATCTAGGATTATAATTAATTATTTTAAGCCCATAGATGAAATTGGGAACTTGTCATAATCATAAGGTTCAAGTCATACAGCTTACAAAAATATGTTTCCTCTGACTGAACAGCATAATTTTCTTCTTGTTTAAGATCATCTTTGGTTTTTTGATTTTATTAGGTACCTGTTTTTCACATTTATATTTTTGTCGAGCTTGGAGCTTTTTACAATTTAATTTTTTAAGTGGGATCATTATTACACTATTACTACGTCTTTTTACTCTCCAATATTCATCGTATGTGGCGTAATATGAAATGTTTCGTGATATTAAATGGATATTTGATCCTGTCTACCCTCTAAGGCATATAAGCATGATACGATGTATGTTTAGACGAATCTATGTATTTGTTTGTAACTTGGGCAACCTACTCTTTTTTTTTAATTCGGAATCAATATAGTAACAACCCTAGTGAATCTGTCAAGTTTAGCTGTCAATTTTCTAAACTGCGTGAGTGGCCCTTCTGTATACTATCTATTTTGTGATGTTAGGTTACTGTAGACCATGCATACAGAAATAAGGCTCCGTCGACTTCGTTGCTTAAATAGAAATCGTACTTAGCTATTCTGTATTAAAACCAATGCCAACATTAAAATAATTAAAAACGCATCTTTTCACCCGGCCCATTAAGTGATGGGCATTATTCAGAAAGGCCGGTCAATTTAATTATTTCAATAGTTTTTATCATATTGCCGACTCGTATTGTGCATTTTTCAAATTGCCCGGGTTTTATAAATAATGCCGTTTTAATCACTTAGTCCATAACATAAATATACAGTGTATTTTAGGCAAACCTACATTGATTAGCACATTCACTTTCGATCGCTAGGTAGTCTCACTACAACTTAAAACCGGCCAAGTGCGAGTCGGACTTGCGCACGAAGGGTTCCGTACTTGGTAAACTGCGGCTTACGATTTATGACGTATTAAAAAAAAAACTACTAACTAGATCTCGTTCAAACCAATATTCGGTGGAAGTTTACATGGTAATGTACATCGTATATTTTTTTTAGTTTTATCATTCTCCTAATTTAGAAGTTACAGGGGAGGGAGAACACATTTACCAATTTGGAAGTGTCTCTCGCGCAAACTATTCAGTTTAGAAAAAAAATATATTAGAAACCTCAATATCATTTTTGAAGACCTATCCATAGATACCACACACATATGGGTTTGACGAAAAAAAAATGAGTTTCAGTGGAGAATTTTTGTATGAAAATCTTAATGCGGTTCACAGAATACATCACATCTACTTACAAAGTTTCAACAGCATAGTTCTTATAGTTACGGAAAAAAGTGGCTGTGACATACGGACGGACAGACAGAGACATGACGAATCCATAAGGGTTCCGTTTTTTGCCATTTTGCTACGGAACCATAAAAAAAAATAACTTCGATTTCGGCAGTCGGTATTCCAGTTTTAATTTCTTTGTTTTTTGACACAGACTTCCGAAATTTAGAATGTTATTTTCCACTTTGTAGTGTTTTTATTTGGAAGTCGATTGTATTTTTTTTGTTAAAAATCCTTTTTAGGGTTCCGAACCCAACGGGTAAAAACGGGACCCTATTAATAAGACTCTGCGGTCCGTCTGTCTGTCCGTCTGTCACCAGGCTGTATCTCATGAACCGTGATAGCCAGACAGTTGAAATTTTCACAGATGATCTTAGAGCATTGCTCTAAGCTGATGATGTACCTATTTCTGTTGCCGCATTTATTTTAACATAGAATAAAATAAATATTTAAATGGGGCTGCTATGCAACAAACGTGTATTTTTGGCGTTTTTGCGATAATGGTACGGAACCCTTCGTGCGCGAATCCGACTCGCACTAGGCCGGTTTTTTTTACTAAGAACGACATCGTGCTGCTCCTTCACATCTTGGAATTTACATAAAATGTAATATAATAACTCCCGCAATCCACTTCTAATAGGTTTAACCATTTTTCTAGTTGGATTTGTGAAAAACAATGTATAGCTTATGCAATCTGACAACTTAAATACCTACCACGAAAGTGACAGATTTAAAGCATACCACATACATTTTTTTTTTGTAATTATATTTCATGACCATAGATACAAGTCTTTCAGTCGGATACATAAATGGGTTTTATAATAACATTCTTTAGTATGCATTAGAATGCGGATGTAACAGATTCTAATGTTTTTTGGAGTATTTGGCAGCAAATTGTATCGAATCAGTCTTCCCAGTAAGCTTTGCAGAGGCAGTCAATACTACAATAAAATACTCCGCTCCACTATCCCGAGATCGCTTCTGTCAATGATTTCACATATTGTCCAATTGCGTAGACAGTTGAGACACAAAACTACACCAATTTTATATCACAATATCCACTAGGATTCAATTTGCAAATAATATTCACAGCCGCTGAACTTCACTCGACAAAATCCCGCCAAAAACTCGCATACCACATACAAAACTTTGGGATACCAATTAAGAGTTCTGCAGAGTTATAATAGCCAGGTCTACCTTGAATTACTATTTTGTGCTTGAATGTTGCTTTGAGATTGACATAAACGTAACAATACACCTATCAATCACTTTCAACAGCCAATCACAGCAGACAACGCGTGCTTGACAATTTGTCACATTAATTCTCCGATAATTTTGAGCTGGGAAACTGGCCACCAATAAAAATGACACCATTTTTATTATGGCGGTATAATGGGTAGGTAAGAACCCTCGGCGCACGAGTTCGACTCGCACTTGACCGGTTTTTTACTTAATCTGAGGCTCGAATAGATAACCCCGATAACATGGCACTTGCAAATAACTGGTGAATGAAATGAGAGTGTGCTACGATCTCCGTACGGGCGTGATTTTATCTAATGAAATGGAGTATTTATACAGTAAGCAGACATACGATTGGAGTAATCCCGCGTGATTGACGTCATTTATTGAAGAGTTCCGATGAATATCTCCGAAGTTCTTCATTAGATCTTCACCAAATTCAAATAGGTAGAACCAATTCGGGCGCATACAAAGGGTATGCGCAAACAGCAAATAATCAAAATCGGTTAGCAATTATTGGTGAAAATATCTCTAAACAGATATAGGTATAAAACAATATTTTTTTATGAAGTAGGTAAATGAGTAGTGGGTGGTGCTGGTGGATACGAATACAAATCAACTTTTTGGAAAACGTATTCTTAATCTTGTGTATGTAGCCTTATAAGAGAGGAGCCTAGCATAATATTTCCTATTTTTAACCCCCGCCGCAAAAAGAGGGGTGTTATAAATTTCACGTGTGTTGCTAGATACACATCTGTGTGTCTGTCTGTGGCATGATAGCGCCTAAACGGATAAACTGATTTTGATTTAGTTTTTTTTGTTTGAAAGGTAATTTTGTCGAGAGTGTTCTTAGCTATGTTTGAATCGGGGTGTTTTCGCAAGATAAAAGTGTCGGGGGTTTTTTAAATTTTGAAATTTTGCTTGTCCTTTATGGAGCTGAAACATCAAAAACAGCGTAAAAAAAAGATTGACGCCCTTGAGAGGTGTCGCTAGAGTCGCTTGCTGAGAATAAAGTGGACTGCTCACCGCACTAACGTTTCCATCCTGAAAGAGCTTCGCATCAAACAAAGACTTTCGTCATCCGCAACGAAAATTCACTGGATCGTTTAGTGGTACAAGGAAGAGCAGAAGGTCAACGTTCTTGCGGCCGATCACCCACAAGATGGACATACCTCATCCAATCTTCTACGAAGTGTATACGAAGTATTACAAAGTACCAGAAATAGAGAGAGATGAAGAAGTCTCGCAAAAGCCACAGCAAATATATCAGACGAGCCAAGACCACGACCATGCCTCGCCAGGAGAGCACAAATAAGAAGAACAAGCCAACCAGTACCAATGGTAAAAAATAAATGATGGTGGTGTGCGTGGTGGTTATGAGTTCATAACCAAGAATTGTACTTGTCGTAAACAAGCGAGGCTGTCGGCTAGTCGGTAGTGGCAGCAGCTGGCACTCACCAACTCTGAAATGTAAACATGAACACGCGGGTGCACTCGCACTCACGTCCGCAGCCTACAGCCCGGCTCCGGCTCCTTGCGGGCTCATTATACCCAAACAAGACGTCACGGATGTGATCACGACTATCACGAGTCACGAGGCTATTTACTACGACCTGTTTCTAATTCTGTACTAAATAATATAGTTTTATCGACGCTGTGCCGAAAATAGAGCTATGCGAATTATGCGATCACAAACTTGGTCACTTTACGATAGGATTCATAATGGGCCCAGTTGCCACTTACGAGATAGCTCTGAAACCACGGCCACTCACGAAACTAAATACCTACTTCAAACCACAACATGCATCAAAAGAACGTGTAGTAGTTATTATTAGTCATTAAGTAGGTGATGATAATGATAACTACTAGACTTAGATCGATTCGATTCGACAACAACTTTATTCGGTATTAATATTATGAGTGAAACATGAAACAACAGCCTGCGGAAGTGTTGTACGTTACGCGCGAGTGTGTTGCTCGCTATCATCTCCGCGCCGACCTACCGAGATCGTGTCCGCGGTCACTGCCCCCGGGCTGTCCGGGTGCCGCTCTCAGCTTCTGTCGGCGACCAGCGACCAGCGACCACCACACCGAGCACTGGCACACTCAGCCACTATGCACCCCACCGAGCGCGTGCACACTGATACGTCACTCACTATCACAACAACTCTAAACTGAAACACGATCGCACAAAGAAACGCGCTAGTTTCAACTTCAACTGCGCGCGAAGCCGCGCGCGAACGAATGGCCGCATTGGCCGCAAACGCGAAGGATAGATTGTGGTGCTGCGGGTGGGCGGCGCGCGCGGGGCCGGGGCCCGGGCGGGAGGGGCGCGCGCGGGTTGCGGGCGGCGGGTCGGTCGCGCGCACAGCTGATAGCGCTTGTCGCGCACCTCACACGCGCCCACATCGCAGGTGCCCCGCCAGTCCCGCCACCAACCGGGCAACTACTCACTAATGCAACATCGCCGGATACGTCTCGGTTTTGAGACTGTTCATCAACTTGTAAATAAATGCACAAGTTCTGGAGCTTAAGAAGACCATACAGTTCACACCACCAGTTCCATCTCCAAGAAACTCTGTAGGAATATCTAAGAACAACTTAAATACCTATTTAACATTAAATCTTGATGAGGCATTCGATTCCTGTTCCAGAATTTATTTATAAGTTTAGATAGGTACGGTATGATGTCATCACACTCGTCACAGTGTGGCACAAACTTCTGGGAAGGCAGATGTTTATGTTTCTCTAAAATCTCTAAACATAACAAGAGTTGACAGGAAAGAACTAAAGGCGCAATTACGTTACGCATGCACTTTGTTATTAATTCGAAAAGTGAATAACGTGGAGTCGTTCTGAGAAATAAAATAAAAACTAGTAATAGGTAGCAGTAAGTGAGATCAGAATCCTTGAGATATAGTTTCTAATACTTGCAGGGGGTAAGTTTTCTATAAACAATAAGTCATGGTCACCCTATCGGAACATTCAAAACGTATTAAAGGTTTAAAAATTATGAAAAAAAAAAACATTTTTGCCTATTATCGGTAATTCTACATATTAATAGGTGTTGTTTACAAAAAAGATCTCGCTAATACACTATTTCTTCGATAGATAACCACAACTTTTTTCTACGCGATATCGTACTACAGCTCCTGAAATATTAACCTAGGACTTTTTTGTGTATTTTTGCATAATTTGACAAATTCAAATCTAGGTTTTAAAAAAAACTTCAGACCTCTGCGATGCTTTTTCAGCGAGATATCGGCGATAACGTGTTTTTCACCGTTTCAATGGCGCGGCCATAGGGTTTTGGTCTTACAGCTCATGAAATATAAACCTAGGATTTATTTGTGTATTTTTACATGTTTTGACAAATTCAAATCTAGGTTTTACAAAAAAATTCAGACGTCTGCGATGCTTTTTCACGGAGATATCGACGATAACGTGTTTTTCAACGTTTCAATGGCGCGGCCATAGGGTTTTGGTCTTACAGCTCCTGAAATATAAACCTAGGATATTTTTGTGTATTTTTACAAGTTTTGACAAATTCAAATCTAGGTATTACAAAAAACTTCAGACCTCTGCGATGCTTTTTCAGCGAGATATCGGCGATAACATGTTTTTCACCGTTTCAATGGCGCGGCCATGGAGTTTTAGTGTTACAGCTCCTAAAATATAAACCTAGGATTTTTTTCTATATTTTTACAAATTTTTTACAAATTCATTCTGTTATGTACTCAAATTTCAGGTCTCTGCAACGCTTAGTTTTAAAGATCTCCGTGGCCGCGCGGTTCGCCGCGTTTCAATGGCGCGGCCACGTTCAAACCCTTAAAACTTTTTAACCATAACTTTGACAAATTTATGGTTTTGGGAATCATCTTCTACAAATTTTTACATAATCTTGGCATAGTTTTTTTTTTTAAAAAAATCCGTGGCCGCGCCGTCGTAACGCACACAAATACAACCGTTTACCAAATAAAAACACTAGAAAGTGAAAAATACTTCATATTCGGCAGTCGGTGTTGTTTGGGATTGTTGCACTTGCAATCGCATGGCTATTTATTGTACATTATTAAAGAACTTTCCAAAGTAAAAAAAATATGTACTTTTTTACAAAAAAATGAAACCGACTTCTAATTACAAACACATCAAAGTGAAAAATTACTTCAATTTCGGCATTCGGTGTCAAAAAAATAACAGCCGCACAGGTCGATCTTGCCGAGGTCGGTCCGTGGATGGGTGACCATTTCAACATACCGAGTTTCCTCCGTGAATCGGCAAGCACGTTAAACCGTTGGTCCCGGCTGTCATTTGAAGATCTTTGACAGTCGTTACGGTTAGTCAGAAGCTTGAGATCTGACACCAGTCTTGCCAAGGGGTATGGTATTACCCGGTTACTGAATTGTGTAGGTCAGATAGGCAGTCGCTCCATGTAAAATACTGGTACTCAGCTGAATCCGGTAAGACTGGAAGCCGACCCCAGCAACAATTGGGTAAAGGCTAGGCAGATGATAATGGTGTCAAAAAAATAAGATACGAATTATTTGCCACTTTGTAGTATTTTTATTTGGAAGTCGATTGTATTTTTGACCGACTTCTTTTGTAAAATATTTTTTATTTTTTTACTTTTTACTGTGGCCACCTAACAACAAAAAAATAAAAACTACAAGAAACACAAACCCAATAAATAAGGCATATCTCCCGGGTTTGCTGCATTATAACATTGCTGCATGGCCAATTTCATAACATAACATAAAGCTCGTACGCGCATATATATAGTATACAGTTCCTCTCTGGGAGAGGGAATGGGACGTAGCCGGCAATCCACCACGCGGGTACAGTAGGGGTTGGCATTATGTTTACTTCTAAGATAAAATATTGAGGTTATTTCTTTTTAATTATTAAACGGGCATTGGCATACCATCAGACCAATAATCATGCAGTTTAATAATTATTATTCATGACCAATGGGTTTTAACATTAATTTAGAAAGCGGATGTAACAGATTCTAATGTTTTTTGGAGTATTTGGCAGCAAATTGTATCGAGTTAACCTTCCCAGTAAGCTTTGCGGAGGTAGTCAATATTACAGAAAAATTCTCCGCTCCACTATCCCAAGATCATACACATATTTCCAGTCGCGTAGACAGTTGAGACACAAAACTACACCAATTTTATATCACAATATCCACTAGGAATCAATTTGCGAATAATAATAATCGACTAAAATCGAGGAGAGTATGTGTGCGACACATGTCTTGGTGAAGCGCGCGATCACACCCCGAGACCGCAGTGTGATTGCGGGTTGAACTCGCACCTCGATTGAGAAGAAAGAGTTTACAATCCCACGCGATTTATTGTAGACTTGCGGTGTTTACAATAATCCGGTGATATAGGTATATTTATATACAAGTCATATGTTACATCTGCCCTTATTCACACTGGAAATAACCTTGCTCTAAGAGCTCTTGGTAGGGCCCCTGCACCCTAATTGTGTAAGTGAATTCGGCAAAGGAAACAATCTGTTTCTTTCCCAAAAACGACTTTTCGTATCGCGAAAAGTCGGGAAAGAAACAGATTGTTTCCTTTGCCGAATTTACCTACACAATTAGGCTGCTGGTCTATATATACGTGAAGGAGCTAGCGCGAGCCGTGTCGCCGCCACTCGAGACCCCTAGCGCCCGGGCGCGTGGCCCAACAACCCCGCCCTGCGCACCCTATACCCAACACTATACTTGTTTACGTACTTACATAAACATACATAATTATATACCTACTCTTACTCAACACTACAATCACCCACTAACACAACCAAACACAATTTTTATTTAACAATAGGAGGAGTTAAACTGAAAACCTGTAAATTAACTACGCTCAGTAAACAAATCACCCTTAGTATATCGTGTAGGGTTAATATGTCACATCACATGTCATGTCAAATATCACAGAACACTGACTAATGAAATTACTTCTGCACTGTAGGTACACAAGACTCAACGGACAAATGAGCGCTTAGCGCGTGACCCTAAAGAATTAAATTAGGCATGGATGCGATGCCCGAGCGACGCGCCCCAGCACGGCCTGCGTCACAGCAGAGCGTGGCCAGCAGCAGTGCGGACAGAGAGGCAGGCCGTGTGGAGCACTCGCCCGCGCGGTACTCACGCCGCTCCTGAACTTGAAGAACAGCGACATGAGGGCGGCGCGTCGGGCTGCGGCCGGGTCGCGCCGACACTGCCGCGCCGCCGCCGCCGCGCCAGCACGCCGAACCGCCGTGCGGCCGCGCCCGGCTCCAACCACGCGCACACACGCATGCAAGCTTCAGAAGGAGCGCTACTCACGAGCCCTACGGCCCTGGCTCCTGGACCAGCACACGACAAACGATTAAAACTTCTTTTTTGGTGCTGAAATGCCAACCAGTGCCTAAAGAAGACGAGATTTGGGGAGGTGCAGTATATAGGTGATGTACAGGGGAGTTTAGCAATCCTTAATCATCATTTGTCTAACCGGCACTAGTTGCGGCTAAATAACAGAATTTCACATGTGACTGCGGCTTAGCTGACCTCCTCTAAATTACTGCCATGTGTATGATACACTCTTGACAATGACTGCCATGTGTATCATACACTCTTGACAATGACTGCCATGTGTATGATACACTCTTGACAATGACTGCCATGTGCATGATACACTCTTGACAATGACTGCCATGTGTATGATACACTCTTGACAATGACTGCCATGTGTATGATACACTCTTGACAATGACTGCCATGTGCATGATACACTCTTGACAATGACTGCTATGTGTATGATACACTCTTGACAATGACTGCCATGTGTATGATACACTCTTGACAATGACTGCCATGTGTATGATACACTCTTGACAATGACTGCTATGTGTTTGATACACTCTTGACAATGACTGCCATGTGTATAATACACTCTTGACAATGACTGCTATGTGTTTGATACACTCTTGACAATGACTGCCATGTGTATGATACACTCTTGACAATGACTGCCATGTGTATGATACACTCTTGACAATGACTGCTATGTGTATGATACACTCTTGACAATGACTGCCATGTGTATGATACACTCTTGACAATGACTGCTATGTGTATGATACACTCTTGACAATGACTGCCATGTGTATGATACAGTCTTGACAATGACTGCTATGTGTATGATACACTCTTGACAATGACTGTCATGTGTATGATACACTCTTGACAATGACTGCTATGTGTATGATACACTCTTGACAATGACTGCCATGTGTATGATACACTCTTGACAATGACTGCTATGTGTTTGATACACTCTTGACAATGACTGCTATGTGTTTGATACACTCTTGACAATGACTGCCATGTGTATGATACACTCTTGACAATGACTGCCATGTGTATGATACACTCTTGACAATGACTGCCATGTATATGATACACTCTTGACAATTACTGCCATGTGTATGATACACTCTTGACAATTACTGCCACGTGTATGATACACTCTTGACAATTACTGCCGTGTGTATGATACACTCTTGACAAGAAGTCGAACCGTGCGGATATTACTTAGCCACGGCCATGAGTCCACGACCTATGAGTCCATGACTAAACTTGAACTACTACAACAATCTGTTTTTCTTCTTTTTCGTCGATTAAAACTGTAGGGTACACTATCTACAGTACCTACCCACATAGTTTATTTATTTATTTAATACACAAACATACAAGATACACAATATCGTTATATTTATTTTATTTATTATTATAATAACAGTAACACACCGTTGACAGACATTCACGGCATCGTATATCGTTTACGATATAGCGTCGGCTGATGTCTGGTTGAACGCCACCGCGAGCAGCTGCAGCGGTACTGCACCGCGAGCCTACTAAATATTCTGCCACCCGCAGTGACGCACCAGCAGTCGGTTTGCATCTCCCGTTACCGTTACTGCGCTCCCGCAAATTGATTGTTTACGCGATCCTTACGGTGAACTTTGTCTGTGTTTCTGTTACCTATCTTGTGTATTGTGCTGTGAACATTCTGTCTATCGTGACTGTTTACTCCTCGTCTGTTTCTCCTTTTGAACTATATAAAGGTTACGTGTTTTGTGTAAAAGACAATATAAAAGTGAGTACCCTCATATATGACTTTTACTGTGTCTCCGACCTACATCATCTCCACGTACCTAAACTGGTGACCCCGATTCGAACACTTTAAGAAAGACGATTAAATATGAGTGACAGTGAATCCGCGCACACCGCGCCGTCTGCGTTGCAGCAATCACAACATGTTACACACAGACTGCGCAAAGCGAAGCGCGTGTCCACTATAGAGGCACAAGATGTACACCGCGTGACATTGAAGTTGCCACCATTCTGGCCTGAGGAACCAGAAATCTGGTTCGCCCAAATTGAAGCGCTGTTCGAGAATGCAGGGGTGACAAACGACGTCACCAAATTCAATGATGTCATCGGACAACTTGACCCACCATATGTAAAGGAAGTGAAGGACATAATCATGTCACCCCCCACCACTAACCGGTATGACAAGTTGAAAACCGAGCTTGTCAAGCGCCTATCCGCCTCCCAGGAGAAGAAGGTGAACCAGCTGCTGATGCGTGAGGAGCTGGGTGACCGGAAGCCTTCGCAGTTCCTGCGCCATCTGCAGGGGTTGGCAGGACCCACTGTTCTCGAGGACTTCGTGCGCACCATCTGGAGCAGCCGTCTCCCCAGCAGCATCCAGCCTCTCCTGGCAACGCAGCCGCGTAGCTCCCTGGAGGCCTTGGCCGAGCTGGCCGACCGCATCCAGGACATCACCACGCCATCCAGCCACGTCGCTTCAACGTCGGCAGCAGGGCCCTCTCTGCATGAGATGGCAGCCGAGATCGCCGAGCTGAAGCGCGCCATGAAGGACATGACGCTGGAGCTGCGTGACAGCCGTTCGCGGAATCGCTCCCACAGCCGTGGTCGACATGCAAGACGGACCTCACACCAGCGATCGTCGACACGCTCAGACTCCAGCTACCGGAGCCACCCTGTGTGCTGGTACCACTCCATGCACGGGGACAAGGCAAGACGCTGCATCAAACCCTGCGACTACACAAAGGGAAACGCCGCGGGCAGTCGCTAATGATGGCGACAGACGACTGCCGCTCTGCAACTGGTCGCCTATTCGTCGCAGACCGAAGCACGAAGACGCAGTTCCTGGTCGACACAGGTAGCGACCTCTGCGTCTACCCCCGTCGTCTGCTCAAAGAGCGTCGCGCGCCCACCAACTATCAACTGGTAGCCGCCAATGGGACACCCATTAAGACATTTGGTTTCGTGGAACTTTGTTTAAATTTAGGTTTACGTAGAGACTATAAGTGGCGTTTTGTCGTGGCCGAGGTTACAAAACCGATAATCGGCGTAGATTTTTTATGTCATTACTCGCTAGTCGTTGACTGTCGCAACCAACGACTAGTCGATAGTACGACAAATGTGTTCTCGTTAGCTTCGAGTCGTGCAGATTCATCTTTATTTTCAGTAAAGGTTATATCTGGCGACTCGAGGTATCACAAACTCTTGGAAAGTTTTCCAGACATCACCCGACCCGCCGGTACACTACGCACTACACCGCACAACACAGTACACCACATACGCACGACCCCAGGCCCCCCAGTTTCATCATCATTCCGGCGACTAGCGCCAGATAAACTTAAAATTGCTCAGCAAGAGTTTCAGCTAATGCTTTCAAATGGCACTGCTAGGCCCTCCGAGAGCCCCTGGTCATCACCCCTACATCTCGCCCCTAAGAAGGACAACAGTTGGCGACCTTGCGGTGATTACCGCATGCTCAACGCCCGAACCGTTCCTGACAGGTACCCGATAAGGCACATACATGATTTCGCTCACAGTATCTCAGGCTGCAAGGTTTTCAGTACAATTGACCTAGTGAAAGCCTACAATCAGATACCTGTCAGCCAGGACGACATCCCCAAGACTGCGATCACCACACCGTTCGGCTTGTACGAATTCCCGTACATGACGTTTGGTTTGCGTAACGCGGGCCAAACATTCCAACGTTTCGTCGACGAGATGACCAGAGGTTTGGACTTCTGCTACTGTTATTTGGACGATTTTCTAATTTTTTCTAGAACAGAAGCTGAACATGAGGAACACCTCCACACCATCTTCGGCAGGTTGAAGGACTTCGGCATGCTGGTCAATACCTCCAAGTGTGTTTTCGGCGTCTCGGAGGTAACCTTCCTAGGTTACCACATCTCCGAGAAAGGCACCAAACCACTTCACTCCAAGGTCGAGGCCATCAAGTCGTTCCCACCGCCCAAAGATGTCCGTCAGCTGCGTCGATTCTTGGGTATGATCAATTTTTACAGGCGATTCATCCCACACGCAGCTCAGATCCAGGCGCCGCTTCACAACCTCTTGATTGGCAACGTAAAGGGCTCGCATCCCATATGTCTTGCGGAGAATGCCTTGCAAGCATTTGAGGACTGCAAGGAAAGCCTAGCTAACGCTGCCCTATTGGCTCACCCCGATTGCAACGCCAAACTCGCATTGGTTACCGATGCGTCGGATACTGCAATCGGCGCGGTGTTACAGCAGCTTAGCAACGACGGTTGGCAGCCGTTAGCTTTCTTCTCCAGGAAGCTCAGCCCTCCGCAAACAAAGTATTCTCCCTATGACAGGGAACTGCTGGCCATTTACGAGGCCATCAAATACTTCCGCCATATGCTGGAGGCACGACACTTCGTCGTTTATACGGACCACAAGCCAATCAGCTTCGCATTCCACGAGAGGAAGAAGACCTGCTCACCTAGGCAATACCGGTACCTCGACTTCATCGCACAGTTCACCACCGACATAAGGCACATTCCTGGCAAGGAAAATGTCGTAGCCGACCCCTTATCTCGCGTGGAGGAGCTTCAGGTACCGGTCAGCTTCGTCAACCTCGCGGCATCGCAAGCTTCGGATCCCGAGCTAGCCAACCTCCTCCAGGAAGGATCATCACTAGTACTGGAGAAGGTGCAGGTCTCCGGGGAGCGTACACCTGTGTACTGTGACGTCAGTACAGCGCCTCCCAGACCATTTATACCCAAAATGCTGCGAAAACAAGTCTTCGACAGCTTACATTCCCTCAGCCATCCTGGTGTATCAGCGACTGCCAAATTAATCGCAGAGCGCTTTGTTTGGCCAGGCGTTCGGAAGGACTGCAGGGAATGGGCACGAGCTTGTCTTCAATGCCAGCGGGCCAAGGTGAGCCGCCACGTTACAGCGCCATTAGGGTCGTATCATCTCCCACGTGCAAGGTTCACCACTGTCCACATCGACCTTGTGGGCCCGCTCCCGATTTCGCAAGGCTTCAAGTACTGTCTGACGGCAGTCGACCGATTCACCAGGTGGCCCGAAGTGGTACCTATCGTCGACATTACTGCCGAGACAGTAGCTAAAGCGCTGCTGTCCGGATGGATTGCCCGGTTTGGTTGTCCCGCAGATATTGTTACGGACAGGGGCCGTCAGTTCGAGTCAGCCCTGTTCGAGCAATTGTCAAAGTTGGCTGGTTTTCAGCACAAGCGGACAACAGCTTACCATCCAGCGTGTAACGGTATGGTGGAGCGTTTTCACAGACAACTCAAGGCGTCCATCACGTGCCATGCTAACGACAGGTGGACCGAGTCATTGCCGTGGGTATTGCTTGGAATAAGGAGCGCATTCAAAAAGGATGTCCAAGCGTCTTCCGCCGAACTGGTATACGGCGAACCGCTAAGACTCCCAGGAGAATTTTTCTCTCCCCGTGATGAAGGAACGACCGACATCACGGAATTCGTCGCTCGCATCCGCAAGTTTGCCCAGAACCTGCAGCCGACCCCAGCTTCCCGTCACAACAAAACGAGCATATTTGTTTATAAGGATCTGCAGACCACTGATCACGTGTTCCTTCGTGACGACGCATTACGTGGCTCGCTACAACCAGCCTACACAGGTCCTCACAAAGTTCTGCAAAGAGGTGACAAAATCTTTAAAATCCTGTTTAAGGGCAAAGAGGTCACGGTTACAATTGACCGCCTTAAGCCAGCCTACATATTGGTTGACAAAGCTGACCCAGAGGTCATTCCAACTAGCAGTAGCAAGGAGTACACCACTCGTTCTGGTCGTCAAGTCAGATTTCCAAATTTTTATCGCCCTTGACGGTCTCTGGAGGGGAGTGATGTAGGGTACACTATCTACAGTACCTACCCACATAGTTTATTTATTTATTTAATACACAAACATACAAGATACACAATATCGTTATATTTATTTTATTTATTATTATAATAACAGTAACACACCGTTGACAGACATTCACGGCATCGTATATCGTTTACGATATAGCGTCGGCTGATGTCTGGTTGAACGCCACCGCGAGCAGCTGCAGCGGTACTGCACCGCGAGCCTACTAAATATTCTGCCACCCGCAGTGACGCACCAGCAGTCGGTTTGCATCTCCCGTTACCGTTACTGCGCTCCCGCAAATTGATTGTTTACGCGATCCTTACGGTGAACTTTGTCTGTGTTTCTGTTACCTATCTTGTGTATTGTGCTGTGAACATTCTGTCTATCGTGACTGTTTACTCCTCGTCTGTTTCTCCTTTTGAACTATATAAAGGTTACGTGTTTTGTGTAAAAGACAATATAAAAGTGAGTACCCTCATATATGACTTTTACTGTGTCTCCGACCTACATCATCTCCACGTACCTAAAAAACTAATAATAAGAAGGGGTAAAATTGTGTGGGCTAGACCACAGGAGCGAAGCCGCGGGGAAAGTTACTACTAATATTAAGTGAGTCGGTCTGAAGCCACCCACGGCCATCAACTATTATATTTGTTAAAGGTGAGAACGTGTGGTCCTTCTGCAGCTCGGAGGGTGCGGAGTTGGCGGCGCGCACGCGCGCTGCGGCTGGTCCGGCTGGCGCGTGGCTCATACGGAGCGAGGCTCTCTGCTGTCCCTGCTTGGAACGCGTCTTGAAGCAGCTGGTGACGTGGGCCCTGAACTAATCACCCTCACGTGACGTACCTGTGTGACTGCTGCCCACCCGCGTCCAGCACTGCAATGATGAGATGCTGATGATGAACATAATAAATGTGAAATTCTGTATTTAACAGCAGAACTATCGCTGGGTACTAAATAATAATGAAGAATAGTGAATCTTAACAAATCAGTCAGTTTAAAGACACAAACTTTGACCTTTATTTTTCTCTGTCGTAGAGCCGCAATGACTTATGCTGTGTAGACCCCTGAGGTAACAGCTCGGCCACTCTGGGAATTACTGGTTTTAAAGTCTAGATTAAATAATAGGTATCGTGCAGGTGTTAGAATCATGAAGGAACTCCATATAAAAGTATCGATATTTACCAAGATAGCAAGCACAAATTACGTAAGCTGCGGCGCGCCGCAGATAACAAGCTTGGAATGTCAAGATGGTTTTTGGTTATTTACTTTTTATCAGAGTTCCTATGTATGTGGTTTATAAGGGAAAGGTTTTATGAAGAAAAGCACAGAAATACAAGACTAGGTATTCATTTAAATTAGGCTTGTCAATTAATTCATATTGGGCAGGCTCATAGAGCTTACCACCTGATCGCTAAACTAGTTTTCGTGGAGAAGAAAGTCAAGAAACTCCACGGAAGCTCTTCTATAGACTTTATAGATATCTTTACAATCATATAAATACGATTTATCACAACAAAGATCTAATTCTATGATAATCATTATATGATGAATCTCGTAACAAATTTACAATGTTACAGAATTAAAACAGCAGGCAAAGCCTTGTGGCTTTGCCTGGAGGCAAAGAACATGACTAGCCCTTAAATCAATTAAACATATTATTAGGATTAAAGGCCATAATATGATACAGATTCAACACAACCATTAGCAATAATCAAGTTATAATATCAAATAACTTACGTGAAGCTTGTGTTGTCGATCTTTCACGAAACATTACAACTTAGGAAGACAATATCACTATCACACTCACAATATAATATCTGGCCTGTAATGGCTTGTAGTTCACAACAAAGTAAGTCAACTTACGAATTGTACTCTATTTTTAACCGAATTACCAAAAAGGAGGAGGTTCTTTGTTCGATTTCATGTTTTTTTTTCCTGTCCGTTCACCGATATCTCCGTCAATTGAGGACAGATTTTGAAAATTCTTTTTTTGTTTGAAAGAGTATGTTCCGAAATTGGTGAAAATCAATAACGGAATATCTTTCGGTATTGCTGCAATCGCATGTCTGTTTATTGTTTATACCATTTTATAAAGACAAAAGACAAAGACAAAAGATATTTATTTCAACTGGGCCACCAAGCGGCACTTTTGAATGTCACAATTTAAATTTACATGGAATAAAAGTTGATTCTACCGTGCATTCGGAAAGTATCTTGTTATGGAGAAGAATGCACAAGAAACTCCATACTTTTTAACCCCCCCGGAAAAAGAGGGGTGTTATAAGTTTCACGTGTGTTGCTGTGTATCTGTGTGTCTGTCTGTGGCATCATAGCGCCTAAACGGATGAACAGATTTCGATTTAGTTTTTTTTGTTTGAAAGGTAATTTAATAATTATTTTGTGGAGAGTGTTCTTAGCTATGTTTGAATAAAATCGGTTCAGCCGTTCAAAAGTTATGGGCGTTTTATTGTTCGAATCAGGGTGTTTCCGCAAGATAAATGTGTCGGGGGTTTTTTAAATTTTGAAATTTTACTTGTTAAATTTACATGGAATAAAAGTTGATTCTACCGTGCATTCGAAAAGTAGCTTGTTATGGAGAAGAATGCAGGAAGAATGCACAAGAAAGTCCATAACATAATTATCATCACGCCAGTACGCTCTAAAGGGGTACGCAGATGTGTACAGTTCACCTTGGTATACTCTCAATTCACCGGTTATGTTAAGTTTCATTGTGATTTTCAATCTTTTTCATGACACGACCCCATAGTATGACAAAATATTTCGCGATCCCCGACACGTCGCTTTTTCCACCGACTTCAAAAATGATGAGGTTCTCAATTCGACTGAATGTTTATTTTAATTTTTTTGTATGTTTGTTACACAATTACTCCGCCGATTTTGGACCGATTTTGAAAATTATTTTTGTGTTTGAAAGTTGATCTCCCGAGGTGGTCCCATTGCCACTAAGTCAGAATCTGATGGGATCCCACGGAAATCGAGGGAACTCCTCAAATGTTATCGGCATAGGTACTTATAGCGATTATGGTATTTTACATATTTCATCAACATTGCAATCATTTGCACTCAGAATGTATCATTTTGTGGAATGGAACTAATGAAGAAGACCACAGTTGGCCACTGGAACCCCTTAATGTTAAGGGTGTCACGAGTATAAGTTATCTAGCATAATATATACCTACTCATAAATAAATGGTACCATTAAACTCATCTGATGATGATGATGCCGGAAGAAAGGCAGTGGAACTCCGAAATAAAACAATGTATCCTAGTCGTGTTTGGACTTATTGGAATCGTCATGAGATCTTGTTTGAAAGAAGAATTGTGTCGTGCAAGAAATATCAGAGAACACTGGTGTGCAAAGGTGGATCTTAAATCTGCTTTTAAATTGAGGAAAATGCTAGGTAGTTCAACATTTGTCGGTAGGGGCATCACAAATGACAGTTTGTATTATGTAGAAAACCATTGTGACTTAAAACAGTGTAAATTCATGATTTAATGACTTCACACGTACTCCCGATTCTAACACAGGCGAGGCGTGTTTTATATATACGTGACTAATATCGAAATCGGAGACGTAGATGCAGACGTGGCACACAAAGTATAGGATTGTCTGGCAAAATTAAACACCGCCGCAATGAAAATGTTGAGGTGGTCTGAGGAAGTGATGAGAATATATGACAAATTAACAGAAAGCAGATTGAAGTAGTAAGGACATGTAATGATAAGGCCAGAGCAGCGCGTTGTAAGGACAGCTCTGAGCCTACCTGAAGGCAAAAGAAGCTGAGGATGACTTTCTTTGACATAGTGGCCCAGCATGATGATGATTCGTATGAAGAAGAAACTACATGAACCGACAACCCTCAACAGAAAGTCTCGGCGCCTTGCGGTCCCACCGAAATTGGGAAAAAGGCAGGGAAGAAGGAGAAGTATAGGCGAGGCGTACCCGTGAGGTACATCTGCCGAGCCCCCTAAAGTAAAAGGATCTAATTGCAACCTTAGCATGTAGGTGCGGTCTCATCACCGGTCATCCCGGTGCAAAATACTAATTCCATCATATAATCATTTATTGTTACTGGGCGATGATGGACTTTTGAGATAGATTTTCAAAAACTTTGGTCTCGTTCACATACTCGCACCGAGGGCGGTAGGTATACGTGCAGATTAAGCGCTGTTGAAAACCCGATCCGAAACAAACAATAACAACGTCAATAACAACAACTTTTTGTCGAGTTACTGTCGAGCAGTTCTTGTTCGCGACCACAAAGTCACAGTTGAAGGTTGAAGCTATAGTGAACACTGACAATCATGAATTCAAGGTAGCTATTGATGAGTTACAATTACTTTTTTCTGGTTTTCAGTTTCTTTCGTGCTTTGTAGTCCGTGGATGTGGTGCTGCGGCGGCGGCGTGCCGCATCCAGCACGTTTACTTCCTCATGCGGGGACCGGGGCGTGTGTGGCGCGCGCGGTGCGCATGCGTGAAGGTATCGAGCGCGCACAGCCGCCGCGCCGCACTCGGCGCTCGCTAATGTATGCGATAACAATTAGTTAGCACGAACACGTCGCCAGCCGCACCGCCAGCAGACAGCCCCGGCCGCCAGCTCTCGGCGACCACCTACAGCCTACATGCGCGGCGGGGATGAGAACATATGCGCACTTCTCCTCCGTATCCGTAAAGTCAACATTCGCGAGTGTGTTCAAGGAAACCAAGTGTTTCAAGTGTGGTGAGCGGTGAGGTGATCGAGATGCGCCTGCGGGTGTGGTCGTGGTGGGCGGCGCTGCTGCTGGGCGCCGTGCGCGCGCGCGAGCTGGACCCGGGGGCGTGCGCGCCGCGCTTCGACGTGCAGCGCGACAAGATCATACGCACGGAGGAGTCGCGCGACATGGGCGCGCGCTACCTGTCGGAGCTGGACGTGGGCGCGCGCGCCGAGTGCCTGCGCCTGTGCTGCGAGACCGACGCCTGCGACGTCTTCGTCTACGAGGAGAAGGTACCGCAGCCCTACGTACTGACTACTGACGCCGCGCCGTCGGTCGTCACCTTAATGACAATATAAATGTCACGCGGGATTGCTTCATCAGCTGTCTTACAAAAACGCTAGTTGATTTACAAAACAGCTCCGTTATGTACCAAAAACAGATGAACAAGGTTCACCTGGATTAAAAATAAGAATACATTTATTGAATGCCACTAGATATCCAAATGTATATGTCGTGGCCAGATCTTAGAATATCCTTCATGATGTGGCCGACTAATGATCACGGCCAGCTAAATCTGATTGATGATCTTTATGTCAACCCACGTTTGGCCATATCATTAATGTTTTCCTAAGATTTTTGAGTGAATATCGTAAAATTCAAGTACTTTAGTGTTGTAAGCGTAACATATTACACTTCACTTTTATCTGCATTCGGCGCATTATTACTTAAAAGCTTTTCATAATAGATAAATTTTCCGCCACCATGATGTATCACAAAAACAAAACGATAATAGCGCCTCTGCCGGTGGATAAAGTAACAATTTTACGATATGATCAGCAATGTTGACAATTATACCATGAAGTAGCGGTGACAGTGGTGGGCAGACTATGTCATGATGTGGTCAGCGGGTATTCTCCATATCATGAAATACAACCATGTCATGAAAGGTCGGCTACGTCAAAGACATATAAGTAAATAGGTAATATTCAATAATTATTTGCGCTGCGGTCAGAATAATAAGCATTTAAAAATGAGTAGCTAAATAATTATATAATGAACTTTACAAACAAAATCTACATATAATCTACCCGACCTTTCATTTCACACTGTATTATATAACTAGCTGACTTCCGCGACTTCGCTTCCGTCAAAATAGCCTATGTTACTCGGGAATAACGTAGCTTTCCACAGGTGAAAGAATTTTTAAAATCGGTCCAGTAGTTTCGGAGCCTATTCGGTACAAACAAACAAAAAATCTTTCCTCTTTATAATATTAGTATAGATCGTTGGCCTACTGCTAATAAATGCAAAACATTTTTTCAATATTGCGTGTTCTAGTTCAGTAATTTTGAAAAACAGCTATACGTTGTTGAGCTGTGAAACAGCTAACTCAGCAATCCATCTGTGTCTTCAACAACCCAAATAAGTAGTTGGTCATTCACAAGGTACTTGGTGGATATTTGGACTTGGCCATGACTCCATGAGGAGCAACCTCCGCATAACACAGAAAAGAAGAAGTGTCTTGTGGATAAGCAGCAAACGACCGCGGATCGGGATTTGTGCGACATACACGATTGTCTACTAAAATTGTGCAGGACTTACATCAGTGGCAGGTTTGAAGACTAGTTGTGTCAAGCCATGCCTCTTCTGAAGGGCGACTGGTAGAGCAGTTGTTGCCCAGTGGTTAACTGGTTACGGCCCCGACTTACGAGTAGATACGAGTCGTGGGTTCGAAACCGTGCAGGCACATTACTTTGTGTTATTTATTGCATCACCTCCGCTTTCAAAACGGTGAAGAAAAACAGAAGACCGAATTTCGATTCGAAGACCTATTGTGATATCTACCAAACCGCACTTCCCCGCATTCCCTCTCACAGAGAGTCGAGGCTTGTTTTCCAGCAGTGGGCAGACTACAGGCTGATTATGCTATGTTATGTTCCATAGAATATATGCGCCACTGACTAAGTGCCCTGAGTGGAAAACAACCCACAACTAACCGACCTTCGGCACCTTTTTACCCGACTGCCGAAGGAGGGTAATGTGTTTATTATATAAACTCAAGAATAAGCCCCTCTTTCAAGGATGACAACAATTTATCATTATCTTAGTAATATAAATCTACAAAGTAAAATACAGGTTAGGTACAGCCATCTTTTTGCCCCCTCCCCCCACCTGTATCCGCACCTGCCTGTATTATTGTGCCGCCGTTGAAATCTATTAGATTCTGCACTACTTCTGCGGTACAATCATTTTTTAAATTGCTAATTAAGACAACTAATATAATCAAACTAAACTAGCTAATGGCGAGTACATCACTCACCTTCGGTTCGCCGACGATATAGTGGTCATGGCTGACACCATGGACTCCCATGGAGGACCTCAGTACAATCACGTGACCCAGCTGTCACGGGAAGAGAATACGCAAAAACAGTAAAAGGTGCAAACAACTTCCGTTTCGGTAGCGTTTCGTTTTTCAGCACCGACTTCCGAAACTAAAGTTATTTTGCACTTTTAGTGTTTTGCTTTTGAAGTCGTTTTTTTTGTGAAAAAGATTTTATTTTTATCCGACTGCCGAAGGAGGGTAATGTGTTTATCAGTCTATGTATGTATGTTTGTTCCTATTTGGCGTTCCAGAACCCAAACGCGTTGGCCGATTTAGATGATTCGTACGTCAATCGATTCGTCTTAACCCTGCGAGTGTCACTGGCTACGTTAAAACTGGACAATAGAAAAATGTCCGATTTTGTGCGCCATATTGTGGGGGCCCAATTTTTTTTTTTCTTCCAAACCCTTCGTGTAGGGTATCAAAATAAAGGGTTTTAAGAGGTGATTTCAAAAATATATAATGCTTATATGTTTAAACGTACCCAATTAAAAAAAAACTAACTAAAAAGTTATAAATCAAAAAATCAAAAACCCGACTGCTTCAAAAGCGAACTAAAAAGACTTAAACAAGGAGAAAATCATGCTGTGCAGGCGGAGGATACACCAGATTTTGATCAGCCAGCCCGCAAATATGTATCCTCCGACTGCACAGCAGGGGGGTGACCACAAGCTCTTAGAGTAAGGTTATTTTGAGATCGAGTAAGGGACAGATGTATCTGACTTGTATACATCTGTCACTTACTCGATCTCAAAATAACCTTACTCTAAGAGCTTGTGGTCACCCCCCTGTTCGCTTTTGAAGCAGTCGGGTTTTTGATTTTTTTATTTAACATTTTTTATTCTCTTTTTAGTTTTAGTACACTATCACAAAAAATAGCAAGTTCTATAGTAAGGTACCTAAAGGATTAACAAAATACGAATAATAACCCAATTAACATATTTGTGCTGTTTGTCGCTAAGGAGTTCGGTTGTATCTTGAAAACTGGTGGACCGGTTTTGATGAAACTTGCACTATTCCCTAAGTTGAGAGATAACTTATAATCCAATAGAAAAAATAATGGTTACGATCCGATAAGTAGTTTCGGAGAAGTGCGTGGACAAACATACATACATACACTTATTAAATTTGGCACACTCGTTTAGAAGCCCACATGGAGTAACATTTGTGGATATTGTGCAATTCCAACAGTATTACATACATACGTGTCGAATTGATTACGTCTGTTTTTTTGAAGTTGGTAAAAAGAGCATTGTCTTGCATGCGCGATTCGCCGTAAATAAAAAAATATGTTTTTAAATCACTGTACAACACCATATCGTGCTATGGCCTATGGTTTCAGAACCTTTTATAGATGATTCATAATTATCATGCCTGTAGAAAAAGTCTTGTATGCAACTGTACGTATAGGACATAATTTAAGTTAGATATTAAAACACTCGTGTGATACTAGAAACTATAAACCCACATTCGTGTTTTAATACCCCATATACCTACAACACTTGCACAAATAACTATTAACCGACTTAAAAAAAGGAGGGTTACCTGTATGTTTGTAGATACCTATGTATGTATGTGTTTGTCCGCGATTTTCTCACGTTTGGCTCAACCGATTTTGATGTGGTTTTCAGAAAAGTGTTTGATAAACTTTGGAGAAGGTTTGGGTATACAACAAATGGATACCCCGTGACGTCGACGCGTCGTCTGCATAGATCCGTTATGTCTATGTATGTTTCTATGTATGTATCTTTCTCCACGCATTTCGCCGAAACTAGTAATCGGGTTATAATCTTTCTTTTATTAATATTTATTGGACTAAGTATCTCTCAACTTGGGTCATAGTGCAAGTTGTATCAAAATCGGTTAGGCAGTTTGCAAGATATGGAGCATACAACCGAACTCTTTAGCCATTAGCGACACAGCACGAAAGTGTAAATTGAGTTATTATGGGTATTTAGTCAATTCTTTAGGTTCCTTACTATAGAACTTGCTCAATTTCTAGTGATGGTGAACCAAAACTAAAAAGAGAGAAATAAAAACTTTTTCGCAAAAAAATGAACCGGCTTCAAAACCAAAACGAACAACGAACTAAAAAGTGCAAAATAACTTTCGTTTCGGAAGTCGGTGTCGCAAAACGATAAAAACATGAAGTACGAAAAACCCGACTGCTTCAAAAGTGAACTAAAAAGTCGTAAAAAAGGAAAAATTCATGCCGTGCAGTCGGAAGATACATATTTGCGGGCTGGCTGACCAAAATCTGGTGTATCCTCCGCCTGCACAGCATGAATTTTTCCTTGTTTACGACTTTTTAGTTCGCTTTTGAAGCAGTCGGGTTTTTTGATTTTTTATTTATAACTTTTTAGTTAAGTTTTTTATAAAATTAGATACATTGAAACATATAATTGTAATATATTTTTGAAATCACCTCTTAAATCCTTTTATTTTGATACCCCACACGATGGGTTTGGAAGAAAAAAAATTTGGTCCCCCACAATATGGCGCCCAAATCCACCATTTTTCTATTGTCCAATTTTAATGTAGCCTATGACACTCGCAGGGTTAAGACGAATCGATTGACGTATGAATCATCAAACTCGGCCAACGCGTTTGGTCTCTGGAACGCCATATAGGAACAAACATACATACATATATACATACATACTTAAATACATCCATACATACATAGACTGATAAACACATTACCCTCCTTCGGCAGTCGGATAAAAACACCGACTGTCGAAACTAAAGTTATTATGCAAAGTTTTTTGTTTTTGAAGCCGGTTCATTATTTTATTAAAAAGTTTTAGAGATCAGCCTTTAAAGCCAAATTACATAAATCAATAATATACAAGGTACCTAGAAACATTGATATTTTTCTGCTGACTCGCCTCGCGGCGCCCGCGCCTTCGGTCCGCAATAACTCCTCAAAATTAGCAGTTGGATGACATTGTGCAGGGCCCCGGCAGCTGTTACCTGTTCAACTGCGGGCCGCCGGAGGACTTCCGCTGCAAGTTCACGGCGCACAGCAACTTCAGCAGCGGCGTGCTGGCCATCAGCCGGCGCCTAGCCGAGCTGCAGGACCAGGAGCGCCTGGCGCACCACGAGCAGGAGCTCGCCAACCTGAGGTCCCTATCAACCATATAAATATTCTTATTAATCTAAGCTCCCAACAAACTAAGAGATAAAAATTAATTTGAAATTAGAATTCTTAACCAAACAAAAAAAAAAATATTTGATATGGCCAGTACTGCAGAACGGCAATTTCATAGGTAAAGATTATTATTATATTTTATTGTTTCCTCGCAAGTGTGTTGAAGTTGAAAACCGTCGTCGCGTGAGCATTTGGCATTGAACACTCGGCTCCATAACATTAAATTCAGCCTCGCCTGCAGTGACAATCTTCTCACACTTGCATCATATCATATACCTCCCACTATGTTTTATGTCTCACCCACCAGAGCTGTCTCACAGCTGGGCAAACAGCTCCCACAAGTCCTTCCAGACATTCATAAACTACGTAGGTAGGCACTTACATTCTATAAATTCGAAAATCTGTAGGGCAGAGTCTTAGAGAAGACTACCTGTTGGAGCTCTGGCTAAGTTGTTGAGTTTTATACACAGGAGCGGCGCGAGCAGCAGCACGGCAAGCACGACGACGGCGAGCACACCGCCGCCCCCCGCGCCGCCACCACCGCACCCCACGCCGCCACGCGGCCTTAGCGCGCCCAGCCCCATACGTAAGCATCTCACACTAGGGCATGCAATATCGCAAGGTTCTCAATTCCGGAACTGAGTTCCGAAACTGGAGATCTGATTCCGGAACTGGTAACTTTTAAAGTTTGTTTCAAATCAAACAAGATTTATAATTATTTATTATTATTATTCCATTTATTCATTTTATTTATACATATTTTTACATTTTTAAATATTATTCAATAAAAAATAAAATAAAAAAACATTTAAAAATACAAAAATAGTAGCCCACCGGTATCGGGAACAGGGTCCAAGCTACCGGTGGTCAGGGCTCCTGAGAGAGGAACCTCCTAACGATACGCGCCGTGTCCAGGAGTACCGCTTTCTGGATCAAGCCCTTGATCCAGCTGCCCAACGAGAGCCTCCTCAGATGTTCGTCGAGGCTCTTGGCTATTATGCCATTGGCCGTCACGACTATCGGCACAATGACTGCTGTATTCACATCCCACATGTCGACAACCTCGCGAGCCAGATCAAGATACTTGCTTTTCTTATCTCTCTCAGCCTTCACGAGGATCTCGTCATGGGGGACCGCTATATCAACAATCATTGCGCGACGCTCTAGTCGTATCACCACTATGTCAGGCTTATTGGCAACAATAGTCCTGTCAGTGATGATAGACCGATCCCAATACAATGTGACATTGCCATTTTCGAGAACTGGGTCGGGCACATACTTATAGTAAGGCACTTCCGATTCCACAAGATTGTATTTAAGAGCAAGTTTCTGATGGATAATCCTGGCTACAAGGTTGTGTCTATGCAAGTAGTCTCCGTTAGCCAGACTAGAACAACCGGAGATAATGTGACGGATAGATTCCCCCGGCCGGTGACATGCCCGACAGATGTCAACTGTGCCGTCCTTCACAATGTATTTCCGGTAGTTGTTCGTCATCATAACTTCGTCCATAATCACAAAGACAAAACCTTCGGTTTCCCCGAAAAGGTCACCAAATCGCAGCCAGGCCACGGACGCGTGGGTGACCAAGCCACAGCTAAGAGTCCCCCTACCTCGACAATGCAGGAACCCACCCGGGGCGAGCACATAGATCACCCTGGGTGCATGTTTTGGGGCACAAAGGACAGGAGGTGGAGTATGGTGTGCGACTCAGCACTACATGCACACCCTGCCACTGCTCCGTCAAGGTAAACCCATTTTGAAAGTTTGGAGTTACACCGTCCTACCTGGGTTCCGAGGCGGTTATGGGACTTCCTTGTAGACCACGGAAGTTCAGATACTACGGGTAGATGCTCGCTAGGATGTAAATAATATGTTAGTGGGGGAAAAGTATTCTACCACAGCCTGCAGCGGGCGTCGGCCGGTTCTCCTGACAATCACCGTTTTCAGGACCCTCTGTCTGGTTTTCAGTCGTTGCGTCGGTAGATGAGCACCGAATAGTGTGTGTCTGGTGTCACGCTCCTGCTTTAGTTTCTCGACTGCACTCGCAACTTTCCTTCGGACGTGTGTAGGTACTATCCCGGCGGTGGGGTATAGTACGCTGATCAGAGTTAGTTTGAGACAGCCGGTAATTTTACGGCATGTGTCGTAAAGAGCGGCATTTACTTCCTTGGCGTGGGCGGAACGGCGCCACACTGGACACGCATATTCGCCAGCCGAGAAGCAGAGTGCTAGGCCAGTAGTCCGGAGAACATGAGGTGAGGCCTCCCAGATGGTTGAGGTTAGGCGTCTGAGTAAGTTGTTGCGGGATCCGATTTATCACACAATAAAATTAAATATTAATAAAATGAATAAAAACACACGATATATCGATATACGAATCGTGGTATGAAATTTTCGTGACGCATGAATGTATCCGTATCACATACATTTCATACTACATAGTCTCCTTCCATTCTTACCATTTTCATAAATAATAATCAAAATTTCAAAAATTTATGAATGCCGGAGAATTCCGGAGTTACGCCTCTCAATTCCGGCATTGAAATATCAGAAAAATTGTTGCGGAATTCCGGAGTTACGATATTCCGGAATTCCGGGATGCATGCCCTATCTCACACCTCTCTCTACTTCCTTCCCGACAGCCACTGGGAGCCAGCCTGATAGTCACTGTTGCCAGCCTCAATTGGGGCCACCAGTTCCCACTGCATCCTATTCATATATCGTTATATTTTTAATTAATTAATTGAGTAATTTGCCAAGTGTAAAAGGCAACGATGCACTGGTCGAGTCAAAGCACCAGGGCTTACCATAAGCTCTTAGAGCAATTTAAATTCATATCGTGCGTATGGGACAGGTGCTTATAACGAATACGTTGTCGAGTTCGAACTTGGACCGAACCCGAAAACCATGAAAACGATATCCATAACGTAAAAATGGCTAAATAACGTTGGCATCATTTTGGATTTAGGTTATGACCCGATATTCGTTATTATCGACCCCAAATTCTCGTCGGTTGTGGTTGCATCAGTTACGGCTTAAGGTTTTCCTTTAGTTTTGGTTTTCAAAAATGCCACAACTTGAAATTCGCGTTGTGGCCGTATGAAAGAAGCCATAACGTGTTCTGAGCAATTTTCTCGCTCAATGAGCGTTTTCAGTCTTTGAGCCTAACACATACATACAATTTAAATTTGTTAGTGTAAGTTGCAATTGGACAATTTAATTCTGCTGATCCCATCATCAGACTACAAAACGTTAACTTCTTTTTTTACCCACTTCAAGAAAAGGAGGAGGTTCTATGTTCGACTGTATTTAGAGTTCGGTACCCAAAGGGTAAACACTGGACCCTATTACTAAGACTCCGCGGTCCGTCTGTCTGTCTGTCACCAGGCTGTATCTCATGAACCGTGATAGCTAGACAGTTGAAATTTTCACAGACTATGTATTTCTGTTGCCGCTATAACAACAAATACTAAAAACACAATATAATTTATATATTTAAGTGGGGCTCCCTTATAACAAACGTGATTTTTTTGCCGTGTTTTTTGATATTTTGTTTTGTCTTTGTTCACCGATCTGTCAAATGTCAATTCATTGGACTCTAGACCGTTTGCCGACACGGAGTGGTCCGTGTGCAATGGGGGCTGTAACATATTTATACTGTGCTGTAACCGTGTGCAACCGCGTATGAATTCGCCGCTAGAAGCGCTGTGGTGTAGCGTAAGATTTCCGTTATTTCAAACTCCACTGGTTGCGTTGTGAGTGGGCGGGTTTTTTCCTAATTATATTATTGTTGTGAATATTTTGCGATACCTCAGATTAGTTATGGTATGGCAAATATGAGTAACGGGTCAATTAATGTCAGTCACTATATGGTATTAAATATGATTTTCGTACCACTTGCTCAAAAAAGTGACATTCTATGCCACAAAAAGCGAACATAACAATAGTCATTTTTAATCTGTTAAAAACAGGGAAAGAAAATTGTACTGAATTTCATTTATCCTCTAGGGGAATGTGATTTAAATTTGGAATACTTACCGAAATGTATACTGAACTACATCTGTGTTTACACCATTGAGTTTGTATATAAAGCATTATACATCTTTTTGAAAAACGAATACGCATTTATTATGCAGTTATGATTATTAAATAAAATTACGAAAACCGACGAGGCCGTATGAGCTTGATGCCTTTGCTTTTCCGACAAAAAATATTAGTCTAGGAATTTGCCGCGTTTTTGTTTTCTTCAAATACATAAACGTTAAGTTTATATTGTGTTAATTTTATCGCAAATGGTACGAAAAGTAGAGTATTTTCCTCGGTGATAAAGCTGTCTTAGTCTTGGGTGAACTTAAATCCCTCGCTACACTCAGGACTCGTCTTAAATCTCTCGCTTCGCTCGTGATTTAAGTTTTTAAACATCGAGTCCTTCGTTACGCTCGCAATTTAATTATTTAAATCGACACCCGCGACAGAAGACACTGCTTTATCCCCTTGGTTAATATTCTACTATTTTATCACATTTATTAAAAAAGAGCAAATTTATTCTTCTTAGACAGGCACTAAAATAGCTCATTAATCCCTAGGGACTAAAAATGATTTGAATTTGGAATGTGGATATTGTTAGTAGGTAAATGTTCCAATCAGCAAAGAGGTGAATCACAAACCATGCGGTCCAAAATGGGATTACATCGCTAAAATAGATTAATACGAATGTATGAGGTGAATGGCTAATCAGCGATTGTAATTCTATTTCGGACCGCACGGGAACATTGTTTGGAACAAGTGACTGGCTGGAAAGCCGCGCGCGAGCCCAATTAAAAATAGATCTACAACTGTAACGAATGGTACTAATAAAATTGCGATGCACTTCCATAATTATTCAAGTATAAACATTAGCCTTTAATTATTTAAATGTTATGTCTTATGGTTCCTAATTGTATGTAAACAAATAAACGTAACGTTCTTGTTAATAAGTTGCACTTACTTATTTTCTCATAGAGGGTGATAAAACGTAGATTGTCCATCTCGGGAGCAACACTATTTTAGCTTGAGTGACGTACTTTGAATCCCTCACTGCGCTCAGGACTCGACATTAGATTTTTTTGTTTTCTATTTTTTTTTCTTTTTATAAACGTTGCCCCGCACTAGAAATTTCTTCCTGTATCGTGGGTGCGTTTACAAACATATAAACTCACATACACAACACCCAGAGCCGGAACAACTATCTGTAGGTCATACAAATATTTGTTCCGTGCGGGAATCGAACCCGCGACACGCAGCGCAGCAGTCAATCGCTCAACCACTGCGCCAATCGTGCGCCCAAGAATCCCTCGCTCCGCTCTGGATTAAAAAAAAACACTCTCACCTTTAAAATAGTTGTTTGCTCCCTAGATAAACAATCTAGTATTAAATGTAAAGTTGGTTTTCACACCCGTAGTAGGTACTTATCAAACTTTAACAGCTATACTTCAGGAAGGACCTTAGTCAACGTTCCAAGTTTAAACTCACGTTAATTAGTTCTTCCTCATTACACTGTGGGTTCAGTAGGTATCGATGTAGTACTTAGACCCACAACATAACCACAAGTCATATAACGAATGACAAAGACATAAGAAAACGGTACATAGTTACATACCTACCAACTGTTGACTTTAGTATTTAGAGCCGGAACCATTGACCCCGTAGACCTACTTTAAGTGAGTTCATATAAAGTCAATCTTCTTTTTTGTTGTATCGGGTTTAGTTCCTAACGATAGCCGCACGAAGCTTCGCCAGTCATTTCATAGACATATGGTGTCTGTGTTCTTCTGGAAAATGTACGGTTTGCCATGATATTGTTTGGAGTTGGTACTCGATGCCAAGTACGTAGGCATGTTGGCTGAGGACGCGCCTACTTGTAACTTTTTGTTTTTATGCATCATCACTTAATGAGCGGTGTAGCGGCCGCGGGCGCGGGGTCGTCGGCCTGGCTCAGCGGCCACCGGTGATCGGCACACTTTTTCATAATAATTATGACGACACACATCAGCTTCTTTTGTCCAAAACTCTGCTTTGTCACCGAATGGAGAGTCCTTTTCTTACAATACGCTGCTAGATTTTGGCTGTATGGCCGCTTGCGAGGACTTAAATAAAATTTGCTTCAAATCTTAGATTCCAAACGGTGTAACCACTTTTTTCAGAGTGCTGCATGCTCGTAGTGAATATGCGAATAAGTACCTATGTACTTGCATAATGACCGAGTGATCGCGAGCCATAAGTTAGAACTTATAACTGCGCGGATTATGACTAATTAGGAGTATCTTAGCAAGCAGGCAGGCGTGTGGTGGTGCGTTGCCTCCGCGCGCGGTGCCACCGTGCCACAACCTCACACAACGCGTGCCCGGGGTCGGCGGCACGCTGTGTGTGAGCTGTGCACCTACTCACTACTAACGGTTACGATGACGTCATGGGCACAGACAAGCTTCAATCATTTCATTATTTGCATTATAAATGCCTTGTAATTTGCGAGTTCTTCCAAAACCGAACTCCATCGTAAAAAATTCAAAATTCAAAATTAATTTATTAGTGTGATTTTTCGTACATTTTTACATGAGATCTTATTTATAAATATATAGTTCCTCAAAAATCTACCTTAAAGGTTTACACTGTTTCCCATAATTAATAATTATCATAAAAAGAATAATCAACATATTAAAACAAAATTACAACGAAACACAACACTACTTAAGACTGAAAATCAAGCAAATCATTAACAATTGAGTAAACATATAAATAATCAATGGAAATAAAGATAATAATACAATGTCAAAATTAAATAAATAACAATGTCAATAATAATAATAATGTCAGATAACTTACAATTTATCATTATGGAATTCGTCAATAGTATAATAACATTTTTCCAATAACAGTTGTCTTAATTTGTTTTTAAATTGAGTAATATTTAAGTCCTTAATTTCATTTGGTAATTTATTAAATATTTTTGGGGCCATGCAAAGTATGCTTTTGTGCATCAAGGCGGTCTTTGATGGTCGAACGCATAATTCATGACTATAAACCTGTCTAATAATTTTATAGCGATGTTCAGATGCTTTTCTGAATAGATGCATGTTCTTTTTTACAAATAAAGCAGTCTCAAGTATGTACAAGCAAGGTAAAGTCATTATTTTTAACAATACAAAATAAGGTTTGCAGCTATCAGTTATTTTGATACCGGTAATAGCTCTAATGCATCTTTTTTGCGATTTGAACACCATGTCCTTATTACAGGAGTTACCCCAAAACATGACTCCGTAGCGCAGTATAGAATCGACATATCCATAGTATGCAGTGACTGCCGCTGATTGATTGACTATTTTTTTTAGTTTATACAAAGCATATGCAAATTTACTAATTTTCTTAACTAATATTGAGGTATGTTGCTTCCAATTAAGTTGATTATCGATTGTTAGTCCTAAAAATTTTGTATTTGCAACTTCTTCAACCTTTTCATTATTAAAACTTACATTTATTTCCGAATTAGCTACTCTTTGACGAAAATTCATAATTTTTGTTTTCTTCAAATTTATAATTAAGTTGTTATGTTCTAGCCAGTTAACCGTTTGTTGTAATGCATTTATTATGTCAGCTTCAAAGTCTTTATTATTTTTGTCATGTTTAACAGTGATAGTACTGTCGTCGGCAAACAATGTCATAGGATAGGGTATATTCAGGGGAAAGTCATATACATAAATAAGAAATAATATAATTATATATACGTATAATTTGGGATGCGTTAAAAATAAGCTTCTTCAACTAGCATAATGAAGCAATGTATTGCAAAAAGCGTTCACTGAATGGCCAATTAAACCGAAATCATCAAGTAGTTTAAAGAATCACGGGATGCCTATCCTTTGTGATGCAGCCCGCTAGACGTGGTAGGTACGCGCGAATGTAAGTGCGGCATCTCACGGGTTCTTGACTCATGGAGTCAAGGTGTGGTAGGAACCGTGGGGTTTTAGTCGGTAGACTCTAGCATAACCTTCCGTCCTACCCGGTGGGTACTGGGTAACATTCAAATTTACCCACACCAAAAAATATAGGCTATTCTGCGCCATATTGGCGAGAGGGACATAAGCAAATAAAATAATTACATCACTGTGTAGATATAGAAATCTTCAATTCGTGGACTGTCCGCGTCAAACTGCGGTGGTAAGGGTTCATTACTTTAGTTGTTTAGTAGTTCTCGTATTTGAGCAGCGGGCGTTGTTGCAGCGTCACGCTGCAGCCGCTACCAGTTCGCGTGCCGGCACGGCGGCGAGTGCATCGCCGTGTACAACGCGTGCGACGGCGTGCCGCAGTGTGCCGACGGCTCCGACGAGGCGCCCGAGCTGGGCTGCCCGCCGCCGCCCGCCCCCCGCGCGCCGCCCCCGCCCTCCACCACGCCCGCGCTGCTCAAGCCGCTGCCGGCGCAGGACAGCGCGGAGGCGGCGGAGGGCGACGCGCCGCCCGAGCGCTGGCCGCACCGCCTCACGCAGGCGCAGCCGCAGCACCGGTACAGCGGTACGTACTGCACGCTGCAAGCTACCCCTCGCCCGCCTGACCATCTTTTGACCAGGCGTATTAGCCAGCTTAGCCGTAAAGTCATCCACAAAGTTTAATAAAAATAATTTAAAAAAACTCGACTGCTTAAGAAGCGAACTAAAAAGACGTAAACAAGAAGAAAATCATGCTGTGCAGTTGGAGGATACATATTCGCGAGCTGGCTGACCAAAACCAGATGTATCCTTTGACTGCACATCATGATTTTCTTCTTACCGGCCCCAACAATATGGCGCCCAAAATCCGCCATTTTTTCTATTTTCCAATTTTAATGTAGCCAGTGACACTCGCAAGGTTAATTCGAATTGATTGACATAAGAATCATCAAAATCGGCCAAGGTGTTTGGTCTCTAGAACGCCACAAAGGAACAAACATACCTACATACATTGACTGATAAACACATTACCCTCCTTCGGCAGTCGGGTAATAAAATAGTTACTTCCCTGGCGCTGAAAGTAACTGCTACGACATAAGAGCAAGTTGGCGACGACTGAACTTACACAAATAACAATGTTAGCAGAGGGTCCTGCGAGCTCGCACATCTTCAGTCACAAGGGCGGGCTGCTGCAGGAGCCGGAGGGGGGCGCGCAGTTCCCGCCCTTCGAACCGCCCTGGCCACGCCGCGCCTGGCCGCCGCCGCAGCCCAACGGTAACGGTAAGCACGCCCTCTCGTGAGTGCTACTTGCCCTGGAGTCTGGTGATATGATGATGTTTTGCGTGCGCAGGGATGGAGGGCATGTCGGCGGAGCGCGGCTGGGGCGCCTACTGGCCCGAGCCCGACCCGCGCCGCGCCTGGCCCGTGCCGCGCCCAGAGCAGGTACACCACACGTGCACACGTGAACCCTTCACTCACAAACAACAATTTATTATTAGTACATAACATCATACCTGTCTGCCCACGAAGGATAGTACAGCAGCCTTATTGCGTAAGTGAATACGGCAACGCAAAGGGTTTGACCGCTATCAATCGACCAATCACACAGACGGATCTCTACATCGCGTCATTCATCTCGCATGTGATTGGTTGATTTGATAGCGGTCAAACCCTTCGCCTTGCCGAATTCACTTGCGCAATTCGGCTGCAGGGCTCATTTTTAACAAAAGCTTACTATTTTTTGTTAAAATATTTTTGCCGTCCTATGTCATTACTGCCTAGAATTTTATCCGTAGCGAGTTAGCGACATTATCGTGTTACCAAAATCAACGGGTTCGAATCCTGGCTAGAAAGATAAAAAAAAAACAGAAATCCAATAATGCAGTTTTAGTTTTCATGTTAGTTTTTATTATTCCTCATAAGTATCGGATTAACAATGGAAAACACACCCTGTATACCAACCTACCTAATTACTGTGATATCCTGTTAGGAAATTCCGGTGTACATCCCGCCGAAGACAATGCCAGAGATCCCGGTGGTCTATTCGAGCCAGCAGCAGACGCTGCGGGACAGCCCTAAGAAGGGCTTCGAGCTGATTAAGAAGGAGCCGTCGCAGGCGCCCGCGCCGGCCGAGCGCACGTCCCCGCCGCCCGCACCCCCCGCACCGCCGGACGCCAAGCAGAAGGTCATCCGCCCCTGCTGCTAGCTCTAGCGATGGGCTCACTAAGCTCTGCCGTGTGCTAGTCACTCAACAAACTCTAAGGGGCTTTGGTTAGGTTATTTTTGATCCGGGAAAGAGCAGAATGAGTTACGGAATGGGAACGAAATATAACACTTAAGGTAGCCCTAGTCGATCTCGATCATTCTTCCATACAAACTTAGTCTGGCGATTACTTCACTGTTTGATGATGTACGTTCAAAATAAAAAAAAAGTATATCAATTTGTCTCATCATTATCTAGCCCTATATAGAAACAAAAAGTTAAAAAAATATACATTTGAAAGTTATGAGCGTCGAAAGTTTCATATTTCAACACTAATTTTAACGAAGATAGGAAGAGGGAATAATTGCAAAACAGTCACCATACAGGGATATATTAATAGTTCAAAAATGCAAATAATTTTATTTTGAACAGATACATTTAGTAGTTTTTTCATGTTATCCATACTCCCAAAGGTCTGTTTATAAAATTTTGCGTGGCCGTTTTCGTCCTAAATCATCAACCATTTCACTACAAATTTGCAAAAGTGTGTATTCGTACGCGAACTAGCTTCTTACTGCTCATCACAGCATCTATCTCTTTCGCAAGTGTTGTCGGATGAGATAGCGCATGCATTTCAATCCTGCCCACAAAATAGTTCGCTTCTCGCTCGACTACGACAATCTTAAGTAAAAGTATAGAAGATTGGTTCTGCATACGCTTGATCAACCTTATCTATACTTATAAAGAAGAATGATTTGTATTTTTGTATGTAACGAATAAACTTAAAAACTAGTAGACCGATTTCAAAAATTCGTTCACCGTTTATCCCCGGGTGACATAGGCTACTTTTTATCCCTGTATTCCTCCAGGAACGGACTCTACGCGGGTGAAACCGCGAGGCGTCCGCTAGTGTTTTATACTTTTAAGTGTGGTATTAGTTGTTACTTTAATAGATACGTTGTGGCAGTCAATAAATTTCAGAACGCGATCTGGAGCCTTAGCTGATGTAACTACAACTCGAATTCGCGATGGACGAAAGGGCGCCGACGAAAGTTCTGAAAAAAAACACCCATGACGAAAAATATGTAATATCTCGTTGGCGACCTTTCATCCGTCGCGAATTCGCCTTGTGGCATTTATTTAGGCTGCCACAACGCTTTGTTTCCGGTTTTAAAAGAATCCACAACGCGTTCTGACTTTCTGAGCATTTTTTTCGCTCGTAAGCCTGACAGATACAATTCAATAATCTGAAAGTCTAAAACATAAGACTAATAAAAAACGTACCACATTACACAAAGGGGAGAGGGAAAGGGACTCATTGCTCAACAAAAAATCGTCCACATCGATGTCAATGGGAAACGTGCCCAGAACGCTGGCGGCAACTCTGGCCGAAGAAAAGTTCAGCCCTCTGGTCACGTGAAGAGTCAATTAGCTGTTTACTAATGTCTTAAAAAACTCGATGAGCACTCAGACCGCATGGACCTAATGTTTCACCTTTTTAACCTTTTTTGAACGCAGTTACTTGTGTCCCCCGCAGAGGCCGCAGAGCGTGCCGCCTCCCGCGCCGGCGGTGCGCGCGGAGCAGAAGGCGGCGTCGGCGGCGGCGCACGTTCACTTCCCCGAGCGCGAGCGCGACGAGCACGACGGGCTCAGCGAGCACCCGCCCGCCGCCATGATGCTGCTCGTGCTGGGTACACAGTACACACCTATTGTTACATATAGGGGGTTTATAGGCGCAAGGCAGTCGGAGCAACTCTTTATTTCCGATTTTCGGCAACTGGCAATCTGCAACTTACTGTTTGTGATGTAGGTACTAACTTATACCAACGACTACACCCGCGTGGTGTCGACAGTCAGTCACATTTGCCCTTTCCCCCCCCCCCCCCTCAGAGCGAAATTCTGTATCCACGCCTGAATAATCGTAAGCAGGAATTCGTCTAATCTGATGAACCTGTGCAAACAGTAACATAGTTGCGAGTTTCAGTGATCGACAACAGTCAAGTTTTGGTTGCTGCACTCGGTGACAAATCCATTCCAAATTGCCGCAACTACCACCAACTGACAAGTTTGTACCACTTGTGTCAAGTAGTTGGTTGGTTGGCCACAACCGACTACCGCAACACGTCGACCAACTTCACTTAGGTACTCCTCGTCTCTCCCCCGTGGGTCCCCGCATTGTCGAGGCGGGGGGGCTCAGTAGCCGTGGCTTGCCAACCACGGTAAAGCCAAGAGGAACCCGAGGAGGGGCCGCTCGTCAGGGCTTTTGTCGATAAGCCGACGACGGAGCGGCCAACTTGTAGGTTGCGGTGTTGCCTAGACGACATCGCAACCGCGATGTGGTATGGAAGGCCCCGGAGTGGTCACGGCGTACTGTGTGTTCTGGCGCGCCGGTGATGGGGGTAAACCCCAGAGGAGGGTCCGGTGACGGACGGCCACGGCGGGTTCGCGGATGTGTGCTACCGCGTTCCCGTGTTCCCGCCATAAGCGGCACAGGAGGCCACCGTGGAGTTTTAGTGGGTTAGAGTCCCACATAACTGCGCTATCTCCCCGTGGTAGCGCAGTATGCATGAGCATTTCTCTACGCTAAAAAAAAAAAAAAAGGTACTCCTCGTCTCCCGCAGCCTTAGAATGCTCTAAGCCCGCAGCACCCAACCTCCTTATCCTACCCTACGTCTATTCTAACGTCGTCAATCGCGGCAATTAATTAGAATAGAATACTCTTTATTATGTACACCATACAAGTTGCAGAAAGTATAGACGAAGAAAACATTACACTGGGTGACACAATGGGCGGCCTTATCGCTAAAAGCGATCTTTTCAAGACAACTTTACTTACCGTAAAGTGATCCTTTTCGTTGCTGCAACTAGCTAGTTATGTAGCTAGTTGCTGTAATAGTATTAAAATGACGTCCAATATTACTCTGTTCCACGTTTGTGTTGTGTGTAGTAAACTGCGTTCTGTTTTTGCACTTGTACTTTGTTATTGTTTTGTTTTTAGCTTACTTTTACTGTGCTTTTATTGTGATCGTGTTTGTAAGTAACTTTAATCTTGTTTTAAATCATTTTTGTTTTGTACTGGTTGTACTGGTGGGTGGTGCAAAGACAGTGGTGTTGCACCGTAAGGATATTCTTTAGCCATAGTTTATTTTTATAGGTATTTATTTTAAGTATATTATTTTATTGTATTATATGTTTCTGCTGATGACTCTTTTCACTCTGCCGTTGAATCACTAAACTCTTCCACTACCTACTGGAAGTTTTGGCTCCGCGACTGACACCCTTGGTGACTTCTTGCGTCAGAGCTTCGGTCTACAGAGCCGTAATTTATTTAATATATGTCATATAAATGCTCAGTGTGCCAAGTCATTATAGTGATCTCTTTGACGCCTTTTCTGACGCCAATGTCCACGCCATTCTGATTTCTGAGAGTTGGCTTAAGCCCCATCTTCTTTCTACCACCTACCCTCTTCCCGGTTTCATTCTTATCCGTAATGATAGGATTGGTAAGGGAGGAGGCGGTGTTGCTATTTATCTTCGTAGCGATTTTCCATATAAAATCATTGCCTCTTCTCCTTCACTTTATAGTGCTTCTGCCGAGTACCTCTTTCTCGAGATCTACATTAGGGGTGTCAAGACCCTACTTGGTGTTGTGTACTGTCCGCCCGCCGTTGACTACTTTCTCAACTTAGAATTGGCTCCAGCGCCAATTCTCAAGTCTGTGGGATCAGAATATGCACATTGCGTCATCATGGGCGATTTCAACACAGACCTTACCCTTCCAACTCCTCGTTCCCGTAAACTCCTTCACATAATTGAGTATGTTAGTCTCCACGTTCTTCCTTTGCAACCCACTCATTTCAATACCTCAGGGAAGGACACGTGGCTCGGCTTAATACTAACGTCTGCTCCCTCCCTTGTTTCCTCTCATGGTCAGTGTCCTGCACCTGGCTTTTCCCACCATGATCTCATTTTCCTCTCATATATCCTAAAACCACCCAAACTTCCCCCTAAAGTTCTGCACATGCGTTGTTTTGCGCGTCTGGATGTCGAGAAGCTGCGTCAGGATGCATCGGAACTCGACTGGGGAGACCTTGCTGCGAAAACAACTGTAGATGAAAAACTGCTTATCTTTAACAGGACGGGTCCTTGTTCTTTACGACAAACACGCTCCTGTCAAGAGAGTTAAACTAAGGCGTCCACCTGCTCCATGGATGACGACAGGGGTTCGTATGGCGATGAGGCGCAGGGATCGGGCTTTTCGGAAATTTAAAAAGGATCGTTGTGAGGAAAATAGGTACCTTTGGTACAAGGTTGCAAGGAATCGGTGTAATCAGGTGATACGTAACGCCAAACGCCGCCATATTCTAGAAAACATTTCTTCTTCTTCTTCTGCTGATATCTGGAAATTCCTCGGAACTCTTGGTATCGGTAGGCCTCGTCATGTGGATTTTCCCAAGACGATTGGCCTGGATGAAATCAACCGTCACTTCACATCCATTTGCCACTTGGATGCCCAAGTGTTGTCTCAGACGGTCGATTCCATTTCTAGCCTACCTGGTCCTATCATAGAACCATTCCACTTTTCTCCGGCTACCGAAGATGAAATTAAAAAGATGATCCTATCTATTAAATCCAAGGCTGTGGGCCATGATGACCAAGGTGGACGGTGGACGAGGATCAAGGTGACCGTTATATGGTCACCTTGATCCTCGACTTTCTTCTTCCTCCGATTTCCCATATTATAAACTTTTCCCTAGATTTCGGTCAGTTTCCATCCCTGTGGCGCAAGGCCTATGTCCATCCACTTCCTAAAATTTCAAATTCCTCTCTACCTAATCATTTTCGACCAATTTCTATTCTCCCTTTCCTATCAAAAGTGCTCGAGGCATGTGTCCACAAGCAGTTTTCGGGGTTCGTGCACCGTAACAACCTTGTCAGCTCATTCCAGTCTGGATTCAGGCCCGGACACAGTACTGCTTCTGCTCTCCTCAAAGTGACTGGTGACATCAGCGAGGCAATGGAGGATACCAAGGTTACAGTTTTGGTACTTATTGATTTCTGGTGACATATTATTGAACTTTTTATAATTTTGTCTTTAACATTGTTTAATTTTTTTTTTTTTTTGGTTCGAATTATTTTTGTATGGATTATTATTTTAAAATTGTAATGGTATTTGTGACATATTTTTTATTTTTTCTTTGACATTGAATTTTTAATTGACTCGAATTGATATAACATGGATAATTATTTAGGATTTGTGACATATTATTGAAGTTTTTATAATTTATTTTATCTTTTTCATTGATTTTTAAATTGACATGTATTTTTTGTTCCGGATTATCATTATTTATTTGTTAATCTATCATAATCACTACCTAATGTTTTTTTTTTTTATTATTTGACTGAGTCATTTTATTATTTAATGTTTATAACTGACATTTTAATTTTACTGTTAATTTATTACGAATCATTAATAATGAAAGTTATTGTTATTTAATTTTTATTTTTTGAGTGTAATCTATTTGTGGTGTTTGTATTTTTTTTACGTATTTCAAATTTCGACACAATGTATTTATTGTTATGAAATAAATTACTTATGACTTCTCCAACGCCTTTAACGCCGTCAGTCATGATATTCTTTTATCTATCCTCTCACATCTTATGGTTTCTTCCGAGGCGCTGGAATGGTTCTCTTCTTATCTTCGAGGACGTCAGCAGTCGGTTCGCGTTGACGAGAGCTCGTCGAGTTGGCGTGATCTGGGTGCTGGTGTTCCACAAGGCGGTATTCTTTCTCCATTATTATTCTCGATCTTCATTAATTTTATAACTTTCTGTCTTCGGTGTTCGTATCATCTATATGCCGATGATCTCCAACTTTATGCATCTGCGCGGGTGGAAGTTTTAACGGACGCTATAAAAGATGTAAACCGGGACTTGGAAGCCATTAAAACCTGGTCTGACAGATTTGGGGTGTCTGTAAACCCCCTAAGTGTCAGGCCATTGTAATAGGAAGCTCACGTATGATGGGGAGAGTAGCGGTTAGCTCTCTTCCTCCTCTTATTTTTAATGGTACCATCATTCCCATTAGCCCTAGCGTAAAAGATCTCGGTTTGCATCTTGACTTGACACTTGGCTGGCATAGTCATGTTGCTAGTGTCAGTCAAAGAGTCAACGGCACTTTGCGATACCTGTATCGTCTGAGGAAATTTTTGCCCGCAAATACAAAGACTATGCTTGTGCAGACCTTAATTTTCCCTATAATCGACTATGGTGACGTGTGCTATTTTGACTTGAGTGCGGTTCTGTTGGATAAGCTTGATAGGCTCCTCAACTACTGTATTCGTTTCATATTTAACTTGAGAAAGTATGACCATGTGTCGAGTTACAGGTCTGAGCTCAAATGGATGCCCATTCGCCAGAGAAGAAGTTTTCGCGCTCTAACTACGCTTTTCTCCCTACTCGACTCTCCCACCCCACCTTCTTACCTTATGTCTCACTTTCAATATTTAAGTTCTTCACACGCTAGAAATCTGCGTTCCTCCAATAATCTTCTCCTACTCTGTCCTTCTCATACTACTGATTTTGTTCATTCTTCCTTTCATATTCAGTCTATTCTTCTCTGGAACGCGCTTCCTCTCGAAATCAGGACGGCCACCAGTCGGTATGCTTTCAAGCGGGTACTGCGGTTTTACTTTCAGCGGGGAGATGGGTCATCTCTATAACTTCTTTTCTACTTTATCAATATATATATACAGGTATGTATTATATTGTGTATAAGATATTAATGTAAAATATATATTTAAGCGGTATATTATTGTTTGTACGGTCTCAACACCGTACATTTTTCTGCATACTGGCAACCTACTTTAGGCCAACGATGTGCGTCACAATTTGACCGTATAAAACATCATAACAAAGCAACCAACGTTGATAGTGATAGCCGTGTTGCTATCCAAACCAAGAGAGAGAAATAGTCGCCGTCCATCTAAGTTATACTGTAAGTCACTTAACTGAAATATATTTAACTAGTGGATCTAACTGTGACGTGTTTCTCTCCAACCAACTAACGGCGAATCAGTGTACGGACTTACAACCCGTACATTAAATGGTCCTTCGAGCCGGATATAACAGGTGCGTATTCTCTCTGTTAACTTTAGCGAATCTGTCTAGCTGGAGTCCCAGAAGAGCGGATCGCGATAGTGGGGCGCTAACGCACTTGATATCCAAAACTTGCGGAAACTTCGCAACTTTGGTGAACTAGTACCTGCGGTGATACAACTCTACTCCACCAACGGTCAAACCAATTACTAATAACCATGGTTCAGAGCGTAACGGAACTGATAAGCCATCAAGAAACAACCTTCAGAGACTTGAAGCTTATTTGCACCAACTACAAGAAGGACAGTCCCACCAGGAAGAACCTGGCATACCTGGAGGAGCGTCTTTCTCGGCTGAACAATAACTGGGAGAAGTTTGTTCACAACCATCAACTACTGGAAGAGTCTGGAGCAACAGACCTTCAATACTTCAACGACGACATTTTCAACTGTACGAAGAAGATGTATGAAGAAGTGCTGCAAGACATGTTGAAACGTAAATCGGAATTGCCGTCTGCATCTGCTGGTAAGACGGAACAACCACCTGCTACGCCTAAGCAAGGTAAGGGACAATCGAAATTTACTTTCGACGATATCCAATTCCACGTACCTCCTCGGGAAGCCAGCGAGTCGGCGGAAAAGCAACAAGTTCTTTTGCGTCAACAATACTGCAACTTTAGAGCGTTCGAACGCACTGTGGAGAAGGTAAAGATAGCATTGGCAGTACCGATGGAAAAATGGGAATTAGAAGACAACTTAAGCACCCTGAAAACTAAATGGGAGCATATCGAAAAGGTAAATTGGGAACTAGACTACCTACTACAAGATGAGGACTCAATTTATCAACAGAAATACAATACAGCAGAAAACGTCTATGATGACCTGAAAAGGAAACTACAACACAACATCTGGAACAATGCACATTATGAGAAATCTACGCCAAAAATTCAAATACCCGATTTCCATGGCAACTATAACCAGTGGTTGACTTTTAGAGACCTCTACCTCGAAAGTGTACACAACAATCCGACACTTTCGAAGGCTCAAAAAATGCAACACTTGAAAACAAAACTGAAGGGTGAGGCAGAGAAACTGGTACAGCATCTTGGCATCAGTGCTGAAAACTATGCATCTTGCTGGGACATGCTGACCCACCGCTACGACAACAAACGGCTGTTATTTACATCATACATGAATACACTCCTGAATCAACCTAGTATTCAGCAACCAACCGCAACAAGCATACGGAAGCTTCATGACGTCATGATGGAGTGCTTGAACGGGCTCAAAAACATCGGGCTGGACATCACCAATTGGGATCCGATCGTGGTCCACCTATTGATTCAAAAACTAGATAGCGTTACGTATAACGAATATATAAAGGAGATCAAACATCCCAGGGAATTTCCCGACCTGGAAGAGTTCGCCGAGTTTTTAGAATCAAAGTTCATGTCACTGGAAGCTCTGCAGGGAAGTAGTCAAAAATTTTCGACATCAAACAAACCATGGAAATCGGAAAAGCAGCCTCATAAGGGATCAGAAAACCGAAATTACAACTATAAGAATAAAACGCAGGGGTCATCGTACTTTAACAAGTCACAAAACTCACCAAAAACCTTCTTCACGACAGCAAAAACATGCCCAATATGCAAAACTAATCACGTATTGATGAATTGCGAACAATTCTTGGCTATGGACACAAACAAACGAAATGACGCAATTCGCAACTTGCATATTTGTAAAAACTGCCTATTCAACCACGGAGAAAAACAATGCAAATCACGAAAGACGTGTAAATTGTGTCATAAGGCACACCATACACTTATGCATGAAGATGTAACAGAACTATCTAGCAACAAACAAGCAACAAGGGAGGAATACCCATCGTCGACCCTTTCGACTTCCTATGGGGTCAACAACATAACGAACGAACAAAGGGAAGTGTTGTTGACCACTGTACTCCTGAAAGTCAAAACAATTGATGGAAACTTCATCAACTTGAGAGGTCTACTAGACCAAGGCTCTCAAGTGAGCCTAATAACGGAAAACGCGGCACAACGCCTCCGATTACAGCGACGTAAAGTGAGCGCTGTTGTATCGGGCGTCGGAACCCTTAGCGGCAACTGCAAAGGGGCAATGACCTTAGAATGCCAGTCAATACATTCAGACTACAAACTAAACTTTGAAGCATTAATTATGAAAACACTCATAAGCAACTTACCTACCGCATCGTTCCCAATCAGCAACTGGGACTATTTGGAAAACTTAAAACTAGCGGATCCACAGTTCAATCTGTCGGGCCCGATCGATCTACTCTTGGGCGCGGACATCTACTCGGAACTTATCCTAAACGGCGTCATCAGGAGTGAGAGATACCCAGTAGCTCAACAAACGAAAGTAGGCTGGATTCTATGCGGGAATGTAAAGACATTCAACTGCTTGGTAACACTAAACGATTTCGAAAACATGGCAAGATTTTGGGAATCCGAGGAAATTCCAGACAAGTCATCATCAACTAGTGAGGAACAACACTGTGAAGATTATTACAATGCAACAACCACAAGATTGGCGAACGGACAATATGTGGTACAAATGCCTATGAATCTTAACTACTTTTGGGGGTTGCCAATATGTACGGTCTCAACACCGTACATTTTTCTGCATACTGGCAACCTACTTTAGGCCAACGATGTGCGTCACAATTTGACCGTATAAAACATCATAACAAAGCAACCAACGTTGATAGTGATAGCCGTGTTGCTATCCAAACCAAGAGAGAGAAATAGTCGCCGTCCATCTAAGTTATACTGTAAGTCACTTAACTGAAATATATTTAACTAGTGGATCTAACTGTGACGTGTTTCTCTCCAACCAACTAACGGCGAATCAGTGTACGGACTTACAACCCGTACATTGTTATTTTTTGTTTTGTTGTTGGTATTCCACGGTTTAAACAATGCACCTGCCATGTTATCTCTTCACCACCCATGGTTGACTGGTAGAGAATGCATAAGGCATTAAGTCCGCCATTGTACCTTTGTGCATGAAGTTTAAATAAATAAATAAACTAGCAACTGATAACAGATTTTTGTTTAAGTTGGTAGGTAGATGCGACAACTAAAGTTGCTCCGTGCGCAATTCTGCTGCGAATGTTGCCCACGGCTAAGCTACGCATGATTACTCAACTTCACTTCGTATGAAAATGTTATCTGGGCGGAGAATCCGCTGCGACCTATCTGTGGCTAGCGGGTTCTCCGCGCCCTGCTCCTAGGTGCTAGCACCTGACGTGTCGCGTGTTGCAGGACTGTTCATGATGACGGCGATCATGGGCATGCTGACGTGCCGGGCGCGCGCGGCCATGCGGCGCCGGCGCGGGCGCGGCAAGTCGCCCTTCGCGCACGACGCCGACTACCTCGTCAACGGCATGTACTTGTAGCGGCGTGTGGCGCCACCTGCCGGCCGCAACGTTATCACTAGCTAGTCGTCACTACCCACCTGTGACATAGGCCAATTAGAAAAAAAAATTGTTTGTAAATATATGTACCTACTGTGAAGCCAGGTTGCTAGACTTTGCTGGGTGACAGTCACACTGATATCGTGAACTGATGATTGATGTATTCACAATAAGCCAGTAATATCTTACTTAATATTTAAACTACTACAACCTGAATTATAATTTTGTCAAGTTACTCAGCTAAATGAAAATTATGTTTAAACGTTGCTACACCTACCGAGTGTTTAGTTATAATTTGAAGTTAATGAAATCATGTTTTAATTGTCCCGCAGTATCTAATAAACGTTTGACTGTTGTTATTGTTTCTGTTCATACTGTATAGGATGGTTTACAAATAAAACGCAGTGTTTGATCAACATTTTAATAATCACATAATATCTAAACACAAGTACAGCGGCCTGGCCGCGTGCGCGTGCGCGTACTGCACGAGTACACAACACTCACGTCAATCCACACATACACACTCAACAGATCATCATCTCGCTATGTTTATGGTCAATTCTAAGCAAAGACCGCGTCGTGTGTACTATACCATACGCCTACAATCAATGTCACAATTATCTAGTAATATTGACTTAAATTTACCTAATTAGTTAACTTTAACGCATTGATTGTGATCACATATTATTATATCATAGTTTAGGCACTGTTTCAGCGAATTAATATTTAATTTAACAAACAATATACTCGCAAAGATATGTAAATATACTTTATGGAATGGAATACAACACAACCTAGCTTATTCAAACATTCGTTTCATTTACAACAAAACCAACTGCATATCGTCAGCGTTGTTCGGTACAGAACAGAACAGCGCAAGCAGCGCGCGGCGGGCGTCGTGGCGCCCTCTGTGTTACGTACCGCGGACTGGAGGCCCCTGTGTGATGTGTCACACAGGGGCCTCCAGTCAGCCAGAGTCAGCCAGACAGCCCTGCGTGGTGGCTGCTGCACACCGCGACACCGTGGTGTGCAGCAGCCACCACGCAGGGCTGTCTACTCATCGGAGGCTCTAGCCACTCTTAAGGTCCTTAGTATAGTAGGATACAAGATCGAGCTCGAAAATTTTAGCGATTCGCCTCTCTCGCTCGCCGACATTTTTAAGATCCTTAAGAAATAGGAAGTAAGCACTTTATCAGGTCGTGCAGAAAAGCTTGAAAACTAAGAGGATTTTTGCATCCATACTGGGTATTTTTTTTACAGCCAACCAGCGAAACGTGTGCGGCGCTGGCATGAATTATGGAATGGTTGGACCTGCAGCAGGGCATGCAATAATATGCTACATGCCGACAACAAGACACAAGGTCAATAAAAAAAACCGGCAGAGCGTGAGTCGGACTCGCCTAGCGGGATTTCCGTCTCTATAATCCGTCCAACGGGTTATCGGTTTTATGATGGATGGAACTAGTGATTGCTGCAACTTAACATATCGATTATCGATTAGATTGTTGCTTTTTTATTGGTATGCGTAGGTACGATGTCAACTACGTACCAACCCATAAAAGTGTCATAATCGAATCGGTAATCTAAATTTGACATCGCTGCAATCACTAGAGTTGAGAGCAGTGGTGGACTGGTGGACTGGTGGCCCAGTAGTAACGGCCGCGACTTACAAGTTGTAAGTCGTGATTTCGAACCCAGGCAGGCACTTTACTTTGTGTAAATTATTTCATCAGCACTGCTCTCAAAACGGTGAAGAAAAACATCGTGAGGAAACCGGCATGTCCTAGGACCAAAAATTCCAAAATATGTGACATCCACCAACATTAAAAAACTTAATTCAAAAAATCAAAAAACCCGACTGCTTCAAAAGCGAACTAAAAAGTCGTAAACAAGGAAAAATCATGCTGTGCAGTCGGAGGATACATACGCGCGAGCTGGCTGACCAAAACCAGATGTATCCTCCTCCTGCACAGCATGTTTTTTCCTTGTTTACGACTTTTTAGTTCGCTTTTGAAGCAGTCGGGTTTTTTGATTTTTTGAATTAAGTTTTTTTATTTATAACTTTTTAGTTCGTTTTTTTTCGAATTAGATAATTTAAACATATAAGTGTTATATATTTTTGAAATCACCTCTTAAAGCCCTTTATTTGGATACCCCAAACGATGGATTTGGAAGAAGAAAAAAAAAATTTAGGCCCCCACAATATGGCACCCAAAATCCGCCATTTTTCTATTATCCAATTTTAATGTAGCCTATGACACTCGCAGGGTTAAGACGCATCGATTGACGTATGAATCATCAAAATCGGCCCACGCGTTTGGTCTCTGGAACGCCACATAGGAACAAACATACATACATACATACTTACATACATACATACATACATAGACTGATAAACACATTACCCTCCTTCGGCAGTCGGGTAAAAAAGGCTGATGCTGATGAATTACTAGAGTTATAGCAAGGTCCCAGAGCCTCAAGACGTTTCTAAATTCTTTCTTAAATGAAAACCAGTCAAGTGCGAGTCTGATTCGCGCACAGAGGGTTCCGTATAAACATCACCAAAATAAATAAATAACATTACTAACGTTCATAAGTTACAATGAAAGCACCGAACATTGCTCTAACGAAGGGACAAAATTAACTTGCTGTTCGAAAACTGTTGTCCCCATACATCAATATACAATTTTTTTACGACTACGGAACCCTAAAAAATGTTTGATAGTTAATACTGTTAGTATGTAGTTTGTAGATTAATAAGCAATGATAATTACATGAACATAAAAAGCACACACCTATTAATAAATTTAACCAAATAAAAGCAGATACATAGGAAATGGATAACTGAAATTTTAATTATAAAGGAAAATATTAAGCGCTATTCTTCTCTCCTAGACACTGACTGTGTCTAGAATGTCGCTGTGCCCGACAGGGTCCATAATTGTTTCTGTAACTAATATTTACCACCTGTATGTACTCATTATGGATGCAATAAATTTAATTTGAATGTATATGTATACTTGTGCTAACTCAGTCCGATGGCCAATTTACTGATGCCAGGTGCTACTATTTTTCGTAGAAGGAATTGAAAAACGTCTGGGTACTCTGGGTTCTTGGACTAGTTCCAACCGTCAAGAAACCAATAACCCGTCGGACGGATTATTATACGTAGAAATATTTTCTGCAATTTCAAACTTTAATTTTAATATTACTTAAGCTAACTAAGTTTTCTGTTAATAGTTAGGTATAAACAAAAAAACTTTTACAAAAAATGTAGTAAGAAAAACTGCTGCTAGTTAGAGAGACCTCGTTTTATTTTATACTGTAATATTTATACATAGACCCTCCAGCAATAAGATTTATTTCAAATTTTCGATGATATGATGGGGAGGACCCATGATTTATTTCTGGGAGGGACGGAAAAAAATCAACAATTACTCTTAGAAATAAACTTGAAGTATCATACTTCAAGTTTATTTCTACAAGTTCAAGTGTGTGTAGGAAGGTTTATGAGAGACAAGAGTTTCACTCATGTTCTTTCTGTTATTATTATTATTATTCATATATTTTAACAACTCTTATAATTTTATTTGCTTCTGAGTGTGTACTGTGAAGAAATCTCCACAGTACACAAAATACTGTCTGAGGGGGCACGTGCCTCCGTGCCCCCCCTTAAATCCGCCCTTAGATATGATTGTATTTAACAAAAATATTTTATTAAGTCAAAAACTGTGCACATGTAGGTAACGAATACCAAAATATGATTTATAATGAACATTTAAAGCTACTTGACAGTTATTCCACTTTAAATTGTTCAACCACCATTTCATTCCACACTATAATTGCAACGAAGATAGCTATTTTATCATTTTCCCCATGCTATGTAAATTAATAAATATCGAATTAGTTTCTGAAATATCCAATTGTGACAGACAGCGGTACGAAGTCGCAAAATAATGGTATTTCGGTACGGAACCCCAGAAAGAAAATAATGTTGAACAAGTGAGCAAATCACTCCACTCGAACCATTTCATAACAATTACAAAAACGTACTTTTGCTGATAACATCATTATACTTTTACATTCAGTTTAAAAATATTTATATAAGACTGGAGAGAATAATATAATTATAACACACAAACAGATTATTAAATATAAACCTGACGTCAACTTATAATAGGTTTGCTGAAATAAATTGGAGCATCATGTGAGGTCATTCCCATTGTAGTAAGTGCTCCGGTATCATATAATTACTGCGGCTGGCCCAGCTCAATCAGTAGTGCCTACACACACACACACACAGTGCACTGCTGGTGCCGACGATGCTCGGCGGCGGCGGCGGGGCAAATTGAACAATATTACTAGGGAACGTCATTAGTATGAAATCATAATGACTGAGCTGCTTACAGAACGAGAACATGATGTTACACACAAAGTGAACAGATGACATTCAATGATAATGATATCAGCCTACTATAGTAACTCGAGTAGTCGCTCTACTCGCCACTCGCAGTCGCCAGCTGTCCGGCGTCCGCACGTCCACAGACATCGGCTGTGGAGGCGCGGCGGCGAATCTAACATCTCCTCACTTGAAGCTACAACTGAGTAGCACGAACAAGTACGAAAACGCAACAATTATTTGTCCCTCAAGCCAGACGTCCTCGTCTGTCTACGTAGAAGATACGGGCAAAATGCGCGGCGCCCTTTTCGACGCAAATAAGGTTTACCTTATTTGCGTCGGAGTACGTTGAGCATGTCGATAGACTCCCTCTCACCTGTCGGGAGCATTGTAGTACCACGACCACAACGACCACACACTGTATGCCGTGAAAATAGTGTTACTGAGAAAGTGGTACCATTTGATATAAATACACTACAACACAGGTAGGCAAAAGTACCTATAATAGATGACTGACAGTGCGAATAGTTTAAAAATAACCTCAAATTACGTGTCGGACCCGCACGGAGTAGGTTTTCGTGTTACCCGTCCTGAACACTCATGAAAATAACAAAAATTACAAAAAAATATTGCGGCAAAACTGACTTTACCGCTGGAAAACTGTTGTTTTTGACACAGGGAACTTGTGTAGGTACGTTTGAAATGCAAGCCAATAATAATGATGGAAGCATCAGGTCGTACAGATATAGTTATACAGTTAGAGCTAGCTAGCAACTCGCGGATCTATCAGTCGGTACGATTCATCTGTTATCATTATAATGACATAATATAATCAAGATGAACGCGTGATCTATCGCAACACATTGGTACAGGAACTTGTACCCGGCACAGTGATTATGTGCATTATATGAGTTACTTACTAGGAATATCATAGAGAGTAAAGGCACTTGAACCGAGTCGCTCACTGGCGGACGGGCCCCAGGCCCTACCGTCACAGCGGCCGGCGGTGCGCCAGCTGGCAGTTCTCCACGTACAGGTCCTTCACCAGCAGGTCGGCGGCCGCCAGGCGCGCGTGCAGGCGCCGCGCCGCCGCCTCCGCGCGGGCCGTCCGCGCGCGCAGCTCGCGCACCTCGGGCGGCGGCGCGGGCGGCGCACACGGCGCCGGCGCCGGCGCACAGCGCTCCGGCGCCGGCACGCAGCGCTCCGGCGGCGGCGGGCAGCGCTCCAGCGCCTGCACGCGCTCGGCCAGGCGCCGCAGCTCGGCGGCTCGCGCGCTCAGCTCGGCCTCCTTGTCCTGTCGGTAGCGCGCGAACTCGTCCTCCAGGTCCGTGAACTGCGCCTCGAGGCTGTGGCGCTCGTCGATGGTGGGCAGCGCCGGCTGCGGCGCGAACAGCCGCTCGTACTCCTGTATCTTGGCCGCCAGCTCGGCCAGGCGCTCGTCGCCCAGGCGCTGCTCCTCGCCCAGCATGTCGCGCTCCTCCTCCAGCTTGCCGCTCCAGTACTCCTCGCACTTGTCGTACTCCGCCTTCATCTGCTCGAGGCTGCTCTCGAGATCCCTGCAAGTATAGTGGCACGTGGTGAACACGACGTCGCGGACAGGCCACGGTTCACGTCCAGACGCATACTCACTTGATGAGGCCGGCCATTTTGTGTTTCTCCTGCTCGTGCCGGCGCTCGGCGTCGCGCAACTCGGCGTCATGCGGCGCGTCGGTCTGCGCGGCGACGTGGACCGCGCGCGCACAGAGCGGCGCGGGCTCGGCGCACTGCAGCACGTCGCCGAGGGCGCGCACACGCTCGCGCACGCGGCGCACGGCGGCGCCCGCGGCCGCGCACGACGCACACGTCGCACACGCCTCACCGTCCGGCTCGCTCATACTTGGAATCTCGTGAACGCTATCAAAGATCTCTCTCAGCTTCGTTACAGCTTCCATGTGGCCCAGAATCCTTTGGTCTATGCTCGCAGGAGACGAGTCACATTCCTGTAAAATAGGTTTATTTTATACTAGCTTCTGCCCGCGGCTTCATCCGCGTGAAACGTGTTATCTTATCCCAAGGGAACATTATACCGGGATAAAAAGCCTATGTGCTGATCCTGACTATAATCTATCTGTTTGCCAAATTTCATCCAGAACCGTTCAGCCGTTCTAGCGTGATTGAGTAACAAACATACATCCACACACACATTCATACAAACTTGACTTTTATAATATTAGTAGATAAGATTCTTACAAACCACTAAAACTGTACTTCAGACAGCAAAACTTTGAATAATACGAAAATATAGTATGTAAACATACAAACGAAAGCTTATTGTTTGGACTTTACTACACGGACAAAATAAGTGTGCACCTGGCGCTGTCACGTCACTCTGACGTTCAATTCTCGCTATTGGTGCATGAGGCGAGGGCCTGCTGCTGGGGCTGCATTCCAGCAAGGTATACAGTCATTTTGACCGAAAATATACCTTTGGGTTTGATTCGGTGTTTCTCCTAAGAATAGCAAGGCGGAGGAACTCATGTCAAACAAATTTATCAAATAAGTAGCATTTCATCCATCTAAGGTCTCACCTCAGAACGTTCATGCGCCAGGAGCGAGTCGAGCTCGGTAGAGAGGTCACCACCGAGCGGGGGCGGCCGCGCGGCCGAGCAGCGTGCTTGCTCCTCCAGCGCGGCGCACAGCTCGTCGTTCCGGTCGCGCAGCAGCTGGTTTTCGCGCCGCAACTCGTCCAGACGCGCCGCGTGCTCGGCCGGCGCCGGCACGCACGCCGTCTCTGCCGCCGCCCGCGCCGCGCGCAGCTCCCCCACCAGCCGCGCGCGCTCGCGCTCCGCCTCGCCGCAGCGCTGCTCCGCGGCCGCCGCGCGCGCTTCTAGCTCCAGTGCGCGCGCGCGCAGGCTGCTGCCCTCCCCGCGCAGGCGCGCCTCCACGTCCGCGCGCCGCGCCACCTCGGCCTCCAGCCGCGCCCGCTCCGCCACCGCGCGCTCCCTCTCGGCTGCGGTCTCTGCGGCGGTCTGGCGCGTAGTTTCAGCATGACGAGCCTCAGCACGTCGGAGGCTCGCTTTTAACTCGGCCTCGATGCGCGCGTGGCTTTCGTCCACCTCTTGCGCCAGGAGCCTGGCGTGTCTGTTGGCTTCGGCGACGTCACTGCGGAGCTTGTCGCGCTCGGCGGCGGCCAGTTCGGCGCGGCGCCGCGCCAGCTCCAGGCGCAGGCGGGTGAGCGCCAGCGCGGCCAGCAGCAGCAGCGCCCGTGCGTCCCGCTCGCCCGGCGGCTCGGCCAGCGCGCGCAGCTCCTCATCAAGCGCGCGCTCGAGTTCGGGCGGGCGCAGTGCTACAGCGCCGAAGCCGAGCTCGGCCAGCAGGCGGCGCGGCTGCTGTACGCCGGCGCGCTCCCACGCCTCCAGCACCAGCTCGCTGGGCAGTCCGGCCGCAGCCTCGTCGTCGGCCACGTCGCTGACGGCGTCACCGATGCTCGCGCTCGCCCGCACTTCGCGCGTGGCTTCTTCCATCGTAGTAGTGAGTGATGCATTTAACCGATCGAAGAAGTCACCGACGGTCGTATCTGTGGATCCAGCATCATCGAATATCCGCTCTACGAGACGGCGGTCGATGCCCTCCATGTTGAGACCGCGGCACAGCGCTAGCGCCTCGTCGCGATCGATGCGGCGGTCGTGCTCGAAGGTCTCGGGCGCGGACTCGTGCTGGCCGCCGTCCAGACCGATGCTGTCTTCGCGGCTCTCCATCGCGGATGCGCTACGTCTGCACCTCATGCGCTGCCTCGCTCTCTTGTCGTCGGTGTCGAGGCGGGAGGCGGAAGAGGAGCGCGGGCTCGCGGGCTCTTCTGCCGCGGCTCCTGAACGAGGAGGTCTTGATCGACGACCATATTTCTTGGAGCCAAACACAAATTTTGGAGCCACTTCGCGACCCGAAGAGTCGTCGTCACTGTGATGCGGTGGCGGGTCGGGCTGCAGCAGAGGCTCCGGCGTAATAGGCAAGGCTCGTGCGGGGTCGCCGCCTGATCCCCCCAGCACGGCTAGCAGCCCGTTCCGGAACTGTGCGAACGTGACGCGGTCAGAGCGTCGTTCGAATAGCGTGTTCACGAGGGCTGCTCCGCGATCCTCAAGCTGCAATGCGTCACAAAGTTTATGAACTGCTGATCTGTCTAAGGCTTCCTCGTTATCTACGTCGAACGTTTTGAACACAGTATACAGTTGTTTTTCATAGTGGTTCATGGACGCGTCGTCCATATCTAGATGCTAGGTTTTAAGCCTCTACAACCGTTGATGTGATTAAACCATACGTCCACATTAAATTAGTATAAATAATGCAATTTAAATTGAAAATAAGGCTGTATCAATATCAACACCATAATTTGTGTGAATCGTGACTTTGTCAAGTGTCATGTCAAAGTCAAATCGAAGCTGTCATTTGCCAAAACAATAAAAGTTGTTCGTTTAGAAATTCAATTAAGCATAGTCAAAATTCAATGTGAACAAGATTATTTCTGGTTCAAGATCAAGGTATATTTCATGGTTTATTCCTTAGGTATATTCAAAAAAAAAAATGAAGACAGAAAACACGTGTAGACTTGTGGATGTCGGAATTATGCACCCAAAAACAATCGGAATTCACCACATTTCTTGGGGTGGGCAAGGGTCAAATAGTAATCTTTGGGTCAAAAGGCGTATCAGCTATATAATCTGTGGTCAGGTCAAGTTCAATCCTGAATCTGACAGTCAGGATTGTCGGCTTAGGGTATATGTTCTGTGGTGATTGTTGTTGGCTGTCAATCTAATCTATGGTTGTTTGTTTTCATCAGAGGTTTTTATGTTTTGTGGTTTGTTTGTTTTAATGTTTATTGTTTACTCACTTTTCTTTTCATCAAGCACAGAACATTAAAATTACTGTTTAAAATTTTCAATAGAGAGATATATAAACGGATTCTGATTTTATAAGACTGCGCTCTGGGACTGGATGCATTCAGGGAAATAGGGAATGCAACACATACCCTGATTTAAAGTGAAGTGATTGATCAGTTTGTTGTAATCTGAATCTACAATACCTACCACCTACTAATACATTCATCAGGTAAATTTTAAGCTTTTTCTATACAAAAAAAACACACACTATTTCTATTTAAATGTAATAGCAGAACGTTTCTAAGCTGTTAGAAACGTTCTGCTATTATATTTATGAGTATCACAAATTACAATAAGTTAATAGACAATGCACGTCAGTGGTACGTACTTGAACTGTCCCTAATGCAGTGAAAACTGTTTCACGGTCGTTCAATAAAAAAACAGAAAAATATATAAATTATTTACATTTTCAGAAAAAGATACAATGCCGAATAAAACCACTATAGACGAAAGCAATAATAAATATTACCAATTAGGAGAACACCAATATGACCACCTTGAAGGTAAAGTATCAAAATCCACTCCAAGGTTTGTTGATACAGTTCTGACAATCTCAAGTATTTTGCTCATTGTATTAGTCACTGCTGCTACTTGTGCTTCATTGTACCATGTGTGGCACAGAGGTGGCAAGCTCCGCGGGAACTCGATACAGATGGACTATGTTGTGATCAAACATTTGATACAGGAAAGTGACATTGTATCTCGAGCTGCCCCTCCCAAAGTAATTTCCTGCTACTACAATTTCCCTAGCGAGCATGCTACTAATCAGTTGATGCCGTCTGATATTCACCCAAACCTGTGTACACATATAAATATGGCTTTTGCTCGAGTGGTGAAGAATGAGATCCAACTAGAAGACCACCAGTACAGAACATTACTTGAAATAGTCAAACTAAAGCGTAAAAACCCTGACCTTAAAATACTGCTGTCGGTTGGAGGTGCCAAAAATGATAATGGCTTTCCAGATATGGTATTAGATCACAAATCAAGGAAAGTTTTCATAAAATCCATTAAGAGTTTATTGAGAAATTACTCCCTGGATGGGATAGACCTCGACTGGGAATTTCCAGCCTTGCACAATGTAGCAGCTGGTGGTCGTGAAAGACAACACTTCTCACAATTGCTTCGAGAGATTCGTATGGAGTACATTAGGGAAAAGAGAGACTATCTGCTAACCGTAGCTGCAGCAGCCCCACAGACCATAGTCGATGTCTCATATGATGTAGACCAACTGAATGAGTATCTTGACTTTGTGAATATCATGACATATGATTTTCATTTCTACACTAAGTACACTCCTTTCACTGGCTTTAATTCGCCGCTGTATCAGCGTAGCACAGAACAGCTGTACCTGGCCACTCTGAACATCAACTACACAGTTCACATGTACTTGGATAAGGGGCTGGATCGTAGTAAAATTGTTGTTGGTATACCCACATATGGGCACACATTCACTTTGGTCAATGCCAACAACCATTATGTGAATAGTCCAGCATCTGGCTTTGGATCCCTTGGCTCTTTAGGTTTTGTGAACTATCCTGATGTGTGCTTATTTGTAAGCAACACGAGCAATGTTAACATAACAGAAGACAATGAAGCTAAAGTACCTTACTTGTACACTGACAAGGAATGGGTCTCTTATGAAGGCACCCAAAGTGTTATGGAGAAAGCGAAATTCATTGTTGAAAATCAGTTAGGAGGAGCTATGATATATTCCCTGAACGCCGACGACTACGAGGGTGCGTGTCGCGGAGAGCAGGCGGGGGCCGCCGGGGGCTTCCCGCTGTCCGTCACAGTGAGCAACGCACTCAAGAATTGTATCAGTTCGTCTGAAGCTGAAGGAAATTTGTTAGAGTAGTCATAAGTAGTGGTAAGGTAAGCCGTAACAGGCTTTACAGATTCCAAACTCACATTAGATTTAATTATTTTTAATTTAAGCAATTATTGTAGAGAGTTACCTGTTTCTTCCTTGTCACGTAAGTTATTTTGTACATGGTGCAGGTTTTCATAATTCGTGTGAACTCCTGCAAGCGACACTGGCACACTATGAGCGTAGGTCTGGCGGCCGCCGGCGCCCACGCGGGCTAGCGGCGACGGGCCGAGCGGAGCGCGGCCGCGGCGGCACTGGGCGCCGGCCGCCGCCCGCGCTCCGCCAGCCAGCTGCTCATCCATACAGAACCGCACGCGCCGCATACATTATGCTTCTAATTAACTTTTACAGTTGGAAAAAATGTAAGAGTGTTGCCTTACAGTTTGAATTACGACGAGCTTTCCACTCCACTGACTGCGCATAGGACGCGTACTTTTCCGGTACGCTTGCGATAGTCACGCAGGCTCCAGATCGATACCTATATAATTATGAGCTCGACTATGTACATTACTACATCGACGATATAGTCTGTGTTACGATCTTAAGGGTTCTTTATCTTTATGAAAGCCACGGAGTCCAAGATGTGGTCGCGCGGCGTGTTCACGTTCAGCACTCAGCGCATGCTTAGCTGGATAAGTCATGATGTCGGACGCAGAACATCAGCACAATCATGATTGTTTTATTGCATAGATATGCATTATAAGTTTGTTATTGTCCGGTATTTTATAGGTATTTTATACCTAGTCTAAGTTGAGCGGGTAGGTAGATACTATGATATTGCGGCTGTGATATAGGGACGAAATGCTAAAATGAATAGAGGTGCCTAGTAGCTTCGTATTATTAGTATAATTACTTATATGTATTAAATTATTTTAAGTATGTGGTTGAGTAGATACCTACCTGCTTAATTATTAAATTCGATTTAACGGAAACGATGTAATCAACTACATTGTAGGTAAACCTAAGTAAATGTATATATGGTGTTAATAAAATATTTACCTGGGTATAATAAGGATTGGTAAGTATCCAATTATTAGCTGTAGGCTGTAGCGTAAATATCATGCACGTGGTATTGACACGTGCATGTGCATTATGGTTCCCTGGTAAGAGCTAGACGGCAGGTTAGAGTCACGCGAGAGTCGGCTTGTTCTGATTCCTTGAGAAGACGGTTTTAATTTCCTTCGATCAGCGTCTGCTGTCCCAGTAGTCCCCGACCGATGGGATGCACTTTGGGGCTAGAGCTTGGTACCTATATTTTAAAGAATCAAGCTATGAAGTCTGAAGTAGGAACTTGCTAGCCGCCTGCCGCCTGCCGCCTGGTGGGTGACGCAAACTAGCGATGCGGTTGACATTGAGTACCATATTTGTGCATGTCATTATGTGGGTGTAAAGGTACGTCTGTGATTTGATTGCCTTCAAATAATGTTACCAATATGTCGATGTTATTGAAAATTGATTTATTTTGTTAATAAATATTTATAAAATTGTTGGTTTCTCTTTTTAACCACCTACACATTTGAACTAGTAGTCCCCCCTAGTTACGTAGTAACTATTGAGTAGGTAATCTGTGCCCCTAGCTCCTTACAATATGACGAAACTGTTGGCGCTGTGGTTGAGCGATCGGCTGCTCTTGGTGTCGCAAGTTCGATTCCCGCACGGAACAAATATTTGTATGGATAGTTACCTATCCCAGATCTGGTTGTTTTTTTATGTGTTGTTCGCGACGGAACGTCACCAAAAAGATAATGAAAATAGTTTTAAGTTAACTTAAAATTAATGTCCGCGAGACCCACCTGGGATCGCGGGCGCATGTAGTGCGGAGGGCATTCAGCCAACGCGCTATTCCTGAACACTTTTTTCTTAGTCAATATTATTTATTCTGTGTCAATATTCCATAGAAACATGATTTTAGTGTTTATTTTATGTACTTGATCTAGAATCGGTAAATAATCAAAGATGTAAATTAGTTGAGACAATACGTTTGTACGAGCCAATTTTGTAAATTTTCTTCTAACATTTTCTCAGACCGGCACTTTCTAGTGCGCTAGGTGCCTGAAAGTTATAGATGTACTTTCTGAAGTAGGTACTACCTTTCGATAGCCTGCTAGCATGTCTACCAAGACGTCTTTGTAAGGTGTAAACAAAGGCTGGTTATCCGATTAAATTGAATGACTACGAAAAAGCCCCTCCGGAGCAACTGGACAGATTCGCAACTGGACAGATTCTCAGCTGGACAGTTTCTCAACTGGACAGATTATCAACTGGACAGAACGTGTACAATCCATGACAAAATTGAAATAGATGACTAGGGAATATAGACATTATGGAAAAGTGGTCCAGATAGGAAAGTGGACGATTTGCTCCGAGAGCAAGGGCTGACTCTTTTCAAAGCGACAAGATTGAAGATATTGAAATACCTGAATGTCTAGTTAAAGACTTCTTTATATATGATGATGGTCGTGCAGATAAAATAATTGTGTTTGGCAGTCAAGCAGCAAGAGATTTAATAAAAATAACAGATATATGTTATGGGGATGGTAACTACATTCAAAATTGCACCGATTCCGATTTACCAGCTTTTCTCGCTTCATGTTGACATAACCAAGTGTACCGATTATGTTAACTTTGTACCAGTACTGTTTATTCTGTTACCAAATAAGTCACAGGAATCGTATACACGAATGTTTAGAAAAAAAATATATCATAAACCTCAATATCATTTTTGAAGACCTATCCATAGATACCCCCATCCATAGATAACATGGGTTTGATGAAAAAAAAAAAAAAAAAAATGAAGTTTTTATTTAATATTATATTAATTAGTTACCAAAAAAATCTCAATACAACAGATTATAAGACAGGTCTTCTTCTATTTTCGTGTCTTTGTGTTATATAGATTTTCCTTGAATAAACACTTTTTTATATTTAATACCTATGATTCATTGTGTAACTTATTTTTTTCTCGACTATACTCTGTCCAGTTGCGAAACTGTCCAGCTGAGAATCTGTCCAGTTGCGAATCTGTCCAGTTGCTCCGGAGGGAAAAAGCGACGGATTCATACATATCGATGACCTTCTTAACTTTCACGCACTATTTTTTTATGTGGCGCACATTCACAGCAGATTACGCACACGTTCCATTCATATCACTCTAGGAGCCACTTTCTTGCTGGGGTAACGTTCACTAAAATTTGTTTATATGATATGAGACGCACCCATCAAAAGCACGTACGTAGAGTACTGCGCAACCTCGACGTGAATAAGGCAGGCTAACGACCCCGACAGTATACCAGCAATTGTTCTTAGAACCTGTGCGCCTCAATTGTCGCCGATCATGACACGCCTGTTTCGCCTTCCGTATGAGACTGGAAAGGTGCCGAATGCTTGGAAGCAAGCCAACTTACGGCCCGAGCCCAGTCAGTCGAGCTGACCCGGCCAACTACAGACCCATATCTGTAACGTCCATACTCTGTAAGAATAAGGAACGTGGTTTTTAATAGTAAGCGCCTGACTCCTGGCATACCTAGGGCTAACGACATCCTTAGTGACCACTAAAACGGCTTCCGCCAAAATCGGACTAATTCTGCAGGGAATCAGGATCTTCTAGCGTATGGCATTCACATCTGGAGTGAGGCCGTAGAGGCACAGGGAAGCGCTTGTCGTCTCCCTCGACATCTCGAAGGCTTATTGATAGGGTCTGCCACGAAAGCCTTATTGGTAAGCTTCCTTCTTTCGGTCTGCCCGATTGGATTGCAGATTTTCTTGAGGGATCGGTCCGTTCAAGTAGTTATCGATGGCTGCTCGTCGGTCGTCGGACCAATTGGATATTAATGCCTGGGTCCCTCAGGGGTCGTTACCTACTCTGAACGAAATTATTCTTGCAGACTATTTGGGTAAGCAGACGACAGCACTGTTGCTGAGAGATAAATGCCCAACGCACGGGTTACTGGGCCTCGGCTCCGGTGTCTCCGTGAGGTCATGGTGGAGCGTTTAACTTGTCCTTGGAGGCAGTGTCCGAATGAGGCGATGCCAATCTGCAGCCTAATTTTGTAAGTAAAATCGGCAAAGGAAACAATCTGTTTCTTTCCCAAAATGACTTTTCGCGATTCGGAAAGTCGTTTTTGGGCAAGAAACAGATCTTTCCGAGGTGTAACCGGGCCGATAACGGATCATTTTGAGCTTCTTGGCATAACGTTGACATCGACTCTCAATTATGGCCCTTATATTAAGGGAAAGGCTCAACAGGCTGCCAAAAAGTTGGGGATCCTTGCGAAGGTGAGACGGTACTTACTTCACGCCAGAACAGCTAACTACTTATGTTGTATCAAGCGAAAGTTCGATCTTGCTTGGAGATCAGCAGCCGTATTGCGTAAGTGCGCAAAGAATTAAAACTCTATCCAACCGACCAATCACATGCGAGATGAATGACGATGTCGATTTCCGTTTTTGTGATTGGTCGGTTGGATAAGAGTTTAAACTCTTTGCGCACTTACGCAATACGACTGCTGTTCTCATCTCTGGGACGGATTTGCCAAATACCAGCTTGATGCACTATAGAGTCGATCGAAAAACAGGTCAAGATGTGTTTCCCAATCGCTACAACCTCGGTAACTATCGGGAAACAGACTCCGGCAGAGAATTGCACTCCTTAGCTGTACCTACGCATAACGAAAGTATTTCAAAAACGTTTAGTGCGTATGGGTGGGATGTCCACCATGTACCGATGGCGCATCGCCGTAGGTACATCGCCTACCTACGTCTTGTAGCCCGTTAATGAAACACACTCCGCGAAATGCAACAGATCAAAAACCGATAAGCTGGCAACATGACGATGATGTTTATGGCTCTGGAGCTTTGAGTCAACAAGTGCCTCATTGCCAATGTGCCTCGTGGCCAGTTTTTCGATCGACTCTATAGTGCTTCGCCTCGGGGTCAAGTCAAGAGTGAATAGATTACTTCTAAGCAAGCGTTGACCACAATCATCATCGCTTACTATCAGCTGAGATAGTGGTCAAGCGCGAGCCTAGTTAACTATATTTTTTTTTAAATGCAAGGGTGAAAGAGACAGATCTTATTGGGCCGTACTGTGGTGCACACGACGATGCTAGGAACACCAGTATAAAAACAACATAATTGTAATAAAAGACTAGTTAAAAATAGACAGGAAGCTCTTTTAATATGGCACTACCTTAAAGTACCTACGCATAGTTCACATTACATTATATTTCGTCGAAGGCATCGCTGCAGTGATCAGGACTTGTCTGCTGAACATCACGCCGTTGATGGCATGCTATCGTATTTAGCACGTCATGTTTGAATAAAGCGCAAACTAATAAAATATAATTATAATCTGTTCAGTTTGTTCAGAATACGGCCCCGTCATAGTTACTGTTCTCTATTCTTATCAAATAAGCTGCCAGTACCGTAATTATAAATAATAAGACATACAAAACTGAGAACGAAAGCACCTATTGGTACAACAACACATAATCATAATACACGGTGTACCTTTATTCGATCTTAATTAATACAAATTGTGTAATTGCATCTGAAAACTCAAGTGACGGTCAGCAACGAAAGACAGCATTTTAATTTTTGTAAATTTTATATTCACATTAAATTACTATCAAATGGAACTGAAAAGTAAGTATCATCAATGTGGAATTTATAGAAATAAGTGTGACAACAGCACTGTCAACTTGTTTTCGTTGCTAACCGTAACCAAACCAGAGTATCAGTGGTGTTGTCAGTTGTGTGGACTGTGGCCAGCTCATGTTATCATGCACCTACTTTATGTTTATTATTGTTACAAATTAGTGCCTTCTATAAAGAATACTTAAAACTAAAAGTCTCTAAACTTATAATATGGCTGTACGTGTCAATGCGGGGGGAGCCCCTCGCCCTCAGCTCTCAGCCCCAAGACAGCTGAACTGAGAGCGCAACAAGAAACAAGCTTTGCTTAGTTTGTGGCTCACTTATTTAAACTTATCTAACTTTTCTGGTTCTTTGCGTTGAGGCTACTAACTTAATGATCTGACTCGCATCATAAGGTGCGTGCATATACAGGTTTTTTCGATTTTATCGATCAGTACATCATCACTTTTTGAGCTATTGATCGGAAAAAGGATCCTCAGTGACTGTAATATTTACTCAATCAAATCGGTAGGCAACCTTTCTGGGGTTCTTTGAATGATGTGGAGAATCATGATTTAACTTCTATCCTCCAGTATGAGCATTCTGAATGGCATTATTGGTTTTCAATAATAACTGTGTGCGCAAGGCCATGCTCCTTTCCCAAATTACAGGATTTACATTTATGCCTAAATCTGAATTCAGTGATACCAGTAGCGAGTGACACTTAAAAACCAAACAAAATAACTTAGCTATAGTAGAAATAACATTTAATGTATTCCTAAGTTCCATAATTTTAGAATAAAAAGTCCTTCTTTAGTAAATAAAACATAAGAGAGCTAAATATTTAAATTCAGAGTATTTTTCATAAATGCAAAATAAATATATATAGTATTTGACAGTCGAAACATAACTATATAAGTAGATATTGATATGCAGAAAGGTTTTTGAGATGGGGACATGGGATATGATTAGCAATACCTCATTTGCAAATGAGGCGTGTTGTTGACTTCATCTGCAATGCATAGAACATTTTTTAAATAAATATTTGTAATTTAACAGTTTGTTATTTTTTATACTTAGGGTCAGATTTTTCAATTTTAAGTTTCTTTATAATTTTGTCTCAAAATCTAAGAGATTCGGTTTTCGGCCTGAAGTCCCATCTCAAAAATTCATCATATAAATTTACAGAATAAACATTTTATCAGAGTTTGTTTTAGAGCTGTGCTAGCTGCGGCAATAGAAGAATTACATTAGAGATATAAACTCCATACCTTGAGTGGTATACTATGGCTGAATAAAGAAATTTTATTCCGTTTAGTCTAAAAACTCTCCATGCAGGTGTAAGGGCATACAAATATTTCAAAATGAGTGTTGCATGGTGATTATTACTGAATGATATCAAATAGATGGTAACGGAATTATTACAACCAAGATTATTTTTTCCACCAAATACTTTTTTTTTCTATTAATTTGTTCACTATATCTCCTGATGGAAGCAAAGTCCTTTGAATGTTTGGAAACATAATGACTTGGTACTTTATACAGCATCATCACACATCATGTTGTTTGCACCACATATCATCCAGTTCCATTATTGGCAATTAACCCCTTGTTTGCTGTAACGCAGATCTATGCGAGACAATGGCTTTTTAATTGTGATTCTGATTAATTCTGATTCAGGAAATACAGGCTTTTAATATGTATAATTTTGTTTTAGGAATGTTATATTTCGCAATATTGATTGTGAAGCACCATGTCTCACAAACATGCAGGAAGCATGGCAGCTCCTGCAGCTAATGTGGTCAGGAGTCTGACGCACATTACTCCATGACACCACAATCTGCACTAACTTACACTATAAACCTGTTTTACCTAACATTGTAGATTTCACACAAAATGTAAATTCATTCGTATCACAAACTATAGGTATATAATACTCTATACTTTTCTATCCATATGATAAAATTATGTATAATTGTTGAGTATCTAAATATTAGGATATGGCAACTTAACAACAACTTATTGTCTAGTGGAATACTCTATGATCTAATGGCTGGTGAGTGGTGTTGTGCTCACAACACAACACAGGCGCTGCAGCCCACGCGCCGCAGCACGTCTCCGCCGCATACTTCACCACAATGTTAGTAGACTACGACTTGTTCAGTGCAATGGCATGGCCCGGCAAGGCTTATAATGCAAGAAGCTGATATGTTCTTATTGTTAACTATGCCAAGCCAACTACAGTCATGCACACCTATCATCATTCATCTGTAGCACATGTTGCACTTCTGCTATGAAATGGACATCACAATAACTTATTCAAACTAATGCATTTGTATTAGTTTCAAATTCACATAACATGTTTACAACCTATCTGGATGCAACTTGTACTTGTGTTGTCAGTTGAGTATACAATCATCTCAGCAGCATCAATGCACCCTTTGCTGGGTGGAAAGCTTACATTTACCCTTTTATAAACAAACTTGTACCTATATTGCTTAGCTTGCTAAAACCACCCTGAACCGTTAATTATTATCGTCTACAGTCAAAGTACATATTAAACTACAATCTAATTAGTCAATAAATCATAGCAGGACGGTTCTGTCAACACATCTGATCAATTATATCATAAAAGCAGCAACATTTTGATATGTGTAAGACTACCACACCCACAATTTTCTAAGAAATACATGGCATTTGATATGAATCTAGTCAATACTTGCCTACTTACTGGCAACCCAACCCAGTGCCAGTTTTAAGATTATTAGTTATCAGGGAAGACAAGGCCGTGTGCAGTACGTACATGGAAATAATTTAGGATTTAGAAAAAAGTTAGTGGGCGCCAAAGTTGTTACATGCATTCTAGTGTGGGGTGTGAACAGCACAGTGTTACGTCTGCAACCAGTGGAACATCAGGCTGTGCACGGTGGGGTAGTCCAGCTCGGCGTTGGGCGAGCTCAGCAGCTCGCGCAGGCTCAGCGGCGCCTCGGCCGCCAACGGCGCGTCTGCCAGCTCGGCTGCCGATTGCGCCGAATTGTCGTCGGAGGCGCAGTCGGACGCGGGCGCGCGCTCCCGCCACTTGTCGTCGTAGCTGAGGTCGCACAGCGTGGGGGGCTCGTCGCCGTCACTGTACTCCTCGTCCAGGGTGAGCGCGCGCGACTTGGAGCGCGCCGCATCGCCGTCCGCACTGTCCCGGCCACCGCCACTCCCGCCGCCCTCGTGTTGCCGACGTGCGTTCTTTAGCGCTCTATATCGACGAGATCGTTCCCGCTGCAGTCTTCTTTTTCTCTCGTCTGCCCGTTCCAACTCCTCAGGAGTTTTCTTTAGCGAGTTCTTACCAAAAAAATATCGCATGAACGACTCGTCACAGTTCCGTTTTGATAGATAGTTCGCCATTAGTTTGTAGTAGTATTGGTTATCCATGTCAGTTTTATGTTCCAGAGCTAAATATTTCACTTTTACGTCACAAAACAATAATTTTATGCAGATATTTTCGAAATTGCGAAATAAAAATAATGAGAACGCGACAATCGCTGACGTGACGTCACTGTGTCACTGACATTCAGTGTTGCCAGGGCCCTTAAGTCAAAAGTTACGTTTTAATTCCTGAAATGTTACATTTCTGCTGCAAAAGTTACATTTTATTTTTAATTTAGTTTTATTTTATTTCGGAGGCAAATTGATGTTAGCAAATTGGCGGAATATAAAGGAATCTATTATGTCTAATGGTGTATTTAATCTATACCAATATTATAAAGAGGAAAGATTTTATTGTTTGTTTGTTTGTACCGAATAGGCTCCGAAACTACTGGACCGATTTTAAAAATTCTGTCACCTATGGAAAGCTACATTATGCCCGAGTAACATAGGCTATAATTGTGACGGGAGCGAAGCCACGGGGGTCAGCTAGTATTATGATAAAACAGACTCTAGTTTATAATAGTAATAATCTTTGCTCTAGTTTCATTTGCTGGCAGCGCCATCTTCATAGTTGTTACTATCTATCTAGTCTAGCACCTAAGTCACCTAACTTATTTTATTACTTTGAACCAAACCCACGAGAGGTGTTGCATCTTTTAGTTTTACATTGAACTAACTACTAATATTCGATATGTATAGAACCCTCTTATCGTAATATTTACCATAAGTTCTTAAGAGAGCTGTAAATAAAGGGCAAAATCGCCTCAATGCAAAAATAAAATAAAAAAAACTTAAAAAAACTTTCACTATCGACGATGATCTACTACATCTATATCTACATCTACATCTCTCTTTATTGTGTATACTTTTGGGATTAAAAAATAGCATATGTCACTCAGGAATAATGTAGCTTTCTATTGGTGAAAGAATGATTAAAATCGGTCCAGTAGTTTGTAGTACTTGTGAATCGCTTTCATTAAGTTTTGTTCTATACTTTTTAAATTTTCTTTTTTTCTAAAATCACAAAACATGACAATTACACAGGCTTATTAGATTAAGACGAAAACTAAAAAAATATTGTTTAAATATATAGCGAATTGCGACTGGAATAGCGACAAAAAAAACATCAAATCCACCAACCAGCCAACCTAGCATTAATTTTTTATATAATAATCGTAGAGGTTTAAATCCACACTTTCTACAGAAATTTTACTTGCTTGCACTTGCAATTTTACTGGCTTAAGATATTTTTATTTTATGATGCAAACTTAGAATATATAGTTACTTATTAATACATTAAAGATAGGCACTAGAATCTCGATAATTTTGAAACTTTAACGCTAATTACGTATCAAACAATAAATGTAGGTAAACACTCGAACTTCTAATACGAAACCGCGCGAACTCGTAAAGTAGTAAACGTACGCGCACACGCTCAAGCAAAATCCAGTTTTAATTAATGGAGAATATGTATCATTTTGTCATGGCGCGTTTCATTCAGAGCCATCTTTGAATATGATATGGAGTGAAATACTTTCTAGACGCGCCAGTTTTAAGTGCGTTCCATTTGGATGCGTTCGTAAACTGTTTGAAATAAAAATCTAGTACTAAAAACCTCGTTGGTCTCAAAAGTTACGAAAATTGCCTTAAATATAAAAATTACTTACATGTTACGTGAGAGGGTCAAAAGTTACGAAAAATGTAAGAAATGTAACCTTCTGGCAACGCTGCTGACATTTCAATGCGTTTTGAAACGTAGTTCTACATACTCTTTGGCGTTTTGTTCGTTGTTGATTGTTAACAAAGATTTACATCATCTACGCATCTACGTTTTAAAAGTTTCAATAGTTTCATGCAGATGTAATACCCTGTAAAGCGGGGAGAGAAGCTAGGCTATGTTTTGGTGGGAATCGCTGTTGGTGAGAACATCATTACCTATAAAATGCCAAAAATACCTTCTGCTGTACTCCTGGCGGAGTACCTTAAAAAGCAGAGCCCTAGCCAGTACGAGTCATCCACGTCCCCGTCGTTCTCATTCCTTTTTTTTTCCGGGTTTGAAAATCCTCATTGGATGTCCTCCGCCCTGGGGCGGGCGGGGGGTCTGTCAGACTCGTACTGACTAAAAACCACCTCGGTGTTCCATCTCACACCTACGCTGGGGGTCGCGGGAACAACGATACTTCCACAACCGCCGGCTAGTACCGGCCCGCGTCTGCGGGCCACGACCTCGGGTTGGGGGGGGGAGTGAGGTGTTGGCTTCCCCCCCGCTACGTCTAAGTGGGGCGCGCGTGGAACACTACGCGCCACTACCTCGGGTCCTGATGTGTGGGACGCGACGGACGTCCCCGAATCCGTCGCCCCTGGACCCATTTAGGGGGGCTGGAAGAGCGCGTTGTCCGCCCTCCGCCGACGCCTCGCGTCTGCTGCGGATCGGGTTAGCGGATGAAATCTCCCTCTCTCTCTCCACAGCCTCCTTCTGCGAGACGATTGTTTCGCAGAAGGATGTCACCGCGTCCCAGGACACCTCGCTGCCGACCATAGCACGGCAGCACGTCGGCACGGCGTGGCTCCTCCCAAGCGGCACACTCTGCCAGCGTATGCCGCGCCGTATCCTCTCGGCAGTCGACGCAGTGCTGACACCGGGCGTCCGGCTCCCTGTTTATGCGACACAGGTACTTCACGAAGCAACTATGCCCCGAGAGCACCTGCGTTACCCGAAACGACAGGGAGCCGTCCCTTCTCTCGAGCCAGCGCTCGAGCTCGAGCACTGGCCGGACCGCCTCGATGGTAAGAGGCCGGCGGTAGGGCGTGAAAGCCTGTTCCGCCATTCCGGAACCAGGACCTCGCGAAGCTGAGACTGACGCAACTTCATATGTCGCTGCATCAGCCCTTCGCCCCGCGCCCGCGCTTCCTCGCGCCACCGATACAGTGACGCGAGTACCTTCGCCTCCAGGTCCCAGGGCGGGCCGCGCGTCAGCCAACCCAAGTTGCAGCTGAGCTAACGGATGCAGGGCGAAGAGCGAATATTCTGCGCCTTTAAACAGAATCGTCTCACTAGGGAGTACACCCGAAATAAAACCGAGCACATCAGAAGGCTCTAAGGCGGCAGCCCCGCTATCGGATTATGGCACAATGGGCTAATCACCCGCTTGCCCGACAATAATTGATTCTTGAAACCGAAACAGATAGAATCCGGACCGATCTTTTACCGACGACTTTTGGAATGAAAAAACGGACACGAATTGCTTATTGGAACGTACGCACGCTTAGCGATGACAGCCGACTAGCCCAAGTAGAAGCAGTAATGCTTAGCTACAACTTACAGATACTAGGTCTAAGTGAAGCACGGAGCACAAAACCAGTGAAGTGAGGAGAAACGGTTTTGGTGAGCTGAGAACGAAACAAAGAACTATCTCACTATCAGTCCAAGCAAATACTGCTGAGATATCAATTGTACGAACCAGAGTATACATGATGAAGGAGCCTAGTAAGAAGAGCTGCTCCAGACAATTCCAATTTAGGAATGGTTAACCTTGACCTAATAGGCACCCCTTCCTCTTAGCCATCACCAAATGGACCTCTACAGAACAGGATGGACTTTCAGTCCGTAAATATACCACGGCCGCATACCCTCGCTCGGACGCGTCACAAAACCCGTGGAGACTCACTCGACACTTACCAGCTGGTAGAAGGAGTCTGGGCAAGGAAAGCCGGTTTACATCCGGAAGTGAGGATACAATCGCAAACCAATCCCTCATCAAATTTTCCGGTAGAGCCTCGTCCCAAGTAATATTGGCTAACCAAAGTTTCTGCAAACACCACTTAGCCAAGAATATGACATAATCTTGATTTTAATAATCCATGATTGTACACATTTTGCATGCCTTACGGTCGTATCACTTGAAACATGTACATACAATAAAACCATTGTATTGTAACAGTGTTTTCTGCAAAAATAAATAATTTGATTTGATTTCTGTGATCCATTCATTGGGATCAAATGTCTGGGCAACAGTTGTCAAAACCAAGTGTTTCGTCCAGGTCTGGGAAATATCCAATTTAACTCGATAGGTGAAGATATCTTGAAGAATCCAAAAGAGCACGAACTATCAAAGATTTACATTTACACTTCGGGCCCCAGACAAATCTGTGCCCCAGATCCTTACAGAGACAGTTGGCACAAGGACTGTCTCTGGCTGTAGTGGAGGAGAGGGAGGCGACTACCTAGTGATCAACACTAGGTAGTCGCCTCCCTCTCCTCCACTACGATGTGAAGCAAAATAAATGAATATTGTTCAATCAATCATTTATTTGTGAAACACAGGTGTTTACATAGGATAACATATTTAAGAGGTGCGCTATGTTTTGTCATAATTATGACATACAAATTTATAAGTGACACATTAGGTGTCATTAGATTTTATGTGACTTAGAAAAATCAAATAATAGTCAGAAGGTAAAAAAAAAATGCATCTTTATTATAATTGGTCGTTCAAAAATTCGTCTACAGTATAATAACATTTGTCAATTAATAATTTAGTAAGAGCTTTTTAAGCTTAAAATTTCATGTTTTTATGTCATTAGGCATTTTATTAAACACTTTAGGTGCCATACCAAAAAATCTTTTTCCCATCAACGATTGGTAGACCTAATCGCTTCAAAGCATTCAAGGCTACTGTCAGTGGGTTGACCAAATCCAAATCCACTCGTAGAGTGGCCACCCGATAGATGCGAGGTAACGCCAAAACCTGAGAGACGTGGGAAAGTACTCTGTGGACGTGGGCGTCCGCCAAAAGCCTCACATTCGCGTAGCGCTTAGTCAAAACTAATTGCGACTCTGAATCTGAATTCAGAAAATGTGAAATATTGTAGAATAACTGAGGAATCTATTAATATAATAGTGATGAACCTACCTAAAGGAACGAAACCACAGGAAGGAGCGAGGGAGATTAGGCAACAGTGGATCACTTTTTAAAAAATGTAATGGGACTCCAAAGTTTATGGCTTAATGATTCAGCTCTGAAAAATCATAATACGAGTGTCTAAGCTTTAAAGAAAAAAACATTAAATGGCGTTTATTAAATAAAATTACAAGATAAAATAAAATGGGAAATAATTCAGTTTGACTCAAGGAACGGGTCACTTTGGATCAATGCATTGGTGAATCAGTGAATCGATTGGGGCAGACTAGATCTATTTAATTAAAATTAGTAAAATACTGCAATTTCCATATTATATATACTTTATAATATTATTATTTAAAGCTGAAGAGTTTGTTTGTTTGTTTGAACTCGCTAATCTCAGGAACTACTGGTTGGAATTTAAAAATTCTTTTTGTGTTGGATATTCCATTGATCGAGGAAGGTTATAGGCTATACAATATCATGCTACGACCAAAAGGAGCGGAGCATAAATGAAAAATGTTGTTTTTGAGAGCTTCCGTTGCGTGCGCTGCGTAAAATCATGTATGCGGTAGGTAGGGTAAAGTAGGTAGGTAGCCAGATGACGGGACTACTTTATACGTTACTTAATATTTGTACCATAAGACAGTCTTTTACATTAAAAATGTCTTAGAAAAATTAACAATCACGCTATATTGAACATAAATATAAGTTTTTTTAAAGCTAAATGCGAGTGTTAAAATAAAGCCTTTTATCCGAGATACGACAATTTTTTTTTCCACTACCTGATGAGCTTACTTAATTACTTTTTTATTACAAATAAATTCTAACAAGACTAAATTTTATGCTATATTGGGCAAACAATCACAAACGTTATAGAAAACGTTAAAGGATCACAAACGTTATAGAAAACGCCCTTGAAGATAAGAAAGTATGTTCTACTGTATTTCAAGACGTGGCGCAAGCGTTTGACAAAGTATGGCATGAAGGCCTTATACATAAATTGAAGAGCCTGTTACCAAAGCACTTTGCAGATATATCAGAGTCCTACGTTCTAAATAGAGTCTTTAGAATAAGACAAGAAGATTCCTACTCAGAACTGAAACAAATAAAAGCTGGCGTACCGAAAGGAAGAGTTTTAGGTCCGGTACTGTACGTACTATACACTTGTTATATTCCTAAATTAGAGCAAAATACGATTGGGACCTTTGCTGATGATACAGCCATAATGGCTGTAGGAACCAGCCATGTAGAAGCAGTAGAAAAGGTTCAAATGGCTGTTAATCTAGTTTATGACTGAACCAAAAAATTGAGGATTAAACTTAATGGATCCAAATCTGTTCACATAGATTTTACCAACAAAAAACATCAGTTTTCTCCAGTTTATATTAATAATAAACAAGTCCCATACGAGAATACAGCCAAATATCTCGGTATGACCCTTGACGCAAAGTTACACTGGAAAACCCAGCTCAAGAAGAAAAAAGAAGCACTCGACCTCCGATATAAAAGAATATATTGGGTGCTTGGAAGAAACTCCATGCTGTCTGTTCAAAATAAATTGTTGCTATACAAACAAGTCCTGATGCCAGTTTGGACTTATGGTTCAAACCGTTCGAGTTAGTGTTTAGTGTTAGTGAATGTTAACAGTGTAACCGTGTAAAGTACAAAAGTGCTACCAAACAAACACAAGAACGAAGTGTATCCGCCTTAATACAGACAATAAGAAAAGTGCTATTGGACACATTCTTAGTAAAGACAATTTAATAGTTTAGGCTATAATTAAATTACTTATTAGTCTATTTATAAGGCTAGATTGTAATTAAATTAGGGTCCATCCATATTGATGAATCCTAGAAAAGGAAAAAAAAATAATTGGGCAAACAAAGGGCTTGGCTTGCATGGAGTAGGATTCTTGATAAAGAAAATCAAAAAAACAAAATATCAAATTCCACAGGGATTTCAGACCGAGTAGCCCTGCTAAAAATAGAAACTGAAGAAAATATATAATAAATTTAATAATGGAATGAATTTAGTAATAGAATAAATTAAATATTAGAATGAATGTAATAATAGAATAAATTAAATAATAGAATAAGTTAAATAATAGAATACAGTTAATGATATAATAAATTAAATAATAGAATCAATTTAATAATTAATTACATATCTAAATACTTTAATTAATAAACAAAAATATGTTATTAGGTGTTCTAACTAATGATGTTTATATGACTTTGTACGGTTCTGAATGTAATAGGCTGTTTTATTAATTACTATGTTATAACTTAACAATTAATGCATGTAATAAAGGTTTATTATTATTATTAATAACAATGATGAAGTAGAAAGAAGGAAAAACATCACATGGAAACAGAAAATAAAAATAAACACATATTTTTTTATATTTTTTTACTAGTTATAGGCTTGCGCTTGACCACTATCTCACCTGATAGAAAGCGATGATGTGGTCGACGGTGAAGCACGCTTGCCTAGAAAAAACCCATTCACTCTTGACTTAATGACCCCTAGATTGTAGCTATCGGGAAACCGACAGGGAACAGACTCCGGCAGGGAATTCTACTCCTTAGCTGTACGAAAATAATAAAACAAACATAACAAAAATTACAGATGCGCTAACACAGGCTTTAAGATTGAAATGGAGATGGGCTGGACACATCTCACGATACTCAGATAATAGATGGACTAAAATAGCTACACAATGGAAGAGTCCAACATCAGGTAAAAGGAAAGTTGGAAGACCTAATAAACGGTGGGCTGATGATTTAATACAAAGTGCAGGGAAAAACTGGATAAGCAAAATCAAAGATAGAGAGCTATGGAATTAGCTGGAGGAGGCCTTTACTCAAAGTGAGATTCATATAGTTTAAATACCTACATAACTAACCTTACTAACGAAAATTAATATAAGCTAAAGTTACAAATATAACTAATAACATTTGCAATGCAAATAAGATATGAAATATAGAAGACTTTAGTTATTATTATTAAGAACTAACAGCAATTTATTAGAATAGGTTACTTCTAGACAAGCGTGCTTCACCGTAGGCCACATCATCGCTTACCATCAGGCGAGGTAGTGGTCAAACCCGAGCCTATCGATAATAAAAAAAAAAAACGGCAAAATAATCACGTTTTTGTATGGGAGCCCCGCCCCAAATATTAATTTTATTCTGTTTTTAGTATTTGTTGTTATAGCGGCAACAGAAATACATCACCTGTGAAAATTTCAACTGTCTAGCTATCGCGGTTCATAAGATACAGCCTGGTGACAGACAGACAGACAGACGGACCGCGGAGTCTTAGTAATAGGGTCCCGTTGGGTACGGAACCCTAAAAAGAAACATTTTAGTATTTCGTTCAGACTAAAAACCACTCACTATATACACTCAACACAATCAACGCACGCTTTTTCGGGAGGTAACAGGTTTCGTATCATTCTGCCGGTTGGGCGGTGGAAAAAGCGCAGGCGTAGCGGCAGAATGCGTCCACCAACTGCCTATTTTGCAATTTAAAAGAAAAAAGTACGTAACTGTCGTACTTTTTTCTTTAAATAGCAAATTGCTTCAACCGAATCGAATTATATTAGAGAAACGCTGCAGATGTGATAAGTAGGTATGGACCAATATCATCATCATTATAAGCCTTTTAATGTTCCCATTGCTGGGACAAAGGCCAAATAAATATCGACGATGAAGTGACAAGAACTCCTAACTGACATTTTTGCGATTTTACTTTTTTTTACGTAGATAGACTTTAAATAATTGTTTGCGTGAGCAGGCAATAGCAGCTAGCTTCATATCTTATTTTTTAACGAGTTATTAATAACTGACAATAACTATTAAGCAAATGTGCATCAATCTACGTAAAAAAAGTAAAATCGCAAAAATGTCAGTTAGGAGTTCTTGTCACTTCATCGTCGATATATAAAAACTAAGTTTTTTATTTTTTTATTTTGATGGACTCCCAAAAATGAAACCACTGTTAATAAAATAAGTAAAACTTTAATAAATAATAGTTTGTATATCAAAAGACAGCGATCTCGGTGCGTTTGACGGCGGCGAGTCCGTCGTCCCACGTGAGCATGGCGTTGAAGGAGAAGTACAGCGCCACGGCCGACAGCATGTGCCACAGGTCGTGCGAGTCGTAGAACTGCAGCACTCGGCACTCATGGTTCAGGTGCCGAGACAGCGCCGGCGTCGTGGCCCTGTGGCACGAGCGAATGAGTGAGCGCAACACAGAGGGACGGAACGCATCTGTTATCTATTCTTAATAAGTACCTACCTACAACTACCGAAGTGTCAATAATGTGTTACATACATGAGTCATTAGCTATTTAATTTATACGGGACAGAAAACAACTCAGGCGCGGGTTTTCACCGCACCATCAAGCACTATGATTGTTCGACGAGCTGTTTTGATTTTTTAAATAAAATCCGTGAGAAAGATTGAATTAATGACAGAAAATCAAAATTATGAATTGAAACACTAATCAATTATTTATTAAGTGTACCACGATAATAATCGTGGAAATGTTTCGTTAGGGAAGTAAATGCATTTTGTTCTGCATCGCGCAATCAAAATATTTCTGCGATTAAGCATTTATACCAGTGTCGAGACTATAACTTCGGTCTTCCCCTGTGTATGCTAGTATTATATTATCTGTGCCCTGAGCAACCTTTACCCACCGACCCGCCTGTCGCGGCTTGATCTAGCGACGCAACCTGCAGCGGCTGCAGGCCTCAGACGCCATCAGTGCACTAGACTCATCACTACACTTGTGTCTCTGTGCCTGTGCACGCTATTAATCTCTCCACGGGTATAGTTAGGCGTCTGAGGCGCCGCACGGTAGCTCGTAAGGAGCCTCCGAAGCGACGGGTGCGGGCCTGCGGGTGTCGGCGGTGCGCGGTGGTGACAAGCTGCGCGTCGCTCGCTTGGAAGAGAAAGTGCCCGGGGAGGGACTTGGGCTGTGTGTTTAATACACAACAACGACAACTTCAAAACTTTTGTCCCACTGTGTCTCACTATCAGCAACTGGATAGGTGTTTCTTTTATTAAGTTATTTTTAAATATTGGAAATCAAATCGATAGGATAGTGTTTACGTACCAATTAGTGCTGCCGGACACGAAGAAGTTGAGGCCGGGCACCCAGGCGGCGGTGGCGAGGGCGAGGTACAGCCACGCGTACCAGCGCAGCCGCTCGCCATGCAGCAGCTTCATGGTGAGGTAGAACACCATGTGCAGCAGCGTGTTGCTCAGCAGCACGAATAGCAGGTGGCCCGCGAAGTCCGCGCTCTGCGTGAACAACCTACAGCACACAAGTCTTTAAATATGAGTAACTTAGTTAGACACGGGCTACTGGGCCTCAGGTCCGTCTCTCCTTGAGGCCATAGTAGAGCGTTTGGGCTTGTCGTTGGAAGCCTCGTTGCGTAAGTGCGCAAAGAGTTTAAACTCTATCCAACCAACCAAATCGGCCAATCACACAAAACGGAAATCCACATCGCGTCATTCATCTCGCATGTGATTGGTCGATTTGGTCGGTTGGATAGAGTTTTAATTCTTTGCGCACTTACGCAATACGACTGCTGTTCTCATCTCTGGGATGGATCAGCCAAATACCAGCTTGATGCACTAGAGTCCATCAAAAAGCGGGCCAAGAGGCTCATCGGCAATGAGACACTGGTCGAGTCAAGACTCCAGAGCCTTAACATTACCGCCGAGTTGCCAGCTTGTCAGTTTTTTATCGGGTACATTTAGGGATAAAAATTTGTGCGATGGAATTGTCTGATCTAATTCCGCCTAGCCCGTTTCATTAAACGTTTTGGAAATACTTTCATTATGCATACAGCTAAGGAGTGGAATTCCCTACCGGAGTTTGTGTTTCCCGATAGCTACAACCTCGGGGACTTTGAAGACTGTAACTCCAACGGTTTGGCTGTAAAACCCATGTGACAGACGACGGACAGACGGACGGACACGTGAGTGACAGCAACAGGGTTCCGTTTGGACACTTCGGGTACGGAACCCTAAAAAATAGTAAATAAACTCGCGCTAAAAGTATTGATAGGGTTCTTTTATATATTAATGGATAAAAGCCAAAAAAACATTTGACATGTTGAAGATCTTACTCTACACCAGCGTCCTAGCGGTAAATTCAAACGCGATAGCCCCTCATAGTAACTTAACTGTCGCAAAATCGTATTGAATTGAATAATCTATATTTAATTGTTTATTGAAGAAACGACACATATTTGGGTGGTACAGAAATCATCTGGCAAACAGCAGTATCGCCGAGCGCAGAGTGCGGCATCATTGCCCAGAGTGTCGCAGTCGAGGTCACACGTACCCGTAGATCGCAAAGCCCCAGTTGACGGCGTTAGCGATGAGCAGCATGACGAGGCGCGCCGTGTACAGCGGCCGCAGCCCGCGCGCCGCCAGCTCGCGCGCCGCCTGCTGCAGGCTCTCCTTCTCTGTGCACACAAGTACCAACCGTTAGCTTCATATATTCAAACACCCGTCTACTCGTAGGGTGCTGATATGATAAAGTACATACATTGTACAGGCGGTGGCTGCCGCCTTATCCGCAAAACTAAGAAAGTAAACTTCATATCGTGCCTAAAAACGGTAGCCAGTTCTCGAGGAAGTGTGTTGAAAAATGATAAATAATATCGAAGAGATAATAAATAAATAAATTGTTTATTAGCATAGTGAAACGGGTTTCACTCTTTTTGTGTAAATTTTGAGCTCCTGAGCTAGATACCAGCGCCCGTGTTAAAATGCAAAACTGAATAAATCCGGCCATCGCAACCTTATCGCAACAGTTAAGTTAAGGTTAAAGTCAAATAATAATAGTGTGTGCCGGAGACTTTACTGACCGAGGCGGAACTGTCCCACGTAGTAGATGCGGAGCGAGAGTAGCAGGAAAGTGAATATGTGCAGCACGGTGAACACGCTCCAGAACAGCGGCCCGCCGCCCAGCACGCCCCACACCACTGCAAATACACAGCCGCGCGCACAGCACTGCTTAAAAAGGTCGTGGTTACACTATTAACGAGTGGAACAAGACATTTGTTCCACTCGTTAACTGCGTTGAAGAAAACGACGTTTTTTGTCCCGACTGTTCACCCCTCGTTCCGCGTCTAGTTTACCAGTCAGGGCAAAGAAAAGTGAAATGAAACAAAAGATATAACAGTTATTGAGATCATCTCGCAACGCCAGCACGTACATAAACATCGCAAGAGCATACCGAGCGCGATAAGCACGCCAAAGGTGACATGCGGCGTGTGTCGCGGTGGCGCGACTGGTAGATCTTCACCATGCTAGCACCGCCAGCCACCAGCACGTACAGTCGGTAATAGCTGTTACCTGACCCACCCTGCCGTTAGCTGACACACTAAAATTTAGACGATTTTGATCCTTCTGCAATTAGCAGTAGATAAGTGTTATTCGATACGTATGAGTTTATCGAACTATAACGACTTGTTCAAGATAGGCAAATATTATAAAATACAGGTACGCCAATTTGATCTATAACACGTAACGTTAGGGTAAGTAAAATAGCATGTTCTAACTACAGTTTATGTCACTATTTAAAACCACATGGAAATACTAAATATCTTTTAAGCAGTCTAGAGAAAAGGTTATTAAATTATACGATGAACCATTCCTGCATTATATTGCTTGGGGATGAAGACTTTAAGAGGACTAATGATTACTATGATATAATTTTTCATATACTTAGGGGGTACTTCAAGCAGTGCAACACACGAACATTACAATTTGTTTGCCAACATATAAGTATCCATTTGATACAAGTTTATTCAACTGTAGAGTGGAGACATTTAATCATCTTGTATATCATAATATATTATAATCATTTTATAAATGACATTCACACGTGCTTTCAAAATTAATTATTTTTGCTTTACGCAGACGACATGAAAATCTTCAAACATATAAACAATGTCGAAGATTGCGACTCGTTGCAACAAGATCTCGAGAGACTAGAAAACTATTGTCAGCTGAATAATCTGGAACTCAATGTATCTAAATGTTACACAAATTACGTTCACTCGCAAGGCCAACATCATATCCCACACATACACTCTAAAGAATGCCCATCTAAAACGAGTAGATTTCATACGAGATTTAGGTGTGATACACGACTCCAAACTTACCTACGAGAAGCACATAGATCACATAGTTAATAAAGCTAACAAAGCTATGGGGTTTTTAAAAAGATCTTGCTCCCAGTTCACGGATGTCAAAATAGTTAAGATTTTGTACTGTTCCTTCGTCCGTAGCTCACTTGAATATTGTTCGCAAGTTTGGAATCCCATGTATGCTGTTTATATCTCAAGATTGGAATCTGTCCAGCGAAACTTTACAAGATACCTGCAGTTCAAGTGTTACACCCGCGATCACAATTACGAGTCGAGATGCAAAAGGTACCATTTACTTCCACTTAGGGAGAGAAGGAGTATATCAGATATCTCCTTACTTATTAAGAGGAAATACGGGCGGAGAGACTTTTGAAAAATAGGTATTTGAAAAAACTATCGCTGTCGCTCTGCGAACTGCGAGCGCGTGGCGCCCGGCCGCCCTATCCATGTGTGTGTAAGTTGACGGTGTGTGCGTGCCTCCGAAACGCTCCCGGCCGCGGCTCGCGCATTTCTTGTAATCGCCCCAGTCACTCGTAACTTTTGTTGTTGTGGATTGTGGACTGATATCCAAGAATATCTGTTATTCTTAACAGCAAATGCAGAAAATCTTTTTTTTTGGACGTGACTAATAATACTGTGGAGCAATTTAATTATGTAATTGCCAAATTTATTGGCGGAAAAAGAGTTAACTTTGCAGGCTCATATCATATCAGACAAGTGGAGCAGTAACTTCATGAAATATCGAAGGCCTATTCATTCACGCATCCAAAAAATAATACAGGGCTGCAGTCCGGGCAAATAAAAAAAAATAGATCAAAAGCAGCGTTCGAAAAAAATCACAGAGATTTTCCGAAAAAGAAAACTGACATATCCCAAAGACGGAACGAGCAAAATAAAAAAAACTACAGAACCTGTTAAAAACTACGGTCGCTTAGAGTTGGAAGAAGATAGAAGAAGATATGCCTTTGGATTTATATAAATTAAAAGAAAAAATATTTCTTGAAAGATTGCTCTCAACTAAGGATGTTCAAAGGAAAATAGTGGGGGCCAAAGCGATAATAGCTTATGGGAAATTGAAAGACTAAAGAGGCTTACGGCATCGAATGTTGGGCGAATATGTAAGATGCGACCGAAAACATTGGTTCGCAAAATTTGAGAAACGTTATTATATAAGAAATTTAAAGGAACTGTGGCTACCAATTATGGCAAGGAAACTGAATCTAAAGCGATCGATCAATTTATCAAGCACACGGGCCTACAGGTATTAGAGTGTGGAATGTTTATCGATGAAAAGAAACCCTTTTTCGCGGCAAGCCTGGATGGTCTGATAGGTCAAGACTCGATAATAGAGGTAAACTGTCCTTACGAAATTGCAAGAATGTCACCTGAAGACGGAATTGAACAAAAATAAATAGATTTAGAACTGTTTTCAAGGATCATCACTAATCGTCTCCGTAGACCACATAGGTACATACGCTGCGGCAGGTTATACAGAAGACCGAAGAGTACAACCTGGCTCTCTGTTTAGCGTTTGTGGAATACCAGAAAGCCTTCGATTTGATCGACACTTGGGCTGTACTGCAGTCTCTCCAACGGTACCAAATTGACTACCAGTACATCGAAGTGTTGAAAAGTGTGTATAAAAAGGCCACCATGTCAGTTCGACTTCAGGATCAGACCTCGGAACCCGTCCTTCTGCAGCGAGGTGTGAGACAGGGAGACGTCATATCTCCGAAACTGTTCACCGCTGCACTGGAGGATGTCTTCAGATTTCTGAACTGGAAAGGGCTAGGCATAAATTTCAATGGCGAATACATCAATCACCTTCAGTTTGCCGACGATATAGTGGTCATGGCGAAGACCATGGAGGACCTCAGTGCAATGCTCGATGACCTCAGTAGAGCTACGTAAAGAGTGGGTCTTAGGATGAACATGGACAAAACCAAGGTGATGTTGAATGCCCATTTTACACTCACTCCAATCAAAGTCGGATACTCTTCACTCGAAGTTGTGGGCGACTATGTCTACCTGGGACAAACGATCCAGTTGGGTAGGGCCAACTTCGAGAAAGAGGTCAACCGTCGAATTCGACTTGGCTGGGCAGTGTTCGAGAAGTTGCGGTATATTCTCGTCCAACTTACCACAGTGTCACAAGTATAGACTTGAGACACAGTGACCAGACCAGTGTGTGTTGCCAGACATATGGTTCTGAGACATGGTCGCTTACAATGGGCCTCATCAGAAAGCTTACAGTCACCCAAAGGGCAATGGAGAGGGATATGCATGGAGTTTCCTTGCGTGGTCGAATCAGAAATGTAGAGATCCGCAAGAGAACCAGGGTTACCGACATAGCCCGAAGAATTACCAAACTTAAGTAGCAGTGGGCAAGGCACATTGCTCGCAGAACGTATGACCAATAGGGCAGAAAGGTTCTGGAGTGGCGACCGCGAATCGGAAGACGTTGCGTTGGAAGGCCTCCCACCAGGTGGACCGATGACTTGGTGAAGGTTCCGGGGATCCACTGGATGCGAGACGCACGGGACCGATCAATGTGGTGACGTTTGGGGGAGGCCTGTGACCAGCAGTGGACGTCTTTCGGCTGATATGATGACGATGATGATGATGTTATAGATTTATGTACGTTTAAAGGCAAAATGTTACAATTAAAACAGAATCAAAATTACTTCTACTAAGTACAAGGCCAACTACACATAACTCGTCGAAATTTCTGTTATTTTATTTTATGGAGTCCCAAAAGCTTTTATTTTTCAAAATATTAAGAGGGACAATGCATTATGGCAAAAAATGGAACCATTAATAGAAAAGTTCTACCACATTAGTGGCAAGCCTAAGGCATTAGCCTTTCACCAGAAATCATTGACGATCGGATACCAAAGAATAAACCAGTGAGAGAAAGCACGTCTGCCTAGCCTTTTCCCATCTACGTTGGAGTCAGATGCAGCTGAATACCAGTATTTTGATAGATCGACTGCCTATCTGACCTCCACAACCAGTTACTGGGTAATATGAAACCCCTTGGTAAAACGAGTCAGACTTTCAGGATGTCAAAGCCGAAAATAACAGCCGGGACCAACGGCTTAACGTGCTTGGCGAGACACGGACGGGTCTTGGTATGTAAAGATGGTCACCCATCCACGGAACAACCACGGCAAGCATACCCACAGAACAGATAAAACCTCTTTTATCTGTTCTGTGGATTGACCCGTGCGGCTGACGTTGAAATAAGTTTAATTTCGCTGATGTACCTAGTAGGCGATCTAGAGACTGCGGATACCTATCCGATATATAATTTACTGTTTTGTATTGAAAACTTTTTGTAATAAACATTTCGCGGTATGCGATAAGGCCGCCCATTGTATATTTTTAGTATTAAGTTTCTTTTTCTTGTTTGTTATGGTGTACAATAAAGTGTATATATATAAATAAATAAATAAATAAAGACATGCACTTAATTTTATTTTGTATCCATTACTTTTTAATACTTCTATTTGTAATTCCCACTAAACAGCACATGCAAACAATATAAATGTGTTTATCGATAACTGTTTACAACACTAGTATATCGATATTATTTTCAACTACTACGCATCACCTTTTCGTCTGTGTACGTATTATGCAGACCCCTTGCGTCAAACCCCGCCCACAAATTCGTGCGATAAGGACAACCGCAGATTCGACCAATTTTCTTAAGTAAAAAGTCATAATTCGAGGTTTGGCTCTCGTCTGTTTTCTCCTCCAATATTGGACCGATTTAGAAGATATTTCATAAACTGAATAAGAAGGATATTTACTATGTCCCTATGTTTTCCTTTTTTCATTAATAGTTATCAAATTTGTACACTAAGGCTCTGAAGACAGCGACTCAATACAGACAATTTTGAGCATTTTGAGAGGGTTCTAGTTCTTATACGGATAATATATCACCAAAAAGGAAAACATAGGGACATAGAAGAAGTTGATATTTATTTTACTGTAAAAAATCATTGCTTTAAGTTCATAAACCAGAGAGAAAACAGACGAGAGTTTTTGTATGGAGAAAAGACCACCCCCGTTTCCTCTTAAGTTAGCGCAATCTTTAATCGACGCCCCGCAACTTCTCTCTAAGATTAATTTACGCGCCCCTACCAGATCTGCTAGAATGCCCTTTCTTTTTCTTAACGTCCCCCGCTGCTGCACAAATTACAGACAGAATTCGTTCTTTATAAGATGCGCTAAATCTTACAATAAATTGGTTGACTTTTCTGAATTTGACTTATTCACTACTAAACCGCAAGTATTCGTTTGAATACTTACTAAAAATTGTTTCGAATTGGTTCAATAACTGTTTTTTATTGCACCTCAAGACGAGGTATTATTGTGATTGTATGTTATAGCTTAAAGTACATATTATCATTGTAATTCATTTGTTTTTCTCTAACAGGCTTGCTCTTTATAGTAAATTAAATGCGAAAACATGTAATTGGTTACTAGTTGGTTAATCTGATGTTAAATTTGTTAGTTGTTAATACTGTTTGTTTTCCTATTACAATAAAATAAAATAAAATAAAAATAAAATACTTAGATATAATGACGCACGGACACGCGTTCCTTTTGGATAGTAACCTTAATTTGGCATATGACTGTAGCATGTTTAATTGATATTCTACACAGATCTGACGTAGTATCTCTAAGTAGTCTGTGGATCTGACCACAGGATCTGACAAATTTCATGAAATTTGCTTGATAATGATTTTTTTTAATGTTTTCCTGCATGCACGTATCATTTATGCCTGCATGTATATGTCGCAGTCATAGGCGCGCCCGATTGAAAAACGACACTGTTTTGAAATGCCTTTCGTTCAGACGGATCGTGGAGCCGATACATTCTATAAAGCGGCGTCCAATGTTAAGCTTTATTGTCAGCAAGAAGCAATGTAGGATTTAGGGCTTGTAATATCGGAAGTTTTTAAATTTCGATACTAATTTTCGATATTAGATCTCAATATCAGAATTCCGAAATCAATATCGGAATTACGCACTTTCGTTAAATATGATACAGTATAAGGTTGGATTGAATACAATAAAAAACACGTTTATGCCGCGATATATTAAAATTTTCTACTGTGTCTCTCTCTAATCACCAGTGACTGCGTAATAGCGCGCTTTTTTACCTAAATTGTACATTTGTTCCCAGTCATGTCTTTCTATAAAATGATAATGCAAAAAAAAACGGAATATAAATGTTTATCGATCAATCTGAAAGTAGTGTCAATAAGTGTAGTGAGTAGTGTAGTTTCGGGTCAATCACCGAACAATAATAAACATGTCAGCGTAATTGCGACACCGCGCTCTATGCCTTGAATATTTTATGTATTAGCTAAGTAAAATAGTCAGTACATTCGGATAGCATATCGGTCCCGACTCAATCTCATCTCATTCACCTCATTAGTTTTAATCGTTATCCCATTTGAGTTACTGGAATATATCTATCTTTATAATCTTTAATCCTAGTTTATCTTTACCTCACCCCAACCCCGAACAGATTAAGATAACGATTTTATTCTATATAAATATTAAATAATTACTTATTTAAAAAAATAATTACTTGTCATATATTTAAAGCTAAAACATACACACACAAAAGAAGCGAGAATGCCAAACTACTAATGATAAGCTTGTTTTTCATTATTTAAGTTGTTAACTCGAGAAAAAAACAGTTTCTTCCAATAGTGCCTATAAAATACCCATTTTTATTTTACTAAGTAGGTAAGTAATCTGATACATTCTTTACAAAGTGTTTATTGTAGTGAATCAACATGTTATATATTATATTTAGAAATATGTAATATTTATATTTTATAACAATGACATCACTACATTAACTGTCTTACCTACATAGAAAATTGTATAAGTGAAAATAGCACTACTTAAATACTTTGATGTTTTACATACTATATAGATTTTTAAGTTTCTTATATGGATATGATCATTAAAAAGACCTGCTTATATATTTTATGAAACACTGCCTTAAAAAATATGATAACAACAGTGTATTTAACATACACGCTGACACGTAAGTATTGTTGACTGCGGGCGGTGATGCTGTCTTAATAAAGCGCAATTTGATAAGGCGCGGGCGCCGAAATGGCGTGTTGAAACCACGTCCAAGCAAAGACATACCTTTGTCTTAAATTGCGCTTTATTTCCATGCATTTTGTATGAAATTTGAATGGAATAGGAAACCGCCCGTGCCATGTCCGCGCCCGACGCCATTTCTGTGTGGCCTGCGCCTTAGTAGCGAAGTGGAGCCCCATCTCTTTCTATATTTGTTGCAAGCAGCACGTAATATTTGCAAACTGACTAGTGACTATTAAATCGGCCACCAACTTCTATAAGTTCACCAGCAGCCTTTTTGTGTAACGAATTCTGCAAGGCTAAATCAACCAATAACACAGACGGAAATCCATATCGCGCCTTTCATCTCGCATAATTATGATTGGTTGATTTTACATACTCTCTGCCCTTTTCCTTGCTGCTTGCTTGCTTGCATGTAAGATATCCAGCTCCAGTAACCCAGAGTTATTCAACCACTAGTTCGATTATTTTGCAATTGAGACGTGATGATAAAATTATAAAATAAAAAGTTGGAAAATGACATTGCTTTTCGAAATTTAGTAAGACAAGGTAAAAAAATGTTCGCACGTAGTCACTGCAATCGTGCGTAGACTGGCTTTAGCTTTATTGTCACGGTTTATTTTTTATTTTCCTACCCTTAAACTTAGTAACATTTGCCACTTTACCCACTGGCAACTATAAAAAGTTAAGCGAAAGTATTACCAATTTTTATTGTATTTTAGTGCTAGTCTAATAAACTCATACAAATTAAATCATCCTTAATTTTACAGGCAGAGGGTTCAAGTTCGTTCGTTTTTAGGGTGGGTCAGGTAACAGATAATACCGACTGTAAATGAAAATCACAAGAACATACCGAGCGCGATGAGCACGGCGAGCACGCCGAAGGTAGCGTGCGCGCGCGCGTTGATGTCAGGGTGGCGCGACTGGTAGATCTTCACCATGCTCAGCACCGCCAGCACGTACATGAACGCCGTGTCTGCGCAGAAGGTCACTACTTACTTCTGGGGCAATAAACTTGTAAATAAATGCTTAAGAATTGTAACAATAAACTGTAATAGTCTTTTTCCCCTTCTTATTTCAGAAGCTTTGTTAAACATGACTATGCCGCTCTATTAGACATTCTCAATTTTTCTTTTGCTGACAGCAGGTAGGCTAAATCACAAAAACCAACATCCAATATTTTTTTACATTCCTGACACAAAACACTATAGGATAGGACCGAGTTGTACGGAACCGCACATTATTTTACAGACTCACGCACCGTGCATTCTGTGCGCTCAGCATTTTGTAATTTGTATATGTATTTTAATTCAATAAATCCAGTGTTCAACGGAAATTCGCGGTGGTCGGTTTTATTTCATCATCATCTAAGTCAAGGTCAAAAATATTTAAAAAGACAAAACTTATTTATTTCAACTAGGCCATTAAGCGGCACTATTGAACGTCAACACTATAAATTTAAAGTTAATAATAATTGATTCTACAGTCCGTTCGTCAAAATAGCTTGTTATGGAGAAGAACGGACAAGAAACTCCACACTTAACTCTTTTAAAAAAGTGTTTTACAACATTTACATACATACATAAATTCATATACGTGAGGACGGTGCACTACTATACTACGTATAGGTATAAATTATTACAAGCACTTACAGGTAAATGCCTTAATTTAATAAATAGGGACATGATGGTTCTCACATACTTACATAACTTACAAATATTGCAAACATGGGAAAATTACGTAATTCAACAACAACGGAACAGTGTGCGAGTCAATTTTTTAAACAACAAAAAGAGAATTTATTTATTTATTATTTACTAGTTGACCCGGCAAACTTTGTTTTGCCATAAAAACACCACACATTTATCTACCCTACCTACCCTACCCTACCCTACCCGACCCTACACTACCCTAACCTACCCTACACTCCCCTACCCTACCCTACACTACCCTATCCTACACTACTCTACCCAACACTACCCTACACTACCCTACCCTACACTACCCTACCCTACCCTACCCTACCCTACGCTACCCTACCTACCTACCTACACTACACTACTCTACCTACCTACCCTACCCTACCCTACCCTACCTACCTACCTATACTACACTACTCTACCTACCTACCCTACCCTACCCTACCCTACCCTACCTACCTACCTACACTACACTACTCTACCTACCTACCTACCTACCCTACCTACCTACCCTACCCTACCCTACCCGACCCTACACTACCCTACCCTACCCTACACTACCCTACCCTACGCTACACTACCCTATCCTACACTACTCTACCCAACACTACCCTACACTACCCTACCCTACCCTACCCTACCCTACCCTACCCTACCCTACGCTACCCTACCCTACCCTACCCTACCCTACCTACCTACCTACCTACACTACACTACTCTACCTACCTACCCTATCCAACCAAACTTTTTTTTTTTTTTGCTTTTAAACCTTCCCTGTATTCTGTCGAATATAACAAAAAAAGAATTATTCAAATCGGTCCAGCCGTTCTCGAGTTTTAGCGAGACTAACGAACAGCATTTGATTTTTATATATATAGATTTATTTATTAGGTTAACCAACAATTGTTTACACACATAAAAATACATTGCGATTGACAGATATACATTTGCAAGTGTAATAATCACTTATAGGCTAACACCGCATGTACAGTAAACGGTTTAAATACACAAAATAAATATTTTTTTCAACTTTTATGTTAATTTTGATCTTAAGATTAGGTTAGTTTTAGTATAACATTCAAATTCTCCAAAAACATATCCACATAAAAATGCAAACATAAATTCAAATCCCGAACAATAAAAGTGCCGATAAATTATATTATTAAAAAAAAAGTTAAATCAAAAAATCAAAAAACCCGACTGCTTCAAAAGCGAACTAAAAAGACGTAAACAAGGAAAAAATCATGCTGTGCAGGCGGAGGATACACCAGATTTTGGTCAGCCAGCCCGCGAATATGTATCCTCCGACTGAAGCAGTCGGGTTTTTTGATTTTTTGATTTAACTTTTTTTATTTATAAGTTTTTAGTTAAGTTTTTTTCGAATAAGATACATTTAAACATATAAGTGTTATATATTTTTGAAATCACCTCTTAAAACCCTTTATTTTGATACCCCACAAACTGGGTTTCAAGAAAAAAAAAATTTGGGATCCCACAATATGGCACCCAAAATCCGCCATTTTTCTATTGTACAATTTTAACGTAGCCTATGACACTCGCAGGGTTAAGACGAATCGATTGACGTATGAATCATCAAAATCGGTCAACGCGTTTGGTCTCTGGAACGCCACATAGGAACAAACATACATACATACATACATAGACTGATAAACACATTACCCTCCTTCGGCAGTCGGGTAAAAAAAGAATAAACATTAATTAAAATCATCATATTTAAATAAATTAAAAGTGTATAATTAATTAATTATTTAAGTTTAAGTTTGGTATAATAAATTAAATCAAATGAAACTTGAATTCAACACTGTGCTGGATGAATCAAGTTTTTGTGAGTGAATCATTTACAATTACTTTAATAATGTTATTAATACTGTCCTTTTTTTAAATCCACTAGATCACTGCAGCTATTGAAAACTTTACATAATCTTGGTATAGGTGAGTTTGTGCCAAGTACAGTCCTTCGTTGTGGTGGGCATAGTGGTGTAATGGTATTTCTCGGATATCTTGATGGAGCATGGAATCCAATAAGACTCAATAGTTTAGAGCAATCAATTTGATTTCTTAATATTTTGTACAAAAATATGGCGTCGGTGACCCGTCTGCGTGTGGATAGAGTATGCATTCTGAAATGACGCAGGCGGGTTTTGTAGGAGGGTAGCTGCTTGGTTTTCATTTCACAAAAAGCCAGATGCCACACAAAACGTTTCTGCACTCACACCGTAAGCTGCAAGTTTTTAGATTAGTATGGCATGTGACATTTTGTCAAATGCCTTACTGAAGTCCGTATAAATTACGTCAAATTGTTTATTTTTATCTACTGCCTGAATTAGTGACTCCGTGAAAGTTGCTGGTCACTTAGGTAGATCTTAAAATTATGCTGGATGTATGGACAAACAATAGATTCAAAAATCTTTGCAAAAGCGGATAGTATTGAAATAGGCCTGTAGTTGGAAATGGCATCTTTGCTATCTGACTTGTACACCGTCATAAGTAATGCAGCAATCTTCATAGTTATTCATTTCAGTGTCATCTGATTCTAGTAAACTTTGAATTACTTACTTACTATTTCAAAACTGTACGGGACGGACGTGATCGTCCAAGACCGACAGGCAATCAGGAGGTTGTAAGGCTCCTGCTTGAACGCGTTGACGCCCCTTGCACCTATTGTTCAGTTGTCATCTGGTAACTATGGACCTTGGAGACACTTGAAGGCTGCCAAGTAGGTTAAGGTGAAAACGTGATGTCCAGGTTAAATAAAAAACTATTTGTTCATGGCCAGAAGCGACGTTCCTTCATGGTCCTCGATGCGCAATGATGCGTGGAAATACTTTAAGTGAAATAATGGCTACGAAATGTTCACGCGCCTGCGCACTATTAAAGAGGCGAACTCGACCGCGACGAGGACCACAACATTCCGACCGCAAAACTTTTATTTTCAAAATAATATACGCTAAGACTCGTAGCTTCAAACTGACAGGAACTACCCTTCCACTGGACCGATTCTGGTGAAACTTGCCCTAGCCCCTACCATCAGGGAGTTCTCGTAAGGAGAACATCAAAGGAAGGGAATTCCCACCAGTTTGAAGCTTTACAATCGAGTTTCTCCTAAAACTAGATACGTTAGCTGGTACCAGCGAGGGACTTGGAGCCCTCCCACTGGGCCGTCGCCACACACAAGTGTCAAGGTTGTATTTGAAACCTTCAGGCGTACAGCCGCGAAATGGTGCGAGAAGCTAGCTTATGCCCCTGATTTTGGCATACAAACTCGATTCCTACTCAGACTGCTGGGTGGATTTTCGAGTAACATTCATCCCCGGTTAGCCCTCGTGATGGGCTATCCCAAGGTAGAAGTCCGGTGGCTACATGTCCAAACCCCGATTAGTTAGCCTTTGTTACAAGTTTCTTTACATAGCAAATCCATGTAACCTCGCACCATGTCGGGTCGCTTAACTCCTCAACCACCAGAGCTAAGCTCCTTGCGGAAGTGTGGTTGGGTAGCTGGAAGACCAGGCTGTCTAATGGCGGTACCCTGATGGGTGTACCACCAGCCTTTCTGCAGCTTAAGGTGCCGGGAAGCGGCCGAATACGAAATCTTACGTCGTCTCACAGTTTCAATGTGTCTGTGTGCGTTATATACAATATACTAGCTCTGTGTCATGACTGAATCTAGGCGCCTGCCTGAGGGTCCACGAAGGTAATGCTTCAGACAGCATATCTAGGGTCTGACCAGGCACCAAGTGTCCCTGGATGTAGTGACTCGTCGGCAGACGTATAGAAACGTCCATGCACAGACACATCACTTCAAGCAAGTGATGTCTATGTACTAGAATTACATAGGTGCTGTCTATTTATAGGGCCTAGATAAAATTCTAGGTCACCTAGAAGCGCTAAAATGGCTTGTATCGAATTTTCTAAACACTTACTTGAGTAAAATGTATGTATTTTTCCCTGTTTAGAGTGAAAATGTATTAAGACTGGCCATGTACTGCTATTATGTATAATTTCTCAGTCATGGCATCCAGCCATCCTATCTAGAACACCTAGACGGTGTTTCCTAACAAAACAATTATGTGTAAGGAAGCAATCTGATTGGTTGGTGAATAGAATACCTATAGCACCACCTGATACCCTGCTCAAAACGGGGGGTCTAAAATAAGTAAACAAAATATTTTTATTTCCTTAAACCTATACATCTATCATATAACTAAGGTACCTTATGTATAATTCTAACACATAAGTCCGCCTATGTATCACCATTGTACATGAAGTTTAAATAAATAAATAAATAAATAATAAGCGCTATATGCACACTATAAACTATGTAAAAGCCCCTAAAACAAGAGTTTAAAGTTATCAAAATTCTATAATAACTGGTTTTAGTATAAATATAAGGCGCCGCCATCTGACGGGTCATTGGATCGCCACTAGTCGTGCGCCTGCAAACACGTTCGTTCGTATTTCATCGCACAAATCTCTGCACGGACCGTCACCAGTCTACCCTCTTTGTCGCCGATAGTGTAGGTTTTTCAACTTATACTGTCGGAGGCAACTTGGGCGGACATCGTAGCTGCCAACACCCTTTGCTTGCGCGAGGTTGTTGTTGCGGTCGCGGAATACTAGCCCCCCTAGTTTCCATGCCCATGCTTTATAGCAAAAAAAGGAGCCAGCTGAAGAAAAGAAGAAGATGTCTCCGCCAGGCGCCCGCGGCCCCCAAGGCCGCGGCGCCCCCAGCCAGCAGGACCCCCGACCGACGATGGATCGGACCGCCTCGCTCCCTAACTTAGGGACCGTGGCGTCTGATGCACCACCGATCGAGGAGCACCCAAGACGCAGCCAGCAGGGAGAGGAAGCAAGGAGCGCAGGCAGGCAAATTGCCTCCGGCGCCACAGCCCCAGCACAGTCGCCTCCAGCAAGGTACAGTGCCCCCAAACCATGCCACCCACCCACAAAAACACCAATACCCGCGGAGCGAAAATCGACCGCGCTAATAAAAACTCCGGAGAACCATTTCTCGGTAGCACCACCTACCCACACCGGGAAAAAATCGGCGGACCGTTCCACCACCCAACAGTCTCGCCCACACATCCAGCAGCAGCGACAATCTAGCACAGATGATGCTCCTGCCTTTACAGTACGCGCGCTGCCACGTACTGAGGCCCACCGCGCACAAACTTCGTCGCGCACCACACCACATACATCCCAGGCCAAGAAGCCTATTTCCTCGAAGCCAGCAGCCCATATGTCGGCTTCAAGCACTGCATTTTCTACAACCCGCCCTAAAACAACGGGCTCGTTAGCAGAAATAAACAAAAAACGTGAAAATCGCGATTCATGTTCGAGCCGCGACCCACGCCGCCAGATGGCACCACTAGTTGTGCCGTCCGCCATTGCTGGCTCGCCAGCGCCACCCCGCTCATCAGCGGCCGACTCACCCGCGTTTCGATCTGGCCAATCGTCGCTAAGTGGGTCAAACACCTCGCTCGCGTCTTATGGGCACAGGGCAGAAGCAGAGGACACCGATAACGTAAATTATCCTATGTCACCTAGTGCCTTTGTAGACATGGATGTAGATTTTCAGGGAAGCAACAGGCCCCTTAGGCGACGCAGGAGCCCTGAAGAATCCATAGAGGAGGCGAAACGCTACTGTCTCGACTCACAACGCACACAGTCGCACGAGAAACAGAGCGCGGACTCGCCTACCTTTGCTGAGACCGTGCGACGCACACCATCACCCAGGACGATCGCCGCCCATCCAACACAAAGAAGGTCAACTGGGGTAAGTGAAGTACCATCACCTACCCCCACCCCTGGTGCAGCTATCACCCAACCTACAACCGATAGTGGTGCGGAAAAACCTGCCAAACATAAACGGCCCCGCTACCCGCCTCTCGTGGTAGAAAAGTTGCCCAACTGGGCAACACATTTCAGAGCTCTAGCCACTAAGCTAGGCCGGCCTCCAAACGCTCGACCTTACAGGCAGGGGGTTCGATTCTCCCCAGAAAGTGAGGACGAATATAGGGTGGTTCAACGGTACTTGACCACCCTAGAGAAAGAGGAGAACATAAGTTGGTTCGCCTACTCACTGCAGGCGGACAAAAAGTTTAAGGTAGCCATCAGGGGGCTACCAGCGGACACGGATCCGCAGGAGATTGAGGAGGAGCTCCGCAACCTCGGCTACGAGCCAGAGTATGTGCGGCATATTAATGCGCGCCAGGGACGTCCTGGCTGCGTGTTCCACGCCGTCCTCAATAAAACTGAGAATATAAGAGCCATCTATGACACCTCCGTGTTTTTATTAATGAGAGGTGTCAAAATCGAGGCATGGCGTGGCAAACGTGGGCCCGCTCAGTGCCACCGATGCCAGCAATTTAGGCACTCTTCGCACCAATGTCACCGCCCACTCGCCTGTGTACGATGTGGAGAGGGGCACATAGCGAAGGACTGCCCCAGGCCAAGGGACCAGCCGGCCACCTGCGCAAACTGCGGAGGGGCACACCCTGCGAGCAACATCAAGTGCCCCATCTTCCAAAAGGAGATCAAACACAGGCGACTGGGCACTGTCGCCATCACTTCAACAACTTCACGCCGCCCTCAGAAAGAGGTGCAAGCAGAAGAGAGGCTGCACGAAGAAGCCCAAGGCGCGACGCTGATGGCGGCAGCAAACGGGCCCACACAACGCGGTGAAGCTGCCTCCTCCTCAGGGCGGAGGAAAAAGAAGAGGGGGGGGAAGGGTAGGAAGCCATACCACCCCCCCGCGACACAGGAAGCGACCCAAGAAACCATCCCTGCCACCGACGATGCACAGGCAGTGAATAAACAAAACAATAACACTGCTAAAACTGTACAATCAGACACCAAGCGCCATCTAGGAGAGAAATCCAAAACTAAAAATAGGCGGCGCTAGCCAAACAAAGGCGACCAATCAAGCGCCGACATACTCAGAACTAACTGAAAGCAAAAATAGAAATAAGAATTTTACTGCCTGTGCCATTCAACTATTAATGGACCTTATCAAGGCCATTAGGCAGGGACAGGATGTGGAACAAGTCATCCTTGACGGCTTAGCAGCTTTACTAACACTTTATCATGGCTAAGTCGTTAAGGATGATTCACTGGAACGCCCGCGGTCTGAAGAAAAAGGTCGCACTCCTCCGCCATCTCCTGCGTGAACAGGACATCGACGTGGCGCTCATAAGCGAGACACTCCTGGGACCAGAAGATAGGTGCAAATTCCCGGGGTATCTCGTTTATAGAAAGGACGAGCGGTCGGCATGCGGATCCCGATACCGTGGCCTGGCCATTCTTGTAAAGAGAAGAGTCGTCCACCAGGAACTCCCCCTCCCGACAATACAGACGGCTTACGCGCTGGGTGTTCAGCTGCATATAGCCGGCGAGGACCTAAATATATACGCGCTATACAAGCCGCCAAACAATAAGCTTGATATGAGCGAGCTAAGAAGCCTACTTAACCATAACAGAAACCCTACCATCCTCGCCGGTGATTTCAACTCCAAGCACCCAGCGTGGAATAGCTATTACGCCAACGAGGGCGGTAGGCGGCTCTTCGCGGACGCGGAGGCCCACGGGTACACGGTGTCTGGACCCGAGACTCCCACACACTACCCAGACTGTGCTACGCACATGCCAGACGTACTGGACATCGTCGTACACCGGGGTCTGAAATGCCAGGTCACACAGCAAGTCCTGGACGACGAGCTGCAGTCGGATCATCATCCTGTACTCGTCGTCCTATCGGATATGCCGACCCGCATGAAACAACAAGCGCCGCGTCGACTAATCGATTGGGACGCTTTTTCAGAAAAGATAAACTCTACCACGCCAACTCGGCCCATCAACACAGCCGCCGACGTCGACGCACTAGCAAATGAAATCACTGCTTGCGTACAACAAGCTCTGGAAGCAGCAACGATGACGCAGCCGCAGGGGAGAGTGCTTCAGCCGCCCCTGCCGGCGCGCATCTTGCGACTAATTTCCGAAAAAAGACGATTACGCAAGCAGTGGCAACATACGAGGTGCCCCACCTTGAAAACGGCACTGAACAAGCTCACTGAGAAAGTGAAAGCCGAGTTGAGTGCTATGAGAGCCGCGAGCTGGGAGGAACGTATAGAGTCCGCGGAGGGCGACTGGCCCTCTATACACAGATTGTGCCGCCAGCTGAGTAACATCCCAGCTCCGGTACGACCACTCCAAAGCACTGACGGGGCGCTAAAATACGTCGCGGGAGACCGAGCAGAGGTCTTCGCCGAGCACCTGGAGCGTCAGTTCCAACCGAACCCGACTGTAGAACACGAACATGTCGCAGCAGTCGAGAAACACATTGGAGACTACTTCGCAACGCCGATAGCTCCTGATGAAGATCCCATACACTTCTCGCCTGGCGCAGTCAGACGCGCCTTCTTGAGAACGAAGCCCCGGAAGGCCCCAGGTGCCGACCACATCTCCAACACAGCGCTGCGCCACCTGCCCCACCGTATGGTCGCGGCTGTGGCGCGCCTGTTCACCGGGATTCTCCGCACGGGCTCCTTCCCGGCCTAGTGGAAAGAAGGGCGCGTCATCATGCTGCCCAAGGCGGGAAAGAATGTCCTGAAGCCTGAGAGCTATCGGCCGATCACGCTCCTGCCCACCATCTCCAAGGTGTTCGAATCACTCCTGCTGCGACACCTATCACCTCACATCTCGCCGCGCGAAGAACAGTTCGGGTTTCGCGCGGAACATAGCACGACGCTCCAGCTGTCCAGGATGCTGCACCTGCTGTCAGCAGCTATAAACAGAAAAGAGTACGCGGTTGCAGTTTTCCTGGACATGGAAAAGGCATTTGACCGCGTGTGGCACGACGGCCTTATATACAAGTTGTCCACATCCAGCGCGCCCCGTCGCGTGGTAAGAGTAATTAATTCTTTTCTGACCAACAGGAGCTTCAGAGTGGTGGTAGAGGGCGAATTATCCGCCCCCCGCCCGATATCGGCAGGCGTACCACAAGGCGCCGTATTATCGCCTGCGTGTTACTCACGTTACACCGACGATATCCCTACAACGCCAGAGGTAACGTTAGCGCTGTACGCTGACGATGCAGCCTACGTTACGACATCGATGAACGCCAAATTCGCAGCGAAAAAGATGCAGCGCGCCCTCGACTTGATACCAGAGTGGCTAGCCAAGTGGCGGCTGTCGGTTAACGTGAGTAAGACGCAGGCACTTGTTACAGGACTCGCGCCCCTCCCACCACAACTGACACTACAAGGAGCCGACATCGAGTGGACACCCCAGGCCAAGTACCTGGGTGTGACCATAGATCGTCGGCTCACGATGGGGGCACACACCACCAAGGTGATAGCGCAATGCAGGGTGGCCCGAAACCTGCTCAACCCAGTGCTCTCATCCCGCCTTCCCGCCCGCACCAAGCTGGGCATCTATAAAACCTACATTCGCTCCATTTTAACATACGCAGCCCCAGCTTGGTTCGTCCTCACTAGCGAGACGAACAAAAGAAAACTTCGCGCCCAGCAGAGCCTGGCGCTACGACGCATCATGGACGCCCCTCGCTACGTGAGGAACGATGTCATCCTGCGGGACTCAGGTATAGAGAGCCTGGATGAGTTTGTAAGCCGCCTTGCCACAAACATGTTCGCGCGGGCCGACGCTTCTGCCTGGCCTCACATCCAGGATATAGCGCCATGGCACGCGCGCCCGCCCGACAAGAAGCGCCTACCGCGTGATCTCATAATCACCAAGTGTCCCCATCCACCACCCGGACTTGACGCTTGAGTAAATCGCATCACACTACACGCGATTTACTCATACAATAATACTACCCATCCCACACGACATACACGGCGTGAAGTTTGTTCTAAGTTAATATAGGCAAGCTTTGCGTCGTAAACAGACACTCATAACTTTACATTCGCTAGTACACATGCACCGAATAGCGCTGCGGTCGACGCACGCTATCGGTTATCATGGGCGGTGTAACTCAGGTCATTGCCGCTCCCACATACATAAACGGCGCTAGTAGTAGCTAGTCGCTTTCATTACCAAACTGTAGGTTCGCTCAAGTCGGTGCTCCTGCCGCTGGTTACCTTAGCTGGGCCTCCCAGGGTACGCTCTGGGTCTCACTCGGCTGGGGTGGACCGCCAGGAGGCCGTGAAGAAACGGCGGACCGTTCAGAACGGCCGCCGTAGCGCGCCTACAGTCACATACAGCAAGCCAAACACAGCGCGCGTTGATATCTTTTGCACTAACAAATTAAAAAGAATTTTCAACGCGCGCAAAAGCTAGGTCCAGAGGACAACACAATGACGGGTCCATTGTTATGGGCCCCGGTGTTGCGTCCGCGGGCTAGGAACAATGTTCCGGCACCGCTCGCATCGCTCCCTGACGGGAGCGACGCGACTTCCACTGAGTGACGGGTCATTGTGAACTAATCAGCCATGGGCAGCGGTTGTATTTACGGAGTTAAATACTTGTTTCTTTCCGTAATAACACAATCAGTATGCATATTAATGCTTCTAATTTATTGTTATTAAACTATATGACTCTATTACATACTGATAGACACATAAAATATAATTTTAGTGTCTCAAAAACATGAACAAAAATTAGTTACGAGCTTTACTATAAAAGGTTTTTTCACCTACCGACATCGCTTAGCGACGGGGCTCTGAAGTACATGGCCCAGGACCGGGCGGAGGTCTTTGCGGAACACCTGGAGCGTCAATTCCAGCCGAATCCGACCACTGAGCATGAGCATGTCGCGGCGGTTGAGAAACACCTTGGGGAGTACTTCGCTACGCCGATAGCTCCCGATGAAGACGCCATCTTTTTCTCGCCCGGGGTGGTCAGACGCGCCATCTTGCGAACGAAGCCTAGGAAGGCCCCAGGTGCTGACGGGATCACAAACACAGCGCTGCGCCACCTGCCGTACCGTATGGTCGCGGTCTTGGCGCGCCTGTTCACCGGGATCCTGCGCACGGGCTCCTTCCCGGCCTCGTGGAAAGAAGGGCGCGTCATAATGCTGCCCAAGGCGAGGAAAAACATCCTGAAGCCGGAAAGCTATCGGCCAATCACTCTGCTGTCAAACATCTCCAAGGTGTTTGAGTCACTCCTGCTGCGACAGCTCACACCACATATCACACCGCGTGAAGAACAATTTGGCTTCCGCGCTGATCACAGCACGACGCTCCAGCTGTCGAGGGTACTGCACCTGCTGTCATCGACGATGAATAAGAAGGAATACGCGGTAGCAGTATTCCTCGACATGGAAAAGGCCTTCGACCGAGTCTGGCACGACGGGCTAATATACAAGCTAGCCAAATCTAGCACGCCCCGTCGCGTGGTTAAAGTTATGCAATCCTTTCTGTCCAACAGGAGCTTCAGAGTGGTGGTAGAGGGTGCACTATCCGCCCCCCGCCCCATACTGGCGGGCGTACCCCAAGGCAGCTGCTTATCCCCTGCGTCTTACTCATGTTTCACAGACGACATCCCCACAACACCAGAGGCGACGCTAGCGCTGTATGCAGACGACGCTGCATACATCACAACATCGATCAACACAAAACATGCAGCGCGCAAGATGCAGCGCGCCCTCGATCTTCTACCCGAATGGCTAGCCAAATGGCGGCTGTCGGTGAACGTGAGTAAGACGCAGGCTCTAGTTACAGGTCACGTCCCCCTCCCACCACCCCTGAAGCTACAAGGAGCCGTCGTCGAATGGGCCCCCCAGGCCAAGTACCTGGGCGTCACCATCGACCGACGACTCACGATGGGGCCGCATGTCACAGAGGTGGTAAACAAGAGCAGGGTAGCACGCAACCTGCTCAATCCAGCGCTCTCATCCCGCCTCCCCGCCCGGGCCAAGCTGGGAATCTACAAAACCTACTTGCGACCGATTATCACTTACGCCGCCCCAGCTTGGTTCGCCCTCACCAGCGAGACCAACAAGAAAAGACTCCGCGCGCAGCAGCATCTCTCACTGCGCAGAGTAGTAGGCGCTCCTCGCTGTGTGAGGAATGACATCATCCAGCGCGACACCGGGATTGAGAGCCTGGACGAGTTTGTGGGGCGCCTAGCGAAAGCTATGTTCGCGCGGGCCGACGCTTCTGCCTGGCCCCATGTGAAACACCTGGCGCCATGGCACGCGCGCCCGCCCGACAGAAAACGCCTCCCCAGAGACCTGCTACCTGACACTGCGCCCCCATCCACCACCCGGATTTGACGCTTGAGTAAATCGCATCATTCTACACGCGATTTACTCATACAATACCAGGCCCCTCAGAAAGTATTGCGAAAAAAAGTTTTTATATATGGGAGACTGGCCAGTTATAATGTTTTTCGAAAATATGATTATTTATAAGTAAAAATAAGTAAGTTCCAATTTCAAAATTTCCCTCCACATTTTTTGCGAGTTAATTCAAAGTATTGTGTCTCACTGAAATATGGATCTGCGCCGGGAACATTTTAGAGCTATGATTTTATACGATTTCAAGTGTCGCCTGAAACCGGATGAATCGTACGATAGACTTCAAATGGCATTCATGGATGAAGGCCCTTCCAAGGCAACCGTGTATCGTTGGTATAACGAATTCAAGCGCGGTCGACCAACTTTGGGGGATGACGAAAGAAGCGGTCGCCCTTTGACGGCTGTTACCGAAGAAAACGTGCTAGCAGTGAAAAATTTAATCCAAGACAATAGGCGAATTACATATCAGGAGATTCAACACATATTGAAGATTGGATCGGGAAGCGTTCACGAGATTCTACACAGCCATCTTCGCGTGAGGAGGATAGTATCACGCTGGGTGCCGCACAACCTCACCGATGCTCAGAAGCAGGCCCGGGTGGAATGGTGCCGTGATATGCTTAACAAATTTGAAGCAGGCTCGTCTCGGCGTGTTTACGACATCGTTACAGGCGATGAGTCCTGGATTTATCAATACGACCCAGAAACCAAGCGCCAGTCGACTGTTTGGGTGTTTCAAAATGAGCCAACGCCTACCAAAGTGAAGCGATCTAGAAGCGGGGGTAAGATTTTGATCGCTAGCTTTTTTAATTTGACTGGCCACTTGGTATCAATTCCCTTACGGGATCAAAGAAGCATTAATGCCGAATGGTATACTACCAAATGTTTGCCAGAAGTTTTCTCTGTTATAAGCAACAAGCGACCAAACACAGGGCTCCGCGGGCTACTGCTCCACCACGACAATGCACCTGCGCACACCGCACTCAAAACGAGGGACTTACTGGACAGCACGCCAGTCAAACTCCTGGGTCACCCTCCTTACAGCCCTGATCTAGCACCGTGTGACTTCTTTTTATTCCCAAAAATAAAAAATCAGCTCAAAGGGATACAATTTTCGTCGCCGGAAGATGCGCTGGCTGCGTTCGAGCAGGCTGTAAACGAGGTGTCTGCGGCGGACTGGAAAAAGTGTTTTGAAAACTGGTTTAGGCGCATGAATCTTTGTATAGAGGCTGGTGGAAAGTACTTTGAAAAGATTTAATAAAAATATATGTACGTATAGAACAATTTTTTTTAGTTTCGCAAAACTTTCTGAGTGTCCCACGTAATACTGCCCACCTCACACGACACACTCGGCGTGAAGTTTGTTCTAAGTTAATATAGACAAGCTTTACGTCGTAAACAGACACGCATAACTTTACATTCGCTAGTACACATGCACCGAATAGCGCTGCGGTCGCCGCGCGTTATCGGATATCATGGGCGGTGTAACTCAGGTCATTGCCGCTCCCACACACATAAACGGCGCTAGTAGTAGCTAGTCGCTTTCACTACCAAACTGTAGGTTCGCTCAAGTCGGTGCTCCTGCCGCTGGTTACCTTAGCTGGGCCTCCCAGGGTACGCTCTGGGTCTCACTCGGCTGGGGTGGACCGCCAGGAGGCCGTGAAGAAACGGCGGACCGTTCAGAACGGCCGCCGTAGCGCGCCTACAGTCACATACAGCAAGCCAAACATAGCGCGCGTTGATATCTTTTGCACTAACAAAATTAAAAAGAATTTTCAACGCGCGCAAAAGCTAGGTCCAGAGGACAACACAACGACGGGTCCATTGTTATGGGCCCCGGTGTTGCGCCCGCGGGCTAGGAACAATGTTCCGGCACCGCTCGCATCGCTCCCTGACGGGAGCGACGCGACTTCCACTGAGTCGACATCGCTTAGTATGCGATGGCGCTCTGGGGTGAGCAGACGTGTGTCTGTCAATACTATTTACATTTTACATACGACTACCTATCTAAATGGTGACGTATCGTCGCGAACAAAAACAATAACATAATTTATTTTTTAACTCCTGTGTATTTAAATATTAATAGTGTACAGTCTAAAACTGTACATATTTTGCTGACGCGGTGCCGTGCACCATACGTGCGTCATTCCAATAATATTATAAATACACATGAAACACTTTAAATCAATGAGTACGATAACTGCTACGCGGTGACTAACATTAGAGAAAGGAATCGTCAACAGTATTACTTGTAAACACAAAAATACGTAATAAATCTAACGAAAACTGAGTGATCTTTTCTCTTCGTGCTTCAACCTCAACAACAACAACTCTGCAAGTGTACGAACCGTACATTTTGTGGTCCTTCGAGCCGGATGTTGGTGCCACTGTGTCTCTTTACGGTAGCGAATCGGTTTAGCTGGTCTCCCAGAAGCGGGTCGCCCCAGCTAGATTGAGAAGTCGCATAATATCGTGACAGAGGTGCAAGGGTGCTGAGTTCCACTGACCATTTCAAATCAAGTAAGTCAACGATTTCAAGATTTGAAACGGAGAAGACTACAAGCAACGCAGTAGCCTTCGCAATACAACGCAACGCTCTCCTGAACTACGAACTACGGAAAGTACATCGTCAAAATGCCTCTAGTTCCAGACTACAAAGAGAAACTAGGCAAGTCTAGAACAATTGCGGTTTCGCAGTTTCTACAGTTGGAAAAACGGCTAGAGAAGAACGAAAAGCTTTCCTCCATGTACAAAAAATTCATGGAAGAGTACGCGGATCTGGGTCACATGAAATTAGCACCTCAGATACCCACTGACGTCTACTTCTTACCGCACCACGGGGTCTTGAGAGAAAACTCGACAACAACAAAGTTGAGGGTCGTATTTAACGCCTCTCAAAAAACTACGACTGGCGTCAGCCTGAACAACGTCATGGAAAAAGGCGCCAACTTACAAAAGGACATTCAGGCCCTTATACTGAAATGGCGAACGTATAAATACGCATTTACGGCTGACATTGAAAAGATGTACCGCTGCATTTGGATTTCAAAAGAACAACAACATCTACAGAGAATTGTATGGCGGGACTCACGAGATCAACATCTTCGCGATTACCAGCTCTGCACAGTAACCTACGGGACCAAATGCGCACCATGGCTAGCTATGCGAACATTGAAGCAACTAGCCATTGACGACGGTCACAAACATCCGGCAGCTGCCAAGACACTCATAGAAGAATGCTACGTAGATGACGTCATTAGCGGCCATAACAACCTCACAGAAGCGAAAAAACTGCAAAACTCCTTGATCCAACTGTTAAAAGGAGGAGGTATGAATTTACGGAAGTGGACAGCCAATGACCGCGCTATACTGGAAGACTTACGCAAGGATCAAATTTCAACTCAAACCATGTTTGATTTTAAAGGGGAAGAATCAAGCAAAACGTTAGGCCTCGGTTGGAATCCAAACAGCGACAACTTCCACTTTAACTGGCCTGTGGAAAACTCCAAACAACTAACAAAGAGATCTTTACTCTCAGCCATATCAAGATTTTACGACCCATTGGGTTGGCTCTCCCCAGTAACGGTCAAGGCCAAACTACTATTCCAGAAAGTCTGGATGAGTAAACTTAGCTGGGATGACATAGTGCCCAGCAACATTGAATCTGAGTGGCTGAACCTAAAAACAGAACTGCCGTTCATTAATAAAATAACGATAAATAGATGGATTGGCGACACACAACAATGTGTCGAACTGCTAGGCTTCTGCGACGCAAGTGTAAAGGCGTACGCTTGCGTTATTTACAGCAAGGCGTTCAACGAACATGGCCAACCCATCGTAACTCTACTTGCTGCTCGAACAAGGGTGGCTCCACTGACTCAGAAAACAACACTACCAAGACTGGAACTGTGTGGTGCTCAGCTACTAGCTGACTTGATGGAGAAAACCAAGGAAACATTCTGTGGATATAACATATCAACACGGGCTTGGTCGGATTCTCAAGTGGTCCTCGCGTGGATTCAAGGCGAAACATCAAGATGGGAAACTTACGTAGCCAACAGAGTTACAAAGATCAAAAACGTCATTCCTGCAGCTCAGTGGCATTATGTCAAATCAGAGCAAAATCCAGCAGACTGCGCCTCAAGAGGTCTTTTGCCAAGCAAACTAGTAAACTTCAACCTGTGGTGGCAAGGCCCAGAGTTCTTAACAAAACAAGATCCGCCGGCAGATATGCCTTGCACTTTCCAAACGAATTTTGGCGGCTTAAACCACGCTAAAATCACGCAAGAAAATATCGATCATAATATAATTATCAATTTATTGAGCAAATGCAGCTCATTGACACAAGCAAACAGGGTCATCGCATGGATATTACGCTTCATTACAAATGTGCGCAATAGGACGAAATCGGAAACTACGTACCTAACAACAAGTGAACTAAGCGCAGCGCGCATTAGAATCATTATTCAAGCGCAGCGATTGCAGTTCAATTCTGAATACAAACAAATCGTTAACAACGAAACAGTATCAAAGAAAAGCGCAATTTGCAAATTGAATCCTTATGTAAACAAAGCGGGCATCATCTGTGTCGGAGGTCGTCTTAAACACTCAAGATTAACTGGGGATATGAAGAATCCAATAATCGTACCACATAAAGGAAGATTTACACAACTTCTTATAGAACAAGCACATTCAGCCACATTACATGGAGGAGCTCGGCTAACGCTGACTTATATTAGACAGCGTTACTGGATCGTTGGCGGCAACCGGGCTGTCAAGAACCAACTTCGAAGATGTGTACGCTGCCATCGCTTCAACAAGACAGATAGCTATCAACTGATGGGTGACCTACCACCGCAAAGGATCACGCCGTGCCGCCCTTTCACGCACACAGGAGTAGACTTTACCGGTCATGTGGATGTTAAACACAACAAGGGTAGAGGCGTAAAAACTTCAAAGGGATACATAGCCATATTTATATGTATGGCGACGAAAGCTGTTCATATTGAACTCGTATCAGACCTTAGCACAGAAACGTTTATGGCGGCCTTCCAAAGACTATGTGCGAGACGCGGCACCCCGAAACACATGTACTCTGACTGTGGTACCAACTTTATCGGCGCTGCAAAGGTGCTTCGTCAGGAATTCGAAGAGTTCAAACAACTACTGAAACCAGATGTTTTCAACGAACTGGCCAAATTGGAGGTGGAGTGGCATTTCAACGCCCCCGCCTGGCCAACTGCTGGCGGTCTGTGGGAAGCTGCCGTCAAGTCTATGAAGCACCATCTGCGACGAGTACTGGGGGACCAAAAACTAACGTACGAGGAGTTCATAACGATTTTAGCAAAAATAGAAGCCTGCATGAATTCAAGACCTCTGTGCCCGCTAACTGAAGATCCAGAAGAGTTCTACAACTGCCTAACGCCTGGACATTTCCTTACAGGAAGCCCAATATTGTCCATGCCACTCTCGGATTACAGTGACGTAAAAAACATTGATTTACGCCGTAGATGGCAGCTTACCGAGCATATGTTTCAACAATATTGGAAAAGCTGGTCAAACGATTACCTTACCACTCTACAAACACGTAGTAAGTGGAACAAGCCTTCTAGAAACGTTAAAGAAGGCGATGTAGTACTGGTGAAAGAAAACAATCTACCGCCGGGAAAATGGGCCCTAGGTCGGATTCTGGAAACACATCCAGGATCTGATGGATATGTTCGAGTAACTACTGTTAAAACTCAAGCAGGAATCATAAAGCGCCCAATAACAAAACTGTCGCCATTACCATTGAACTCTGAAACTGAGGAAACCAAAGAAAACGAAATGAAAAATAAGCCTCCACAGAAATCGAAAAACGAACGGCGGAAGAAGTCAAAGAATCTTATCTCAACGTTACTAATAACAATGTTATCATTGTTTACATTTGTAACGGGATCTTATACCGCCACCGATGGCACGCGCGGAGCGCCGGCGGCGACCACTCAGATTACAAGTCTGGAACGCGAGCGGCCCATATACTATGACACCGTCGGCAAAATGCAAGTAGTGCACGATGAATGGATACTAATGATGTACTACAACCTAACAAACTATTGGGATGGGACTCGTCGTACTCAAACTTACTTCGAGAATATTCACAACTTATGCCAAAAAACGAATCTACAACACTGCAGATCAACCATGGAACAATTAAATCATGAACTAGAACTTCTAAACTACTACAACTCTATACTTATAAATCCCCACAAACACCTGAGCAACAGGAAGAAACGGGGTCTAATCGACGGAGTCGGCTACATAGCTAACAGTCTGTTTGGGATATTGGACCAACAAACGCTAAGAACAAAACTTCGAGTCAACCTGAAGATATTGAACTTCAAGTTTTCCGCAAAACAGAGTGCCAGCAGCATGAAACCGTCGCAGCACAAACAACAAAGGACTTGCGGCGGGAGCCTCAACCTGGGAACAGGAACATCGCCTTTCTATTTGATTGATTAATTACTTAACTAACTTTGTGATGACCTTTCCTTTCTCTTCTCGTTGGTTTCTTCTTTTTGGGTTGCCAAGATGTACAGTCTAAAACTGTACATATTTTGCTGACGCGGTGCCGTGCACCATACGTGCGTCATTCCAATAATATTATAAATACACATGAAACACTTTAAATCAATGAGTACGATAACTGCTACGCGGTGACTAACATTAGAGAAAGGAATCGTCAACAGTATTACTTGTAAACACAAAAATACGTAATAAATCTAACGAAAACTGAGTGATCTTTTCTCTTCGTGCTTCAACCTCAACAACAACAACTCTGCAAGTGTACGAACCGTACAAATAGGATCATCTTTTCTTTTATTCATCTGTATACCTTCTCACATTCCAGATTCCTTAAAATTGTCATATCAAAAATCAAAATGGTTACCTACATAGCCAAGTTAATCAAGGATGTGGAAACAAAACTAAAAATACCTGGTTTGCAAGTGACCGTGTCGCCGCGTCAGGACCTTAGAAGCTACCAACATACATACATGCCACCAAATAGAGGTCAGCTGAAAAATTACTTCCAGCTCAACATAACTAAAGTAAAAGGTGAGAAGTTTTCAAACTATCTTCTACTCACCTCGCTAACTGATATGGTGTTGTTGTATCAGAAGGCTCAACACAATAGCCATGTTGAATAACTCTACATGATGCTTGTGCATGGTACTACCATGCAACAAAGTACTTTTAAATTATTATTCCTGGGTTCAATTCCTAGGTTGGGCAAAATGTGTTTATGGGGTTTTTCCAATAGGGATTCCTCTGTAGCAGCCCAGAGTTTTGAAATTGGTGAACCCCCATGCTTCAAAAAGCATGTTGAGCCATTGGCCTTGTGCACCATAGTATCTCCCTATGCAGATGGCTCAACAGTCAGGAGGACTACTGTTATTATTATACTTTTGTAACTCGTTACAGTTTATGCTATTCTATTGTCATATTTAGTCAATTATAAAAAATGAATAATAAAACAAGCTCTAATTATTGAGATGTGCAATAACCTATAGCTCTGGAGGCACTTAATAACATAATAGGTTATATCAACATCAAACTATCAGCATCCATGGAGATGGATTTGAGGTAATAATGAGAACACAATAAACTATCTTATTATGCTGTGGAAGCAACTAAGATTGATAACACAACAAACTATCCTATTGGTTTGCTGTGGAATCAAGTAATAATGATAACACAACTATCTTGTTGGTATGCTGTGGAAGCAACTAATAATGATAACACAATAAACTATCCTGTTGGTATGCTGTGTAAGCAACTAATAATGATAACACAATAAGCTGTCTGTTAGTAATCCGTGGAGGAAACTAATAGTGATAATACAACAAACAATCTATTGGTTTGCTGTGGAAGCAACTAATAAAGATTTGATATCCATTGGTTAGGCGTGGAGGCCGCTAATGAACAATCTCTCATGTTATCCTGCTGGGTCCACGGTGTACAAGACCACCCAGAGCCTGGTTCCTTATATCCTGTCAAATCAAAGACTTCATGCCTGTCACGGAGCAATGATCATAAACTCCTTAACCTTTAATCCTGTCAAATCAAAGACTTTGTGTCTATCACAGAGCATTACCGTCCCTTGAGAATGAAACTAAACAAAAATCAAAAAACCCGACTGCTTCAAAAGCTAAATAAAAATTCGTAAACAAGGAAAAAATCATGCTGTGCAGGCGAAGGATACATATTCGCGGGCTGGCTGACCAAAATCTGGTCGCATCGATTGACGTATGAATCATCAAAATCGGCCAACGCGTTTGGTCTCTGGAACGCCGTAGAGGAACAAACATACATACATACATACATAGACTGATAAACACATTACCCTCCTTCGGCAGTCGGGTAAAAAACAGCTGATCACAATACTCCTACACTACCTACACTATACTTACCCAATACAAGGCTGCTATGTAAGCCTTCTTATAAGTAGGTATGTGCTCATTAATGCATCAAATATTTTCACCTGAGATAAATTTAATAGATACCTAATTTCATAAGTATTCAGTGATAAATTGATAACTTAAACTGACTATTACCTATTACAAATCAATGAATATTGTAAGATAATACAAACAATAACATTCTGCAAACAAAATTCAAATTGGACTAAATAAGCTAGCAACTGATTATTTCATGTCAAAAATATGAAATAGAAATTGTATGCCTTCATTGACATGACATGTAGCAATTAGTTGTTTCCTAACAACATTGGTCTTTACCATATAGCAAGTAGAATACCTAAAGCATATAGCTGTAGGTGTAAAAATACATTTAATATTTCAAAAATAAGGCATACTACTAAGTTTAGATTTATTACAAGCTGTCAATGATAAATAAAATCAGTTGTTATCAGGTATTAAACTTAATTAATACTGTAGGATGATAAACAACATCGACATGTAAAAGTGTTTGTACAAACCAACTTACAGAAATAAAATCATTTATCATTTAACAATAATCTGCCGACAAATATTTCACCGCTATTACAGATAACAACCAAGAAACACAGAGACTGAGGACACCGGAAGGCTCAGAGCGCGAGCCTCGGATCACAATGGCCATGTCGCCGCGTAGGCGTGAATTTGCCAATTTATTATCCTAATTAATCATTTTAAGTGTCAATGTCTATTTTAGTTGGGTTTTGAGTTTAGCGCCATCTATTGGCTCACTGTGGAATCAGTTCTTAATCTGTTCGAATTAAGATCATTTGTTATGCTAATTTCAATGTTTAATCAATACGAGATGTTTAAATAAAACAGGAACACTTATTGTAGGACTTTTAGATTTTTTCTCATTTTAACTATTGCACATTTGACGAAGTAAATGTGTTTCACTTTTTTTTTTTTTTTTTTTTTTTATATGTAATAGGCTTGCGTTTGACCACTATCTCACCTGATGGTAAGCGATGATGTGGTCGACGATGGAGCACGCTTGCCTAGAAGTAACCTATTCACTCTTGACTTAAAGACTCCCAGGTTGTAGCTATCGGGAAACACAGACTCAGGCAGGGAATTCCACTCTTTTGCTGTTCGTATAATAAAAGTGTTCCCAAAACGTTTGGTGCGTATGGGTGACGATGACCATGTATCGATGACGCATCACCGTACGTCTTGTAGTCCGATGATGGAACGGGCTAGGAGGAATCAGTTCATGCAATTCCAACGCACACTCCCCGAAATGTAACCGATAAAAAACCGACAGGCTGGCAACTCGGCGCCGATGTTCAAGGCTCTGGAGGCTAGACTCGACCAGTATCTCATTGCCGATAAGCCTCTTGGCTCGTTTTTCGATCGACTCGAGTGCATCCAGCTGGTATTTGGCAGATCCGTCCCAGAGATGAGAACAGTACTCCATGCATGATCTAACTCGCGCTTGATACAAGTTAAGCAACTGCTCTGGGGTGAAGTACCGTCTCACCTTCGCAAGAATCCCCAACTTTTTGGCAGCCAGCTGAGCTTTTGCCTTAATGAATGGACCAAAATTGAGGGTCGATGTCAACGTAACGCCAAGAAGCTCAAGTCGGTCCGTTATCGGCACGGTCACATCTCGAAAAGAAGGAGCCGGGTGGAACTGGCTCCTTTTAGCGGAAAAAAGACACGCCTGGGTCTTAGCAGCATTGAAACTGACCAGATTGGCATCGACCCATTCGGAGACTGCCTTCAAGGACAGATTCAAGCACCCAACCATGGCCTCTCGCAGAGACTGGACTTGAGGCCCAGTAGCGCGCGCGTCGGAGACGTATCTCTCAGCAACAGTGCTGTCGTCCGCATACCCAAAGGTGCCGGGTTTTAGCAGATCGTTTATGTGAAGCAAGAACAATGTTGCTGAGAGCACCGATCCCTGAGGAACCCCGGCATTAATATGCAGTTGGTCAGACGAGCGGCCATCAATAACTACTCGAATGGACCGGTCCCCCAGGAAATCTGCAATCCAATCGCACAGACCACTGGGCAGACCGAATGAAGGAAGCTTACCAATAAGGCTTTCATGCCAGACCCTGTCAAAAGCCTTCGAGATGTCCAGGGACACGGCAAGCGCTTCCCCATGCCTCTCGATGGCCTCACTCCAGATATGAATGGCATACGCTAGAAGATCCCCAGTTGACCGATTTTGGCGGAAGCCATATTGGCGGTCACTGAGGATGTCATTAGCTTCTAGGTATGCCAGGAGTTTAGAGTTGAGTACCCGTTCCATACTCTTGCAGAGGATGGACGTAATCGAAATGGGTCTGTAGTTGGCCGGGTCAGCTCGACTGCCCTTCTTGGGCACAGGCTGAACGTTAGCTTGCCTCCAAGCATTCGGCACTTTTCGAGTCTCATACGAAAGGCGAAACAGGCGTGTTAGGATCGGAGACAGTTAAGGCGCACAGGTTCTCAGAACAATTGCTGGAATCCCGTCGGGGCCACTAGCTTTGTTCACGTCGAGGTGTTATTCTTATGTGTGTTATTGTGTGTTATGTTATTCTTATTAAGTTGTCAAACAATGGCGGATGTTATAATTTCTATGACCAAGAACCAGATTTAATATTTTAATACGAGAACTAAACAAATTTGAGTAAATGATTAAATACTAAAAAGCCATAAAACTATTTTACACAGCTATGTAATAATGAGAAACTTTCTAATTAGTAAGATTGTCAGATCACCGGAAACTTGAATAGTTTTGTTATTAGATGACTATTTCAATAATAAACTACAAACAACTTTGTATTTGTGAGTATTGGGGTTGTTTAATGTTAAAATAATTAACTGATCAGCATTTTAGTATTGTTTGCTAGCTTTACTCAACTATCCAAGTAATTAGTGTCTAAACAGAAACAATATGGAAGTCCCGCCCACTTAGAACGCGGATCGCGCGGACTGTGTGTGAAAAATAACTGATTAATAAATGTAATTGAATAGATGTTTGAAAACCTAATAAACATGTAACGTTAATTGTCTTAAAGTGATTGTGTAATCTATAAAAACATTTAAAAGAGTATCCTGGAGTTTCTGGCTAGATCTTCTCCAGCGATCGACGAAGGTTTTGCGATCTAGCGAGCCACACGATTTGTTTTTAGCTTCAAGTTCATTTGATTACTCAAAGTGCCTGTAACTAAGTCAAATAAACACTCTTGAGTTTCAATCCAGTGTTGTGTGTTATTGAAGTTCACCCGTTCCTATCCAGAATAAAGGAATTACCTCTAGGCAATGGGGGTAATGATGGCGGTCCTATGATTCATAGGTACTTCGACGTGACATATATTTTGGTAGGTATCTACATATTGATAGGTTACGTTATCTAATTCTGAGGTATCAAAGTCGTTTTGCCGAGAGTTTTTTTGTAGTTTTTTGATGTAGTTTTAATAATCTTTGGTATACCTTTAACGTATTTTATCGTGAGATCTGATTCACCACTTTCCATACGCCGTGATAACTTCGCACGTTGATCCTTCATGTATTTTATTTGCATCGGTGTTTGGTCGGGTAATAAGCGAACATTGTCATTTGCAAGACTGAATCTGTTACGCAAAATGTGAATCACTGTTTCTTGTTGTTGAAAGGTAAGCTTTAGGTATCTCGTTTTATCTGGGTTTATATCTGCCAAGCAAGACGCATGCACTTTATAGGGGATCGCCATTCCTTGTAGATGGCTTGAATTACGTTAACCGCCCGATTTGTATCATATTCTCGCCTTGTTGTTGAGTTTTTGTCACTAATTTCACAGATACCCCCAATTATAACATTATATTGCCGCTTTGGCTCGTTCTTGGATTTCTAAGGCCATGTACTCACAGTCGTTATGTTGTTGATTTTTATTTGAGTCGCTAGGGTTTTTATTTTCATTAGATAAGTTGGTCTTGAGGAGATTTAGCTGTTCTTGGCAAGCACAGTTTTGGTTTTTTAAGGTTTTCAGTTCTTCCTTCATAATGTTCTGCTCTGATGTAAGGGTATCGGTGGTACTTTTTATGTTTTTAATTTCATTTTTGTTCCCGACACAAGTTGCTCGAAATCTCAGTTAGTTTTTCGCTGAAAGCCTGGAACTGGTTCATCATTTCGGTTCGCAAATCCGAAATTTCTTGAATAACTTCCAGCTCAAAATCTTTCTTTCTTTTTTGCCGTGTAACTTTACCAACCTCTTTTTGCAATGAACGTAAGTCAGAGAAAGATCCACTTCCTGTGCTACATAAGTTGATGTTTATTTCTGCCGGTGTTTCTTGTGCACTCATCTATACAATGGAGCGGTGACGTAGCACGCACACGGAGGCCAAATAGTACCGGAGTAAGCGAGTTGAAAAATAAGTGAAATATGATCCCGTCTCTTTTCCCCGAGGTGGTGAAGAGTGGTCGCGGCAACTGCTGCTATCTGCCTGGCGGAAAGTTTTAAATCGGCAGGCGGAAAGTTTTAAGTCTTTTAACTAAAGTTTTAAATTTACTTTCATTTGGTTTTAATATATCACAAGGTATTTTGTTATTGAATTAACACAGTACCCCATGAAAGATGAGTGTACTTCAGCTAGTCTATAAGATGGTTGATCTAACTTATCTTTATTTCTCATATTACAATTGTGTCTATCACTGACTTTACTAAAGAGATATATATTTTTCCTTACATACATAATATTTTCATTAATTAATTGGCAAGAAACTGTCATAATAATAATATTTTTAAATAGTCCCCTAAGAGATTCTCGGTGAATTAGCATATATGTATATGGCTCTGACAGCTCTCTTTTGCAATTTATATATGGATTCAATATCAGCCGCCCGACCCCACATCAAAATACCGTATGACCTATTGCTGTGAAAGTAACTAAAATAGACTAAACGCGCAGTTTCTACATCAGTTAACTGTCTTATTTTACTAACAGCATAATCGGCTGAGCTTAGCCGATCCGTATGAGATGTTATGTGAGGACCCCAAAGCAATTTGTCGTCTAGAGTGATTCCTAGGCAATCTGCTTGACTTATAAATTCCAGCTTTTCTCCATTCTATATGCTGACGCATTCGCTACTTCGTACATTCGGCAAAGTGAATCTGATTTTATGTAATACATTTGTTTTTTTTACATTTAGTACCAAATTGTTTGCTGTGAACCAATTTTGGACCCGATGAATAGAGTTATTCACATCATCAAGATTTTGTGACCGCTGATCTATTTTAAATATCAAAGTTCAGCAAAGAACACCATCTTCGGTTGATTTTGTAGTAATTGGGGCAAATCGTTAATTTAAACTAAAAAGAGAAATGGACCCAATATCGAGCCTTGAGGAACTCCCATGGTAATTTCAGACCCCGTTTTAGTTTACGCCGTTTACCTGAACTTTAATACTACTACTTAGTAGTAAGTAACTCAAGGGCGGTATGTCTAATTCCATAGTGCTCGAGCTACAACAATAGTGTTTCATGGTTAACGCAATCGAACGCCTTCGAGAAGTTGCAAAAGCTTCCAATGGCGTCTTGTGATTCCTCCAGGGCGTTAAAGATGTTCTTTATTAGGGTGACAACAGCGTCAGTTGTGCAACGCCTTTTGGTGAAACCGTACTCATAGAATCCCCATAGAATCGCCCCGGCATCATCATTAAGTATAGGGATCCCCTACACGAGTATTGGACCCTGTGTGAGCTTTTCTTGTGGTACATTAAACTTTAAAGATTACTCATTTGCTTATTATTTTATATTGTTAATGTCTACTTTTAACAAATACAATACTTAAGAAAATTACATGATAGCATAGATACTTTAAAATACCTATGTTTTTAACAAATTGGCAACAAAGTTAATTTTAATCAGTAACTAGTCGATCAAAAGCTACAGGTAAATCAAGTGGTACCTCATTTAAAATCTTCGACGTGCCAGGACTTACCAAACTGGAAGTTCAGCGCGTTGGGGCACACGTGGTACGTAGCCGACAGCAGCGCTACCATCATCATGGCGGCGCCAAGCGACGACAGCAGCCCGTAGTGCGCCGGGATGCCGTACTCCTGCGGAGGAGGGGACGCTCTGTATTACGTACTATAGGGCTGCGCAACACTGAGGGCACCGCACAGCCGCGCACTTACCTCGTCCCGGGGCTTCCTCTTGCGGCGCATCTTGCGGCGGCGCACCTGCAGAATGAACAGCGCGCCCAGCAGCAGGTAGCCGGCGTTGGAGAACACGTGGTTGAAGTCCGAGAGGCCGCCGACGGGGTGCGCGCACAGGAAGTTGTAGTAGCATGCATCCAGGGAGCCCGCCACGTTCAACACGATCTGGTAGCCGACCACGAACTGCAGCACGGGCAGCGAGTAGAACAGCGCCACGGTGTACAGCGTGTACAGATAGCGGTCGGAGCGCGCGCCCAGCACGCGGGCACGCCGCCGGGCCAGCGCCGCCAGGTGCAGGCGCGCCGGCAGCCCGAACGGTCGCGGCGCAGTGCTCTAAATAATTACAAATGTAATGTGTACTCAATTGCTGCAAGTAGCTTTCAAATGTTTCGCTGCTTTTTTGAATATTTCGTTATATTTTGGCAATTATTATTCTGCCCAGCCCGTTCCATCATCGGACAACCAGACGCACGGCGATCGGTAAATGGTGGACATCCCACCCATACGCACAAAACGTTTTGAGGACACTTATTATCATTTTTTGGCAACGACACTACCAGTAGTGTCGTTGCCAATTAACGACACTACCAAGCCTTTTTTGGATTAAATTGTACAGTCAACACAGAAAAGTTCAGAAATATAATTCTTTATTTAATAAGTAAATCATGAGATATCAGTAACAGCAAACTTCAGAAAAGTAACTCTTTATTTATTACCAAATAAAAGCAAACTTAATTGATAAAAACTCAATCATGTGGCAATACATAAAATAACGCAACTCTTTTTTCGGCCTTACATTTTGTGCGACCCAAGAGTTTTTACTTTTGCCAGACACTTTTTAACCTAATGAACTTTTGTGGACGTATAGTCCGGTAGATGTTACTTAATTAAGCTTAATAAAATAACCAGAGGTCTTCTTATTCATCATCAAAGCAAAAATAAAGGTCTCACATTGTTTGAATTGATAAAGCTGTCAATATCATTGTCAAGTTCTATAAAATGTTACCGTAATATTTTGAGAATGTAATATTTTGAGTACGAAGGTTGGCTTGCATGGTAGCTTCAACCCTGACAAGAAAACATTGCTGTACATGTAACTGTTACTGTTCCTAAACATTTTGCATTTTTATAATTCAAACGCCTCCAAATAGATGCACCATTTTTATATTTCTTCAGTACCTATATGATATTTGTGTTTGGCCAAAGGTAACGCAGTTCCCCCATTCCTCGGCAAAAAATGTAACACTGATTCGCTATTATCAGCTTCCAACATCTTACAGGTTTTATTAAATGTTGTCCAAAGCAAGACCTATGAACTGGTGCCACGAAAAAACGTATTGTCAGAAATAGTCTCTCAATAATAATTTATCCATCAAACAAAAATGCTAACATTTTTGTTTTTGGGTTTGAAATCATCCAATGACTTCTCCCGCTCTGTGAAACGGGAGGGCGTGTCAGACTTTTACTGACTAAACCCACCCGTGTTCCTTCAGTTGCTTGTGACGGGACCGCGGTAACTCTCTTACAAATTTATCCGCGCCCCAGACAGGCATCGGCCTTAGCAGGCCCCGTCACTTTTGCTGACATCTCTTTGAGGCGCGCGCGGAACACTACGCGCCGTAAACTTGGGCCTGATCCTTATCAGAGAGCGAGCTACCCGTTACTTGCCTTCCGCAAGCCCGCGCCTATGGTGGCCGGGAATCGGCCTGCGACTCCCGACGCCCGGGGCATCGCCTGCGGTGCCTATAGGCGTCTCCTTCGCGTCTCCCTCACGCGATCATCAAATATATAATATATAGTCTAAGGTCAGAACAATTTAGCGCCAGGGTAATTTAATCTTTGTCACATTTTTAAACTTCATAAGTAAAAAAGAATTTCCGTAAAAGAGATTAATCATGAATTAGTTCAACTTGTTGAACTTTGAGTTGACCTTAGTGGAATAGGAATCCAAAATTTTTGTGTTCACTGTACAATTTAATCCAAAAAACGCTTGGTAGTGTCGTTAATTGGCAACGACACTACTGGTAGTGCGGCTGGTAGTGTCGTTGCCAAATAATGCTTATTATGCGTACAGCTAAGGAGTGGAATTCCCTGCCAGAGTCTGTGTTTCCCGATAGCTACATCAGTTTAAGTTTTTTCGTCAAGAGTTAATAGGTTTTTTCTAAGCAAGCGTGCTTCACCGTCGACCACATCATTGCTTACCATCAGGTGAGATAGTGGTCATTTAGTCAAGCGCGAGACTATTGATAATAAAAAAAAAACAAATAAGCCAAATATGACCCGCTTGTTCATTGTACTACCTGATCTCTATTGTCTTGCAGCACGTAGATCCCGTTGCCATTCTGTTCGATGAGCTCGGTCTGCACAGCTCGCGTGTGCCTGTCACCATCGGGTATGTCGGCCGTGTCCGTCGTGACGTCCGCGCGCCCTACCGGCCCTGGGTCAGTGTCCGGCGTGTGCGGGCTGTCCGGCGCGTCCGGGCTGGCGGGTGGCGAGCTGGTGCTCACGGAGGCTGCCCTGTGGCTGGTGGGCGGCGGGGTGCTGGTGGGGCTTGTGACGGCGGCCGTGGTGACGACGGTGGTGGCGGTGCCGGTCTCCTCCTCCTCATCCGTATCACTGTTGTCACTGCTGTCGAATGTCGCCGCTACGAAAAGATGTGAATCTTACATAAATAGCATTCTATATAGATTCACCAGCCCCGATCGATACCTATGCTACGAAACAAGGTATAATTGGGCAACACAACCGCACAAATAAACTTTGCCCTAAGTATATTTTCTATCTCTGTCAGTTCATCACAAGTAAAGTTGACACTCTACTTCTGCTAAAGCTCGTCAGAACCAGTTTATTAGCTAGAACTCACTAGAGTCGCGGCGCCGCCGCCCGGGTGACATGGACATCGCGCTTTCCACCTCCGATCTTGTTACTACATCAGGCTCTGAAAAATAATTCATATTATTGATTGAAGGACAAGTATTATTGTAAAATTATGCAGTCGTCATTGTTGAACAGATAGTTACTGTGTGCGAGCACGGCGCGAGGCCCCACGTACTGCTTCCAGCGCGGCCAGCGCTGCAGCAGCACGAGCGCGCCGAATAGCACGTAGAACAGCAGGAACAGCGCCAGCGTCACGCCCGAGCTCACCAGGTACTGCGCGCGCGACAGCGCCGCCTGCAACACACACCACCAGGGATGTACTCAAGGGACAAATTATATTAGGACATAAAAACAGTTCCTCAGCCTTGTCACTTTCTTGGCGATTTCCTTGGGCTGGTTTCTGAATTGAGAATTTGGAGTTGAGAACGTGTAAAACTTACTCTTCTTCAATCTTTTTTGTCGTATCGATGATTTCAATGCCAAAGTTAAACAGGATTTTAGGTGAAAATGGAGTTTGACAAATTTATTTCAATCCAATAATAGATCATATGTGTTGTACATTGTTTTTTTTTTTTTTTTCTGTATCCTGCTCAGCGCAACAATCTGTCTTTAGACATTTGGCTGCTCCTTTGTTTGAATTCATTCTGTAATTGGTCTTTGTAGCAGTGAGGAATTGTCCATTGACCACTCTCGCTTATTCTATTGGGAATCGGTTTATTAGAGTTGGAACCCCTCCGGCCGTTTTCGCAACTGCGATTCGTAACCAGTTGCGAATTAAGAATTTTTATTCCTTGTTTGCAACCGGGTGCGACTCTAGCAAACTTTACTTAACCGCAACTTGGTTGCGAACAAAGAATAAGAACTTTGGAAACTTGCATAGTTGCGATGGGAGAAAAGCATTTCTTAATTCGCAATCAGTACCTAGCCACAGATAATATAATACCAGTATAAAGATGCCTCATCCCATACAAAGAAACCGTGCCGCGCCATCTATTGGAATCAATTTTAAATGATCCGTTCAAATAATCTTTGAAATGTGAATTAAGAGCCCAATATCCCATAATTTTGTGCTTAGAAGAGTGGATTAAAAAAGAACATACAATTTTTATGATCAATTCTAGAAAATGTTTTTTGGGGGCCGAGTCACCCACGTCCGTAGGAGAGTACCCCTAGATTCCCTACACGTGGTCCCCGGGTGGTGCAAATCAGGTGACACAACTGGTGGTAGGCTTCGGCCGAAGGCTTGTGACCACCCACTGAGCAAAGACGTACCGCCAAGCGGCCTGGCCGTGTTCCGGATACGATGATCAGTGTAGCCATCTAGAGGAGTTGGGTCGAGATAGCTGTTCCACTGCAAGCAGACCAGTCTGGCGCGCGCTGTTATGGGCGTATCGGGAGACTAGTCGCGGAGGGTAGCGGGATCCGAGGCACGGTGCACCGCTGGCCGACCGCAGGTAGTTGGGGGCCCAAGTAGTGTGTCAGCCACACATGAAAGGCTGCCCCGCCAACTGTCGAAAAATCCCGGAATGCACTATCGTGCTGGTTGGCGACCAGAAGGGAGGGCCCGATTGACATTCCGGGGGGGCTCGGGCGTCCCCGCAGTCTCCGGGCTAGTGCCCCAATGATGGTGTCCTTTCAGTGCGTGTCTGAAGGTTAGCAGCGTGGAACCTCGTCTCACTTCCTACTCCTCTCTTCCATTCACTCTTCTTCAAATCAAAATGCCAAGGATAAAAAATACAGGTTATAAACAGCGGCTGCACCCCCTCCCACACAAAGTGCACCTCACCAACATTAGAGGTCTGCACTCAAATCTCTCTGCAGTCCGCTACCACCTGGAGACTGAAAAACCAGCGCTGTTTTTCCTTACGGAGACGCAGATAGCAAGTCCGTCAGACGCGTCGTACCTATCTTACCCAGGGTTTACCCTGGAGCACAATTATAAACCGCGCGCGGGAGTGTGTATGTACGCCCGTGACGACACTTGCTATCGGCGTCTCCGTAACCTTGAGAACCCAAGATTTTCGACGCTGTGGGCTCTAGTGGACACAGGTCTGGATAAAATTATCTACGCCTGTGTCTACCGCTCGCACAGTGGAGATCAGGAGACAACCAGGCTCACAGAGTACCTCAGTGAGGCGGCTGATGCGGCACAGCAGCGGTACCCTTCCGCCCAATTAGTGTTACTGGGGGACTTTAATGCCCACCACCAGGAGTGGCTCTTCCCATACCAGTGCACTGACCATGCTGGACGGGAGATGCGTAAGCTTGCGCTTGCGCTTAACCTTACCCAGCTGGTCCAGGGGGCAACGAGGGTGCCGGATGTTGATTCGCACACGGCCAATTGCTTGGACCTTCTGCTGACAACAGAGCCAGACCGATACTCTGTGTCGATAACTTCACCTTTGGGTAGTTCCGACCATTGTCTGGTGAAGTCTGTGTCCGTCTACTCCCCGCCCGATCCCAGCCCAAGAGGCACGCGGCGGGTTTGGCGGTACAGGTCAGCAGATTGGGATGGCATGCGATCTTTCTTCGCATGTTATCCTTGGCAGCCTACTTGCTTTTCTTCGGATGATCCTACGGCGTGCGCGGACAACGTGACGGATGTGTTGCGTCAGGGAATGGAGTACTACATTCCGTTTTCTGACGTAACAATGACCAATGTTGACCGGCCATGGTTTGGCGCTGAATGTCATCGCGCCGACGCGCTTAAACATGAGGCGTACCTGGCATGGGTTGACGCTCGTTCGCGCAAAGCGAGTGACGTGGGTCAAAGGAAGAAAGCCTATAACAGGGCTGCCAAGTCCTGCAAGAAGGTGTTGAGAAGGGCTCGGTTCGACCACATTGGCCGAATAGGGGCCAAACTTGCTTCTTACCCAGCAGGTAGTAAAGCGTTTTGGTCCCTGGCTAAGTCGGTCGAGTCCAACTTCAGCCGTCCCTCACTACCACCACTGCTGAAACCCGACGGGTCGCTGGCCCACTCTGCTGAGGAGAAGGCAAATTTATTTGCCTCTCTTTTTGCGGAATCTTCACGTCTGAACCCTGGTGACGCGCGGCCCCCTTCTTATCCTGATGGATGCGAGACGAGTATGTCGGACATTCGTATCCATCAAAAGGACGTCCGTAAGGTACTGCGCAACCTCGACGTGAACAAGGCTAGTGGCCCGGACGGAATACCAGCAATAGTTCTCAGAACCTGTGCGCCTGAACTGTCTCCGATCTTGACACGCCTATTCCGCCTTTCGTATGAGACTGGAAAAGTGCCGAATGCTTGGAAGCTAGCTAACGTACAGCCCGTGCCCAAGAAGGGTAGTCGAGCTGACCCGGCCAACTACAGACCCATCTCTGTAACGTCCATACTCTGTAAGAGTATGGAGCGTGTACTTAACACGAAGCTCCTGGCATACCTAGAAGCTAACGATATCCTTAGTGACCGCCAATACGGCTTCCGCCGAAATCGGTCTACTGGGGATCTTCTAGCGTATGCCATTCACATCTGGAGTGAGGCCATCGAGAGACACGGGGAAGCGCTTGCCGTCTCCCTCGACATCTCGAAGGCTTTTGATAGGGTCTGGCACGAAAGCCTTATTGGTAAGCTTCCTTCATTCGGTTTGCCCGGTGGTCTGTGTGATTGGATTGCAGACTTCCTGAGAGATCGGTCCATTCGAGTGGTTATCGATGGCTGCTCGTCGGACCAATTGGATATCAATGCCGGGGTCCCTCAGGGGTCGGTACTCTCAGCAACTTTATTCTTGCTGCATATTAACGATCTGCTTAAACCCGGCACCTTTGGGTATGCAGACGACAGCACTGTTGCTGAGAGATACTTGTCCAACGCTCGTGCTACCGGGCCTCAGATCCGGTCTCTCCGGGAGGCCATGGTGGAGCGCTTGAACCTGTCCTTGCAGGCAGTCTCCGAATGGGGCGATGCCAATCTGGTCAGGTTTAATGCCGCTAAAACCCAGGCGTGTCTTTTTTCCGCTAAAAAGAGCCAATTTTACCCAGATCCAACTTTCCGAGATGCGACCGTGCCAATAACTGACCATCTTGAGCTTCTTGGCGTTACGTTGACATCTACTCTCAATTTTGGCCCTTACATTGAGGCAAAGGCTCAGCTGGCTGCCAAAAAGCTGGGGATCCTTGCAAAGGTGAGACGGTACTTCACGCCGGAACAGCTCCTCAACTTGTATCAAGCGCAAGTTCGATCATGCATGGAGTACTGTTCTCATCTCTGGGACGGATCAGCCAAATACCAGCTTGACGCACTAGAGTCGATCGAAAAGCGAGCCAAGAGGCTCATCGGCGATGAGGCGCTGGTCAAGTCAAAGCTCCAGAGTCTTGAACATCGTCGCCGAGTTGCCAGCCTGTCGGTTTTTTATCGGTTACATTTCGGGGAGTGTGCGATGGAATTGCACGATATAATTCCACCTAGCCCGTTCCATCATCGGACTACCAGACGTACGGCGTTGCGCCATCGATACATGGTAGACATCCCACCCATACGCACAAAACGTTTTGGGAACACTTTTATTATGCGTACAGCTAAGGAGTGGAATTCCCTGCCGGAGTCTGTGTTTCCCGATAGCTACAATCTAGGGGTCTTTAAGTCAAGAGTGAATAGGTTATTTCTAGGCAAGCGTGTTTCACCGTCGACCACATCATCGCTTACCATCAGGTGAGATTGTGGTCAAGCGCGAGCCTATAGGTTATTAAAAAAAAAAAAAAAAAAAAAAAAAAAAAAAAAAAAAAAAAAATTGATTTTACAAACAATTCAATAACATATCGAAGCATATCACGCCATCTAATGAACATTCACATTTATTTGAACTTAATTTTGTTTGTTAGCGCTGGGACCCCGTGACCTAGCCTAAGATAATGAATAAAAAACGAAAAATCGCAATTTACGTATATATATTTCACTTAAAACAAAATAAAACTTATAAAACAAAATACCTATTCTTCTTTCTTACATAGAAAATTAAATTATTTTTTTCGGATCAGGACACGGATACAGATATGAATTTATTTCTGTTTATCCGTTAGTTTCGGTGACGGATATTAAATTTTCAAGAAATTGTAAAAATAAAACACAAATCCATACTAATCCTATTGCTATTATAAAACTGAAAGTTTGTGAGGATGGATGGATGAATATTTGTTACTCCTTTACGCAAAAACTACTGAACGTATTTAGATGAAACTTTACAGAAATATGGCTTATACATCAGAATAACACATTGGCTATAATTTATAAAGATATTGGGAGATGCACTAATACAAAGCGGGCGGAGCCGGGGGTGGCAGCTAGTATTATAAATGCGAAGGTAACTCTGTCTGTCAAAATTTGTAAGAAAGAAGAATAGGTATTTTGTTTAATAAGTTTTATTTTGTTTGTTTTTTAAGTGAAATATAGATTGCGATTTTTCGTTTTATTTACAACTTTCGTTGTATAGGCCCGTTTTAACACTTTGAAATTTTGGTATGGCCTCTTTCAGATGTTGAAGACCGAAGTAATTTAATCGCTTTACTGTTTTATCATATTCTTGTTGTATTGAGTTAAAATTACAGCTACTTGCCCGTTTGAGATTATCAAATTAAAAAGATTCGATAATCTCAAACGGGCACAATAGTAATTAATCAAACAGATAAAATACTATTGTGAAATAACTTACGACGTGAGCACGTCACGATGAGTGCATTGTCAAGATTATATATATACTAACTAGCTGTTGCCCGCGACTTCGTCTGCGAAGCAGTAATTCGAATGGCTTATTTTTTATATCGCGGCGTAATATTGTAGTTTTTCCATACAAACTTCTACCCCTCTTTCCATCACCTTAAGTATGATTTTCGGGATAAAAACTATCCTATGTCCTGCCCAGGGTCTCAAAATATCTCTGAACCAAATTGCATCTATATCGGTTCAGCGGTTTAAGCGTGAAAATGTAGACAGAGAGACAGACAGAGTTACTTTCACATTTATTATATTAACTCCGCCCGCGACTTCGTTCGTGTGATGGCAACCAAAAATAAGCTGTTACTAAATCAAATAAAAATGTGGTTTCGTACTCGTAAAGTTCTACGGTTTATAGGTTTGGGACGATTCGTTATTTGACTTAAAGATTAATACATTTTAGGTTACCGCTACAAACTAAAATCCGCCCCTTAAAACTTAATATACCCTTTTTCTCTTTTTAATTTTTTGTTTATGTTAGTTAGATTGCTCAGTAAGATGCCTCAAAAAAACTAACATCACTTAACCCTATTAGAGGCGAGGTAGTTTTAAAAAACATATTATGTAAATTTTGTTTATTTAATTTTCTCCACGGAATGAGATTGTTCATACAAACAAATTTCCCCCTTTTCACCCCCTTAAAGGTGAAAGTTCAGTGGCGACTGCGAACCGGAAAACGCAAATTAGGAAGTCCGACATGGTCAAGGCTGCGGGAGTTTGGTGGATGCGAAAGCGAAACGCACAGGACCGATCAGTGTGGCGGCACTTGGGCAAGGCCTATGTCTAGCAGTGGACGTTTTTTGGCTGAAATAATAATCCCTACATCAAAAACGAAACCTTGGCCAGTATAATTCTTAACAAACTTTAACACCCACTTAATCCTATTTTGGGGAGTAGTTTCGAAAAAATATAATGACAACCTTTTATTGTTTACTTAGGTTGGTATTTATGTCAACTATCAATTAAATTAACCCAAGACATAAAATTCTTTAACAAAACTTTATTACCTGTTAAATCGTATTTTGGAGGAAGTTTCGAAAATCTAATAATATCAACCTTTATTGTTTGTTTAGGTTGGTATTTATATCAAGTATCAAGTTTATTACCCCAATAAATAACATTTTTCGAAAAAACTTTAACTCCCTCTAAATCGACTTTTGAGGGTAGTTTATAAAAACTTATAATGACAGCCTTTTATTGTTTACTTAGGTTGGTATTTATGTCAACTATCAAGTATACCCAAGACATACAATTCTTTAACAAAACTTTATCACCTGTTAAATCGTATTTTGGAGGAAGTTTCGAAAATCTAATAATATCAACCTTTATTGTTTGTTTAGGTTGGCATTTATGTCAAGTATCAAGTTTCTAATAACAACTTTTATTGCTTAATTAGTTTGGTATTTATGCCAAGTTTCAAGTTTATTAACCCAAGTAATAAGATTATTAAAAAAAACTTGTGGGGGTAGTTCCGAAAAACTAATAATAAAAACCTTTATTATTTATTTAAGTTAGTATTGGTGCAATGTTTCAAGTTTAATAACCCTTGAAATCAACTTCTTCGATACAAAATTCAACACCCCCTAAATCGACTTGTGGGGGTAGTTTAAATTCGGGTGGACCAAAAATCACTTTAGTATGAAAACGAATGCTGCGTAAATTACGTGACACAACACAAAAATCTAATACAGCGTAAATTACGCGTCACTAAAACGTCACTCACAACCTGAGACAAACGGTCCAGTTTGGTAGTTCCAAATCGATGTAAGAGGCCCCGTTTTAGTGCCATTTGATTCTTCAAAGAAACTTTGACAGCCCTAAATCGTCTTCTGGGGATAATTCTGAAAAACTAATGATGCCAACCTTTAAAGATTTTTCATACAAATAAATGTCTCCCTTTTAACCCCCTAAAAAGTTGAATTTCCAAAAATCCCTCCTAAGTGCTCCCCTACATCATAAAAAGAAGCTATGTGCAGTAAAATTAATCAAAAAGCTTTACCACCCGAAATCGTATTTTAATTGTAGTTCCGAAAAACTAATAATGTAAACCTTTATTGTTTATTTAGGTTGGTATTTATGTCAAGTTTCATGTTTATTGACCCAAGAAATCAGATTCTTCAAAAAAATAAAATCCCCTAAATCATCTTTTGGGGGTAGTTACGAAAAACTAACAATGAAAGCCTTTTATTGTTTATTTGGATTGGTATTTATGTCATGTTTCAAGTTTATTATGACAAGTAATAAGATTCTTCCAAAAAACTTTAACATCCCTAAATCGACTTTTGGGGGTAGTATAAAAAAATAATAAAAGCGACCTTTATTCGTTATTTAGGTAGTATTTGTGGTAAGTTTCAAGTTTATTGACCCAAGAAATCAGATTTTTCAAAAACACTGAAGTACCTCCTAAATCTTCTTTTGAGGGTAATTGGAATATACTAATAATGACAACCTTTATTGTTTATTTAGTATGGTATTTATGTCAAGTTTCATGTTTATTCACCCAAGAAATCAGATTCCTCAAAAAATTATACATCCCCTAAATCATCTTTTGGGGGTAGTTTCGAAAAACTAACAATGAAAGCCTTTATTGTTTATTTAGATTGGTATTTATGTCAAGTTTCAAGTTTATTAACTGAAGTAATAAGATTCTTCAAAAAACTTTAACACCCCTAAATCGTCTTTTGGGGGTAGTTTAAAAAAATAATAATAGCAACCTTAATTATTCATTCAAGTTAGTATTTGTGGCAAGTTTCAAGTTTATTGACACCAGAAATCAGATTTTTCCATACAAACTTCAACACCCCCTAAATCATCATTTGGGGGTAGTTTCGAAAAACTAATATGTCGTCGTGTATGTAACTGTCAATCTTTATTATTTATTTAGAATACTATTTGTGCTAAGTTTCAATAATGTTGGTCGAAGGAATTAGATTTTTCATATAAACTTTCAACCCCCTTTTTACCCCCTTAGGGGTGGAATTTCCAAAAATCCTTTCTTAGTGCACACTTACGTCACTTGAGGAATCTTTCTGCCAAATTTCATGCTTCTAGGATTAGCAGTTTTGGCTGTGCGTTGATTGATCAGTCAGTCAGTCACCATTCGCTTTTATAGATATAGATTATCTATGGATATTATTATAGCGGCCAGTATCCTCCTGAAAAGTTTGTATGCAAATCAACAAAATAGAGTATCAGCAAACAGATAACGAAGGTTGCGTATAAGGAATAAAAATCTTTTAGCGTAACTGGTTACGAAACTAACCCTCAGTTTCCCAGCTCAAAATTATCGGAGAATTAATGTGACAAATTGTCAAGCACGCGTTATCTGCTGTCATTGGCTGTTGAAAATTCATTCAACCAATCACAGCAGATAACGCGTGCTTGACAATTTGTCACATTAATTCTCCGATAATTTTGAGCTGGGAAACTGAGGGTTAATCATCAGGAGGCCTAGTTACGGTTAAGGAAAAAGTTTTTATGATTCGCAACCGGTTGCAAACCAAGAATAAAAATTCTTAATTCGCAACGAATCGCAGTTGCGAAAACGGCCGGAGGGGTTGGAACACTGTTCCTCCTCAGTCTTATGTACACAATACTTCCAGATCCCGCCAAATCAGCAGCCAGGGAGTTGACATGTTTGGTTTGTTTCTTCTGGTAGTTTTGACTACGGGCAGCGATTTCTTGTTTCACTGTTTTGAGCTTCAGATCTTGCAAAATGTATTTATTATGTATATATTTAGGGATGTTAAACATGGATCTAATGGCTTTCGTCTGAAACCTTTCCAGGATGTCAATGTTGCTGTTACTTGCTGTTCCCCAGAGTTCAATACCATATTTCCAAACCGGTTTCAATATGGTTTTGTAAATTGCCATTTTTCCTTCGTTGGTTAACTGAGACCTTTTACTAATCAGCCAGTACATGCTTCTTAGCTTTGAGTCTAGGGTCTTTCGTTTCTTCCAGATATGCTTTTGCAAAGTCAGTCTTCTATCTAGGTGCATGCCGAGGTATTTTGCAGTGTCATCGTGTGGAATTTGTTCTCCGTTTAATGTGATTGGGGGACAGTTACCTTTTCTTAGAGAGAAAGTGACGTGTGCGGATTTGTTTTGGTTCGCCTGAATTCTCCATGTCTTTAGCGAATCTTTGATATCACCAATGTGTTTCTGCAGGTTTGCTGATGCGACATGTGGGTTAGTATGTACTGACATTATTGCAGTATCATCTGCATACGTGGCAATGAAGGTATTGTCTGTTGTAGGTATGTCAGCAGTAAAGATGAGGTACAGCACAGGACCCAAAATGCTCCCCTGAGGCACACCAGACCTGATTTCGTACAGGTCGGATGTGACATGATTAAGTTTGACTTCGAAAAAACGTTTGTGTAAGTAGCTTTCTAGTATGGGGAAAAAGGAGTGAGGTAAATATTTTTTCAATTTAAACAGAAGGCCGACATGCCAGACCCTATCAAATGCCTGACTAATGTCCAGGAAGACCGCAGAACAGTATTTTTTGTTTTCCAGTGTGTGGCTGATCTTGTCTGTCAGTCTATGGATCTGCTCGATGGTGCCATGCTGCTGTCTGAATCCGAATTGGTGTCCAGGAAGTATGGTTTCTAGATGAGGACGCATCCTGTTGAGGCTGATTCTTTCGAACAGTTTGCCAACCAAAGGGAGGAGGCTAATTGGTCTATAAGATGATGCTTCTTCCGATGGTTTGCCAGGTTTAAGAATCATGACAACTTGAGCAAGTTTCCACTGGGATGGGAAGTGGGATAAGTCATAAGTCATTTATTCATTTGTTTAACATAGGTACAATAATAATGGTATATACAGGTAATAAAGAGTGCGCTATGTTATGCCAGAGGGCGTACAAATGTTTGCAAGTATTTAAAAAAAGAAATTAAATAAAATCAAGCCAGGTAAATCAAAATAATGAAATAAAATAAACCTGGAGAATTAAACAACAATTATAAAGAATTGCATAATCCAAATTAAAATATCAATAGAAATCAATGTCAACAAAAAGAGAAACAAATAATAATAGGAACAATAATATAACAAAAACAAAATGTCAAAAACAGTACATGTCAAGACACAGACTGAAAACAAATAATAAGGCTATGTCAATATAGGCAAAACATTACAAATATCAATATTCAATACTAATGTTAATATACAAATCCAATGTCAATATACAATACTGATGTCAATATACAATACTGATGTCAATATACAATACTGATGTCAATATACAATACTGATGTCAATATACAATACTGATGTCAATATACAATACTAATGTTAATATACAAATCTAATGTCAATATACAATACTGATGTCAATATGCAATACTAATGTCAAATATACAAAATTATTTATAAGCACAAACTGTCATGTATCTCAAAAGCATGTCAACATTCTATCATTAGATTTTTGTCTGATAAAAATTCCGAAATACTGTAATATGCTTTGCTCACCAGTAAGGATTTTAGCCGTTTCTTAAATAAGCTCACGTTCAATTCTTTGATTGATCGTGGTAAGTGGTTAAATATGACTGGCGCCATGCAAAATACACTTTTATACATTAATGCTGTGTGGGACCTTCTTACGCATAAGCTACTGTTATCCCTTCGACTTCGGTTACTAATGTCCGACATTTTTTTAAACAACTTTGGATTGGACTTAACAAATACAGCAACTTCAAAAACATATAAAGATGGAAGAGTCAATATTTTAAATTTAATAAATAATGATTTACATGTATCAATGACCTGTAATCCAAACATTGTTCTGATGCACTTTTTCTGTGCTTTAAAGATTATTTCCCTATTGGTTGAATTCCCCCAAAAAATAACGCCATAACTGAGCACTGAACCCACCAAGCCGTGATATGCTGTGACTAAAGCGTCCACACTCGTCACTGAGGTAAGTTTGTATAGGGCATAGGCAACTTACTAATTCGCTTGGTTAGTTCCTCCGTGTGTGCCTTCCAATCTAATTTATTATCAATAGTTAAACCTAGGAATTTAGATGTGTTAACTTGTGATATGCGTTGGCTTTCATAGTATATACTCATATTTGTGTATGAACGTTGGCTGAACTGTTGTTGGTGTTAATTATGTTGGTTAGTTAATTTCGTCTTTTCTATATTTATCTTTAAATTATTATTATCTAACCATTGTATTATGGAGGTTATTGTCTGAGAAATTTCGTCATTGTAGGTTTCAGCGTTTGTGCTGTTAATAGTCACAGTGCTGTCATCAGCAAATAGTGACATAGGGTGACTTGTAACTTTCGGCATATCATTTATATAGATTATAAATAAAGGAGGCCCTAAAACACTGCCCTGGGGTACGCCATATGTGAGTGTTCGAGGATCAGATTTGTAAATTCGTTGACATTTAAATTTAATAGTTATTTATGCTACAAGTGCGGAAGGTAGGTGATTTCCGATGAGTGGCATTTTTATTCACGAGCGAGCGAAGCGAGTAAGTGGATAAATCGACACGAGTCGGAAGTCATCTTACGTACGTGTATCATACAACATTTTACTATGCATTGTGCGAGGAAATAAATAAATTAATAAAATTAAATTAATAAAATGGCGGGCTTATTCAAGCGCGTTCAGCATATCCACAGATTAACTAATAGTTCCTCGGGCATATCTACTGCGCATGTGCGCATAGCTGTCACATCGTAACGCAATAAGGCACAAGCAAAACATACGTTCTGCCAAACATATTTAATGAATATTTAAAATTAATTTATTGATCAAAATCTAAATCTAGAGTAATTAAAACGCCTAAAATAAAGTATTAGTTTTATTTTACCTTTTATATGAATGATAATCTGTACATAACAAATTTTTAAAACTTTTCTCAAATAATAAAAACTCTATGCGTCGGGCTGACGTTGGAGTTAAAAATTAAAAAAATACAGGAAAGTGAAAAGCACTAGTGAAAAAAAGTGACACTTTCCGCACAGTTTCGCTGCTTGGAAAACCGCTCTTTTCGAGGACATGCATTGTAATAGTTATTTGTGCAACAAGAGAGCAAAGTTGGTTTTTGCCGCGAGTGTTGATTTTGAATCCCGAGTAAGCGAAGGATTCTATATTTGAATCACGAGCCTAGCGAGTGATTCTAGGTTAGAATCCTGAGTGCAGCGAGGGATTCAAAGAGACGAGATGCAAATAACTTTGGTCTCGTGTAGCACATACAACTTTTCACTTCAGCAGCGAGAACAAATAATCTAAAGGTAAAAAATACAACTTGGTAATATTTAAACCACATGTATATTTGTAAAAATTAAAAGTAAAATTATTGCAGTTTTGAAAATTAAAAGTACCTACCAGTTTTGTTTGGAACCAATGGAACCGATATTGTTGTTTTAGCGACTTCTGGGGGGTGACCACAAGCTCTTAGAGTAAGGTTATTTTGAGATCGAGTAAGGTACAGATGTATCTGACTTGTATACATCTGTCACTTACTCGATCTCAAAATAACCTTACTCTAAGAGCTTGTGGTTACCCCCCAGTTTGAGTATTGACTGATTCGCTTTTTACATACTGCTTCAATTCTTCCGGTGTTAAATTGCAGACATCATCACTGGATTCACTCATATTTATTTATTATTATTTTAATAATATCCAACGTGTATCGCACTTTGTAGCTAGCGAACAGAAGAAGAAAACAATAAAAAATTAAAGCCCGCTATTTTTTAAAGATGCGTTCGGAAATTGCACTATTACTAAATTATTCTGTCACAATAAAGATTGTTAAAACTTTAAATAATTATGTAGATACATGATAAACTTCATATTTTTTACTTCAACATCTCTTTATTTGATTATAAAAAAATATAATTCGATTATTAAGAGAAAAGTATAATAATTACATTTAAACCTTGATTTGAAATTTTATAGATGACGTGTTTCCGAACGTTTTATTGTTGGTTTCTTTTTTGAGCCTATTATAATTATATCGTAGACAGAGAAACTAAGGAATTTGAAAATCGAACTTCGAATCGACTTGTTTCTATCTCTCGCTCTTTTCGTATCGAAGTGAAAGTGACAGAACAAAGTGAAGTTCAAATCTTTCGAATGTTGTGAGGAGACCCAGCACTGACTCGGCATTTAAAAAAAAAATTAAAAAGTTACTTTGTCTCACGCTCGCAGCAAAATCGAATTTTGCTCACTGTCTTTAAGCAGCAAAACCTGCTTGTTTGAGGTGCTGAGGTGAAAACATTATTTAAAAAGTCTTGGATGGCCAAATTTATCGTTTTATTTTTCCGAAAACCTTTTTGTTCATCTGTCAAAATGTTTTGTTTATCCAGGTATTTATAAATCTGTGCATAAATGTACTTTTCAAATATCTTGGATATTGGAACAAGCGCAATAGGCCTATAGTGATAGTCTCAGGCATGCGTTGAAGACACTCACCAAGAACATTATGCCTCTTTTTGGAAGGTTGTTTAGCAGTTCTGCATCTAATAGGTCATAGCCTGGTGCTTTCCTTGATGGTAGAGCTTTAATCTCTCGGATTATCTCGTTAGGGCTTACTGCCTTTAAGGGTAAGCATAACTGGTTCGGCGACTGCAGGTATTTAGCTATTTCATCATCCCTATCGAGGTCAGTGCAAGGTAAAGGATTAAAGACATTTGCTAAATGTTCGGCGAATGCGTTTGTTTTTTCTAATTCAGATCTAGCCCAGCCTCTGTCCTGTCTTCTTAATAGTGGGATATGAACTTTTGGTCGCTTAAGGTTTTTAGTCGCGCGCCACAGCGAGTAATTAGTGTCTTTATGTGGGGTCAGATAAGATAGGTGTCTTTGTAGGCAGAGGTTCTCATATTCTTTGATCATGTCTTTCAACTCTTTTGTTGCTCTGTTAAACTTAGTTTTATCCAAAGGATATCTAGTTCTATGCCATTCTTTTCTCATTTTGCGCCGTTCGTTGACCTTCTCCATTATGTTCTTTGGGAATGCCATCTGCTTTGTCTTTGCTATCCTATTTTTAGGCGTTGAAGTGGTGGCTGGCAGATGTATTGTGCTGTTGAACATTTCGACAGCTGTTTCGACGTCTTCACCTGCTTTTAATCTGGTGTTTAGGTTTAGTTTACTGGATACGATTTCTTTATATAGGTCCCATTTAGTGCTTTTGCTGTGAATATTGTGAGGCGGCTCGACTGTAACAGCTTGTTTGAACACGTTTAGTATGACTGGAGTGTGATCTGATGATAGATCTTCACATTTTTCTATCTCTAAGTAATTGTGTCCAAGGTTCTTTGTTACATAGAAATCTATGAGATCTGGTATCTTATTGTGGTCCATGGGCCAATATGTTGGCTCTCCGTGGGAAATGCATTCCAGGTTAAGGTCTAACGTCGCTTTATGTATTTGTCTTCCGCTTGGGTTAATTAATCTTGATCCCCAATATGTATGTTTCGAGTTACAGTCTCCTCCACAGATAAACACTGAACCAAGTTGATTAAAGAATAGCTTGAATTCATCAGCCGCTATTCTGTATATAAACTATAAATATATACATTTGAAATTAAGACAAAAATTTTAATAAATAATCACACTAAATATATCTATATAAAATAATTAATTAAATAATATATACAAAATTAAATCATTTTCTTAAAATTAAATTTAAATATAATATTACGTATAATAATACGACTGCCTCTGAGTAATTTGTTTGTTTGTCATTACATTAATCATAAAACAATGGTTAATGTACTGACAATCAAGCCTGTTTGCAAATACGCTCAAGGTGGTGTTGGAGGTGGTCCGGAGCCTGCGCCCCAGAGATGTGCACCGCTTTCGCATCGTCGTGTAGAAACAGTCAACACGGGCGTCGGCGAACATACCCGACGCGCTGCAGTGCCGGGGCAGCCCCAACAGCACCCTGAACGCATTATTATACTGAACACGGAGGGCGTTGTACTGCTTATGGGTATATGAAACCCACAGACTTGCCGTGTACAGAGACTTACAAAATGCTCTGAAAAGAGTTACTTTGGCGGCCCCCGAGCAACGAACAAACCTGCGGGCGATCCAGCGCGTAACGCTCGCATATGCCCAGCAACCTGGACAGACCACACACTGAGGCGCTCAGCAGCACCATGTCGTCTGCGTAACTAATATTGTTTACACAAACACCATCAATATGGCAGCCCACACGGGTGGTGCTGAGCTCCTCTATCAGTGCATTCACGCACAAGTTGAAACTTCAGCGAGGTCAGCTCTCCCTGCCTTACCCCGCATTCCAACCTGTACGGCTCCGACAGAGCACTCGACCACCGAACGACGTTGACCTGGTTAAGATACCAGTACTTGAAAATTTCTATCAGTTCGATAGGCATTGATGTGTTCTTTAATTTTTGCCAAAAGATGTCGTAGCTAACCAGGTCGAAAGCCCTCGAGAGCTCGAGAAAACAGGCATAAATAGATGTGCTCCTATCAGAGTAGTACTTGACACTTTGCTTCAAATACAAGATAACATAATACTCAACTTCAAATTCTTAATTCACAAAACGTGATTAGCTATTATAAAGAGAGCGTAATGTATGTTTGTGTAGGTACAAGTACTTGGAGGATTCTCTAGAACCCGTTTCTAATAGTAAACCTCAGTTACAATTCTCTTAAAAACATGCGGAGGCGGATGTACGATTTGTAGCGGAAGTTCTGAACGAGGCGAAGTTCAATTACGACCCTTATCAAAACCCACCGCTCTACCAATCTCCCATCACCCTTGCTGCAGCCCGCAGCTGCGCACTCACCCAGCAGCCTTATTGGCAAAAGGCTCTTTTTGCCATTGCCACGGCGGCCTCCCACAGCCAGTCCACCTCAGGCGCCTGTTCCTCGCACTCACCCTGGTGTGCAGTGTGAGCTCCTTGCGGCGCGGCAGCGGTGCCTCTTGCATGCCCTGCTGCTGCTCCAGGACGGCGGCCTCCCACAGCCAGTCCACCTCGGGCGCTTCCTCCTCCCGGCACGCCTCGTCCGAGTGCTCCACCACCGACAGCACGTAGAACCCGCGCGGGTAGCGGCTACGCTGCAAACATACACTCATACAATATATCAATTGTATTCGAAACTGTTGAGTACTAGTGATCAAAAAGGCGATTACAATGGTTGTATAAAGCCTCGAACCTGGTATTGTCCAACGAATTATTAATAACCAGTGGGATGGAAGAACGATGTTATTTACACGGACTACAGCAAATATTTCTACCGAATAGATCACCGTGTGCTTCTTCAGAAGATATCATCTGCAGGAATACACGAGGATTTATTCATAAGTCATTTATTTCAGAACAATATACATTGTGTAGAAATTTTGTAAAATAAACAAGTAGGTACCATTAAAACATTCCGATCGATAAAGAAAGTAAAAATAAAGAAAAACTAATATAAAATGTAACAAATTCAAATTAATAATCAAGTACATTCCGTTTACAATAATCAATAATAAAAATAAAACGAATTGTTATAAAATGATCAATGATACAATATTTCATTTTAAAGTTTGAATAAATCAATAATAAAAATACAATGTCAATGGTACAAAAATAAAATACAAAGAAATCAATAAAGGTTCAATATATACCCATTAATTAAACAATAATAAAAATAAAATGTCAAACTTAAAAAAAACATTGTTATAAAATAGGTCAATAATATGTCAGTAGTCTATTAATAACAACAGTAAAATAAAATGTCAAAGATAAAAAATTAAATTATTACAAGAGATCAATAATAGTGTCATCCAATAATATAATCTATGAATAATACAATAATAAAAATAGCATGTCATTATAAAAATATCAATAGAATGTCAAATATACGAAAAAAAAAGTTCATAATCAAAAATATTTAATTTACCAATTCAAATTCATTCAAATTTAGACCTATAATAATTACGGTTGTTGCTTATCATCAAGGAACTCATCGATGCCATAATAGCTTTTCCTCAATAAATATGCCTTCAATTTGTGTTTAAATAAGTTAACGCTATTAATGCTTTTAAATTCTAAGGGTAGCCTGTTATATAGAAAGACTGATTGGTATCTGGGACTGTGACGAACAACCTCTAATTTCGGCTGGATTGTGTTAGGCAAGTCTTTCCTACGCGTATTATCTCTAACTTGTCGTTGTTCATTAGTTTCCGATTTGTGCAAGTTCTTGACAAAATTGGTTAACAGCACCAGTACATACAGGCATGGCACTGTCAATATATGAAGGCTAATAAAATGATTCCTGCACGAGTCCGTTTGTTTCAAACGGAGCATTGTTCTTAAGGCTCTTTTTTGAATTACAAATGCCATTTGGATATTGTATTTATAACTGTTGCCCCAAAACTCAATACTATATCTAAGCTTAGACTCAACCAAGGCGAAGTATACCATCCTAAGCTGGGCCAGTGACAGTTCGTCCCTCAGGCTTCTGATTGCATAGCATGCCGAGCTAACAGACTTCGTTACAGACGATGTCTCAACCCTCCAGCTCAGTAATGCATCAATGTGAATACCTAGAAGTTTAACATGATCAACCACTTCGACCTTGCTGCCACAGGATGAAATCACAAGACTAGCATTGTTCCGGACGTTCGACTTGAATAGTACACATTTTGTCTTGTTTACATTGAGTTTAAGATTATTTGTACCAAACCAGTGTTCAAAAGCTTTTAATAAGTTATTAATTTTTATTTCTAAAGTATTTAAGTTACTGGCAGACACTATTGCACTAGTGTCATCCGCAAAAATAATAAGACTAGTGTCTGTAATACGCTTTTTTATGTACACAATTAAATCATTCAGGAATATTATGAAGAAAATTGGGCCCAAAACAGATCCCTGAGGGACACCCCGAAATACTGTCTTTAGATTGGAGTTCACTATTTTTACTTCTCCATCCACTACCGACTTTATTTCTATAAATTGACGTCTGTTATGCAAATAAGATCTAAATAGCTTCAGAACGTTTTCCCTTATGCCATAATGCTCCAACTTGGCCAGCAAAATATTGTGGTCCACCGTATCAAAGGCGGAACTTAGATCAAGGAATATACCTGCCACCTTATGTTTGTCATTAAGATTGCAAACAACCTCATCGATTAGTGCCGATGGGTAAGTCATATAATTATAGATAATCGAACGCAGGCTGCGGTACCTATTATGTAGATACACGTGCGGATGGAAAACCGTCCCATCAGGAGTACCCCAAGGCTCGATCTTAGGACCGTTATTGTTTACCATATTTATCTCGGACATAAAAACTTCTTTTTATATTCAAATATTTTGCTAGGAATACGCAGATGACATGAAGGTCCTTAAGTCTGTACGTACAGTATCTGATACCGAGTTATAGTGCGGGACACGTAAGTTGAACCAAAATGTATTATCGTTCTCTTGAAAATAAACAATTTAAACTGAAATAAATCCCTTTTCTAAGACCTAATCGTTTACAATATACAAATTGCCAACGGTTAGGTCATTTAGAAAGGATTCATTTCGGTTTAAATCGTCTAATTTCAAGAGAACGATAATACATTTTGATTCAACTTACGTGTCCCGGACTATACTTCAGTTAGACCTTGACAGATTCGTATCATACTGCAAAACCAATAAGTTACAACTAAACGTGTCTAAATGTAGTATTTACTAGTCTGAAAACTACTATTTGTTCAGGATATATAGAATAGAATAGAATAAATAAAGATTTATTTCGGACACAAAAAATCCATAGAGTGTTAGTAACATAGTAAAACTTAATAACTAGTGTTAGTAACATAGCAGAACTTATTACCTAGTGTTAGTAACAATCAACCTATGCACAAACTGCTGTACAATCGGAGAGCCGAAGACGCACATAAGTAAGGCAAATAAAACTCAGGGATCTTGGTTTAGTCCATGACAGCAAATCACTTTTTGATGATCACATAGAAACCATTGTCAAGAAAGCCCTCAAAGCTTTGGGTTGTATTATTGGAGCTTGTTCTTGCTTTCGGACTCAAAAACCAGTAAAAGTGCTCCACTGTTCCCTCGTGCGCAGTTACCTCGAGTACGTTTATTAAGTCTGGAACCCTCAATACGAGATCTACAAATCTCGTATCCAATCCGTCCAGAGAAAGTTTTTGCGATCTTTAGATTTTAAGGCAAAGCAATTCTCAGTAGACTAAGAACACCGGTGTAAGCGATACCATTTTTTACCGTTGCACGTAAGACGTGAAATTAATGACATATGTTTTTGGCAAAAATAGCAAACGGCTCGGTAGATTGTCCCGGACTAATTAGCAAAATACTTCTTTGCACTAACCAAGGCAGCCTACGAACACGGCCTTTGCTGCAGTCACCATGCGCATCGACAAATTACAGGCGTAATTAATGCCTTCTGTATACGTTGTATTGCAGCTTTCAATACCTTACCAACACACTTGTAAGTTGGTCTCACCAACTGCTGCAACTGCACCAGCGCAGATTAGAAAGACCTTAAGTCAGAGCAAAGAATATTTTGGCGGCAGTCGGAAATGAGTGCAAAATTGTTTTTGTTTCTTTGATGTAAATGTTTAGCTTCAAATTAATAAAAAAAATATATGTTGCACGACTCGACATATATTTCATTATTTTAATTTTAATATTTGTCTACCTAATTTTATTATTTTATTCTGTGTATCGCTGTTTTATACGACATGTCAACGCAAATGATTTGTAGCGCGATGTTTAAGTAGGTACATGTGGAAGTTTGTAATTAGCCATTTTACCTACGATTTTTGTTATGCTTGTCATTAGTCGGTAAGCTTTCTTAAAAATAAATAAATAATTACCGACAGCTGCATCCCGCCGGAGCGCATCACAGTCATCCTCACCGTCGACACTTCGATCTCCTCCAGCGTCTCTGCTATCGGACACTGGAACATTACGACACAACATGACATTACTTTATTAAGGGAGCCGTTTCTACTGGACCGCTGCTCCCCTCAGGAGGAGGATCTAAGGAGTTTACCATTGCTTCGAAAAAAAAAAAATATCAATGCAATTCATCTTCACACAAAATTAAATTATGATCGTAACAAACACTTTTCCTAGGATAGTTTATGGGTCTAGAACATTGATAGTCTAGAAACACTAAATTTGGTTTGCCGGCAATAACAAGCTCTCCAAGCTTTTACTGAATTTTGAGAGTGACTAGTATATATATATATATATATATATATGTATTTATTACCTATTTCCTTGCACAATTGCGCTGATAGTTTGGCATATCCTATAGCTTTACTATTTCAAAAGTCTTTAGCTGAGTGCGTCTGCGCATATGAAGGGGCCCAAGATGAATATAAAAAACTATCGTCCAATATCTATTCTTAACACACTTAGCAAAGTTTTGGAGAAAATGATATATAATAGTATATATCCAATCATCTCAAACGGTACAGGCCAGAGCCAACACGGTTTCGTTAGGAAACGGTCCACAACATCAAATTTGGCTACGTTTTGCAACTATGTCTTGCATAATATGGAAGCCGGTGGCCAGGTTGACGTGGCCTACACGGATTTCGAAAAAGCATTCGATCGTGTGGACCACGTGATCTTGCTGGCAAAGCTACAAAAACTTGGGATCCATGGAGATTTAATGAGAAGGGTTAAGTCATACTTATCGAACCGATCGCAAGCTGTGGTTATGGGAGGTTTCAAATCTGACTTCGTAAATATTCCCTCCGGTGGTCCCCAGGGATCTTTATTGTGTCCACTTTTTTACTGCGCATACCTGTATGACGTTCGGTCGTGTTTCAAATCCGCGAAACATCTCATGTACGCTGATGACATGAAAATATACATGTGTGTAAAATCCAGACTTGATTGTGAACTGATATAGCGTGATCTTGATGCACTATTCAGGTATTATCAACAAAATAATATCACTGTTAATGTCTCGAAATGTCAATGCATTAGCTTTAGCCGTTCCAAATACCCAACTAAGTATCCTTATGGATTTAATTATAATGCCATCGAAAGGGTTGATGTGGTCAGAGATCTTGGTATAATGTTAGATTCCAAATTGCTTTTTAACCAACATATAAATACCATCACCAATAGAGCCTCTCGTAACCTTGGTTTTGTAATGCGTACTTGTAAGCCTTTTAGGTGTTGTCATAGTCTAAAGATTGTATACTTTGCATATGTGCGTAGTATTTTAGAGTACTGTAGCCCAATCTGGTCACCCCAATACGAGGTATATACTAAAAGAATAGAAAATCTACAGAAAAAGTTATAAATAAAAAATAAAAATAAAAAATATGGGCAATATATGTGTATGTTTATTTTAACTATTCTTCAATTTTTATTTAATAATTATTTCTTTTTTTATGCACCTGCCATGTTATCTAACCACCTTCCTTGGTTGACTGGTAGAGAATGCCTCAGGCATTAAGTCCGCCTATGTACCTATTTACAGTTGCATGAAGTTTTAATAAATAAAAAATAAATAGATAAAACTAGTCCTGCTGCTCAGCTGCCCAGGGTGGAAGGCGGATTAGGTGGCATCGACACTGACCGTGTAGTTCTGCACGGCGATGGTGGCGCACACGTCGTCGTCCGACTCCACTACCAGGCGCACGTCGTCCTGCCATGGCTGCCAGCTGTAGAAATTGACGCGTGGCGCGCCCTGCAACATCAATCACAAGGTAGATACTTGTGCAAAAACGAACTGTACAAGTGATCAGTAAGATAATTTTAGAAGTAAGTGAAACTCGGCAAGGTATGCTTTCTTATTACCAACTAGCAGACTAGCTGTGCCCGCGGTTCGCTCCCGTCAACTGCCTACCCTACTTACTTTCCTACCCACCCTACCTACCTACCAATATTTTTTCTAGGGTCACCCTTCTACGGAGAATATTAACACCGCCATTCAGAAAATGACGTCAAATGCGCAACGCCATCTATCGAATATGGAGTTCAACTGTCCGAGTGTTGTGATATTTTACTTCTTGAACACTTTAAATTCATATCTTTTGATAAAGTAAATTGATTGCGATGAAACAAATACTTAGTAATACTTCAAGCTACGCACAATTTTTATGTGCAAAATGTATCTACAATGAAATACAACTAAACAGACAAAAATGCTGTAAATGGGTTCGGTTGGTGTTCCTTTAAAACCCTGGTTATGTTTTTTGGAAATATTTTTGATTTTCAAATAACTTTTCTACAAAATTATAATTATATCATATTTTTTTTTATTCATTTTATGTACAGACGGTTTACACTTTTAAATAAAAGTTCTGAAAAAAAAGTATATATATGTCGCCGCGTAGGCGTGAATTTGCTAATTTATTATCCTAATTAATCGTTTTAAGTGTCTATGTCTATTTAAGTTGGGTTTTGAGTTCAGCGCCATCTATTGGCTCACTGTGGAATCAGTATTGATTCATAATTCGTATGCTAATTTCAATGTTTAATTAATACGAGATGTTTAAATTAAACAGGAACACTTATTGTAGGACTTTTGGATTTGTTCTCATTTTAACTATTGCACATTTGACGAAGTAAATGTGTTTCATTATGTTATTCTTATTAAGTTGTCAAACAATGGCGGATGTTATAATTTCTATGACCAATAACCAGATTTAATAATTTAATACGAGAACTAAACAAATTTGAGTAAATGATTAAATACTAAGAAGTCATAAGACTATTTTACACAGCTATGTAATAATGAGAAACTTTCTAATTAGTAAGATTGTTAGATCACCGGAAACTTGAATAGTTTTGTTATTAGATGACTATTTCAATAATAAACTACAAACCACTTTGTATTTGTGAGTATTGAGGTTGTTTAATGTTAAAATAATTAACTGATCAGCATTTTAGTATTGTTTGCTAACTTTACTCAACTATCCAAGTAATTAGTGTCTAAACAAAAACAATATGGAAGTCCCGCCCATTGTTTAGTACGTGCATGGCGCGTACGGTGCATGGTGTGTGTAAAAAAATAATAACTGTAAAACTGTTTAATAAATCTGCTAATTGAATAGATGTTTGAAAACCTAATAAACATGTAACGTTAATTGTCATAAAGTGATTGTGTAATCTATAAAAACATTTAAAAAGAGTATCCTGGAGTTTCTGGCTAGGTCTTCTCCAGCGACCGACAAAAGCTTTGGACCTAGCAGGCCACACGAATTCACGATGTGGTTTTAGCTTCAAGTTCATATGAAAACTCAAAGTGCCTGTAACTAAATCAAATAAACACTCTTGAGTTTCAATCCAGTGTTGTGTGTTATTTAAGTAACCCGCTCCAGTCAAGAATAAAGGAATTGCCTCTAGACATTGGGGTTAAAGATGGCGGTCCTACGATACATAGGTACTTCGACGTGACATCAGAAGTGGGATCAGCTCCCACTATCGCCTTCTGCCCATGCTATGAAAGCCATCCGAAGAATTTTGTACAACATCGCCAGCGCCGAGGGTATGGCAAAAGATTTTCCTATGATAATTTCCAAGAGTAAGCGATGCCCAGACATAGGCGAAAATAACTGGAATATTTTTACGTGAACGATCTGAACTCTATTGAAACGACAGAAGAAGCTACTGACTAGTGGCATGGATGCTGTCCTACACCATTGTGGCCAAAACTTTATACAGCACAGAATGACCGAAGCAGCTAAACGAACAACTTGATCTGTCCATTGATAGATTCCATCATGGTTGAGGGGAGTATTCTGTTTTTTATTTATGTAACTTAACATTCTTAATTATTTTCATCATACAAGGCAAGGTCAGTGACCTTTTGTGTGACAATTTTAATCAATCTGCCTAGTCTTTTCCCAACCAAGTCCGGGACAGCTTCCATTCTAACTGGATTCAGCTGAGTACCAGTGTTTTACATGGAGCAACCAAAACCCAGTAACTGGGTAACACAATACCCCTTACTGACTGAGTGGTCCCTGCTGTTGTTTGTGTGGCAATTTGTGGAATTAAAATGAATGAAACGGCTTAAATTACTCCATAAAATAAGACAGCTGACTAGGAACTCAATGTTATTGTTTAAATATGGTTCTTTTGTCTTAAGAATTGCAATGGCTCAGTTATTTGAGAAACTTTATTTTATTTGAGGAGTATGTAAGGATCGTAGCAAGTGGCAATCTGTGGTTGCTGCCTATCCCCATGGAGACAAGGTGTGAGTGTATGAATGTTAAACAATTCAAAGTACCTACGTTGAGTTTTGTACCGGACAAAAAGTAACAACTTATTTTTATAGCATTCATTACATTTAGGTAGCTAAAACAAAAGTTTAGTAGGTAAATAAGTTAAGTAAGTTACAGAATGTATGTGCAACAGAAGTAGTAAACATTTGGCAGAAAGTGCCATGACATATTCATGTTGATGCACTAATTGGCATTTTTGCAATTTATTGTTTTTACCCGACTACCAAACGGGGTTTATTATTGAATAATGTGGAACCCGTTGCATGTCACACTTTTTTTTAAAGTAAAGTAAGATAAGAAAATGTATTAACACATTCCTTAAACATGAAAAGCACAACAAATAAAAATAAAATTATAGTGTGCTCAAGAAAATACTTACAACGATTTGCATTTAAGTAGCTGGGGTGAGAATAATTGTTTGGTTACAAGACTAAACAATATTTAAAATATTATCTAGAGGTTTTTGTAGAGTGAGTATGCATCTAATATAAATGTATTTGTATGAATGGGTGAAAGGGTTGTGATACACCTGGGTGAGTCATTACAAACTTTATAATCAGGGTAAGTATCAGCAGAGCTTCAGTTCATGCATAATCATAATATAATAATAAATAGTCATAAGCTGATAGCCACCTGGTAACTTTTAATTTACAAGTAGGTACGCTTAGTATGTGTGAGTAACCTATTATGTATGGACCTTGTGATTTTTGGTAAATTAATGGTCCTGTGTATGTAAGACATATTTGAGTGAATCTAATGTGATTACTGTGTTCCATCTTATCTGTCTACATGATCTGGTAGATTTGTTTTGGCTATGGGGTTCTTGACAGTGATAGCGCTATAAGTTAAATCTAATTAAAAAATTGTCTGACCCTACATTCTTGGTTCAGACTGTCAGTTGGATACTGATGGGGCCTTTTATAAGCTCTAAGATTTATGCTTGTTCAAGTTAAGTTTGTTATAATAAAGTTTATTTAATCATTCAATATTTGAGAACCTTCCTAATGAATTAAATCTCACAATGGGTTTAGTTGAATTTTACTTGTTATGGTACATGGGTGTAAATAGATTAGTAATTTCTGACAGATTTCAAAGCTTGTTATTGGATGCACTTGCACAGAATAAAAACAATCAAAAGACAGGTTTGTTTTTTGATAATTTGTCACTTTTAGCATTCAATAACTTTCTTTTCTTTTTGCAACTTTTTACCTAGCTTGTATTCAAACTTGTTCACACATAAATGTTTTGTAATGAAATAGGTTTGTAATAGGTGTGTAAATAGGTTGTTGTGTGTGTGGTATGCAAACATGCATCATTAAAAGTAGTTTTCAACATGTTTTAACATTAATCTTTAGCTAGTGCAAACACCGTCATAAGTAATGCAGCAATCTTCATAGTTATTCATTTCAGTGTCATCAGATTCTAGTTAACTTTGAATTACTCACTTACTATTTCAAAACAATAACATAATTTATTTGTTATCAGTACTAACTCCTACTTATTTAAATATTAATAGGATCATCTTTTCTTTTATTATTATTTATCTGTATACCTTCTCACATTCCAGATTCCTGTGTCATATCAAAAATCAAAATGGTTACCTACATAGTCAAGTATTATCAAGGATGTGGAAACAAAACTAAAAATACCTGGTTTGCAAGTGACCGTGTCGCCGGGCCAGGACCTTAGAAGCTACCAACATACATACATGCCACCAAATAGAGGTCAGCTGAAAAATGACTTCCAGCCAAACATAACTAAAGTAAAAGGTGAGAAGTTTTCAAACTATCTTCTACTCACCTCGCTAACTGATACGGTGTTGTTGTATCAGAAGGCTCAACACAATAGCCATGTCGAACAACTACATGACGCTTGTGCATGATACTACCATGCAACAAAGTACTTTTAAATTATTATTCCTGGGTTCAATTCCTAGGTTGGGCAAAATTTGTTTATGGGGTTTTTCCAATAGGGATTCCTCTGTAGCAGCCCAGAGTTTTGAAATTGGTGAACCCCCATGCTTCAAAAAGCATGTTGAGCCATTGGCCTTGTGCACCATAGTACCTCCTTATGCAGATGGCTCAACAGTCAGGAGGACTACTGTTATTATTATGTTTTTGTAACTCGTTTCAGTTTATGCTATTCTATTGTCATATTTAGTCAATTATAAAAATGAATAATAAAACAAGCTCTAATTATTGAGATGTCCAATAACCTATAGCTCTGGAGGCACTTAATAAAATAATAGGTTATATCAACACCAAACTATCAGCATCCATAGAGATGGATTTGAGGTAATAATGAGAACACAATAAACTATCTTATTATGCTGTGGAAGCAACTAAGATTGATAACACAACAAACTATCCTATTGGTATGCTGTGGAATCAAGTAATAATGATAACACAACTATCTTGTTGGTATGCTGTGGAAGCAACTAATAATGATAACACAATAAACTATCCTGTTGGTATGCTGTGGAAGCAACTAATAATGATAACACAATAAGCTGTCTGTTAGTAATCCGTGGAGGAAACTAATAGTGATAATACAACACACAATCTTTTGGTTTGCTGTGGAAGCAACTAATAAAGATTTAATATCCATTGGTTAGGCGTGGAGGCCGCTAATGAACAATCTCTCATGTTATCCTGCTGGGTCCACGGTGTACAAGACCACCCAGAGCCTGGTTCCTTATATCCTGTCAAATCAAAGACTTCGTGCCTGTCACGGAGCAATGATCCTAAATTCCTTAACCTTTAATCCTGTCAAATCAAAGACTTTGTGTCTATCACAGAGCGGTGTTCCTAATCCTATCCTTTAATCCTGTCAAATCAAAGACTTTGTGTCTATCACAGAGCATTACCGTCCCGTGAGAATGAAACTAAACAAAAAACAGCTGATCACAATACTCCTACACTACCTACACTATACTTACCAAATACAAGGCTGCTATGTAAGCCTTCTTATAAGTAGGTATGTGCTCATTAATGCATCAAATATTTTCATTTGAGATAAACTTGACACTATTTTCGCGCTTCCCTCTGGCTGCAGCTATAGCTACATAATTTACCGCCCTGTATGGCCTAATCACTGTCTCCTAAGATACAGGAATACCTAGTTTAGGAGACAGGGTTACATTACTGTTACAGATTTATGTAGATATAATATTACTTTGTATAAATTTTTATTGTGTCATAAATCATGTGTGTATGGTGAATAAATGATTATTATTATTATTCCATTTATTCATTTTATATATACATATCTTTACATTTTTAAATATTATTTTATAAAAAATAAAATAAAAAAACATTTAAAAATACAAAAATAGTAGCCCACCGGTATCGGGAACAGGGTCCAAGCTACCGGTGGTCAGGGCTCCTGAGAGAGGAACCTCCTAACGATACGCGCCGTGTCCAGGAGTACCGCTTTCTGGATCAAGCCCTTGATCCAGCTGCCCAACGAGAGCCTCCTCAGATATTCGTCGAGGCTCTTGGCTATTATGCCATTGGCCGTCACGACTATCGGCACAATGACTGCTGTATTCACATCCCACATGTCGACAACCTCGCGAGCCAGATCAAGATACTTGCTTTTCTTATCTCTCTCAGCCTTCACGAGGTTCTCGTCATGGGGGACCGCTATATCAACAATCATTGCGCGACGCTCTAGTCGGTCTATCACCACTATGTCAGGCTTATTGGCAACAATAGTCCTGTCAGTGATGATAGACCGATCCCAATACAATGTGACATTGCCATTTTCGAGAACTGGGTCGGGCACATACTTATAGTAAGGCACTTCCGATTCCACAAGATTGTATTTAAGAGCAAGTTGCTGATGGATAATCCTGGCTACAAGGTTGTGTCTATGCAAGTAGTCTCCATTAGCCAGACTAGAACAACCGGAGATAATGTGACGGATAGATTCTCCCGGCCGGTGACATGCCCGACAGATGTCAACTGTGCCGTCCTTCACAATGTATTTCCGGTAGTTGTTCGTCATCATAACTTCGTCCATAATCGCAAAGACAAAACCTTCGGTTTCCCCGAAAAGGTCACCAAATCGCAGCCAGGCCACGGACGCTAAAAGATCAACATCGGGCCCATGTAGGACCCGATAGAAGCGACCGTGAAGCTCCTTGCTCTGCCATACCTCCGTGCGGTCATTAGTATCTAGTACTATAGGTTTGCGCCAGTTCTCGTTAGCCAAGGAGAGCGGGGTAAGGCCCTTGTCCACCGCTACCACATCTCGATGCATACCCACGTTGACGGCCTGGAAGTATTCCCTAAGACTGCATACCTCGCGGTTGTGCAGGGTCTTAGCATTTAAAAAGCCACGACCACCGCACTTCCGCGGGATATACAGTCTCATAACCGATGATCGTGGGTGATGCATACGATTTGCGGTAAGCAATGTGCGGACTCTCCTATCCAGGGCGTCAAGTTCTGTCTGAGTCCATTTGAGTATGCCGAAAGAATACATCAAGACCGGCATGACCCAGCCGTTGAAGGCGCGCACCTTGTTTCCGCCTGATAAAAGACTATTTAGTACTTTTTTCAGGCGGCCAAAGAAGCGTTCCTTCAACGACTGTTTCACGTCAGTAGCGTTGATGCCTAGTGCTTCCGACATACCCAAATACTTGTAAGTTTCGGTTGAGGAAAGGGATCGAAGGTGTATGGAATCTGAGAGTTGTATTCCCACGGATTCCATAATCTCCCCTCGCTTTACATGCATGACTGCACATTTGTCCACACCAAATTCCATCCTGATGGCGTCACTAAAGGTTTCTGTAACCTTCAGTAGCTTCATCAGTTGCAAGTTGTTGGAGGCAAAGAGCTTCAGATCATCCATGTAAAGGAGGTGAGATATGACCTGACCTCCTCTTCTCAACCGATAGCCCAGGCCTGAACCCTCCAGCAATGTACTAAGAGGGTTCAGGGCTAAACAAAACCACAGTGGACTCAGACTATCGCCCTGAAATATTCCACGCTCGATCCTTATAGGTTCGCTGTCCTCTTGAATCTGTTGACATCCTGGATAGCGAAGAACCGTCCTCCACTGCCCCATACACGACATCAGGAAGGTGCGCAGAGTTGCATCAATTTTATACAACTCCAGCACCCTCATGAGCCATGTATGTGGCACTGAGTCATAGGCCTTCTTGTAGTCTATCCAACATGTCACCAGATCCCTTCGGGAACGGCGAACCTGCTGGCTAATGGCAATGTCTATAAGGAGCAGCTCCTTAGTACCGCGGGACCCGTTCCTACATCCATTCTGAGAAGCAGACATGATTGAATTTGTGTCAATATGTTGATTAATTTTAGCTCTCAGAATGGATGTAAAAACTTTATAGACCGTCGGTAAACATGTTATTGGTCTATAATTTTTAGGCTCCGCAGTACTACCTGTTTTGTGGAGCAGGTGGGTTATTCCTGTCGTTAGGAACTGGGGCAGCGATCCTGACTCTAAGGCAGACTGGAACTGAGTTGCCAAACAAGCGTGCGACCTTTGGAACCACTTAATCCAAAAGTTGTGCAGTCCGTCCGGCCCTGGAGATTTCCAGTTAGGCAACGGACGGACTGCACGAGCTACATCTTGGGGGCTGATGGTAATTGCCCCCATTTGTGGTATCGGATCGCACGCTTGTTCGACCTCCCGAGTCCAGTCACCCTCGGTGTGACTGACAGGCACCGACCAGATATTGCGCCAGAACGAATACATGGCGTCATCATCTGGTAGGCGCGCATCAGTCACACCTTGGATGGGTCGCTCCCAAGCCCTATAAACCCACCTTTCGTTGTTCTGGAATGTACGATTCTGCGTGTATCGCTCCACTCGCCGCTTGTACCGACGAATACGGTTTGCCCATGCATAGATTTTCTGCTTCAGGAAGTCGATACGCTCTGTGACGCGGGACAGATAATCTCGAGAACTGATATCAGTCCCCGAGAACGCCCGCCTCACAAAGCGCATCACTCTAGGGCGAGTGTTACCATTCCTGAAGCAGATAAGCTTGCCGATGAGTGCTCTAGCTTCACCGATACGACGCTCAATCCTGGACTGCCAAGCTGGTACAGCTGGTCGTGTAGTTCTGTCACTTTTTGGGAATTTGACGTTAGCTACACGACATGCCGCAGCAGCCGCACAGTACAGTATTGAGTGGGTATCGGCAAGATCTTTGCTGCTATCAAAAACATTAGATAGCTGCGAATCTAGAGCACACACCAGCGCCCTATTTTTTTTATGCATGGGCAGACGAGGTAGTCGAGGTCTAAGCTCAGGCGGTGTGGAGCGATACTCACTGAATGCACATTCCAAAGCGCTCCTTAAACGTGCATTGCATTGGGTACTCACGGATATAGCCCTGTCGTCGTCATCCTCACCATCGTGATCAGGTCGCGGTGAAACACTGGGTTGCAGTTGCACCACGGCCGGTGGCAAGGCAGGCGAGACACGGCTATTCCGTGATTCATTCCGCAGTCTATCAAGTGCGGCATCATCCAACATACGGTTACGTTGGATGACCCGCACTTGATCCGACAGACGTTGGGCCGAAACGTTCACAGCTGGCTCAAGCACCTGAAACAGAGAGAGCATCCGACCACGATACGCAGTCAGGTTACTTCCCCCCTCTGTAGCCCCAAAGTATGCGCGCATAACGTTTTCATTTAACGATTGCGTCCATCGCATGCGCTGCACACTTCCACCGGGAGCGGGGACCCTGTCAGAGGCCGATGGGCCTCGAGATCCCAGGCTGTCCGGCGGCCGGCGTCCTCCCCGTCGACGCGCAGGTGGTGGTGTCGTCGGCGGAGAGAAATATTCGTCGCTCGAGCTCGACGCAACTGCAGCGTCCGGGATCGCTTGACTCACGATTGTAGATGGTCCCGGCGGCTGCGAGGCGGAGCTGAGCGACGAACCCGAAGATGTTGGGCGTGTGTTCTTGTCTCGGGCCTGGCTTCGTGTGAACATATTTTATTATCTCAGCTTGTCAAATCATTTTTCATCTTGATTTTTTTGGTATAAGTTGTAACTATTGTAGATTTGCTTTATGTTTTTTTTTTGTCATTGTTTGAGTGTGTTTATTCATTTTTCTATTGTATTATCATATTATTCTGTATAATTTTAAATTGAAAAATTTAGGGAGAAATTTTTATGTGTCACACTTGACAGGTCAGGCCACAGATTATTATTATTATTATTATTATTATTATTAGTTACCTAATTTCATAAGTATTCAGTGATAAATTGATAACTTAAACTGACTATTACCTATTACAAATCAATGAATATTGTAAGATAATACAAACAATAACATTCTGCAAACAAGATTCAAATTGGACTAAATAAGCTAGCAACTGATTATTCCATGTCAAAAATCTGAAAAAGAAATTGTATGCCTTCATTGACATGACATGTAGCAGTTAGTTGTTTCCTAACAACATTGGTCTTTACCATATAGCAAGTAGAATACCTAAAGCATATAGCTGTGGGTGTAAAAATACATTCAATATTTACAAAATAAGGCATACTCAGCTTAGATTTATTACAAGCTGTCAATGATAAATAAAATCAGTTGTTATCAGATTCTAAACTTAATTAATACTGTAGGATGATAAACAACAATAATCTGCCGACAAATATTTCTCCGCTATTACAGATAACAACCAAGAAACACAGAGACTGAGGACACCGGAAGGCCCAGAGCGCGAGCCTCCGATCACAATGGCCGTGTCGCCGCGTAGGCGTGAATTTGCTAATTTATTATCCTAATTAATCGTTTTAAGTGTCTATGTCTATTTAAGTTGGGTTTTGAGTTCAGCGCCATCTATTGGCTCACTGTGGAATCAGTATTGATTCATAATTCGTATGCTAATTTCAATGTTTAATTAATACGAGATGTTTAAATTAAACAGGAACACTTATTGTAGGACTTTTGGATTTGTTCTCATTTTAACTATTGCACATTTGACGAAGTAAATGTGTTTCATTATGTTATTCTTATTAAGTTGTCAAACAATGGCGGATGTTATAATTTCTATGACCAATAACCAGATTTAATAATTTAATACGAGAACTAAACAAATTTGAGTAAATGATTAAATACTAAGAAGTCATAAGACTATTTTACACAGCTATGTAATAATGAGAAACTTTCTAATTAGTAAGATTGTTAGATCACCGGAAACTTGAATAGTTTTGTTATTAGATGACTATTTCAATAATAAACTACAAACCACTTTGTATTTGTGAGTATTGAGGTTGTTTAATGTTAAAATAATTAACTGATCAGCATTTTAGTATTGTTTGCTAACTTTACTCAACTATCCAAGTAATTAGTGTCTAAACAAAAACAATATGGAAGTCCCGCCCATTGTTTAGTACGTGCATGGCGCGTACGGTGCATGGTGTGTGTAAAAAAATAATAACTGTAAAACTGTTTAATAAATCTGCTAATTGAATAGATGTTTGAAAACCTAATAAACATGTAACGTTAATTGTCATAAAGTGATTGTGTAATCTATAAAAACATTTAAAAAGAGTATCCTGGAGTTTCTGGCTAGGTCTTCTCCAGCGACCGACAAAAGCTTTGGACCTAGCAGGCCACACGAATTCACGATGTGGTTTTAGCTTCAAGTTCATATGAAAACTCAAAGTGCCTGTAACTAAATCAAATAAACACTCTTGAGTTTCAATCCAGTGTTGTGTGTTATTTAAGTAACCCGCTCCAGTCAAGAATAAAGGAATTGCCTCTAGACATTGGGGTTAAAGATGGCGGTCCTACGATACATAGGTACTTCGACGTGACATATATATATGTCGGATTTAGTCAATAGTACGGACGTCAAAACTAATCGCATGCACGCCATCTGGCGGCAAAGCACTTTTTCTAACCCCTTGCGTGGTGGGGTCATCAGAATAATTATGGCAGTTGAGTACTGGGGTTCTACCATGAACTCTTATAGCAGGTCAATTTCGACGGAAAATGACTTGTCATGCTAATTTGTACCTACCACGAGCGCACAAAGTAGCAGGCCAGCCAGCGATCACGTGATCTAGACCGGTGAGTGACTACGTCACAGCATTTCAGCAGGCTGACCTGCAACGTATCCTTACCAACAAGTATTTTTTGACATTTATACATTCAACAATTGAACTGCCCTGCCGTCATAATTTGCAGCCTTGTGAAACTAACTTTTATTGACCTGTTTTAATTAAATTTAAATAAAAAACGTAAGTTATTATAAAAATGAGCATGAAATTGTTTTCGTACGTTATTTCAAAGTATTGTAAAACATAGAAAACCCACTCTAGCTGTGTGTTTACCGTTTATTTTAGATGTGTGATGAAGACGAAATTTTTGAGTTTCTCGAGTTAAACAAAATGCAAAAATTATTATTAATATTATTAATTTATTTTACGAAACTCTATTAGACCATTTGACATGCTTTTGTTAAACGCTATAGGCTCACTAAAGAGCTTGCATTTGAGCTCTGTGATGAGCTACGAGCTTTTATGACACGCCCTACAAAATCATCAGATTAGACGATTGAGGTTAGTAGGTACTAATTTAAAGGTACTTCTATTTATCTGGGTAATCCTCATCATATTATCCTTGATGCTGTGCGTACGTACCTACTTGATTTTAGGTTTTAAGAGCATTATCGTTTTACGCGAACTGTTCTTATCAAAGACCAATGGGTGATATCGCTGCACATTCTGTTGCACAGCAAACAGTATCAACTGCAATCGCAGCGTAGTGTAGCTTAAAGCGATATTCCTCTAAGTATTCAAAAACCCCACAAGGTTTCCATTTGTTCGTAAGAAACCCGTCTTGAAAGCGATAGTCACAAAAGTCACACTTTATTCCTACCACTGACAGACACGGCTTCAACATAATATCTACTTTCAGTTAATACTAAGAATAAGAATCATTTTATTATTAAGAAATTACATTCAAATGCGTTGCTTCCTGGAACTCACACTAGGATTCCCTGGTCGTGAGATCCAGGCTCCTTCGTTCCGTTAACAATTTATTGCTGTTCATTTAGTAGGTAGGTAATATATAAAAACGATACAATAAATTTCTTAATTAAATCTAATCTACTTGTAATTTGCAAGAAAAGGAATATAAAATAAAAAGCTAATACTAAAAGAAAAACAGTATATAACCAAGTATGTATAGTTATGCATGTACCTATGTTGTGTGTGATTGTGATGGTGTGTGTATGTGTAATAGTGTGTATTTTTGCGGGTGTATGAATTAAGATAGTGTGTTGGTGTTGTATTGTAAGTGCGTGTGTGTTGAGTTGACTCTAAGGCTAATTACCCGACTGCCGAAGGAGGGTAATGTGTTTATCAGTCTATGTATGTATGTAAGTATGTATGTATGTTTGTTCCTATATGGCGTTCCAGATACCAAACGCGTTGGCTGATTTTGATGATTCATACGTCAATCGATGCGTCTTAACCCTGCGAGTGTCATAGGCTACATTAAAATTGGATAATAGAAAAATGGCGGATTTTGGGTGCCATATTGTGTGGGGTCCAATTTTTTTTTTTTCAAATTTTTTCTTCCAAACCCATCGTGGTATCAAAGTAAAGAGTTTTAAGAGGTGATTTCAAAAATATATAACACTTATATGTTTAAATGTATCTAATTCGAAAAAAACTAACTAAAAAGTCATAAATAAAAAAACATAACTAAAAAAAACAAAAAACCCAACTGCTTCAAAAGCGAACTAAAAAGTCATAAACAAGGAAAAAAAACAGGCTGTGCAGGCGGAGGATACACCAGGTTTTGGTCAGCCAGCCGCGAATATGTATCCTCCGACTGCACAGCATGTTTTTTTCCTTGTTTATGACTTTTTAGTTCGCTTTTGAAGCAGTCGGGTTTTTTGTTTTTTTTTATTTATCTTGAATTTTTTTTTAAAACAATTCCACTTGGATTTTAAAATTACCTAATTTTAAAGTGACGCTACACCTCGTTAATTATTATACTTTTTATCTTTTGACATGTACTTATTGCGTTCGAAAATGAATGTTGATGTGTAAAAATTTGTGAAAAACATGTTTCAAGTTTTTTAAGTAGATAGACCGCTTTCGTAAATAATGTCAAATTCTATTTTGCCACGGTAACGGTACAATTTTTTCCTTCAGTACTGAAACTGTTATCATAAAAACCGTAAAAACCGCTAAAGTATTTTAGAACGTCAGTTTTTAATAATTTTATTTAATCTGTGCTGCCAGCTTACCGACCAGAGACTATTTAGCAGGTCAAAAGTTGACATGATGCAGGTCAGCGGGCAATGCGCATGGTACAAACACAAAACCTGTCAGGTTAAAATGCTAAGTTTTATGGTAGGCCCCCTGACCGCTTTAGACAAAGAGTAAAATAATATAATATGGGCGACTTTAGAGCTAAGACGTCCTAGAATTGTCGATCCGTAATGTTAGTATTATAACCAAGATTGTACAAATCTAGAAGTTGATTTTAGCAAATAGAGATAGAGAAATAATGATGCAAGAGCAGGCGAAATAAGCTTACACATTATTGCACTTCTCAGATATGATACATTTTTATGATATTATTTATTTAATTTCAGAAATATAAATTATTTTAATCAAAAATGCATGTAATTGTGGTCATTATTTTGACAACCTTGTTTGAGCAAAGTCGACCTTGCCGTTCTGTTTCAAGGAGCGGCCGGCAAAGTTTTGCTGGCCGCTCTAAACAGGCCGGCAATGTTTTTGCCGGCCGCTATTTTGACGTTTCAACGTTTTTAAAAAATCAAATCCAAAAAGATTTTATTTAAAACACTGCTGTTTGTATCTATAGAGATAGGTACAAAAAGTTAAAATTTCAACATTTAAAAAACCGCCGACACATTTATCTTGCGAAAACACCCCCGATTCAAACAGTAAAATATCCATAACTTTTGAACGGCTGAACCGATTTTATTTAAACATAGCTAAGAACACTCTCGATAAAAATACCTTTCAAACAAAAAAACTAAATCGAAATCGGTTCATCCGTTTAGGCGCTATGATGCCACAGACAGACACACAGATACACAGCCAACACACGTGAAACTTATAACACCCCCTCTTTTTCCGGCGGGGGTTAATAAAAAATATTTTATTCCATATTAGGCTGTATAGTTCCAAATACCATTGCTCAAAAAAAAAACAAAGAAGTAACAAAAGCGAAAGCGCGGTTCAGCGAAAATTTTGTTTTTATTTAGTGACTTTTTTGCTAAAAATGAACTCACAAAGCGAAAATTCTTCCGATTCAATGTGTTTAACACCGCCAGACATTAAAGATGAAGCTAAATTAGTGGTTAACAAGTAAATATTTCAAAATTTAAAAAAACCCCCGACACATATATCGGAAACACCCCGATTCAAACAGTAAAACGCCCATAACTTTTGAACGGCTGTACCGATTTTATTCAAACATAGCTAAGAACACTCTCGACAAAATCACCTTTCAAACAAAAAAAAAACTAAATTAAAATCGGTTCATTCGTTTAGGCGCTATGATGCCACAGACAGACACACAGATACACAGATACACAGCAACACACGTGAAACTTATAACACCCCTCTTTTTCCGGCGGGGGTTAAAAATTTGATACCGCGAAACTCTGCTTATGAAAAATTTGTGCAGTGGAAAATCAGTAGGAAATCTAAATCTTTATCCAAAAATGTTTTCTTTTCAATAATACAGCAGTCAAACACCGCATTAGAATTATCGCAAACTATTAGTAATATCAAACCGGGAAAGTCCGTGTTGAATTTTAGTAACTGTACTTTTCATAATTGTCATTATAATTCAAATTCTAGTTAATTAATATATTTTTTATTTAAATTACTTGCTGGTTTTATGTAGATTATGTACTTGCATTTTTGAGTAAAGCAGTATACAAACCTTGGCCCACAATGACTGCTTCGCTGGTCACGCTATGATTGCCTCGAGCTAGCCTAGCTACGCTCTAGGCCTTTCAGCTTGGCCATCATTGCAGCCCTTGCTGTCCTCGCTGTAAAGGCCTTGACCTACGGTCTCGGCCTTTATCTCAGCTCCTCCATCAAGTGCTGCACGCTGACCGCGCTGTGTCGGCCTGGAGCTGCGCGCCAGGCCATAATCAGCGCGACCAGCAAAGTAGTCATTATAGACCGCGGCAGTAATGTACTAATACAATTTAGGTGCAAAGCGACCGAAGCGAGCTCTAACATTTTAACAACTCTTCACGATCACGGGTCGCGCGGGTCACTTGAAGAGTATAATAGTGCATGTCTCAAGAAAATAGGGCAGGTTGGTTGCATCACCACAAATACACTAGTGTACCTGCTGCGTCACCACGGGCGTGGAGGACTCGAAGGGCAGGCGCCAATCTCGAGCGAACGTGGCGCGCAGTAGCACGCGCGTGGGCGAGGCGCACGACGAGCCCACGTGCAGCGAGAACTCGCGCGTCGCCGCCGGCAGCGTCGGGTCGTCGGATTCTAACCACATAACAGACACAGTATGTATGGTCAGGGCAATAGTAAATTCATGAAACACTTAAACTTTTTTGATAAAAAATTTTGCTCCAACTAAAATTTTCTTCTATATCACGGGTGTCATAAAATAAAACAGACATCAATCTTACTTTCAGACACCTAAACCTTCTGAAACTGTGCAGACTTGTGTTACATTTCCACGGACTGGACTGCGCTGGAGCGCAAGCGCATGAATCCTGCAGCCTGTGAATTCGGCAGACAAAGGGTTTGACCACCATCAATCGACCAATCACATACATCGAATCATTACATAATAAGAATCGACTAAGGTATTAAGTCCGCAATTGTACCTTTGTGCATGAAGTTTAAATAAATAAATAGACGAAAATCCACAACACGTCTTTCATCTCACAAGTGATTGGTCGATTATGGCGGTAAAACTGTTTGCCGTTCCGTCAAGTGAATTACTTGCGCAATAAGGCTGCTGGGGGGTAACCACAAGCTCTTAGAGTAAGGTTATTTTGAGATCGAGTAAGTGACAGATGTATACAAGTCAGATACATCTGTCCCTTACTCGATCTCAAAATAAACTTACTCTAAGAGCTTGTGGTCACCCCCCAGTTCAATTGTCAAAATTAAAGAATTTGCGAGCAGTTCAATGATTTATATGTTAGGCAATTAGGCTGCCGGTCGGTGGAAATACGTAATAGTCGTACATTACTCTTGCCTTCATATCCGACCAAAGTGCGAGAAATAGAGTATTTCAGCGTGGGTGCTTTTGCAGAGTATCTAGTAGGTACGCCTTAGCCAAATACTAATGTATTAGTGTACCAACGGTTGGCATGCCTAGTGTGTTATACACAACGCATGGCTTTAGCAGATGGCAGGTACTAACCGCAGTCGTCGGTGAGCTTGTCCACGTCGACGCTGTCGTCGGGGCACAGCGTGCGCTCGAGCTCGTACAGCACGGCGGTGCCCGAGCGGTACGGCAGCTGCCACGTCCACGCGCCTGTCACATTACATATTATTTATGAATCAAAGAAATTTGATATATTTTACCAAACACTATAAACAGGCCAGGCATGTCAAGCCAACTACTCCGTCAACGTGGTCACATCGAGTGCTGTCGCAGTGCCACTCAGTGCACCCAGGCAGCTGCATGAACTGGGCACGCCTCACGCAATAAATGATACTGATAAATGATTTTATTTCGCGCGCGTGCTGTCCTTACTGCGAAAGTTAAAGCAAATCAAGCCAGTCGAAGGCTAGTTTTTTTTCTTTCCGAATTCTCAAAAGGTGGACAATTTATTTTTTACCGTCTTCAAAAAGAAGGAGGTAATCAATTCGACACGTATGTATGTAATATTGTTGGAATTGCACAATATTTACATGTTACTTCATAATTATGGGCTTCTAAACATGTGTTCCTTTCATAAGTGTATGTTTGCATGTATGTATTATTACAAGATAGGGCAACGCCATCTAGTGACGAGAGAAAGAACTAGTAGTAACTAGTAGCGCCATCTAGTATCGAATAGCGGATCTAATTTTCTTGAAAGCTCGTTTGGAATGGCATTTTCGGATAGAACATTCTAGCAGTTTCCAGTCGCTTCGGGAACAATCAATTCGAAATTCGATTGTTCTGGAAGATTCTCGAATTATCTAGAACCGAATTATCTAAAACAGTATGGAACGTTCTAGAAACCAGCATCGTAATAAATTGGTGTCAGAATCAAAAGTGGGATAAATTATGCCAGTTCTACCGAAGGAAGAAACTTAGGGGATGCGCATTAGGAGTCAGCGTCAGCAAGATGTAGATCAGAGGCGCTTTGGAGACGCTCCCTTACGTTCATAAGTTGGACAACGAGAGTCCGCGGTGGCAGCGGCACCAGCTCAATCTCCGATGACCTCTGACCTCGCTGTTGTGATGGCTTTTATGCAAGAGCAGGCCCGCCGTCAGCAGGAGCAGGCCCGCGGCTTGGAAGAGCAGCTGCAGCGTGACAAGGAGGAGCAGGCTCGCCGTCAAAAGGAGCAAGCTTGCCGCATGGAAGAGCAGCTGCAGCGCGACAAGGAGGAGCAGGCACGCCGTCAGAACGAACAGGCTCACCGTCAAGAGGAGCAGGCTCACCGCTTGGAAGAGCAGCTACAGCGCAACAAGGAGGACCAGACTCACCGTCAGGAGGAGCAGTTCATGGTAATCAAGGACCTCCGCACTGCCATCGGTAAGGAACATGAGACCCACAATATCGAGACGGGGAAGACAATATGTATGGCCTCAAGTCTGTCGATAGGACCGTGGCAGCTGTGGTAGTGGCGCTTTCGCCACGTGGTTTTAAAGTGCCACCATTTGATGGCTCTTCGTCATGGTCCGCCTACAAGATTCTGTTTGACGCCATGATGAAATCAAACGGGTGGACCAACGAACAGGCTTTGTCTACTCTAACAATGGGCTTCCGCGACCAGGCCTTGACTGTATTTCGAGGCACTTTACACGACGTCACGTTTGAAAAACTTCTGAAAGAATTAGAAGCTAGATACGGCGACACGCACCTGGAACATGTATTTCGGGCCCAACTGAAAGACCGATCGCAACTGGTTGGTGAAACTCTTCAGCAGTGGGCTCTAGAAGTGGAAAAGCTGGTCCGGAAGGCTTACCAGTCTTCACCTGTGCTGATCGACGGGAACCTCGTACAGGCGGCTGCCGTAAGGCGGGGTCATTTCAAGGACCTCAAGGACACTCTAGCCCACGCTTTGGAGGTGGAGGCAGTTCGGCGGGACGATTGAAGTCACCGAATCAGGGAGGTTGCGACTTCACCACGATGCTATGGCTGCGGGGAGAGGGGCCACATCCGATTGAGCTGCCCGAAGCGAAGGCCTTCCAACGGTTTCGCAGTCACCAGTGGAAGGACTACCTAGCGTCCCTGCTGGGCAATAGCAGAGGGAAAAGAGTAGATGCCAGGACTAAGGAGGGGTGCTGCCCGGTGATGGAAGACCCCAAGGATCTCGATCTCACAATCCTGTGACGGAAAAAGCCTTATCATCGAGGGCGAAATTAACAGAACACCATGCAAGCTGACATTGGAGCTAGACCATGGATCTACCTACAGGATCAACTATTAGTCCAGTCGAGCGTGGCAAGGAAAAAAAATATAAATACGTAGAACAGACTGCGCAATGTAATCACGAACTGCTGCACTCATCATCTTATATCAGTTATCCGTTTAATAATTCCATTGATCATGGTGATATCTATGAAATGGCTACAAAATTTGCAAATACATTGCAAACGGACCACATGATATTTCAAGACTTCATGCGGAAACATCAAAGTGAGATCGACGTTCATCAAAGAGTGTTGAATTGTGGCTCAGAGGAAGTCTTCATGGAAGGTGCATCATCGGGAAAGTTGTACTGTTTGGAGAAGGTTATTCTTCGTCCAAGGTCAGAAAAAACCATACCAGTTTGTTTTTTTTTCTACCAAGGAATTCTGATCAGGAAAACCGATGTGTACTTATAAAAGGATTAGAAAACGATGCTTCATGGCAGATTGCGCGTGGTGAGGGGTACTAGTGTTTCATCGGTACGTGCACTAAACACAAGTGACAAGGACCTGGTGCTCAAGAAAGGCACAATGTTAGGCTAGGCAGTTGTGAAGGAGTGGTTTGTATGCGTTGCCTCGAACACTCTTCCAAACGCCAAAGTTCAAAGTGCAAGATTCGACGTGATCGCTTTTGAAGGACTGGCAGAATAATTTGTTGAAAGAAGAAAAATGAACAAGGCTAAGATTTTCTCGACAAATGATGCCGCCATAGGAAAGATGGCATTAGTTCAACACAGAATAAATACAGGCAATTTGGTACCAATCCGCCAGTGACCAAGACTTGTGCCAGTGGCACAGGAACGTGAAGTTGACGACATAATCAAAGGTATGGTGAAAGAAAGCGTGATTGAACCTTCATCCAGCCTATGGTGTTCACCGGTAGTGTTGGTGAAGAAGAAGGACGGCAGCATGCGCTTCTGCGTAGACTATCGCCGACTAAACGACATCACGAAGAAAGGCAGTTATCCGTTGCCGAGGATTAACGACTCGATAACAGGAATGAGGTGGTTTTCTACCTTAGATCTGAAGAGTGGCAGGTCGAGATATGGAAAAGTCAGCATTCTCAACAGTCAAAGGATTGTAGTAATTTAACGTCATGCACTGATGAACCTAGCCTAGAATGGGTATTCTAGGCTATCCGTACAATTATCGTGAATTCATAGTTGACACAGATGCCAGCAATACTGAAATCGGTGGGGTGTTGTCTCAACGAACAGGAGATCATGAGGTTGTATGTAATAGCATATCCAATCCTGAAAGGAACTACAGTGTCACTCGAAGGGAGCTTCTAGCTGTGGTAAAGTCATTGCAGCATTTCAGTAAATATTTGTTGGGGCGGAAATTTCTCCTGCGAAATGATCACGCGCTAAAATGGTACTGCAGTTTAAGAACCCGTAGCCCCGTAGGACAGGTAGCAAGATGGATGGAATTACTGCAAGAGTTTGATTTCGTAATTCAACATCGTAGCGGAACGTCGCACGGTAATGCTGATGCTCTCTCGCGAAGACCGTGTTCAGACCAATGTAAAATTGTGCGAGACAAGAAACTAAGTAGGTAACGCTAGTGCGTGTTTTGAGGACGGATCTTAGCGGAGAGTGGAAGGAAACATAGCAGAGTGCTCAACAGGAAAACTGAGACATAAACCGATCCTGGAATGTAAGAAATCAGGAGTCCCTAGGCCTCACTGGAGTGATATTGCAGCAACAAGTTCCATCACCAAGAGTTATTGGGCACAGTGGGAAAGCTTGGTTAGGCGGGATAGAGTTCTGTGCCGGAAATGGGAGAATACTCGCGATGACGGTGACCAGTGTCATCTACAAATGGTTGTGCCTAAAGTTAAGGTGCCAGAAGTCCTACAGCTTTATCACAATGGAGCTCATTATGGGCGTTAAGAGGACTCTAATCAAGATCCGAGAACGATTTTACTGGATCCATTGTCGAGAGGATGTTGAGGAATAGTGCCGCAAATGCACAAGTTGTGCGGCTGTGTAAGGACCACAAACTCGCAGCAGAGTGGGAACGCATAGTATTAGATGTTGCTGGGCCGTTTCCCGAAAGCCAAAGCTGGAATAAGTACTTCTTAGTTGTCATGGACTTCTTCACAAAATGGCCGGAAGTGTTTGCAATCCCTAATCAAGATGCCTCTACGGTGGCTGATAAGTAAGTTCACGAAATGTTTTGTCGTTTTGGGGTACCCCTGGAAATCCAGTGATCAAGGCCGGAACTTCGAGTCTGAAGTGTTCAAGGAGGCGTGTCGTGTGATAGGTGCTCATAAACTACTACTGCTTATCATCCGCAATCAGACGGAATGGTTGAACGATTCAACCAATCGCTGGAGAGGTATCTGGAAAATATTGTGGAAAGCAGACAGAAGGATTGGGATAAACACATTCAACCATTTCTCCTTGCATATCGCAGTGCTGTTCATGAAAGCACAGTAACTCCAGATTTTGCTAATTTCGGAAGAGACCTACGATTACCTGCAGAACTAATCACTGGTATCCCATCTGAGTCTCCACGCAGTGTAATAGATTATGCGAATGAACTACGAAACAGGATGAATGATGTATATGAGCACATCAGACAGACAGGTCAGCAGATGTATGAGAGGATGAAGAATCGCTACGATCGGAAGGCTAATAATAAGAGCTTCGATAAAGGATCTCTGGTATGGTTACATAACCCGGTACGCAGCCGGAAAATCGCCTAAATTGCAAGGAAATTGGGATGGACCATATCGCCAAGATTAATGACGTCACCTACCGAATTCAAAAGGGACCCCGAGGTGCATCGAAAGTCGTTCATGTGGATCGGTTGGCCCGTTATCATGGGTCTAACAATGCTCGGGACGGGCATCGCAATGTTACAGGGCAAGGCCGTCTAGTGACGAGAGGAAGAACTAGTAGTAACTAGTAGCGCCATCTAGTATCGACTTGCGGAACTAATCTTCTCGAAAGCTCGTGTCGAATGGCATTTTACAGAATGTTCGAGCTGAACATTTTGGAAGTTTCTAGTCGCTTCGGGAACAATGAGTTCAAAAGTCTATTGTTCTGGAAGATTATCGAATTATCTAGAACAGAATGGAACGTTCTAGAAACATCTTCCGTGCTATATAAACAGCGGTCGTGTTTGTCGTGAGTTCTCCACAGGATCGCCCGCAGCCTAATTGTGTAAGTAAATTCGGCAACGGAAACAATCTGTTTCTTTCCCAAAAACAAACACATACCTACACAAAAAATTTGAATCTTTATTCAACTTTTTTGTGTATGTGTGTGTTTATAAGGAAAATAGTGCGAAGTAGGTAATAGAATTGTTTAAGAAGTGTTTTTTTGTAATAAAGTGTAATTAATTGAAGTCTGTTGTTTAACTAAGTAATTTATCCCTAAACCCAGGCTCGTAACAGTATGTATGTTTGTCCACGCATTTCGCCGAAACTTCTTATCGTATCGTGATCATTCTTTTTTTAGTTGGATTAATTATATTTCAAAGTTTTTTGTGCAATAGTTTTTATTTCTCTCTTTCCAGTTTTAGTACACCATCACTAAACATGAGCTCTTTTCATAGAACGGTACTAAAAGGATTGACAAAATACACGAAATATATCTAATTACACATTCGTGCTGTTTGGCGTAAGGATGTATACAGTTCGGTTGTATGCTTAATTAATATCTTGAAATCTGCTAGATCGATTTTGATGAAACTTGCACTATTCCCTAAGTTGAGAGATACTCAATCCAACACAAAATGTATGATCACGATCCGATAAGTAGTTTCGGAGAAATACGTGGACAAACATACAAACATACACTTATGAAATTTGGCACACGTGTTTTTAGAAGCCCACATAGAAATGTATACAATTATACATACGTAGTTCTTAATTTCTTTTTAAGTCGGTAAAAAGTGCATAAACTCAGAACAATTATTCTAAGTGCAAAAATAACTTTCGTTTAGGCATTCGGTGTTGGTAAACGATAAAAACAAGAGGTACCAAAGACAGCGACTTCCGAAACGGAAGTTACCTATTTTTGCACTTTTTATTGTTTTTCTTTAGAAGTCGGTTTATTTTTTTAGAAAAACCTTTTTATTGTTTTTTTTTCACAATTCCATTCAATTCTGCGACAGATCAATCTCGCATCTTGTTACAATTTTACAAAAAAGGTAACATGATATTTGTCTATAATGAACAACTTGTCTAATTTTAAGCTTTATCTGTGATTAGAAAAGACGAAGACAAAAATAACAATGTTTTGTTTTATTTCACTCTGTTAATTATAAATATTCACAATTTTGTAACTACAAAAAAAATTATGAATAAATATATCTATTTATAACGCAAACAATGAAAGTGGAGTTTTGTATATCACAAACTAATCCTATATCTCACTGGATGCGTAGGTATTGTATCTTACCAATCCTGCGCCTGGCCGTGACGAGCATCGGCCGCGAGGTGTCGCCGCCATCTACCTTGATCCACACGCGGATCGGAAACACGCCTTGCGCCGTATTCTACAAATATCAAAGCGTTTGGTTTCACACATTCGGCTCATTTTTTAAGGCGTGGTAGCCGATAGCTACCATAAAACAACAATTTCTTCGATAGTACTAATCATCAAAATATTGCGTTAAGCACTAGGTAGGAATAATCGACCTCGTAGATTTCACTTTAACTTTACTTAAGTAATTAATTTGCTTGTTTGTTTGAGGCTAAAATACTTACTACAGCCACAGATAATATAATACTACGGGATGAGGCATCTGTATGCAGATGCCTCATCCCATACAAAGAAACCGTGCCGACGTTTGCGTTTTTCATCTGATTAATCTTGTTATTTTTGTGAGTACATCAATCGCGTTCGATCCCGTTTCACGGCAATAGATGGTGTTAGCAGCGCCTTGCAAGTAAAAGGTTTTACTAGGTTCGTGAATATTTTTTTCATTAAATACAGTGAAGGTTCGTTTTATAGTATTTTTTTGCACGTTGTTACAGGTTTTTTTGCTCCCAAATGTATTAAAATGCAAATTTTAACAATCGAGTTAAATACCTCAGAAATTAAAAAATGCGCCATCTATGGCATCAATTTTAAATGATCCGTTCAGATAATCTTTGAAATGTGAATTAAGAGCCCAATATTCCAGAATTTTGTACTTAGGAGAGTTAATTAAACATGCAATGTTTATGTTCAATTCCAGAAAATGTTAATTTTACACACAGTTCTATTGAATTGTGTGTACATGTCGCGCCATCTAGTGAGATTTAATTGAACCATTTTTTTTTTCTTAGCAATGAGACCCCGTGCTACAGCCTTTCAACTACATCATCAGACTCTCGATGGCAGACAAAACCAAGTTAGGTGTGTATTTATATATAAGTATTCATCATGTTGTAGTATCAGTAGAACCATGTATGCCATGTTTAAATTATATCGGGTCACGGGTGAATATTCAGTAAGTAAACAAAAAAACCATATAGTTATTAACCCGACTGCGAAAAAGGAACGGTAATGTGTTTGACTGTCGATCTATGTCTATATTAAGTATGGTTTTTCGATCGTAACTCAAAAATTTTGATCAGATTTTGACTGAAATCAAGGGTCGATTGATTCGTCTTTACAATTACTATTTTTGGTAAGCGCATCAATTGAGAACGTGTGCGTAGTCGCAGCGGCAAAATATCGAATTTCTACATTTCAGTTTAGCAGATATTTAGTGTATGACGGTGTATAATTGTGTATGGTAAGTGCAATTTTGTGCATCCAACCACCCGCTTTTTTGTAGCCATAAGTCATAAGTATTTATTTCAGAACAACATAAATTGTGTAGAAATTTTGTAAAAAATAACATCAAGTAGGTACCATTAAAACATTACAATTGTTGAAAGAATATTAAAAATAAAAATAAAACGTCAAAAATAATAAAAAAGAAATAAACTAATAACAAGTCACATATTAAACTACAAATTCATAACAGTAATAATCCACGTAATGAAAAAAAAAATATAATTATAAAAATTTAATTAATAATTATAATACGATTATAAAAACAAAAGGAAAAACAAAATATAATACCTAATCAAATTATTTAAAAAAATATCAATTGCATTGCATCTATTTTTTTTTTTTATTTAATAAAATATGAATACCTACAGTAATAAAAATAAAATGCCAGGATATTAAAAAAATAATAATAGATAAATAGATCAATAACATGTCATCTAGCCATTCAAACTTGGTCGGTTTATTCATGTACTGTGGCTGTGCTGATATTTTTAGCATATCTCTTTAATTATTTAGTGTTAATTAATGAGCTGCAATTTTACATGTAAATAGTTGCATTAATACACTAACTATCGAAATATGTTTTATTTTGCTTTTCCATTAAAAAGTCCGCAAATCGTAAGTCCTGCAATATAGTGGCCCTGCTAACTGCCATTGCTCATTAATAACTAAGAGGACAACGATGAAACTTGGCAGGATATTGTAGACCCTTATAAGATACAAATAAACGTTATATAAGTTAGGCTCTAGAGTTCCTATTTTAAGTACTTGTAACTAATAACCTTATTTCACTTGTACGTGTATATCTTCTAAACGATTTTTAACGATTTTTTTCAAATAAATATTACAAACAAATTCAAAGCAACGTGCGCAAAAAAAATTACAACCCTGCACTAAACCGTTTTTATATGATTTTTATCAAATAGCCAAACGTCAGCGCAGCGGTAACTTGATTAGGTATCTTCGCAGTTTTATAACACACAAATTTAATTTAATCATACACATTTACCTCTCATTACACACTAATTATTGAATGTAGGTTTATTCTTGTACGTCCATAGGAAAAAAAAGTGCCGCTAGGATGATGTAGTTGCAGCGGAAACAGTTTTTGTTGCATAGCTCCCCAATGGTTGGATGCACAAATTTGTACTTAGGTACCATAAACAATTACACGACGTCATTATACTAAATATATGCTTAACTGAAATTAAGAAAAAATAATTTTGTACAATTCCCCCTCTGAAAAGCTTATTTTATTCACTGAAAACAGTGAATAAAAGCACTTTTAATCACTGTTTTGGTGTTTGAATCTGGAACACACCAATGTATTAGACCTCCATCTCAATGCTATATAACCTCCTTGCGCCTCCTTGCGCAAAAAATACTCGATACAAACTTCTTGTGTAGAGAATTCTCGACTTTCAAACTTCTTCTTTGATTTTAATTTTGAGTTTTTTTGTATTTAGGATTTAAATAATGCTTTAGATTTTAGTCTAGGATATTTATTGAATACTTATTTGGATTGTAATTCTAATAATAATTGCAATGGTGTTTATTCCATATATGTTTAGGCTTTGTTCGGACTATTTAGTAGATGGTTTATGTTTTTTTTTTAGGTAGTGTAGGTAGGGTACGTAGAAATAAACCATTTATTTTGTATTTATATTCCTTGTGCTTAAATCTTTCTTTTTCTCGTAGTCATGGTATAAAATATAGTATGCAACTCTTGAATAAAACGGATTTATATCAAGGGCCATGAATCACTCGCGTCGCTCATGAGTCTAACACTTGAATCACTCGCTATGCTAGTGATTCAATCATCATGAAACACTCTCGACGGTCGTGATTCAGTCGTTATAGAATCCTTCACTTGCTCGGGATTCATCTATGGCCCTCTCTTTAAATCCGTCCTTTATTCACTAGTTGCATAATATACTATTTGCCGCTGCAACTACGCACACATTAAGAACGACTGGACCGATATGGCTTGAAGCTTCACTTAGTATGAAACTGTCACAAAGATATACCTTGTCGTTTTCTGACGCGCAAACGTTAGCTGCAAGCGTGTGGTGGTTTGGTAAGGAAATGACGAGGTCGACTAATACAAGAACTCACAATCAAAAATGTTTGTTTAAGGTCCGTATAAACTGTGTTGTAGACTCACCGGCACGAACGACAAGACGAACTCCACGGAGGGCGTGACCACCAGCTCGTGCGTCTCCTCGAATGTGATCCTGTCGGACAACGCCGTCACATCATCTAGTTACACTCACACATATTATATGAACACAGGAAATCTACTCGTAGCTACACGTATACAATGTACAATATCATATCGTCAACATAGGCATACCCATTACCCACCCATTGACCGGTCCCGTGCGTCTCGCATCCAGCGGATACCCGCATCCTTCACCACACCAGTATTGCTATTCTCTAGGATACAGCCTTAAGCGCAGCGCTGTGCCAGTTACGAAAGTACTAGTTTTATCTATGTATCCTTAAAGAATAGCACTATAACTGTAGTGCTGTAAAAGTAGTGCGAAACAGCACAAAACAGTAATACAACTAGTACAAAACTAGGTAGTATTTTCGTAGATGGCGCAGCGCTGCGCTCAAGGCTCTATCCTTAGCAACATAGTAGCATACAGGTCAATGATGACATTTTATGCGGGCTCAAAAGTTCTTCATAGTCTGTTTGCAGCAGGTACTGCTACGAGCTTCAGAGCGGAAATTAGCAGCCTAATTGTGTAAGTGAATTCGGCAAAGGAAACAATCTGTTTCTTTCCCAAAAACTACTTTTTGTATTGCGAAAAGTCGTTTTTGGGAAAGAAACAGATTGTTTCCTTTGCCGAATTCACTTACACAATTAGGCTGCGGAGCTTTGAGAAGTATCATCATCATTTCAGCCGAAAGTCGTCCACTGCTGGACGTAGGCCTACCCCAAGCGTCGCCACACTGATCGGTCCTGTGAGTTTCGCATCCACCGGACTCCCGCGGTCTTGTCCAGGTCGTCGCTCCATCCAGAGGGCGGCCTTCCAACGCTGCGTTTTCCGGTACGCGGTCGCCACTCTTAGAACTTTTCGGCCCCAACGGCCATCCGTTCTGCGTGCAATGTGCTCTGCCCACTGCACTTAAGTTTGGCAACTCTTCGGGCTATGTCGATAATCTTGGTTCTCTTGCGGATATCTTCATTTCTGATTCGATCTCGCAAGGAAACTCCAAGCATAGCTCTCTCCATTGCCCTTTGGGTGACTTTAACTTCTGATGAAGCCCCTTCTGAGTGACCACGTCTCTGTCCCGTAAGTAATCGCTTGCAACACCCACTGGTCATAGACATTCGTCTTGAGACACTGTGGTAAGTTGGACGAGAAGATATTACCGCGCAACTTCCCAAACGCTGCCCAGCCGAGTCCGATTCGACGGTTGACCTCTTTCTCGAAGTTGGACCTACCTAACTGGACCGTTTGTCCCACGTAGAAATAATCATCCACAACTTTGAGTGTAGTCTCCGACCTTGATAAAAGTAGGTACGTACAACATGGGCATTCAACATCACCTTGGTTTTGTCCATGTTCATTTTTATACCCACTCAGGAGTTCGGCCGTAATTCCGACAGCACCGGCAGCCTAATTGCGTAAGTAAATTCGGCAACGGAAACAATCTGGTTCTTTCCCAAAAACACACACATACACAAAAAAGTTGAATCTTTTTTCAACTTTTTTTGTAAAAACACACACATACACAAAAAAGTTGAATCTTCATTCAACTTTTTTTGTGTATGTGTGTGTTTTTGGGAAAGAACCAGATTGTTTCCGTTGCCGAATTTACTTACGCAATTAGGCTGCCGCTTTGTTGTTCATAAGTTCTGTCAGAGCCATCCTAACCTCGTAGAAGCTGAAGTCCGGGATATATTCGGTTAATGTCGGGTCAATCTAGCTCTTGGGCCGTTTGCTAGATACGCAACGGGGTTTTCTGATTGACGTGTACAACTGCCCATAAAACCTCTCGATCTCCCTCCCTCACAAGCTCCGATTTGGTGGATTCAATTCTGCCATCGTCGGTCTTCAGTGTCGTAAGCTGGCTCTGCCCAATCTCAATGATCTCTTGCAAACACTTTGCAGCCCTTATTCCAGTCAATCGCGTCTTTGATACGCTCGGTATTAAAGCGGCGGAGGTCGCTTTTCAAGGATTTAGAGATTCGTCTATTGAGCTGCCGGTAGTTCCACGCATCGTCTGACTGCAGCATCATATAACGCCTCTCTTTCATGAGCTTGAAAGTAGGAGAAGTCTTAAGTTATCAAAAGAGGTTCCACGGGAATTTGAAGATATAAACTGCATTTTGTTTATTTTTCAAAAAGTCCGGTCGGACTAGATATTTGTTTCTGTTTTCAGGACTGAGCGATAATGTTGCAGGTTTAGTTATATTCTTTTTTGCATGTCACAGATTGGGCCGTGGGTTATCATTGGACTACAAGAAGGTACCTACGTGAAGATGCTTTCTAGAAAGCATATTATCATAAAAATTATATTGATTGCGGCTGCCGCTTGTTGTGGACAAACGAACAGAATAGGGGACTGATGGAGTATAAATGCTAAAAATGGTGGTGGTGTTGGATGGCTCACTGTTTCCACTCCACGGACACGTTCCCATCGCCGCGCGCCGCGCACAGCAGCGTCGCCAGTACAGCCACAGACAGCAGCGCCGCCCGGCCCATGGTCCACTGGCAGGTACCTACACTCACACACAACACTCGCGTCACTCACAAGCTCGACATTCTTCGCGCAACACGACAGCTCGAGAGGAAGGTGCTTGAGACACGGCGCGTGGGGAACTAGCCGCGACCAGCGATCCCTCTTGGGTCGTTATCAGTCGTATCTGTACCGCGGCCTGATAAGCAGATATGGATGTCTGATTCATTAACAGATTTGCCGAGTTTTTATGGTAGATATCGGCTTAAAGTAGTATTTAGGACGGAGTTTTCCCGTTCACAGTTTTTTTAAGGAAAAAGTAACTCGATATTTAAAATTTCTATACCCACAGACCTATGATCGAATATATAACTATACTAATATTATAAAGAGGGAAGATTTGTATTTTTGTATGTAACGAATAAACTTAAAAACTACCGGACCGATTTTAAAAATTCTTTCACCGTTGTTGGGAAGCTACACTATCCCCGGGTTTACGTAGTAACTATTAAGTAATCTGTGCCCGGGTGGCTACTTTCTATCCCTTTATTCTCACGGGAACGGGTACTACGCAGGTGAAACCGCGAGGCGTCCGTTAGTGTTTTATACAATGCTGCACCGGATCGAAACCGCGGGCTAAAGCTAGTAAGCTTTAGCCTGCGGCTTCGATCCGGTGGCAGAATCATAAATAATGACACGATAACACTCAGCTATGGTGCACCTAGAGCTTTCTATCATTAAAAGAATTATCGTACGTGGATCCAGTACTTTTAGAGATTACCCATTACAAACATACAATTTAACCTGTATATAGTAATATTTTAAAAGTTGCCCTAATATCTTGCTGTTGAGTAAACCCTGCCTAATGTGTATATTGTTTACTTCGGCTGAACCACAACACAATCTACGTGGAACCATTTCTTCACCTCACTTTAGCAAGTCGTTAGGTACTCCGTAATGTACTTGCATAGCGGAATCAGCTAATACAAATATATATATTTTATTATTATCCGTCTTTTTTTGGTGTCACAATCATCGTATTTCGGCGAATATCTCAGATAACAGGATACCACCTAGTTAATAATATTTTCATAAGTACATATAGACGCAGATACGTGCTGACGCACGAGGCGAGCCGGCGGCGCGGGCGCTACATATCGCGGTCGCAGGGTACGAGCACTACGAGCGCAGCGCAGCGTGGTATCCAGCTAATCAATAGATTACACCTGTCTTACATTCACACTCCAGTAGGTTATCACAGGCTCGGTGCCGATGAACAAACGTAAAACAATAAATCTTTATCATTCGTTGTGTTAGCGGCCAGATAACTAATTAACTAAATATAGATCAATAACGATGCTAAATGGCGTATTTTTATCAGATTACGCTAGAAAGAGCGCGTTTTTCGCTTAGTGAAGAAAAGAATGAAAGAAAGAAAATAGTTATTTGTTATACAAGAGTGCAAAGTTGCTTTTTAACCGCGTGTTCAATTTTGATGACCGAGCAAGCGAAGGATTATAAAATTGAATCACGAGCGCGGCGAGTTATTCAAAATTAGAATCCTGAGCGGTAGCGAGGGAATCAAAAGAGCACGAGGTGAAAAATCTTTGCACTCGAGTGCAACACGTAACTTTTCATTCCACCTCAGCGAGGAAATTACTAAATGCAAAAAAAAAACGTTTACAATCACAAGATAGGTGGTACACTTTTATTTCAGTTTAGGTATTAATTACTACATTATGACAGGTACTTACCTGTCATAATGTAGTAATTAATACAGATTACAGAATAATCTTTAAATTATAACAAAATAATACTAAGGTATAATTAAGAAAATTTTAAAGTAACGTTGCTACAGTTATTTAAATTGAGTGTAATATTTTTGTTTGGTACCAGAGCAAATTGAAAAAAGAACACCAAGAAGGTTCCGAGTCTGAATTTTTAACAAATTAAAAAAAAGTTGCCAACGTCAGCCCGACGCATAGAGTTTTTATTTGTTGAGAAAAGTTTAAAAAATTAGTTATGTATATAAACATAAAATAAAAGGTAGAATAAAACTAATACTTCATTTAAGGCGTTTTTAATTACTCTAGATTTAGATTTTGATCAATAAATGAATTTTAAATATTAATTAAATATGTTTGGCAGAACGTATATTTTGCTCGTGCCTTATTGCGTTACGATGTGACAGCTATTTGCACATGCGCAGTAGATATGCCCGAGGAACTATTAGTTAATCTGTGGATATGCTGAACGCGCTTGAATAAGCCCGCCATTTTATTAATTTCATTTTATTAATTTATTTATTTCCTCGCACAATGCATAGTAAAATGTTGTATGATACACGTACGTAAGATGATTTCCGACTTGTGTCGATTTATCCACTCACTCGCTTCGCTCGCTCGTGAATAAAAATGCCACTCATCGGAAATCACGTACCTTCCGCACTTGTAGCATAAATAACTATTACAATGCATGTCCTCGAAAAGTGCGGTTTGAGTGTCACTTTTTTTCACTAGTGCTTTTTACTTTCCTGTATTTTTTTTAATTTTTAACTCCAACGTCAGCTCGACGCATAGAGTTTTTATTATTTGAGAAAAGTTTTAAAAATTAGTTATGTACAGATTATCATTCATATAAAAGGTAAAATAAAACTAATACTTCATTTTAGGCGTTTTTAATTACTCTAGATTTAGATTTTGATCTATAAATTAATTTTAAATATTCATTAAATATGTTTGGCAGAACGTATATTTTGCTCGTGCCTTATTGCGTTACGATGTGACAGCTATTCGCACATGCGCAGTAGATATGCCCGAGGAACTATTAGTTAATCTGTGGATTTGCTGAACGCGCTTGAATAAGCCCGCCATTTTATTAATTTCATTTTATTAATTTCATTTTATTAATTTATTTATTTCCTTGCACAATGCATAGTAAAATGTTGTATGATACACGTACGTAAGATGATTTCCGACTCGTGTCGATTTATCCACTCACTCGCTTCGCTTGCTCGTGAATAAAAATGCCACTCATCGGAAATCACCTACCTTCCGCACTTGTAGCATAAATAACTATATCGTACTACTTGCTCAAAAAAGTGACATTATAAACCACAAAAATCGAACATAACAATAGTAATTTTTAAAAACAGGAAAAGAAAATTGTACTGAATTTCATTCATCCTCTAGGGGGAGAATGTGATTTAAAGAACAATGGCGAGATTTGAGCTGACTTTAATACGAAAGACGTTCTATTAATTGTCTACATTTTTTAAATATATTATTGGGCTGGTTCAAAACGGATAAAAAAAATCATAATAAATAAAAAGTTATTTGATTTTTTAGTTAATTTCTTTAGCTTAGTGTTGCCATTATATATTTTATCTGCTAAGTGACAAGTAGTAACTATATTAATTAATAATATAATTAATGTATTTATTGCAGTAAATCAGTTAACAATACAGTTTATGTCTAAGTATAGATGTTCCTCGCAGGTAGGTAAGAATATTGTAGTGCAGTAGAAATAAATGAATTACTTTTAATTAATGATTGGCAAAAAGACTAGTATCCAAGTTTAAAAAATATAGCTTGGTTGTTGACGAGGACGACGACCTTTTGATAAACGTCAAAGTCGCTTAGTTTAAATAAATATACTCTTTCCAAAGAGTATATTATACATTTCATGCTGAAATAACTAGGTAAGGGAAATGCTAATGCGATATTCCCCTTTTACTTCCCCGAAATTGAATAATATTACCTATTAAACACATTATTAAAAGTTACCCAGACATAACCTACAAAAGTTTATGACTGAATATCTATTATTCTCGACATTTTCGAACAAAAATTCTTGCATAAACTAATTCAGAACATCACCCTGAGTTAAACCAGATATTTTTCATTTAAAGACGTAGGAATTTAATCTCAGCTAAAAAAATGTATGGGCACATGCCATTGTTCTTTGGAATACTTACCGAAATTTATACTGAACTACATCTGTGTTTACACCATTGAGTTTGTATATAAAGCATTATAGATCTTTTTGGAAAAGGAATACGCATTTATTATGCAGTTATGATTATTAAATAAAATTACGAAAACCGACGAGGCCGTTTGAGCTTGATGCCTTTGCTTTTCCGACAAAAAAATATTAGTCTATGAATTTGCCGCGTTTTTGTTTTCTTCAAATACATAAACGTTAAGTTTATTTTAATTTATTTTGCTTATTGTCATTATTTTTAATAATTGCTAATCTCATATTATTATTGTGTTAATGTTTTAGGGTTCCGTACCCAAAGGGTAAAAACGGGACCCTATTACTGAGACACCGCGGTCCGTCTGTCTGTCTGTCTGTCTGTCACCAGGCTGTATCTCATGAACCGTGATAGCTAGACAGTTGAAATTTTGACAGATGATGTATTTCTATTGCCACTATAACAACAAATACTAAAAACAGAATAAAATAAACATTTACGTGGGGCTTCCATACAACAAACGTGATTTTTGTGCCGATTTTTGCGATAGTGGTACGGAACCCTTCGTGCGCGAGTCCGACTCGCACTTGGCCGGTTTTCGCAAATGGTACGAAAAGTAGAGTATTTTCCTCGGTGATAAAGCTGTCTTAGTCTTGGGTGAATTTAAATCCCTCGCTACACTCAGGACTCGTAATAAATCCCTCGCTTCGCTCGTGATTTAAGTTTTTAACACCCTCGCTACGCTCGGGAGTAAACCTCGAGTCCTTCGTTACGCTCGCGATTTAAATCGTCACCCGCGACAGAAGACACTGCTTTATCCCCTTGGTTAATAATCTACTATTGTTGACACTAAACACAAAAACACCTTAAAATGAAACAAAATAAATAATAAAAATTGTAAAATGTTTTAGATTCGATTTTGCGGTCAGTTCGTGTTCTCTGAAAAGGGTGAAGAAAGCACACTCAGGCAGGATCTAAGTGAAGCGACCCGTCCGTCCAAAAAATTATACAGAATGAGTTTTTCAAGTGGACGTGGCAAAACTATGAGGAATAACAAAAAACATTCAAAGGAGTTACGAGACCGAATTTGATAAAAACTAAAACTGCATCATTGGATTTTTTTAAATCAATATTCCTAGCCAGGAATTGAACCCGTTGATTATGGAAAATAAATACACGTTGTATAGTCTATTACACCATCCGAAAGTGTCGCTAAGGATAAAATTCTGGTAAGTAATGTCATACCGCAAACTTGAAGAAAGACTTCAGATTTAAAAATAGTAGAATTGTTGCATCGAATGAGTGTCAAATTAACACGAGTGCATTAATACACCAGCACTTACGTAGTAACTATTAAGTAATCTGTGCCAGCACCGGTCACCAGTCAGTCAGACAGTTAGTCAGTTGTGCACCAGTCGGAACTGTATGCGTGCAACATGTGCGTGACATAATTTGATAACAATATGAAAATTGATCGAAAAACGAACGAGATATATTAACTAACTACTGTTTTATTTTATTTTGTTTGGAAAACTTAAAGTTAATAACAAAAATGCATAGTCTTTATATTAAAAATAAGGCAAATTTCAAGTTTTTACTTATAGTTAAAAATTGGATAAAACTTTACAGGCATACGGTACTACAAACTAAGAATTTATATCACAAGCGCATCTATTAACAACAAAAATGGTCACAAGAAAAACATATTGGTACTCATATCTAATAATATAATAGATAATCCTTGAGATTTAAATTCTTTGGATAAACTTATCGCTTATACATCTTTTTAATTTACTAATACTAGTATTAAAGAGGTCGATATTAACTTCCCGACCGGCCGCATCAAACAAAAGGCACAACTCAACTCGCTCTAACCAGATACGCGTTTTGTCTGCAAGAAGTGTACACGCAGTCCTATCTTATTCACTAACTCTGGTATATCCATCTTTCCATTCATTATTCTGAATAAAATGGCCAAATCTGAATTTTTTCTGAGCTCGTAAAGAGGAAGATGTAAGAAACTTCCTGCAGTGAGTGACCTAATTGGGCAAATATACTCTTGAACGGAATTAAATGTAGCTTAAGTAATATCTTTGAATGCTTTCTAGTCTATTGATGTTAACGTTATATTAGGTCCTTACCTATGAAATTGGCGTTTTGTCATACTGGCCACTTTGATCTCAAATATCTCCTCTTTGGTTTGGAATTCCAATTTTAAAATACAGCTATTTACTCATGCTTTTGTGTTTGGAAAACCGTAATATTTTTTTTTCCTCTTTTGTTTTTTCTTTGCGCCAGTCAGTTTACAAAATGGAAAACTTGAAATATCGCGTTATTTACGAGTACGAGTTCCATCGTGGCAGCAGTGCTGCAGAAACGGCTCGAAGGATTAATGATGTGTATGGCGACGGTGTCGCAAAAGAAAACACAGTGCGTTTTTGGTTCCAACGTTTTCGTTTTGGAAATTTCAACCTGCAGAACAAGCCTCGTGGACGGCCGGAGACCAAAGTTGATAATGAAGAATTGAAGGCTATTGTGGAAGCGGATCCATCGCATTTTAATCCACTTGTGAAAAAGCTTGAAAGGTGGGTACCTACCTTATGAATTGAGTGCAGCAAACCGACAAACGCGCGTCGACTGCTGCGTTACATAACTCAACCGGCACAATAATGAAGGGATTTTAAATCGAATCCACCTGTGATGAAAAGTCATGGATCCTGTATCTACAATAATCGGAAACGCTCATCGCAATGGCTGAACCCTGGCGAACCAGCCAAAACCTGCCCCAAGTGAAAATTGACTCAAAAAAAAACCGGCCAAGTGCGAGTCAAACTCGCGCACGAAGGGTTCCGTACCATTTTCGTAACAAACGGCAAAAAAAACACGTTTGTTGTATGGGAGCCCCCCTTAAATATTTATTTTATTTTGTTTTTAGTATTTGTTGTTGTAGCGGCAACAGATATACATCACCTGTGAAAATTTCAACTGGCTAGCTATCACGGTTCATGAGATACAGCCTGGTGACAGACAGACAGACAGACGGACCGCGGAGTCTCAGTAATAGGGTCCCGTTTTTACCCTTTGGGTACGGAACCCTAAAAATTACTTGTGAGCGTTTGGTGGACTAGTGCCGGTGCCGCTCACTACAGCTTTCTTAAATCTAGCCAGACGATTACGGCGGATGTCTATTGTCAGCAACTGCAAGCCATGATGGAAAAGCTAGCTGCTAAACAGCCGAGGCTGGTCAATCGCTCTAAGCCACTGCTGCTTCAGGACAACGCTAGACCACACACTGCACAACAGACGGCTACCAAATTAGAGGAGCTTCAATTGTAATGTCTAAGACATCCACCGTACTCCCCGGACCTTGCTCCAACAGATTACCATTTTTTTCGAAATTTGGATAACTTCTTGCAAGGGAAAAATTCAACTCCAATGGGGCAGTCCAAAGCGCCTTCAAAGATTTTATTGATTCCCGTCCGAATGGTTTTTTTAGTAAAAGGATCATGGAGCACACAACGCTCCATGAAAAGGATCAATGAACTACCTATGAGATGAAAAATGTGTATAGATAGCAATGGTACATACTTTGATTAAATAAATCTATATCAATACTTAAAGAGGAAAGATTTTTTGTTTGTACCGAATAGGCTCCGAAACTAATGGACCAATTTAAAAAAATCTTTCACTTAAGGAAAGCTACATTATTCCCGAGTAACACAGGCTATAATTTTGACGGGATTCTTTCTTGAATGGAGTCATTATATTAAAAAAAAACGACTTTATGTTCCTCCCTTACAAAACACAAATTTCATATGTACCTAATGACCTAATATTTGGGATTACAAACTTGAGAGCCATACTCTTAAGTGACTGCGAATAAATGAACAGTACAGTATTTTAACGGTATTGATGCTTCGGAACTGTGACGAGTTTCTGAGTATAAAACCAAGTGCCTTAAAAAATAAAATAGAAAACCTTTGGCCTTTGTGCCCTTTTTGGCTATGTTGTCAACATACGTGTCGATGATAAGTTTTGAGTCAAAGGTTACTCCCCTAATGAGGTTCACTCTGGCCTTGACTTAATTTCCTATAACCCCTTGATGGGGCAGAGGGCGTCCACAGACGTCCTCCATCGCGATCTGTCTTGAGCTTCACGCTTCACCTCGCTCCATGTCATTCCAATGCTCGTCGCTTCTGCCAACACGGTGCGACGCCAGGTTTGACAGGGACGGCCACGCTTTCTTTTCCCTTGAGGATTCCAGTCCAAAGCTTGCTTGGATATGTGATCGAGACCCCTTCGGAGCGTGTGGCCAATCCATCTCCATTTGCGGCGCTTAATCTGGCGGTCCATCGGGCTCTCGTGGCATTTTTTTTTTATTATTATCGAAAGGCTCGCGTTTGACCACTACCTCGCCTGATGGTAAGCGATGATGTGGCCTACGGTGAAGCACGTTTGCGTAGAAGTAACCTATTCACTCTTGACTTAAAGACCCAAGGTTGTAGCTATCAGGGAACAAAGACTCCGGATGGGAATTCCACTCCTTAGCTGTGCGCATAATGAAAATATTAGCAAAACGCTTTGTGCGAATGGGTGAGATGTCCACCATGTACCGATGGCCGTACGTCTTGTAGTCCGATGATGGAAAGGGCTAGGCGGAATCAAATTGTGTAGTTCCGTCGCACACTCCCCGAAATGTAACCGAAAAGTGTGTCTCCAATAGTACAGCTGTTGGTTATGGTCTCAGGCCAGTAAATGCCGAGAATGCGACGAAGACAGCGGTTGCCGAAGACTTGTATTTGCCGTGAGATGTCCTTTGTGACCTTCCACGATTCGCACCCGTAGAGCAGCACGGATTTGACATTGGAATCGAAGATTTTGAGTTTAATCCTTCGGGTCAGTTTCCGCGATTGCCAAACAGGTCTCAGCTGCGCGAAGGTTGCTCGGACCTTGGCGATCCGCGGCGCCTGTTATTATAGAACTGAAGCATAATTCCATCAAGAACGACTAGGAAGAGGAGCGGCGACAGTAGGCAGCCTTGACGGACACCCGCGTTCGCTGTTACGTCATCCGATATAAGGCCATTATGAGTAAACTTATAGGAATATTTCTTGTAAATACTCTGCAACAGACGGACTATTTTCGGCGGCACTCCAATGTCCAGTAGGCGGGACCAGATACTAGACCACTTCAGCATATTAAAGGCCTTTTCAAAGTCTCTCTCTGCCATTCTGATGCCTGTTCCATTATGATACGGAGATTGTTGATCTGCAGCCTAATTGTGTAAGTGAATTCGACAAAGGAAACAATCTCGTTCTTTCCCAAAAACACACACATACACAAAAAAGTTGAATCTTTATTAAACTTTTTTGTGTATGTGTGTGTTTTTGGGAAAGAACCAGATTGTTTCCGTTGCCGAATTTACTTACGCAATTAGGCTGCTGGTCCGTACAGTAGCGGTTCGAGCGGAAACCAGCCTGCTCCTTGCGTAGAACAGGATCCGCCTTCGACTCTCTATCCAGGATCATCTTGCAAAAACCCTTAGAGGGAATCGAGAGCTACGTTATACCTCTCCAGTTATCGCACGGGCTAAGATCACCTTTCTTAGGAACAATTATATGAAGACCTTTGTTCCATTCGTCTGCGAGTTTTTCGGCGATCCAGATCTTTTCAATTAGCGGCGTCAGGACGTCGACTGCGGTGGGTAAGTCGGCTTGTAGCATTTCCTCAATTATCAGTTCGAGTTCTGGTGCTTTGCCTGTCTTTTAAGAGCGGACTCCCTCCGCAACTTCAGGGGTTCCGTGTAAATGTTGAGTAGCTGGGATGGTGGGGAACTGACTTGCAGCGCGTCAGGCAACAATGTAGCTGACAAACGGAAGACCTCTTCAAAGTGTTCACGCCAGCGAAGTAGCTGCCCTTCTGACGTCACAATGAGCTGACCATCTTTGGACCTCAGCGGCTTCTTCCTCGACTTGCTGTTACCTGCCAAGGTTTTGGTAGCATTGTAAAACTCTTTCAAGTTGCCGGAGTTTGCAGCTTGTTGAGCATGATCAGCAATACCATCAGCCCACAGTCTCCTATCTTTGCGGGTACTGCGATAGATTTCCTTGCTTCTCTGACGGTATTGCGTGTTAAGGTCTGCTCGTATGGCGTCGTTATGGGTCTCAAGCAGTCTCAGATGAAGATTACTTCTTTCTTCGATCAGGTTCCACGTGCCTTTGTGACATCCAGTCCTCCCGAGAATGAGTCGATTTGTGCCCTACAACGACGGAGCTGGTCTCTGTATAGGCCACTTTGATGCGGTTCCACTCCTCGTCTAATGAGTACGTAGCAACTTCGAGTACAGAAAAGCGATTGCGCAATTCCAGCTCAAAAGTTTTACGTGTGTCTGAGTCATGCAATTTGCTCACCTCAAGCCTTCTTCCAATCTTGCCAGGTCCTCCAGCCGCACGGGCAACTGCAACCTTGAGCCGGACTTCAGCAACTACCAGATGGTGGTCGCTATCAATATCGGCGGCCCTGCGGTTGCGGATATCGAGCAGTGAAGACCGCCATTTGGAACTAATGGCGAGGTGGTCAATTTGGTTCTTGGTGACCCCATAGGGTGAGTTTCACGTGTACTTAAGGTACATGTCGTCGGTCGCCATGAATGAATAATGTTCCTCCGATGGTAAGGTCGTGGTTTTGACAAAACTCGATAAATCGCTCCCCATTCTCGTTGCACACTCCAAGACCCTGTGTACCCACATGCCGCTCGCGGTTAGTGTTAACACTCCCACCCTTTGCATTCAGGTCCCCCATGAGCCATGACGATGACGATGGTCATGCTTGCCATGATGGCCATGATGTCATGCTTTTTTATGCTCCTAAGGCTGGCGATGAGGGCATTATAGAAGTCGTCCTTGGTATCCTCCGTTGATGCATTGGTTGGGGCGTAGCACTGGTTAATGAAGAGCTTTCGGGCTCTTGAGTTAAAACGGGCACACATGATCCGGTCTGAGATCGGTTTCCAGTCCAAGAGGCTACTCTTAGTTGCATTAGAAAGGAGGAGCCCCACGCGATACTCGCGCACATCTTCCTCACTTTCTTTACCTGAATACAGCAAAGTCAAGCCCCCGGACGTTCTCAGCTCACCAAAACCGTTTCTCCTCACTTCGCTTAGACCGAGTCTGAAGGTTGTAGCTAAGCATTACTGCTTCTGCTTGGGTTAGTCGGCTGTCATCGCTAAGCGTGCGTACGTTCCAATAACCAATTTGTGTCCGTTTTTTCATGCCAAAAGTCGCCGGTAAAAGATCGGTCTGGTACGTTTCGGTTCGGTCTGTTTCGGTTTCAGGAATCAATTATTGTCGGGCAAGCGGGTGATTAGCCCACTGTGCCTTAATCCGATAGCAGGGCTGCCGCCTTAGAGCCTTCGGATGTGCTCGGGTTTATTTCGGGTATCCTCGCTGGTGAGACGATTCTGTTTTAAGGCACAGAATATTCGCCCTTCGCCCTGCATCCGTTAGCTCAGCTGCAATTTGGGGTGGCGGACGCGCGGCGGCGCGGTTGCAGCAGGTCCCAGGGAGAACGACGGGGACGTGTATGACTCGGACTGGCTAGGGCTCTGCTTTATACGGTACTCCGCTACGAGTACAGCAGTAGAAGGTATTTTAGGTATTTTATATGTAATGCTGTTCTCACCAACAGCGATTCCCAACAAAACACACCCTAGCTTCAGTCTGGCACAACTCCAGTTATTATTCGTATTGCCGAGATTTCGTAAGCAAAGTGGATCGGGTTCGGTTTGCGAGTAAAAAAAACACAGCATTTTGAGACAGCGTTTCGCATTAATTTTTGAAGTTATTTAAGTCCTCTTGCAGTAAAAGGGCATCTTCATACGCAGAGACCTGTTTCTGATCCTGATCTTCATGTCGTCTGCATAAAGCAATATTTTTGCGTGTCGGAAACAGGCCGTGGTCTATGATGAAGATGTTAAATAAAAGAGGCCCCCACAATGAACCTTGTGGCACCCCGGCAGGTTCTTTTTTTTTTTGCGACAATCCCACCGCACTATTCCCAAACCACTGCAACTCCTGAAAGCCAGAATCAACAGTGGCGACCACCAGGAAATTGCGAGGCAATGAAACTCGACGAAGTCCTGGATAATGAATTTAACTGTCTTGGATCTCGCAACGAAATTAATCACCTGGCAGGAATGCTCATTGCTCTGGAAGAGTTACCATTAATAGACCAAGGTAGAAGCCTTTAAAAATAATAAAAAGTGAAAAAAAAAAATAGTAGGATAAAACCCATTGGAAAAGGAGGGAAACATTATAAAAATAAAAGGAAAAATAATTTATGGGCGATCTGAGGTCGGGAATGGGATGGGGGTTTTTCTCGATTTCCGGCAAAACTAAAAGTCCTATCGAAAAAACTCAAATGGCAAAGTTATAGGTAATAAAAAGATCTAAAACTTTTGTATTTACACTTTTTTCACATAACCTCAAAATTTATGTGAAAAATCCAAAAAACCAAGTTTTTGGTTTTTAATTTTTATCTTTTACAAAAAAATTTTTTTTTATCGAAATTTGGTGAAAACTTACCTTTTTATGTCCCAAATACGCTGTAATAATTTGATTAAAAATATTTATTTTTTCACCTTATTTTGAATTAATATCGAAAAAACACCCTAATTTTCAATCGAAAATTCACCCGTCAAAATATCAGCTTTTTTCAAAAAGTTGGTATGGTTTCTGGGGGGTAACCACAAGCTCTTAGAGTAAGGTTATTTTGAGATCGAGTAAGTGACAGATGTATACAAGTCAGATACATCTGTCCCTTACTCGATCTCAAAATAACCTTACTCTAAGAGCTTGTGGTTACCCCCCTGTTCGTTGAAATCTCTACATTCCGATGGTGAAAAAAAAAAATATGTTACTACAGTAAATCTTCTCAGAAAATGCAAAAAATCAAAAAAAACTTGAATTGGATTTTTTTTTTTTATTATTATTAATAATTTTGAGCTATTTATTAAAATTTACACTTTAATTACTCGAAAAACGTTAGATTACATGTGACATTGATAACAAAAAAATTGCAAATAAAAATATACTACTATAATTAACAAACAAATAAGTTAATAAAATTTATATTTAATAAGACATCTACAATATTTGGAGAAAGTTGTCGAATCTTCTTTAAATTATATGCGTAGATGCCTATTTATAACTATTTTAAGATAAATTATATATACCTGAGTGACCTACGAAAAATTGTAGCCCATCAAAAGGTATTTCGTGGAGAAGTGGGGAAGGGGCTAGGCGGGTCTGGGTCTTACTACATACATACCTACTATTATATACTATATATTTCGTAGCAGCTGTTACAACCGTTAGCCTAACCAGTATTCGAAATACAGTACAGTCACAGATTACTTAATAGTTACTACGTAACAGATCCTTCACTCAATAGAAAATGTCCAATACCTATTGCTATAATAGCCTACTCCGTTGCGTCAGCAAACACTGCATGCTAAAATGTGCCTAAACGCTCAAGCGTACAGTTGTGATTGCTTCGCACCGCGCGATCCCACAGCAATCGCAGGGCTGTCTCTTCGATAAAATTCTAGGGGTCTTTATGTCAAGAGTGAATAGGTTATTTCTAGGCAAGCGTGCTCCACCGTCGACCACATCATCACTTACCATCAGGTGAGATAGTGGTCAAACGCGAGCCTATTGATTATAAAAAAAAAACAACTTTTTGTGTCTATGTTATTGAGAACTGTGAATATGTTCTGACTTATATGTGGCAGTTTAAAATTGTATCGTTTATAAAATATATTTTTTATAAATTGGTGCTGATTGTGCAATACATCTAGATAAAACATAATTATAGACGTCAATGTGTAGGTAAAATAATAAAATCTTTAAAAGTTACATAAATCGTTGCCCCACACTAGGAATTTCTTCCTGTATCGTGGGTGCGTTTACAAACATATAAACTCACATACACAACACCCAGAGCCGGAACAACTATCTGTAGATCATACAAATATTTGTTCCGTGCGGGAATCGAACCCGCGACACGCAGCGCAGCAGTCAATCGCTCAACCACTGCGCCAACCGTGCGCCCTAAATGTTTTATTTTTATATATTTTTTTATAAATTTCTTACCCTTTCTAAATTCTAGGTTGTTAAATTTTAGTGTAGAAAAAATCCTGAATCTAATAAAAAGTTTTATGAGATATTGTTTTGGAAAACAAGGGCAGGGAGAATCAAAATGTCATTTAAAATTTCATAAAGAGTACTACCCGGCCTTTGTTTCATATTTTTTTCAAAATTATGTATAAAAATAGTCTCAAGGTCTCTTACATAATTATGAAACGCATTTGTTGGCACTTTTTACTTTTCGTAAAAAGACGATGTTTTGTTGAATGCTTTAAAATGGATAAACAATCTATTCGTAGATTCATTTAAATCGGAAATGTTCTGTAATTCAGCAACAAAGTCAGGACAGGTACATGTACAGTTATATGCTTCTTGCTACATTTAAAAAGTAAATAACCCGATATGTTAAGGCGTTATCAGTTGGCAAGTCGAAGCGGTCAGTTTTACCACTTAAATTCAAAAGCGAAGGTATACTGCGGCGCGAGCTATCTGCATGTCTCTGTGGTCTCAAACATCCATCGTTTTGTTGAGACAGGTCGCCGCGCCGCGCAACTTGTGTTGGAAGTTTCGTAGGTAGGTATTTGCGCGACTGTCCGTCAAATATTATCACAATTTTATTCTAATAAAAATAGCTTATTAAACGTTGTTAAAATAGTGTTTATGATAAGTATAACGTTTCTATGTAACAAAAATATGTAAATCTGTGTCTGAAAGGCAAGCTAATGCTTAATACCTACATAATAAAAATAATTTTTAAACAAAAAATAGTAATACTTACCTTTCGTCATTGACAGTGTAATGTATGCCTATTCACTGGTTAGAAGTTAGATTCGCCGACTCGCTAACGCACTACCGCACAGGCCAACAGTTCGATAACAACTGCCCGCCCCACCTCTCGGACCGGTATTTATAACCGAGCGGCACGTGCGCCCGAGGCGTCGACTCACAATACTGGTATCGTTTTGTAGCGCGATATATTGATATCTACATACACTACATTCCCTTCCTTGTTTTAACCAGTTGTATGTCACCAGAATTATAAATAAGATTTTTAGCAAATTCTTATTTGTATTAATAATCAATTGGCATCTCTGGCATAACAAAATGACAGCACGATAATATTTAAAAAAAATCATTAACTGATTTAATTTATTGTTACCTTTTAACCTTTCTCTTCCTCTTCTATTCTATTTTCTGATTCCCATCTCGGCCTACTGATGAAGGTTACCCCTCACCATCAAATTATTCTAACGTTAGTTTAGAACTCATGTTATTAATTAGTTACCTGGAACCAATAAATTAATACACGAAATAGTCTCGCGCGCAGGCCCGACGACTTCGAGCCTCCCGAAGAAACTGGCCTCCGAACAGACTCCAGCACCGTAGACCACACACGTACGCTGCGGCAGGCTAAGGACCGTTGTACAACCTGCCTTTCCACTCAGCGTTTGTGGACCACGTGAAAGTCCTTGACTTGATCGAGACTTGGGCTGCACTGCAGTCCCTCCAACGGCGCCGGTACATCGAGGTACCGAAGCGCCTGCACAAGCACGCCACTACGCTATTTCCACCTTGCGACCTGGCCCCGAAACCCATCCCTCCGCAGCGAGGTGTAGAACAGGGAGACGCCACGCCTCCGAAACCGTCCACCACTGCACTGGAGGACGCCTTCAAGGCTCCGGACCGGAGAGGGCCAGGCATCGACGTCAACGGCGAGCACATCACTCACCTTCGGTTCACCGATGATATAGCTGTCATGGTGAGACCATGGAGGACCCCAGTACACAAAAGTACCACTGCTGCTGACTTAACATATCGGTTTCCTCACGATGTTTTTCTTTCACCACCAGTAGGTATCTCTTGGTCGCGTTCTTCATTACTGAAGGTCGCGTCCCGGAGAGGCCCTCATGGCTTTATGTACGATGTTCTACCACCACCAATTGGTTCTCAGCTTCTCTTAGGGCGGTTGTAACAGAGAGTCCAGTGAGGGCGGTTACCTGGTCTGACCAGCGGTTAGGTGACTGGCCGCGAGATCTTTTTCCATCCGCCTTCCCACCAACTTCTCTAGATTGTCTGGTTCTCGACGGCAAATGTGATCAAAGTGGCTGGCAGCATACCGCAGCAGCGCTGGTGTAGTAGGTAGCAGAGTGTGGTGAGTCTGTCTTTTATGCCTAGTTGATCAAGGATAGATTGGTTCGTTCTCTTGGCGGTGCATGGTATGCGGAGCATTCTTCGCCACCACGACATCTCAAATCTTTTACCGTTCTATTGCCCGAATCGTCCACGACTCCGATCCGAAAAGGGATATCGAGAAACCAGTGTCCAGACTAGTCTCATCTTACCACATTGTTGACCTTTCTGTCCTGCCAAATATGTGTCAGCTTACTTTCGCCGCTTTGGCCATTTGAGTCCTTCTCTCCTGATCCCTCTTTCGGTTCCTCCCCGGTCAGGAATTGATCCAAGGTATATAAACTCGCTGACAAATTCTAGGTCCGCGAGTTCTTTCGTTCTAGAGAGTTGACCGGATATGTCCGTGAGCATGACTTTTGTCTTCGACTTATTAATCCAACCAGTCCACTCTCATATTCTTCTTTGTGAAACAGATCAGCTAGCTTCTTTCTAAAGCCAGTAGGTATAATCTACTGCTAATACTGTCATTCTCTGATGACTATCAATTTAATGACCAGTAGGTATAATCTACTGCTAATACTGTCATTCTCTGATGACTGTCAATTTAATGACCAGTAGGTATAAACTACTGTTATTACTGTCATGCTCTGATGACTGTCAATTTAATGACCAGTAGGTATAATCTACTGCTATTACTGTCATTCTCTGATGACTGTCAATTTAATGACCAGTAGGTATAAACTACTGCTATTACTGTCATGCTCTGATGACTGTCAATTTAATGACCAGTAGGTATAATCTACTGCTATCACTGTCATGCTCTGATGACTGTCAATTTAATGACCAGTAGGTATAAACTACTGCTATTACTGTCATGCTCTGATGACTGTCAATTTAATGACCAGTAGCTATATCCTACTGCCTGTCAATTTAATGACCAGTAGCTATATCCTACTGCCTGTCAATTTAATTACCAGTAGGTATATTCTACTGTATGTCAATTTAATGACCAGTACCTATATTCTACTGCTTGTCAATTAAAGGACCAGTAGGTATACTCTACTGCAATTGTGTGCTCTTTAATTTATTATTTTAGCAATCGCTTTGCTCTCACACAACGGTCTATCTAGACCAGACCTCGGACAGGACTAAAAGCAATATCGCTCACCTACGGACTACTTGTGTTGCCTCAAGATATACCGATTTACGGCTACGACTACGCTTAACCACTCGTACGGTTGAACATACACTACGGCCGATAGACTGAATTACTCAAACTTCTACAGTTTGCTCATCAATCATCATTATCGAAATCAACATTGACTGCAACATGATTACGTGACCCACCATCATCTTTCTAAACCGTTAGTGTGTATACTTCTTAGTTCCAAGCGCATCTATTTAAAGCTTTCAGTGTATAACGATCACCGATATCGAAAGGTTCCTCTAAGCCTTAGCAGTTATTGATCAGAAACCTTATCAGCTTAGATCATAATTACAACGCTCATGGCACGACTGCTGCAGCAGCTAGTGACACTCATGCCACCCATATCGTTATTACCTCAAGTGGTACGACCAACATACATCACTTCACATAGAGTCTACGACTTCTTCTTCTTCGTCGGTACACTCTTGGCAGAGCGGTAGTGGTCATCATGTAGCAGTGAGACTTCGAGTTGCCATAATTTGCCTAACGATGCGACGCCAACCATCTCTATCGGCTGTTATTCGTGTGTACTTATGCAATGGGCCACCAACTGACATAATTTGGTCGGTCCATCGCATAGGCGACCTGCCGCGCGCTCTCGGTCCTTCCACTCTACCCTGAACTACAAGCCGCTCGATAGAGTCGTTGCATCGTCGGGACACGTGTCCAAAGAACTGAAGTACTAGAGCTTGGACTATAGCCGATGGATGGATATATTAGTGCGAAACTCAGTCCACGACACTCCAAGCATTTTCTCCAGCACCACATTTCCAGAGCGTCTTTTCATTTCCTCTCAGTTTATTTCAGCATCCAGGTCTCGACTGCGTATAGAAATATGGGGAACACAAGTGCCCGTATGAGCTGGGTTTTCGTGGCTTTGGTGATATTGTGATTCTAGGATGATTCATGATTATATTCCTACGACTTCTAGGTTATTACAAAACCAATACAACGATAGTCTCCTTTGAGACCAGCTGCCCATAGCCCCCTCAACAACTCACAAGTGAATTGCAGGTACGACTACAGACAAGTGCGTAAAGTGCGACCTAATAGCCACGGTATGTGCTCTCCAGCGCGGTGGAGGAACTCTCCTCACTGTTTTCTACGTTTAACTCGTTAGGAGCACTACTTAGAGGCATCCTTTGTATGCGATCGTGAGCGTACTTATTCGTTATATTACTAACTCACTCTGTCATTTAAAATGACAGTTGTGCATTCCTTCACAAGGGATATCTCATCCTTGAACAAAATGTTGAAACTATTACCGTCAGTAAGAAATGTATTACGTACTGGCTTTGTACTAGGCATGTCTCAATTACCTAGTCTTAGTGCTAGGTATAACCACTTCCAATTCAATGATCAACACAATAACCTCAAAACTTATCATTTCATTTGGAATTATCATTTTCTTGAATAAAGTACGGCATTGTTGTGTAATCACTAAAAAACAATATCGAACCATTTTTGGTTCCAAAAATTTTGTGACGTATTATTCAATAATTGACTTTTTGAATTGTAACAATATTTTGTACATTTCCTTCCGATGTGGACCTGTAGAAGACTATATAACAAAGTCTTTATGTTCTTCATATTTGAAGAAAAATAACAACTTTATTTCAATCTACCTTCAAAACAAATGTTATTTACTTTTTCGTATACACATAATGGTCTTTATTACTTTGTTGTTTATCTTCACAATTTTTTTTTTTTTTTTTTTTTTATATATATATAATGTAAAACTCACGGTTTTCTCCTCGTCGCCAATGTAATGTATGCCTATTCACTGGTTAGAAGTTAGATTCGCCGACTCGCTAACGCACTACCGCACAGGCCAACAGTTCGATAACAACTGCCCGCCCCACCTCTCGGACCGGTATTTATAACCGAGCGGCACGTGCGCCCGAGGCGTCGACTCACAATACTGGTATCGTTTTGTAGCGCGATATATTGATATCTACATACACTACAGACAGGTAAATGGAAAAATGTTAGGTGTTTATCCCTTCTTTTACTTGATTTGCACCCTTCTACAGCACATAAGGCACCAGACGGCATCGTAGGTACGCGTACGAACGAATGGAACTATTAAAATTGAACAGAGTGCGTGCGCTCCGCTTGCGAAAACCGCACTGAATTTGGTCCCCAAGAGGCCCGAGACCGCTAGGTCGGGCGGTAGGTAATTATAGCGCGCAAGTACATGGAGTGACGGAGGCCTGGTACAGTATACAACATCGTTTATAAAAATACACGTGCACGCTGAGTTTCTTGAAGATAATTGTGACAAGTTAACTTAAAAAAACAAAAAAACTTTTCGAATCTGCATAGGAAGGTAAATACTATCTCTATTTTTATCTGTATCAATCAACTCAAACATAAAAATCGTAATATTTTCTTTAAAAAATAGTATGCTTAACGTAACATAACCTAAAGATTGAAATTAAATGATATTTTAGTACAAGATAAAAAAATAATAATCTCCTTAATTTTGCACAAACAAATTTAGTTAATCCCATGAAAAAAATAATATTTCAAAATACATAAAAAATATATTAAAAATCTATAAAAAATATAAAAGATTGTGTTTTGAAAAATATGTATGGGGAGGTGTAATCTAATGATTGATTTTTGTGAAATAGAGTGTTCTTTTGTAAATAAAATAAAAACTTATTGAAATAATGGTTTATTTTTTCATTTCTAACTACATTTGTACACAAAACTGGGAAAAAATCCCTTCCACTGACTTTACACATTTTTTGCAAATTTAAAATAATTCCAAACATGAAAATTCCATTTGAAACCTGATAGCTTAGTTCAATGACATTACAACAACATAAGTTTCATGTATAGCTCACATACAAAACTATCGAGATAAAGGCGTTTAAGTGGCGCGCGGCAAAACCGCGCGAAACTGCCCGGCCGGCCCCTGACACAAGGTCAGTACGGGCGATTTTGCCGCGCGACTGGCCAGAGGATATATCGTAAATATATTTTTAATAACAAACTTTTGGCAGATTCCCATATATATTTTGAATAATAAGATTAATGTGTTTAAAAATATTGTAATGAATAACGTAATCAGAATAAAGCATCTACATTTAATAGTACGATTTACATTTATATATAATGAGATTTTCTATGACATAAATGTAATAAGCATTAAATAAATCAACTTTTTAATTGAAACAAATTGCAGCAATCACATTTTTTTGATTTTTTTTTTTTTTTTTTTTTCTATATTAATAAAAACTAATGTTCTTAATAACAAATTACAATCTAGCCTTAATAGACTAATAAGCAATTTAACTCTAACTTATTATTATAATGTAAAATGTTATGACTAAGAATAGTGTCAATTTGCACTTTTATACAGTTCGGTAGCACTTTCTTAGAGTCTGATACGTTAAAAACACTTAGTTCACGTGTTACATGTATAGCACAGTATTCTTTGCTATTATTTTTTCACTTATTATACACTACACTAACTCAAATGGTTTAGTTCTCTTTAGCCTACGCACTATGTCCGTGTTATCTAGCAGCTGGATTGCTTCCACATTCACATGTCGATGAAGTCTGTGTTCGTGGGTTTCAGCAAAGTTTTGAATAACGGTGGTGACGAGTTTCATTTTAAGGTCGCGGTGAAGGTCGTCATTTCTGATGTACCATGGTGCATTAACAGCATCTCTGAGTACTTTATTTTGAAATTGTTGTATAATTTTTACATTACTTTGTTTAGTACAGCCCCATAGTTGGATACCATACGTCCAAATTGGCATAAGAATATGCTTGTATATTATAATTTTATTGTGTATTGATAGACAGGATTGCCTTCCGAGTAACCAATACATATTTTTGTACCGTATATCGAGTTCCTGTCTTTTCTTTTTGACGTGAGATTTCCAACGCAACTTGGCGTCAAGAGTTATGCCAAGGTATTTGGCTGTATTCGCATAAGGCACTTGCATGCCATTTATATAGACTGGGTGATAATCGCAGTGTTTATTAGTGAAGTCAATGTGAATCGATTTTGACTCATTCAGTTTGATCTTCCACTTTTGTGTCCAGTCGTAAACTAAGTTCACAGCTAGTTGAACCTTTTCTACTGCTTCTTTGTGGTTTGAACCAATAGCCATAATAGCAGTGTCATCAGCAAAGGTCGCTATGGTGTTGTTTTCCAGCTCTGGGATATCACATGTGTATACCAAGTACAGGATTGGGCCTAAAACACTTCCTTGTGGTACTCCGGCCTGAATACTTTTTAGCTCAGAATATGCGTCCTCTTGTCTTATCCTAAATATTCTGTTGCTTATATATGACTCTAGAATATCTGAAAATTCGGGGAGCATGCGTCTGAGTTTGTATATCAGACCCTCATGCCAAACTTTGTCGAAAGCTTGTGCGACATCTAGAAATACGGTGGCGCAGACTTCCTTGTTTTCGAGCGTTTTTTCGATGATGTTTGTTATTCTGTGTACCTGGTCTATGGTAGAATGTTTTTCCCTGAAGCCAAATTGATGGTCCGGAATGAGGCCTTTTTCTTCTATAATTTGTTTTTAGCCGTTTTAATAAGAGCTTTTCAAACAGTTTCGATAATACTGGCAGCAGGGAAATGGGTCTATAAGATGATGCTTCATGGGGTGGTTTCCCAGGCTTCGCAATCATAATGACTTCAGCAACTTTCCATGGCTCAGGTACATGTTTTAGCATAAATGCTGCGTTAATAAGTCTGGTCAGCTTAACTATGGCTTTGCGCGGGAGGTGTTTTAGAATTTCTCCTGTTATGAGGTCATAACCCGGAGATTTCTTCGAGCTTATATTGTTTTTAATTTCTCTCACAACTTCTTTAGGAGTTACAAGCCGAATTCTTTGGTTTTGTGATACATATTCACTCTCCGATATTTCTATGGAAAATTCATTGGGTTGAAAAGTATCTGCTAAGTATTGGGCAAACCTTACCGCTTTTTGTTCATTGCTAATGGCCCATTTTCCATCGCTGTTTCTGATGGGAGGTATTTGCATAATCGGCCTTTTTAGGTTTTTTGTAGCTTTCCAGAGAGAGTAATCCGTTGATTGGTCGTTGGTTAGCTGCACAAGATTGGAGTTCAGGGTTTCATCCTCAAATTGTATAATTTTCCTCTTTAATTGTTTAGTTAGGTTATTTAATAGTGTTTTATCTCGCGGGCATCTTGTTTGCTGCCAGCGCTTTCTTTGTTTTCTTTTCTCTGATAGCAAATTCACAATATCCTTGGGATAGATATGCCCCTTGTATTTCCGTTTTAATTGTGGTGTGTTATTCCAAGCACATTGTTGAATGTTAACAACATATTTGTTTACTTCTGAATCAAGCTGATCATGATTTTGTAATGGAGTTTTTAGGTCGATTATTTTATCTAGATCAAGCGCAAAGCTGTCCCAGTCTGTAGACTTGTTAACCAGGGTTAGATGGTATTCTCTTAATAGAATTTTTTGACTAAGTCTTAGTATAATCGGGGAGTGATCCGAATTCATAAGAAACTCTTCCTCCAAACTAACATAATTGGTGGATATGTTTTTACATATGAAAAAGTCTATGAGATCGGGTATTTTCTGAAGATCAGTTGGCCAGTATGTTGGTTTGCCAGTGCTCATAACTTCACAATGTGTGTCTCTAACTGCGTTTAAGAGCTGTCTTCCCTTTGTTGTAGTCAGTCGTGATCCCCAATGCATATGCTTGGCATTAAAATCACCGCCTAGGATGAATCTTTGACCCAAAACTTCAAAGAATTGCACATATCGCTCTTTTCTTATCATATGCCTTGGAGGACAGTAAACAGCTGCTATGGAAACGTGACAAAATTTGGTTTTGACTGATACTGCCACAGCTTGAATGTCTGGTTCTTCAAATTTACTGTGCTCGTAATGGTTAAGGTTTTCTTTAATTATAACCGCGCTACCTCCTCTGGCAGAGTTGTCAGGGTGAAGCGAATTATATATCTTGTATCCTTTAAATTTAACGAAAGATTGTTTAGTGAAGTGCGTTTCAGAGATTAAACACACGTCAATATTTTCTGTGTCTAGGACTGCCTGTAACTCATTCTGATGTTTGAGGAGCCCATTAGAGTTCCACGCCATTATTTTTAGTGTATTAGTCATTTATGATTATTAAGAGCAGCTGTTTTAGTGCTGGATTCTAACTTCTCAAGTCTTTTGTCAAATGTAGTAATACACTTTAAAATCTGATTTATCTTATCTTCTAGATTTGAGGGTTGGGTGCCTTGCTTTGCAGCCTGAGCATAGGAAATACTTTTGGTGACTTGAACAGGTTTAACAGTTGACTGGACACCTTCTTTCCGTGTGTGTTGGTCAGGATTCCTTATTGTAGAAAACTGTTGGGCTGTTGGCACAACAAGTTTCTTTTTGATGTTTTTGTTTTTCATCATTTGCATCTCTTTGGCTACTTCACACCCTCTGTAGTTGGCTGGGTGGGGTAAGCCACAGTGGACGCATTTCGGTTTCTCTTGCGGAGATTTAATACATTCGGCTGTAAGGTGCTTGCCAGTGCATTTTACACACCTTGGCTCTTTTTTACAGTATTTATGAGTATGCCCATAAGCCTGACATCTCTTACACTGTGGAATGAGTTTCGGATTTTTGAGAGGGTGTATTTCAATTTTACACCCTAAAATATGCTTTGTTGCATAGATTTTATTTACATCTTCGTCATTATGAAATGAAAGAACAAACATATTGAGCGGTTCTTTACTCTTCCAGCTCAACTTGTGGTCAACTTTTTCTATTTTAAGACCTTGCGATATTAAATCATCTTTGATTCGATCTGGCTGGCAAGAAGAATGTAACTTTTTCACTACAACTCTTATTGGCCTAGCCTGTTTGTTTTCATATGTGTGCCAATGATAGTCTTTCTCTGTCAAAAACTTAACAATTGCTCTATAAGAGTCATCAGTTTTAGCGTTGATCTTCACACAGTCTCCATTCATCATTTTGGCGGTGAATGATTCAGTTGGTTGGGTTTCAGTCAGTGAGTCGTAAAACATTTGGTAGCTCTTGACCTGATCTATAATGATTGGCGGTGGTGCACGCACTTTTTTGACTAATGTCTGTTCTTTTTCCAATGTTTTTTGTTGTTGGGCGTTTGTTCCGGGTTGTTGTGGGGGAGAAAGAGAAATGTTTAGCTTCCTTTTTTTCCTACTTTTGGCCCTTATCCACTCAGTCTCTTTTGCGAGTTCTTCCTCGTCTGTGCAATACTCGACGTTTCCTTTTTCAGACTGAGCAAATCGTACGTTGCTCTTATTTTCCAACTCATTGGGGCCGTTATTTCCTTGTTCCATGCTTGAGCTGGGATTTTCATTTTGGCGGCTTTGTAGTTGATACTGAAGGCTTTCTATTTGGACCTGCAAATCATTAACAAGAAGTGCCAGCTTTTCTCTTTCTGATTTTTCTTGGATGTAACTGTCATACAACAGCTTTTCCAGATCAGTTTTAATTTTTATTTTTGTTGGTGACATTTTAGGGTAAATAGGCACTACACCTTCACAATTAACTGATTGCACTGTTTACACTATAATTAATAAATAACTGGGTCATCGCGGCGACCTTGACCAACCGATTTCGCAACGCGGCGACGACGGCGTTATTTTGATGCGCCAGCGAATTACGCTCACGTAGCGCACTCGCGCGAATTATAGGTATACGACCGTTCTCGATAGAAGTCAAACAACGTATCTATGATTATTTATTTTTTAGATGAAATTATTTATAATAATTAAAAAAAATTTTAGAATTCAAGTTTTTTTTGATTTTTTGCATTTTCTGAGAAGATTTACTGTAGTAACATATTTTTTTTTTTCACCATCGGAAAGTAGAGATTTCAACGAACAGAAACCATACCAACTTTTTGAAAAAAGCTGATATTTTGACGGGTGAATTTTCGATTGAAAATTAGGGTGTTTTTTCGATATTAATTCAAAATAAGGTGAAAAAATAAATATTTTTAATCAAATAAATTACAGCGTATTTGGGACATAAAAAGGTAAGTTTTCACCAAATTTCGTTAAAAAAAAATTTTTAACGAAAAACCAAAAAACCAAAAACTTGTTTTTTTGGATTTTTCACATAAATTTTGAGGTTATGTGAAAAAAGTGTAAATACAAAAGTTTTAGATATTTTTATTACCTACAACTTTGCCATTTGAGTTTTTTCGATAGGACTTTTAGTCCCTCTGCAGCAGAAGGACAGATAAGCAAAATCCCAGATTAGCAGAAGGACAGATTTGCAAAAAGGCAGATAATGTACTGTCGCCGTCAAAAAAGTTACAAATCCTAGTAACCTTATTATCAATTTGTGACCTCTAGTTTTGCCGGAAATCGAGAAAAACCGTTTTTACCCTTAAAAACTCACCCCCATCCCCTTCCCGACCTCAGATCGACCGTAAATTATTTTTCCTTTTATTTTTATAATATTACCCTCTTTTTCTAATGGGTTTCATCCTACTATTATTTTTTTTGGTTTTAAAAATTATCGACCCTGGTCTATAAGGATATTAATAGATAATAAAAGAATAATCTGTTCTCAATGTAAGATGTAAACCAGCGATAGAGATTACCCCTTATACCCATCGAGAGGAGTTTATTTTTTAAGATATCGTGATCTTTTCGGTAAAAACACTTGCTGTAGACACATCGACTTCTGTCCTTCTACAAGAAAAAACACCATTTTGTAAGGCAGTTGTTTGTGTCATGCTCTGCCGCAGAGCCACCATGTTAGAAACCGATCTATTATATCTTAAAATGATGTACGCCAAACGTACATAATGTACGTAAACCGTTATAGCTGTACGTGCATTAGGTAATGAAAAAATAGACATTGATTATGGCTAAAGTTCTAAACTAATCATATACATTTACCGTAGTCGGCGGTGGTGTAGTTACCAAAAAAAAAATTGTGGACGATACCCCAGCGGTGTCGTTGGCAATACATTCTGCCTTTCTATTAAATTAAAAACATAATAAAATAAGATAGACAATGTTTATTTCACAAAAGAAAACAGTCCATTACTTTTCCTTAAATTCTACATTAATAGCTATTTTTACATACTAAATATAAATAAAAAAACTTTTTTACAAAAAAAACTACCGACTTACCCGAATATCTATTCTTATATATATATATATCTTATATATCGTTATCAAGAATTTGTAAATTTCTTTACCAACATCCCAATTAAATCTACTGAAACCTTAACACGCGAACGTTTCAGCCTGCCCCAATGGATTTAACTTTTCACATATAAACCCCATAACAGTAATAAAAGCTTTTAAGCAAATCAAGATAAAACCGACCGAAGATCTATGGGGAATGCCTAAGGCATTAAGTCCGCCTTTGTACAGTTTTAATAAATAAATAAATAAATAAATGTCCATCAAAGCTTGTACCTCCATTATTCAGACTATAGCGCCGTACTTGGCTTTGATTTTCAACTTGTGTGTGGATCAAGGAGTCTTTCCGGATCTAATGAAATATAGTAAGGTTATTTCACTTTAAAAATCCGGGGACAGTAAAGACAAATAATTATAGACCAGAGTCCGTGTTGCCGGTTTTCAGCAAGGTATTTGAAAAGATAATGCTAAATCAAATGCTCATTCATTTCAATACGAATAACATCTTGCATGATAAACAGTATGGTTTCACCAAAGGACGTTGTACAACTGACGCTGGTGTCACCCTATTAAAACACATATTTAATGCGTGGGAAGAGTCGCAGGATGCCATAGGTATCTTCTGCGACCTGTCGAAGGCGTTTGATTGCGTTAATCATTAAACATTACTTCTGAAACTTGAGCATTACGGGCTAGGTCAATCAGCGTTAAGTTTGGTTAAATCTTATTTGAGTGATAGACAACAATTAGTTCAAATAAACGGTGTGAATTCGTCGGGGTTAAATGTGAAAATGGGGTACCCCAGGGCTCAATTTTAGGTCCTTTCTTATTTTTAATATACCTAAACGATTTACCCCATTTATTGGCAGGCAAACTAAATATGGTGTTATTTGCTGATGACACATCTTTAATTTTTTAAATAAATAGACGTACTTGTCAGGTTGACGACGTAAATAACGCGCTACGGCAGGTTCAGGATTGGTTCACTGCCAATAATTTAGTTTTAAATGGTAAACAAACCAAATGCGTAAAATTTTCCTTGCCAAATGTCAAAAGTACTGATTGTGACATTATATTAAACAAGGAGAAGCTTGAATTCGTCAATAAAACGGTTTTAACTAGAAATAGGGACCAATTAGTTCAACCAGGTTTCAGACTGGCAAAAGTGGCCTCCCCACATTCTAGAACTGAATGAGACGAAATTTAAAAATTGTATAAAACGCACACTATGCAGGCAGGCATATTATAAGTTGGGGGATTACATCACTGATAAAATGCTTGGCTCAATGCTAGTCCTGCTCCACAACCACTAGGGCGCAAAAACAAATGATATGTTTGTGTTGTATAGACTCGATTTCTTTAAGTATTGTATAGCTGCACAGCACGTGTGTGGGTTCTATGTACCCAACTGTAAATCTACCATTTGCTATACGTATGTGTCGTTCGTTGACTTGTGTGTGCCCTGGCAGTTGAGTGTGTCATGCTCTCTCAAATGTCTCTCTGATCATGGCGCGTGTGTTGGATCATTCGATTCCCTTCATGATGGTTGAGCTGGGTGGTGCCGATTCATGCGTCATGTTCGTGAACGGGCGCCGTCAGTTGGGATTGGTCATAACTTAACTGCTTCGGATGTTAATGTTTTTCTAGTACCTATTAGATAACTGCACAGTACATGTGTGAGTACTTTTACCTTTACGTAGTATAGTGTGTAGTGCTATTCTGGGTGCATTGTCCTCACATATGTGAATTTATTAATGTATGTACTTATGTACCTAACTATTATTATTTTATTTTTTTTAAAAGAGTAAGTATGGAGTTTCTTATGCATTCTTCTCCATAACAAGCTACTTTCCGAATGCACGGTAGAATCAACTTTTATTCCATGTAAATTTAAATTGTGACTTTCAAAAGTGCCGCTTGGTGGCCCAGTTGAAATAAATATCTTTTGTCTTTTATCATGAAACTGAACATAACCAGTGAAATGAGAGTGTACCAAGGTGAAATGTACACACCTGCGTGCCCCTTTAGAACGTACTGGCGTGATGTTATGTTATGAAATGGTATAAACAATACACAGACATGCGATTGCAGTAATCCCGAGAGATTTGCCGTTATTTATTGAAGAGTTCTGTTCTATATCGCCGAAGTTCTTCATCAGATCTTCACCAAATTAATATGGGACCAATTTCAAAACATGGTCTTTCAAACAAAAAAAGAAATTTCAAAATCGGTCCACGATTGACGTAGATATCGGGCAACATAGACTAAAAAAAAACAAACAAAGTCGAACATAGAACCTCCTCCCTTTTGGAAAGACGGTTAAAATAAGACTCAATGGAAGCAAGAACATAAAGATAAAGATGCACTTCATTTTTTGTTTGTTCATTTTTTGTTTTTTACAAAAACGAGTGTTTACTATTGTAAAAAATTGTAGGATTAGGAGGACAAATTTTTTTGAAGATTGAACCCGTTGCATCAATGCTTAGAACGGTATATTTCCTAGATTTTTTTTTATAGAAGTTTAACAGAAGTTCGGTCCAGTAATGTATAAAAAAACCGGCCAAGTGCGAGTCGGACTCGCGCACGAAGTGCTCCGTACCAATATCGCAAAAAAACGGCACAAAATTCACGTTTGTTGTATGGGAGCCCCACTTAAATATTTATTTTATTCTGTTTTTAGTATTTGTTGTTATAGCGGCAACAGAAATACATCATCTGTGAAAATTTCAGCTGTCTAGCTATCACGGTTCATGAGATACAGCCTGGTGACAGACAGACAGACAGACAGACAGACGGACCGCAGAGTCTTAGTAATAGGGTTCCGTTTTTACCCTTTGGGTACGGAACCCTAAAAAGGGTTGCAGAGAAACAGTTTTAATGACATTCACCTACGGCTCTGTAAACGACATAATCCATAAGGCTAAAACAACTATTTAAAAAAATCAAAACACCTTGCAAGTTTATGTTTTGTAAGGATTATCAGAAAAATGTGTATATTTATGAATAAATATCAAATGTCGTTTAATAGTTAATAATATGAGGTTTTCAATTCCTAATGTTAATGTTCTAAATTCAAAATTAAATTTTCATAGGTTTCGTATTTTGTTTAACAAGTAATTTTTACCCAGTATAGAAAATTCAAAAAAAAAACATAACAACACTGATGCATTTCAATAAATTAATGAAATTGCAACTGTCCATAAATCAATAATAAAATTTCATCAACTCACTCAAAAGATACAGTTAAAAATGTGATATAAAAAATAAAATTACAAAAATTAAAAATGTCAGTAAAGTAAAATGTCCAAAAGCAAAATGCCAATAATATAAAATGTCTAAAATCAAAATGTCAATAAAGTAAAAATAAAAAATGTCAAAATATAAATTAAAATGTCAAAATTAAAAAGAAAATAATAATAATAACCAATTAATAATTCATACACTGCAAACAACTTCATTCCTAACATCCATTTTTATGTTCTAAAAATTCCCTAACGCTATAGAAACAACATTTTTGTAGCCACTCTGTCAATTTTGTCTTAAATACATTACCATGTAACAATTTAAATTCAAATGGTAAGTGATTATAGATCAATATACACATATTAAATACATTTTTCTTATAGATATCTTTATGACAAGGTGGATGATACAAAAGGTTTCGAAACTTTGCCCTTTTCTGTCTTGTTATAACCTCAGTATGCTGCTTAAAATAATACATGTGAGCCTTTGTAAAAGTGCAGATATCTCTAATATATAAACAGGGCAGTGGAAGTATTTTGCATTTTTGAAAGAGCGGTTCACAACTATCCAAGAACCATGCCTTGTTAATAACTCGGACGCAACGTTTCTGGAGCTTGAAAACTCTGTCGGTATCAGTTGAGTTGCCCCACATGATTAGTCCATACCTTAGGACAGATGATACGTAACCATGGTAAGCCGAAAGAGCAGCTTCTACAGACACATTTTGTCTCAGCTTTTTCAAAGCAAATACAAATTTATTAAGTTTTTGACAAATATGTTCAACATGGATTTTCCAATTTAGATTTTTATCTACGTTTAGTCCTAAGAAATTAAATGCCTCTACCTGTTGTACTTTTTCGCCTTCATACATAATATCTAAGGGTAATTGTTTTGTGTTATAGGAGTTAATTTCTATTAATTTTGTCTTGTCAATATTTATATTCAAGCCATTTTCTTTCATCCAGCTTATTATTTCTAATAGGGTCTTTTCGGTAACAGATTTGTAGTCCTTTTTTTCCTGACATTTTATAATTACTGTAGTGTCATCCGCGAAAAGGATACATTTCTGCAAAGTGGCCTCCGGAAGATCATTTATGTAAAGCAAGAATAATAACGGACCGAGAATGCTACCCTGAGGCACACCACACATATTTATTATTGTTTTCGATTTAAATTTCTCTTTGGAGTAAATTTTATCATTTTTCTTAATTACTTTGGCTATCTCTGTACACTGCTTCCTGTTACTTAGATAGCTAGAAATCCATTCATAAGCTTGCCCCCTTATACCATAGAATTCTAATTTCTTTAGCAGCTTAGAATGATTTACAAAATCAAAGGCTTTACTCATAACTAAAAATAAAGATATCGCTGGATTGCCATTGTTTATGCTTTCAGTTGCCAGTTTAATAAAGTTAAAGATTGCAAGAGCAGTTGAACTACCTTTACGGAAGCCAAACTGCTCCTTGCATAAAATGTTATGAGTACCGAGAAAATTATTTAACCTAACAAGCATTGCCTTCTCAAAAATTTTCGAAATAATCGGTACTATTGTGATAGGCCGGTAGTTGTTAGGGTCTGTCTTATTTCCCTTTTTAAATAATGGTTTTACGATTGACATTTTAAGCTGATCAGGAAACACACCTTCCAAAAAAGATAAGTTAATTATATGCGCTAGAGGATGACATATCCAACTAGCACAAGCTTTCAAAACTTGTGTGGCGATGCCGTCATATCCACAAGTTTTGCTGTTGTTTAGGGACATTATGATTTTATGCACTTCCATCGCATCTACAGGATTTAAGAATATAGTATTTAGATTTTTGTTTTTTTTGTTAAAGTAAGAGGTTTTATGATTATTAGAATTATTGGAATTATTAGAAGTATTAGAATTATTAGAATTATTAGAATTATTAGAATTATTAATAGATGTCAAATTTATAAAGTAGTCATTAAATATATTACAGATGTCCGATGGATTTTTATATGTCACATTATTAAAATTTATTTCGTCAATGTCATTTTTATACAAATTATTATTAGTTATTGTTGAAGAGATTGCATTCCAAGTGGCTTTAAATTTATTTCTATGCTTTTGTATGCGTCTTGTATTCATAAGTCTCTGCGCTCTCTGTCCACAACGTTTAAACATATGATTATAAAGTTTGTAGTTTTGCTCATTATATTTTTTATTGATTTTACTAGATTTAAATTTCAAATAAAGCTGACGTTTCGTTTTGCTAGACTTTTTAATCCCTTTCGTTATCCAGTTTTGTTTTACTGGTTTATTGTTAACTTTAACCTTAATCTCCGGAAAGCACAAATCATAAAATAATGTAAAGGATTCATAAAACAAATTAAAGGCTTCTGTTAGATTGTCTGATTTAAATGTTTCCGAAAACGAAAGAGAAGATATGCAGTCGCAAAATTTATTGATGTTATCTGAACAGTAGTCACGTTTTAACTCAAACCAACAAGTTATTGTTTTGATTTTATTCGCATTTATAGTAACCGTTTGTGCTGTTTCGTGATCTGACAAGCCGAGGTGATAAATTTCAGACTGAACGCACTTTATGTTACTGGCGATTTGGTCAATGCAAGAGTTAGCCCGAGTTGGTGATCTCATATGTGCTTCAAAATTGTAATTTTCAAGTATGCTTAAAAGGTCTTTAGTTGAAGAGTTATGCTTTAAAATATCAATATTCCAATCTCCACAGATTATAATTTTTTTTCTCTTGAAGTTTTCCGTCAAGTAATTCAACAAATTGTCTAATTTATGAAGAAATATACCTACTTGCGTCTTTCTCTGATCGGGTATTCTATATTATAGTGACAACTATCAGGCTCAGACCAACAATCTCAACGCCACAGCATTCAAAGTAAAACTGCGTAGCTAGACTTGAAGGAATACCTAAAGTTTTTGTGTCAAATTTATTATTTGTTAAAATACAAGTACCCCCTCTACATTTATCTCGACAAAATGCTGCAGCCAATTTAAAATGATTAATTTTGATATTAGCCTCCGTCCCCTGCTTAACAAAAGTCTCACTAAAACATAGTATATCTACCTCCTTGTTTATTTCCACTAATTCAGATAGAGTTATTTCTAATGTGTCAAGTTTGTTGCAGACGCCGGCTATATTTTGATGTAGAATTCGCAATTTACTATGTTGACAATCTTGTTTTGGTTTGTCATAATTAACGGCAGTTATATGAATGGGGGACTTAGTAACGAAAAAATGTCTTGTTATTATTACTAGTGCCATGAAGTGAGTTTCGTTCACTTACATTCAGTCTTGTAGAACTACTTTCATGTTGCATAAAATCAATTTTCATATTAAGTTTATAGGTAATTAAATCTAATTCTGAGAGCCTCTTACGATAATTTACATCCAACTTATTAATTTCAACAAACTTACAATTTTCAAAGCTTTTTGTAAACAATTTTAGTTCATTATTAAGTTTCTTAACATTAAGAAACTTATTTTCTGAAACACTTAAGATCAAAATTGAACAATTGCTCAAACTGCACAAAGCACGACACAGATTAGTTAGCAACAGGTAGGGATTTTTATCATGTTTACCAACTGAGATAATAACAATATCATTGTCAGATAGGGTACATTTTAGATTATCCATATTTCGTAGGATCTCGCATGACGAAGCATATGGTTGAACTGTACCCTCGATTTTGTAACTGTTAATCCATTTACCAGTCTTAGCGTGAATTAAACGTGCTGATAGACCTCTTACTTTTTCGTCTCCGATGATGTAGATATTTCTTTTCGTATTGCGTCTTAATTGGGTAGTATATTTTAAGTTTCCATTACGTTGTTCGTTAGGGGTGTCCACCGATGTATTATTAGTCATATTATCCATTCTAATTTCCAGATTTGTACCTTGGTTGTGAAGTCTCTGCCCTTCGTCCTTTGCTTGTGAGCATTGTATGTTTGGACTTATTATCTCGGAAAAATCTAATTTAGTTTGTAAGGGACCAATACTACTTTCCTTCTGTGACTTTCTTTTGGGTGTCGATTTACAAATATTTTTTAGCTGATTAATTTGAGTGCCATACATAGACATTTGTTTTTTTAGGGTGCAGTTTTCTGACAATAAGTTAGCTATTTCATTTTCAGCAATTTCTAAGTTTTTCGCCAGTATTGAAACTTTCTTTTCCAATTCCTCTATTAAATCAAAGTTGTTGGCTTTAATATTTGGGCAGCTTCTATATAATTCTGGATTCCTTTTCAAAGTATGTGACAAAACATCGACATCTTCATCCATCGGTAAAGACTCGAAAGAGTTCCCAGTAGATATATTAGCCTCAAATTTTTGTGGGGTGGCTGGTATTTGAGACATATTCTCACATATAACTAAATCTTGTCCAGGAGTCATAAGTTTTTGAGGCGAAGAAAGTTTTGAAGAAGTATGTTGTTTTTTTCTTAGTGTGATGTTAGAAGGAGCTACATCAGTGTCTGTTTTGTTCTTAATACAAATTTTGCATTTCCATTTTTTCCTTGCTTCTATGTCTTTTAACCGATACGTTGATTCCGGATAACCCACACAATCAAATTCGTATCGCTTCTTGCAAATTGAACATAGAGCTGTGTTTTTTATGTTGACATTCTTTTTGCAGATATTACAAGTGACTTGTTGTGCTGACATCTTACGGTCACTGCTCACTGCCTTGTTTAAACTAGATGACATTTTTCAAATTATTTAAATTCTCAAAAAGAGATCGGGTGTCGCTTGGATTTGAACTTGCGACACTAGCCACAACAAACCAGTGTTAATACCGCTTGACCAAGTGTGCTACGTGGAGAGCCTTGAATTTTGTTATCTCAAAGTCCGTACTCGAACGTTGCGATATGTTGCCGTTACAAACGGTTTAGAATTTTTTGCTGCAACCCTCACAAATAAAATTATGTTTATATTTTCACTTTTACTAGTTTAATTAATTAGATTCACTTACTATTATGTTTTATTCGCACTGATAACTGGGTACTGAGTTTTATGAGGTATAGTTGTTTGTGAGTTGTTGTTGTTTCACTGAAGTTGTAGCATTTTTTTTCACTTTTGAAATTTTTGTTTACTGTTGCTAGTTTTTGTTGTATTTTCACTGATCTTTTATATAACTCTGAGATAACACTTGTACTGGTTTATTGGTATATTTTATGAACACTTTTCGGTAATTTGTGGATCAATATGTGAGTTTTATATTTTTAAACATTTGACAAACACAGAATTAATGTTGAAGAGGTGACGTACGTCTACCCGCTCTCGGCGCTGATTCCTCCCCAAACCGTCCACTTACCGCCACCATAGCTGACCCTTTCTTCAATACAGCATTGTGCAAAGCGTTCTCAATCTCTTCTGTAGACCTTGTTCCTTCCGTCGTTACCATACAGCATAATTTTACACGCATCAGAAAAGAGGGCTTTGTCCCACTGGAGGTATGACCAATTTAGGTGCTCACGGGCAAACTTAAGGCGCGCTTTTCGAAGGTCTGCAGTTAATTTCGGCCCATTTGCTGGCTTGTGCGGTACCAGTCCACGTTCCTTCAACCTTCATCTAATTGTAGAGTCACTTACAGCCACCCTACGTATGACAGGAAGCTGCTGCTGCAGTTAAAAAGCATTAAGGCGTCGATTTCGTAAAGAAGTTGTTACAATAAATCGATCATCTCGCTCAGAAGTGACCTGATTTCTGCCAGATCCAGAATGGCGCGTGAACAAACCAGACTCCCGATAGCGTTTGTAGACTCTATGAACAGACGACAGGCTTAGATGTAATCTTTCAGCCACAACACGCTAACTAAGTCCAAAATCCAGCAATGCCACCACTTGGGCGGATTCTGCGGGCAAAGTATCCATATGTTTTAGAAAAAAACTTTTTCAGACGTCCCAAACTCAAGTACACACAGTATACAGATCAAATAGTTTTAAGATAAGCGCAAATTTTTATTTTTCAAAGGTGAAATGTACTCCAACCAGTGAACGGAAATAAACATGGAAGCATTCCTTGCTTTAAAAAATGACCCAACGCACATTGTGCCCCGGTGGGCGGGGCTTACCGATCGTGCCACTCACGCTTTTAGTTCGTCCCCAGTAGGCAACAGCGGCGGTCGACTAATATTTACCGTTTTTCGCTTGTTAAATATTTAAAAATGGCTTCTTGTGCAGTGAAGTGTTGCATAAATAAATCACATTTGCATAACAAGAATGTTGGAAATATTTTTCCCGTGTAAATACATCGCTATTCATTATATTTCTATTAAAAATGTAGTACACCACGAAATCTATGGGGATGATGTTATGCCAACCAAACAATTTACTATTCTACCTGACAATAATGACAAATATAATTTCGATTACAATCTAAGATATATATTATAATAGATTATTTATCTTAGATTGTAATCGAAAATTCACGCCGTTTTTTTCTATGGGGCGGCACTATGCAAAATATACTAAGTTATTGTAGGTACATAAATGATCCTTAATAGCACGGAGAAAATAGATATCGTTGCTGTGTCTTTATCTTTTCTAATATATTTTTGGTCGTTCCAATTTTTTTTTTCACACTGTAAAAGATGGTTCTTTAACACGAATTGCGGTAGGAGTTGACTAGTAGAAATCATATCACGCGAAAAAGCGTTCATACTTCTATGCGATTTTTTTCTTTCATTTTTGGACAAAATTTAAATCCAAGATGATGGCTGCGAAAACTTTCATTTTACATTATGGGTTTAGTTTTCGAGGTTGCTAAAGTCCATTGTGAGGTTAAAATAATCCAAGACGGCATAAAATAAAAATAAATGTTTTTGTTTAAATCATATGTGAGAAGGAACTTCTTTCCTGACTAAGGTCCCCTGACCACAAACGATTTTTTATGCTTCTATATTTTCTATCAGATTATTTCAATACCATCACTATCATAATTAATAATTGCGTTGCACCATATTGCATAAAACATCCCGGGCGACGCGAATGGTGGACGCAGTGATGCATGACGCAGTCGTAGAAATGTCGTTAGCGGCCTATACGTAAGATGGTAATTTAAACCTAAACTTACAGTTTATAAGGTCTATTTTTAATTGTGCATCATGAGTTGTAATAATTATTGTTTGTGTGCCTTGGCTAGTTTGGCGAATCAGTGGCTGAGTTTAGATGTGTGCGTTTGTTTAGGATTTTGTGTCAAGATCCGCGTTTAATTCCTTTGAAGTAATGCTTCCATGTTTATTTCCGTTCACTGACTCCAACTCTAAACACACATTTGTCTCAAAACAGTGAATCATTTCATTTATAGGTTATAGAAATGAAATTCTAATTTTGAATTTTCGCTCCCTGTAATGGCCAAACTGCCAGCTGTACAATCATGTTTTTTTTTTCATGGAATGAAAATTATTTTGTCTTAATTAGGCCAGAAACCATAAAAACAGAAGTGTTTTGATTTTTCTGATGAGAAGAGTATTTTGCTGACCTAAAATAACCTATGTACGAGTATTGTCAACGACACCGCTGGGGTATCGTCCATAATTTTTTTTTTGTAACTACACCACCGCCGACTACGGTAAATGTATATGATTAGTTTAGAACTTCATTAAGGTGAAAAGACACCCCAGGTGGTGTCGTCTAGAGGTCTCGTTGACAATAGGTACACAAAATAACCTAGCGCTTTCTATGAACATTTTAGTAAAGTTAAAATAAATAAAACTACTGTCTAAAAATGATAATTTGCAACACGTACGCAATAAACACTATTCGTACAACAGTTTTCATCAAAAAACAGTATCGTTTATCTTGCCTGAGTACATGTTATGAGTGGCTCTGCTAGAGAGTATGCTCTGCAGCAGAGCCACAATCAATGTCTATTTTATCATTACCTAATGCACGTACAGCTATAACGATTTACGTACATTATGTACGTTTGGCGTACATCATTTTAAGATATAATAGATCGGTTTATAACATGGTGGCTCTGCGGCAGAGCATGACACAGTTGTTTGGGTGTCTCGGACTTTGGCGTCAAATGCCACGCCGCATACATACATACAAACATAAGAAGCAAAAGAAGTATGTAACAATCGTAGCAGGTGGCGTTCTGTAGTTTCTGCCTACCCCCATGGGAAAAAGGCCACGCCGCATCTCTTTTTAATAATTAAATTTGAAGAACTTCGTAGCTGATGTTGAAAAAAGTTACATGCATATGCCGCGTATTGCAAGTGGTACACGTTACAAGCAAAGGGACGCAAATAAAAGATTTAGAAGCGTGAGAAAATAATAATTTATTGAGTATATTATCTATTATACGAGGTGTAAGTGCTAATATTGCTAGGTGGGGCGTCAGACGCGGGGCGGGGGCGGCGGCGCGCGCGAGTAGTGCAGCCCCACCTCGCGCACCACGCCCCGCACGGCCGCCAGGCACTCGTCCAGCTGCGCGCGCGTGTGCGACGCAGACAGGCAGAACCTGCACAAGCAATATCAACCTTATTCCTATCACCGTTAAGTTGATTCTAAAATCACTATTAAATAGGACGTTATGTATCCGAGTTCTACAGTAAACTATACTTGCCCTGATTGCGTTTAAGTTACTTTTATGAAAACATGTGAATTGGGAAACTAAATCGTTGTTTAGTTTAAATGCAAGATCAAGTATATAGGGATATAGATAAGTATAGATAAAACAATAATATTTTTTGTACTCTGTAAAAAAAAACTATCGAACAGGTATTCAGAAACCATTGAGAGTTCCAAGCTTTTAGGAAGAATGAAGTAGATGTGTGGTGGTAGACTGGTAGCGTACCGTATGCGAGCCTTGTTGAGCGGCGTGGCGGGGAAGCCCACGCCCACGGTGGCGATGAAGTAATGTGTGTGGTGGTAGACTGGTAGCGTACCGTATGCGAGCCTTGTTGAGCGGCGTGGCGGGGAAGCCCACGCCCACGGTGGCGATGAAGTAATGTGTGTGGTGGTAGACTGGTAGCGTACCGTATGCGAGCCTTGTTGAGCGGCGTGGCGGGGAAGCCCACGCCCACGGTGGCGATGAAGTAATGTGTGTGGTGGTAGACTGGTAGCGTACCGTATGCGAGCCTTGTTGAGCGGCGTGGCGGGGAAGCCCACGCCCACGGTGGCGATGAAGTAATGTGTGTGGTGGTAGACTGGTAGCGTACCGTATGCGAGCCTTGTTGAGCGGCGTGGCGGGGAAGCCCACGCCCACGGTGGCGATGAAGTAATGTGTGTGGTGGTAGACTGGTAGCGTACCGTATGCGAGCCTTGTTGAGCGGCGTGGCGGGGAAGCCCACGCCCACGGTGGCGATGAAGTAATGTGTGTGGTGGTAGACTGGTAGCGTACCGTATGCGAGCCTTGTTGAGCGGCGTGGCGGGGAAGCCCACGCCCACGGTGGCGATGAAGTAATGTGTGTGGTGGTAGACTGGTAGCGTACCGTATGCGAGCCTTGTTGAGCGGCGTGGCGGGGAAGCCCACGCCCACGGTGGCGATGAAGTAATGTGTGTGGTGGTAGACTGGTAGCGTACCGTATGCGAGCCTTGTTGAGCGGCGTGGCGGGGAAGCCCACGCCCACGGTGGCGATGAAGTAATGTGTGTGGTGGTAGCGTACCGTATGCGAGCCTTGTTGAGCGGCGTGGCGGGGAAGCCCACGCCCACGGTTGCGATGCGGCGCGCGGTGAGGCGCTCCACGGTGGCCGCCATCTTGCTGAACGTGTACACCAGCAGCGGCACCACGGGCGAGTCGCGGTGCCCGAACGTCACCACGCCCATCTGCTGCAGCCTGCGGAGGTCAGCGTATGTATAGCTGGACTGTGCTGCTGCTACTGTGTACTGTGTAGTGCGTGGACACAGTACTCACTGGTCTCTGAAGTAGTGCGTGTTCTCCTTGAGCTGCCGCACCCGCTGCTGGCCGGTGGGCGCGTCCAGCAGGCGCATGGCGGACAGGATCTGCTGCGCCACGGGCGGCGCCATGCTGTGCGCGTACGTGTGCGCGTGTCCGTGCGCGCGGATCCAGTTGATCAGACGAGCCGAGCCTGCAATTTTCACCAAATCCAACTTACATAAACACGAAGTATCGACTGGAAAAAACCTGTGTTTTGTCTAGCCGTGATCATCTGCAGCATACTGTTTGGGGAAATTAATTTTCTATCCTATACTATTTACTATTTTTTGAATCTAGTAAATATTCTGAAAACAAAATGGTTTTCGAAGAAATAGGACAATAAATAAAGTAGGCTATGAATTTTTACTAAATGTTGTTTTTACTAATTATTCTAAATGTTGATGCTATACTTATGGATATGTCACAAGCATTTGACAATGTAGACAACGCATCAAAAATAAAATTTTATAATTTATTAAAGCAAACCTAAATGAAAAAGCAAGTAACGGTTACGACCGTTACTTGCTTTTTAACAGAAATTTAAATGGTCCAAAGACAAACTGAAATTGAATATAGATCATCGGCTGGATTAAAGATGTGTCTCAAGGAAGTGTTCTCGGGCCAATGCTGTTCATAATCTATATACAACTAGCTCACCTGGCAAACTTTGTTTTGCCATAAAAACACCAAACATTTATCTACCCTACCTTACACTACCCTACCCTACACTACCTTCCCTACCCTACGCTACACTACCCTACACTACACTACCCTGCCCTACACTACCCTACCCTATCCTACCCTACACTACCCTACCCTACGCTACAAATTAAAAAAAAAAACGTAAAAACCATCTTTGAACTTCAACGAACACTTAAAAAAAAGAATTGGCCAAATTGGTCCAGGCGTTGTTGAGTTATGCGATTACCAACACATTTTGCGATTCATTTTTATATTATAGATGATTTACTAAAATTTATTGAACGTCGTATCCTGTTAACCAATGTCGTCAGTGTATAGGTGGCACGTACCCGCGATATACCCGCCAGCAGCGCCGAAGCTCTTGGTGAAGGTACCCATGAGTACGTCCACGTCCCCGGGCGCCACCCCCGCGTGGTCCGTCACCCCCCGCCCCGCGCCGCCCATGGCGCCCACGGAGTGCGCCTCGTCCAGGTACAGCTGCAGGCGCAGGCGCTTCTTCAGCGCCACCAGCGCCGCCAGCGGCACGATGCTGCCCTCCATGCTGTACACGCCCTCCACGACCTGCAAGCCGACATCACGACCGTCACGATTTTCACTGCGCTAGATCACGACTGCGGCCGGCGAACACACATGTTGTTTGTTTGTCGTCGCGGTTTTAAAAACGAGAGGGCTGTGTTGTACTCTGGCACGACGTATCAGGTGCTGATTTCGTGCCTGGAATCCTACTACGCCAATGCGGCTCAACACGCTAGGCGTGTTTCAATTTACCAGTGCTATAAACACATAGCTTGTGTTTTTACAGACGGAACGCGAGTACGAGCGTTCGTACACGGTTGTGTTTATTTTCTTTCTACATCATATGTCTCCGCCATCTAGAAACGGGTGTACTCACGATGACTATCTTCCTCCACTTGCCCTCGGCGATGGCGGCGCGCGCCAGCTGCTCGAGGTGGCGCACGTCGTTGTGGCGGAACACGCGCACGGCGGCGCGCGCCAGGCGCAGGCCCAGGATCAGCGACGCGTGGTTGTTCTCGTCGCTCAGCGCCAGGCAGCCCGCGCCCAGCAGCCCCGGCAGCCCCAGTGTGTTGGTGCCGAACCCCATGCCCACCACCAGCGCCGCCTGCCGACCAAAACATACACACTTGGGCATGCAGTATCGTACATTTGCAATTTTGAAATTAGCTTACGAAATTGCAAAACCAAATACCAACCATATATAATGGGAAATCAGTTAAAGAACTTTACTAAAAATGTAAAATTTGTAGTCGGGATAGGTGCCATAAAAAAAGGCCGGAGTGCCACAAAAAAATTCAAACAGTAAATCACCTCTCAACTACACAAAATACTCCACTGCGGGGGACACCTTCAACGATACCATCCAGCTTACCGAGCTCGGAGTGGCAAGACTTGTTCGTTCGACGTCGATCACAGATCGCTATCTGTAAATCTAGTTCACTATGGGTACATAAACTGCCGAGGAGCGGAGAGCCACCCAGCTCGTTAGTGATAGTTGGAATTACGCAATTCCAGTATCTCGGCCTAACCTTGGACAGTGAAACTTCGAAGTACATTTCGGCACCTACAGCCATATTGCGTAATTAATTGGGCTAGGCAAAGGGCAAAGAGTATGAAAAATCAACCAATCACATGCGAGATGAAAGACGCGATGTGGAATTCCGTCTATGTGATTGGTCGATTGTGCATATTCTTTGAACTTTGCCTTGCCAAATTCATTACGCAATAAGGCTTGTTATTGGTAGGCCAGTGGGTGCTTAGCATAGACTGCAGCCCAATCTCGGAGGACCTCGGGAAGAAGTTCGCCGCCTCTACACGGGGGTAGTGCGATCGATGGTAATGCATGGAGCGCCTGTTTGGTCAAATAGCTATTCGAATCGCATGTGGCTGGCTGAAAAGTGGAGAGCGCAACTCCTACAGACTCGCTCAGGGACTGACCGGGCACGGATGCTTCAGTGCGTACCGGAATAGGATTGGACGCGAGGCCACGGCAAATTGCCACCATTGTGGAGGCGTTTAAGAGTTTAAAGTGAGTTTGTACCTCGACGCCGAGGAACTTGGCGGTGGTCTCCTCGAGCTCCTGGTGCAGCGGCGTGGAGCCGAGCTCGGCGCGCGCGGAGCACAGCGCCAGGCCGTAGCGCCGGCACGCGGCGCGCACGGCGGCGTGCGTCTCGCCGCCCGCGCCCTCCGCGAAGCCCAGGTAGTTGTACGAGCCCAGGTTGATGCAGCGCCGCTCCGTGCCTGTGAACCTGCAGCACGACACGACACTGTTGAATCCTCCACTCCTTCGTTCGCATTATGTCTAATTCGCAAAATGTCCAGAGGGCTCAAAATTTCCAATTCGCAAATTGCCCAAATCGCAAACTGTCCAATTAGTAAATGGTCCAGTACGCAAATTGACCAATTTAAATTATAGTCGTTAATTAGGCATGCTTGTAAGGTATTTCAATTCACCTAAATCTCTTTCATACACAGAGATTATTGAGCTTTAGAACCGCATCGCAGTAGAACAGTTCAAGGCATTCAAAAAAGTCGTTTACGGAATTTAGTAGATAGATAATCTTCGTCTTACATGTTAAAAAAATACATCTAAATTTCTAGATAGGTACTAGGTACCCATAACTATGTTGATTCCACTTTATGAAAATACTAATGACTACACCTACATTACGTACATTATTATGTTTTTTTTTTTATTAACACCGATTTTATGATTTTTCAGCCTAAATTTATAAAAAAATCACGCGTTATCCGCTGTGATTGGTTGAATGAATTTTCAACAGCCCATCACAGCAGATAACCGGCGTTTATTCGTCGATTAAGTTAACAGCCCGATAATCAAATGTTGAGAAACCGGGGGTTAATTATTTATCTTCGAGCCGAATCTCACCCAACCCTCACGTAGGGGTCGTCTAAAAACGCCTCTCGTAATCAAAGACGTCCCCTAATTGCGAACGGGACCAATTGCGAATTGGACTATTGCAAACTGGACCAATTGCGAATTAGATAGTTGGACATTTTGCAAATTGGACATAATTCGCCCAAAAGCACTCCTTATGCATAATGGGCCTTATTTATAAGAAAAATAACCATATGATTATTTCTGATTATTGGCTCTGAGACAGATGCAACTAATGATTGCAGCAACATAACGTTTCGATTGTTGACACTTTAGTTGAAAAAACAAGTTGCGGATTCTGTGCACACATGCACATTTATATTTATTTATTTATTTATTTCAGATGTGATATCCATATTTTGTTAGAACATACAAATACTTATAAACTATGTTAGTCACTTAAAATTATATACACATACAATACATACACAACATGTCAAAATCTAATTTAAATTTAATTCAAAATAAATGTCAATAATTATATATGTCTATAACAAGATTAATTTAAAGTTAATTTAAATTCAGTAAAATTTATAAAATAAAAGTCTGTGTTCAGAAGAGCTTAAATTGCAAATTTACAAAATATAAAAAACAATATAAATTGTCAGGTTGCAGTAGGATGCTGTTTCTGTAATTATAATTACAACTCAACCTCTACATTGATGGTGAACCAAAAAAACAAGCGAGTTAAACATACACTATCACAGCATCTAACTTGCAACCCAGCACCGCCAAGTAGGACTTAAAGTATGAAGGAGACAGTTGAGGCCGTGACGTACCTGAAGCTCCAGTTGCGATCGTCGCTGGCGCGCTCCTTGAGGGTGACCTCGGCGCCGGGCGCGGAGCAGATGGGCCGGTTGAAGCAGTGGCGCACGCGCCGGTACAGGTAGCGCGAGAAGAACGTCTCGAACGGGTCGTACATTGGCGCGTACCCCTGCCGACAACAACGCATTCTAATCAGTCTGGTTCTTGTCCGAGAAAGTGGCATCTGCAAATAACCTATTCATCCCAAAGACCTTATACGTATTTCTTACTACTAGACTGTGCACCAAAAATTTTTGTTTAGCTAAAATGAAATCTATTATCATACGCCTAGGTTAGCTATAAAGCACTCGCTTTGCAGGCGGGTTGGCGATCCCAGTATGGTTGTTACAAATGCACAGAGAACGCTGCTGATCATTCTCTGGTTTGTCCCTTAGTCGCCTCTTACGACACCAATGGAAAAACATGGGATGTCGAAATTCTGTACGCTCGACACCGACTCGGTAAGTGACGTAGATTCCAAAAAATATACACTCATTTTTTTTTCAATTAATTTGGTAGGTTTAGGTGGCGAGGTAGCATAAATACATATATTGGGATACTTACACTATTGTTTTTACAATCAATTTGTCCCGTGTTATGTTTGGTCATGGTCACCTCATTAGAAAGAGACACACTACCAACGGGAGCCCTCTCGCTCGGACCGGTTTTTGCGCCATAGTGCACAGTCTAGTAGTAAGAAGTATAAGGTCTTTGATTCATCCATCTCTGCATTGAGGACGCTATGGCCAAGTGCATTCCAATATTTTCAAAAATATCGATTAATCACAGTTCAAAAGATGTCATATTTAAATTAAATTAAATACCCTCAGTAATACCTGGTAATACCAAATTTAAAAAATACATAGGTCATCAAAAGTAAACTGTATAATCGTAAGTAAGAAATTAAATTTTCAGTAAATGGCGCGTTTTTTATTTATTACAAATTTAGACAATTTTAGAGTCCATTCTTTGTTAGTACACAACCTTATAATTAATGTTAGTAATCAGTACATGACACAAAAACAAATCTTCTATATCTATAAAAGCGAAAGGTGACTGACTGACTGACTGACTGATCAATCAACGCACAGCCAAAACCGCTCAGCCTTGAAGCATGAAAATTGGCAGAAAGGTTCCTCAAGTGACGTAACTGTGCACTAAGAAAGGATTTTAGGAAATGCCACCCCTAAGGGGGTAAAAAGGGGGTTGAAAGTTTGTATGAAAAATCTAATTCCTTCGACCAACATTCTTGAAACTTAGCACAAATAGTATTTATTCTAAGTAAATGATAAAGATTGACATTATTAGTTTTTCGAAACTACCCCCAAATGATGATTTAGGGGGTGTTGAAGTTTGTATGAAAAAATCTGATTTCTTGGGTCAATAAACTTGAAACTTGCCACAAATACTAACCTAAATGAATGATAAAGGTTGCTATTCTTATTTTTTGAAACTACCCCCAAAAGACGATTTGGGGGTGTTAAAGTTTGTTAAGAATCATACTGGACAAGGTTTCGTTTTTGATGTAGGGATCTAGGGGAGAACGAAGAAGAAATTTTCGGCAAATCAACCTTCGCCACTGAACTGGGGGGATTTAAGGAGGAAATTTGTTTGTATGAACAATCTCATTCCGTGGACATAAAGTAAATAATAAAAATATACGAATAAGAAATACGTTTTACGTTTTTAAAACTACCTCCCCCCTGATAGGGTTAAGTGATGTTAGTTTTTTTTTTAAACATCTTACTGAGCAATTTAACTAACATAAACAAAAAATTAAAAAGAAAAAAAGGGTAGGTATATTAAGTTTTAAGGGGCGGATTTTACTTTGTAGCGGTAACCTAAAATGTATTATTATTTAAGTCAATTAACGAATCGTCCCAAACCTATAAACCGTAGAAGTTTACGAAACCACATTTTTATTTGGTTTAAAGAACAGCTTATTTTTGGTTGCCATCACACGAACGAAGTCGCGGGCGGAGTTAATAATATAAATGTGAAAGTAACTCTGTTTGTCTCTCTGTCTACCTTTTCACGCTTAAACCGCTGAACCGTATTTAGATTCAATTTGGTTCGGAGATATTTTGAGACCCTGGGCAGGACATAGGATAGTTTTATCCCGGAAATCATACTTGAGGTGGTGGAAAGCGGGGTAGAAGTTTGTATGGAGAACCTACAATATTATGCCGTGATATAAAAAATAAACTGTCGAATTACTAATTCTTCGCAGACGAAGTCGCGGGCAACAGCTAGTGAATTTATAATAATTACAGGGATCCAAGTAGATACAAATTAAATAAGAAAGATACAATTATAAATAACAATTAAAGTTGTCAAAAAGTAAAAATGTCACTGAATTTAAATGTTAAAAAATTATTTAGGAATTATAAAACTAGAATGACATAAAATTAAAATGTCAGAAAATTGAAAATTTAGTGTCGCACGATGTTATCAGTCGATGATATCTACGTATTCAAGTATCGATTAGATATCGTGCAAGAATTACTCACGATGAGTCACACATGACGTGTGCTTGTCACAAATACTAAAATATCTGCTTTACCCTATATTAACTTAATTGATTTACACTTAGAAATAACAAATACATCGCGGTATGAAATAAAAATGCTTACAAGCACGATCACAATCTGAATAGTACAGACTATAGTTTGAGTTAATCAACACGAAAGAAGCAATCCGTAGTTGGAGATACAACAGCTCCTACTGCTTTTGGAAATTGCTACCTTTAACCACGAATTCTCCATTAAAAGAAAAATGGTCAATGTAATACTGATGACGCAACATTCTGAGGAGCAATATAAAAGATGTGTGTGATGCAACAGGCACTAGGCCGTCGATCGAACGCGTGGTGCGTGTGGGCGCACTTTAGCAGCTCGATAATTGGCCTAAAAGCAGCGCTCACAACAATAACAGCGCACTCCCAATAACAGCCAGTGTGGAGCATCAATTAACGACTTCTATTACAGTATCGGTTTTATTCCGCTCGACCCAGCATTGAGTGCGGTTACCATACATTGATATGACCAGTCGACCTTTAGTTACGCAGTTTTTTTTTTTTGTAACTTAGGAATCGAAACCAAAAGAGTCAACGTTTCAAGGTACCGGATAAAAAGCCGTTACCCTGACCAAAAAATCTAGAGTAGGTATTCCTAGTGCCCTAGCGGCACACTGGTGGCGCATGAATTACAGTAGTAAATACGCCCAGATTTTAGCATACAATCTTTATCAAATGGAATCTGTCTTTGGAAAAAAAAGTTACAAAATGTTGGTTATCAAATTGTCTATCCATTAGTTAGTACAAAAATTAATTAATGAACACTTTACGAGGAGATGCATGCTATCAATCATTATTTCTCATTTTTATGGTTTTGTTGGAAGGAGATTAGTGAAACATATACTTTAAAAAAAAAGTATACTACCATTTTGGAATCAATATTATGTAGCAATTTAATGTATTTTTATTAATTGATATTTCTTTTGAAATAACTGAACATGAGTAGATAGCTCTTACAACTGCACAAAAACGGCTAGCGCGACGATTTGCTCGGGGAGGCGTCTTAAAAACCGAGAGGCTGCAGAAAATACTGTTTTTTATAAACATTGGTTTTTACTTGATGTAAATAACAAGTTCAGTAGTTTACAACGAGATGGGGATAACGCAAAGTTTCCTTCCTCAACACGACCACATCCTGGCTTTCCTGCATAATGATAGTGAGAAGGTAGCCGCCCAGCGTATATTGCACAACGAGGGCCTATCAAACCGCAGTAACACTCTCTCTATTAACGACTATTAAATGACACAATCTGGTTTTTGTATTAATTACTAAACATGTTATTATTTCCCTACTTCTTGAGGTCGGCTCAACTTGTCAACGAATAAAAAACACCGGCCAAGTGCGAGTCGGACTCGCGCACGAAGGACTTCGTACGTATTAAATTGCGGTTTACGATTTATGACTTATTAAAAAAAAACTATCTCATTCAAACCAATTTTCGGTGGAAGTTTATGGTATGGTAATGTACCTCATATATTTTTGTTTAGTTTTATCATTATCTTATTTTAGAAGTTACAGGGAGGGGGGACACACATTTTACCACTTTGGAAGTGTTTCTCGCGCAAACTGTTCAGTTTAGAAAAAAAAAAAATAGAAACCTCAATATTATTTTTGAAGACCTATCCATAGATACCCCACACGGATGGGTTCGATGAATTTTTTTTTCGAGTTTCAGTTCTAAGTATGGGGACCCCAAAATTTATTGTTTTTTTTATCTTTGTGTGAAAATCTGAATGCGGTTTACAGAATACATCTACTTACCAAGTTTCAACAGCATAGTTCTTATAGTTTCGGGAAAAAGTGGCTGTGACATACGGACGGACAGACAGACAGACATGTCGAATCCATAAGGGTTCCGTATTTTTGGAATTTGGCTACGAAACCCTAAAAAATACGGGTCTCGTTGACCACCGTATTTAGTTGAAGTTAGTTGAGCACTTGGGGACCGTGTGTTGGTTGCTACGTGAACGGACTTCGTTTCAACTGGATGTTGTAAAACTAGGTGAAGAGGACATCTGTCTGTAGGGTTTTGTAGCCGGATATAATTTGGCAGCATTAATGGCAAACTTGGAACACCTGAAAATCGAACACAATGCAATATTTGATTCTAAATTTTTCTTAAGATTTTCACACGACCAACTTATTAGGTACCTACTTTTGTTTTGCCATAAAAAGGCCAAACATTTATCTACCCTACCCTACCCTACCCTAACCTACCCGACCCTACACTACCCTACAATACTCTACCCTACACTACCATACCCTACCCTACCCTACCTATATAGCCTATGTCCTTTCCCAGGTCTCAAACTATCTTCATACCAACTTTCATCTAAATCGGTGCAGCGGTTTAAGCGTGAAAAGGTAACAGACAGACAGACAGACAGAGTTACTTTCACATTTATAATATTAGTATGGATTCCGAGGTCATCACAAATTGTCAAATGTTACTAACTGTTATGCTGGACAAGTACCTGGCGAAACAGCGCAGCTTCTTATCTGAACGCTGCCGGCCTCGGCAGCAACATTAAATCAAACTGTGATAATTACTGTAATGGCTCACTACACAGCCGTTTTGTTCTTAACTAGATACCAACGTGTTTGTGAAGGATATGGAGAAACATTGTAGCATGTGAGCGTCTTCTACAATGATCATAATATTGTTATCTAGTCATGCGCGTGATGTAAATATACAATTATTGGTAGCCGCGACATGGGCGAGGTCCCATCTAGCTTCCTACTGATAGACTCCTGCAAACGAGATGGCTAATGTTCAAACAATTGGACGCAACATTACTATGAAGGCATCCAATCACACACTAACCAACCGCCGAACAACCGAGGACGCGCGTCGCGTTAAATGCTTACACCGCGGTGTCTAGTCTAGCGTGATTTGTTTTTATTCTTCGAGGCGGTAGTAGTAGGTACGCTACTCTCCTTGAAATGCAGTCATTCGGCACATCGGAAACGGAGACTGTTTTGCTAGATTGTCTCTTAAAATCTTACACACACCTACATTTGAATTTGGTGTATCTGTCGACGGAGTCTTATGTTTCCTGATAGCTACAACCTAGGAGACTTTGAACTCCATAGTCGATAGATGGCGTTGTGCATTTGACATAATTTTCTGAATGGCGGTGTTAAGATTCTGCGTGGAAGAATGACCCTAGAATAGAAAAAGATTTGGTAGGTAAGTAAGCAGGTAGGGTATGTAGATAGGGTAGGCAAATAGAGAAATACAGGCGTGATTTTATGTGTTATGTTTTGTAGCTCAAAGTACAAATTTAATGTCAGCCTTGAAAGTTATAATAATTGTTCATTTGTGTATTTCCATCAACCGCGGTGTCGATGTCGCCAATCATGAATAATTTTAACATTAATCAAGCACATGATTCTCTTGTAAAATTTTGTGATATTTTTTTAGAAGATATTGTTTAACATTGTGTAATGTCTTAAGCCCTGTCAAAACAAACATTGACCCTAGTAAGCAGTAGACCTAGACTCCTATCACACCAAGATATTCATGAGTTATTATTGTGCGAACCTTTCAACTATACTTTACTAAAATAACAAAACTTTTTTACAAAAAAATACTAACGACTTCCAAGCTACAAATTGAAAAATAACTTTCTTTTTGGAAGTCGGTGTCTTTCGTAGGTACCATTTTTTTGCGTTATGGACACCGACTTCCAAAAAGAAGGTGAACCGGACATAACTGCGTGCCCCTTTAGAGCGTACTGAAAATCGGTCCATAATTGACGGAGATATCGGTGAAAATACACAAAAAAAAATACTAACATAAATTCGAACATAGAACCTCCTCTTTTTTGGGAAGTCGGTTAAAAATAGCAAGACCTTTGAATGTCATTTTTTGGCGAATTTGTCGTCATCGACCTTGACAGCGGCCTAGTCGACGATGACGTCTGTTTCACCAATTAGCATTATGCAAGACACAATGTTCGCAGTGGCCTCTAGGGTGAAGTTTCTAAGGTGCATAAATGATGAACAAGTCAGGACACTCAGAACCGTTCCTTCTGAGCATATGTGTCCAGTGAGGCATCTATTTGTATGCAGTTTGTAGATCAAGGCATGCGCTCGCATGTCTGTCTGCCGACTAGCTTAGAGAAAGCAGCACACGTGCGTACACTAAGATAAAATTATAATTAACAGTTACGCCTTGTGTATTATTACAACGTTGACACGACTTGCAGCTGGCAACTCTCAGACAGGACTATAGTTTTTTAAGATCTTACATAACTACTTTTGGTATGATAATGCTAACATGTTTTATGCAAATAAACACGTTATCTTATCTTATCAATACATTTAGTTGTGGCGACCGACGTTTGCTCGTTTGTTTTCACACAGTTGAAAGTACTTTGAATGCATTCTTTCGTTGAGCTGTGTTAGGATCGGTTAGGCTTCTCTGCGGCTGCATAATACCGAGCTGTGTGTGGCGGTGTGGCGTACAGGCATTGTTTCCCCAATATGGGAGGCCGGCAGACTAATACGTGGACGTTGTGAACAAAATAGAAGGCGTCAATGTACTTTGCAACCGAAATAAATACAGTGAACACTAGACTACTGTACGCAACCTAGTGATCAATAACAAAGTAAATAAAAACTTTTTCACCACAAAATAAACCGACTTCAAAAATAAAAAACACTAAAAAGTGCAAAATGATTTTCGTTTCGAGAGTCAGTGTCTTTGGTATAGTGCTCGCAAAACTTCTGGGCCGTAATGAAGTTGGTTTTCCGATGCGCAAGGCAGGAATCGGTGCTGTTTTTGTATGAGATTTACTACTGCGCAGCCATTGTACCTTTTGATTTTTATCATTTTTCCACACCGGAGTCTGCAACGAAAGTTATTTTGCACTTTTTAGTGTTTTGCTTTTGAAGTCGGTTTATTTTTTTGTGAGAAGGTTTTTATTTCTCTCTTTTTTTTGTTTTAGTACACCATCGCCAAAAAATAGCAATTTCTATAGTATTTACGACCTAAAGGATTGTCAAAATTGATAATACCCATTAAAACTGAATTTACACATTCGTGCTGTTTGTCGCTAAGGAGTTCGGTTGTATGCTACATATCTTGAAAACACGTGGACTGATTTTGATGAAACTTGCACTATACCCTAAGTTGAGATATACTCAATCAAACACAAAAATAATGATCACGATCCGATAATTAGTTTCGGAGAAATGCGTGGACAAACATACACTTATGAAATTTGGCACACGTGTTTAGAAGCTTTCATAGCTTATACATGTGTCAATAACATATGTGAATACTATGCAGTTCCAACAATATATCATACATACGTATCGAATTGACTACCTCCTTTTTTTGAAGTCGGTAAAAATGATAAAAAAATATTTAAAATATAGAGAGTATTCATAATCAAGACATAAAGATAGATAAGCTTAATGTTCGGCTAAGCACAACAATCAAGATAAATATTTATCTCAGTCATTATCAAACTTTTAACAAGTACCTATTCTATTTGAATGTAAATTTTAATCCAACGACAAAAAACATTACAAAATAATAAAAAACTTTTTAGCAAAAAAATACTACCGACTTCCAAATAAAAACTACAAAGTGAAAAATAACTTTATTTTTGGAAGTCGGTGTCTTTCTTTTTCTCATTTTTTTGCGATAAGGACACCGACTTCCAAAAATAAAGTTATTTTTCACTTTGTAGTTTTTATTTGGAAGTCGGTAGTATTTTTTTGCTAAAAAGTTTTTTATTTTTCCCTTTTTAGTTGTACCTACCTAAAATAGGCACCTATAACGCCAGAATAGATTACCCGAATAACTTGAAACATGAACATAACCGGTGAAATGAGAGATCTGCGTACCCTTTTAGAACGTACTGGCGTGATGTTATGTTATGAAATGGTATAAACAATAAACAGACATGCGATTGCATCAATCCCGAATGATTTGCCGTTAGTTATTGAAGAGTTATGTTGTATATCTCCGAAGTTCTTCATCAGATCTTCACCAAACTAAAATGGGACCAATTTCGAAACATACTCTTTCAAACAAAAAAAGAATTTTCAAAATCGGTTCACAATTGACGGAGATATCGGTGAACATAAAAAAAAAAAAAAAAAAACATACAAGAAGTCGAACATAGAACCTCCTCCTTTTTGGTAAGTCGGTTAAAAACAGAAAATATGCTGCAAAAAGACAATACAAAGAGCAGTGTGGGATTCCGATTCCTCGTAAACAATATGCCATCAGTACAGCTGACTCAACAGAATGTTACAAGCAAGTTGACTGGCGTAGAGTGCCAATATTCTAAGTACCTACTTAATTTTTTTATTTTTTTTAGATGAATTTATGGACATATCATTAGCCACCAATGCCGAACACAAATGTGTGCAGATATCGTAAAGGTTCATTCTTTTAAAAGAAATGGCCGGGTCTAGTGGTTGTGTCTCGTTATATATAAGGTGTGTATTGGTCAGTCTTGTATCTTACTGAACGATATCTACTGACTGACACACCAGGCTCTGGTAAAATCACTTCCAACAGAGTAGTGCCACTGATCGAAGCGGAGCAAAACGCCGCGCTAGCCGTTTTTCGTGCTGTTTTAATGAGCTATCTACTTGTTATTTAAAAAGAAATATCAACTAATAAAAATACATTAAATTTCTACATATTATTAATTCTAAAATGGTCGTATACTTTTTCTTTCTTTTTTATAGAGGTATATGTTTCACTAATCTCCTTCCAACAAAACCATAAAAATGAGAAATAATTATTGATAGCATGCATCTCCTTGTAAAGTGTTTATTAGTAATTTTTTGTACTAACACTAATGATTAGGCAATTTAATAACGGACAATTTTTGTCGTATTTTTTTTTTCAAAAGACAAATTCGATTTTATAAAGATTTTATTCTAAAATCTGGGCGTATTCACTACTGTAATTCATGTGCCACCAGTGCCGCTAGGCCAATAGGAATGCTCATATCTCATGCTGATTTTTCGGTCAGAATTCTTAATACCAGGCCCCTCAGAAAGTATTGCGAAAAAAAGTTTTTATATATGGGAGACTGGCCAGTTATAATGTTTTTCGAAAATATGATTATTTATAAGTAAAAATAAGTAAGTTCCAATTTCAAAATTTCCCTCCACATTTTTTGCGAGTTAATTCAAAGTATTGTGTCTCACTGAAATATGGATCTGCGCCGGGAACATTTTAGAGCTATGATTTTATACGATTTCAAGTGTCGCCTGAAACCGGATGAATCGTACGATAGACTTCAAATGGCATTCATGGATGAAGGCCCTTCCAAGGCAACCGTGTATCGTTGGTATAACGAATTCAAGCGCGGTCGACCAACTTTGGGGGATGACGAAAGAAGCGGTCGCCCTTTGACGGCTGTTACCGAAGAAAACGTGCTAGCAGTGAAAAATTTAATCCAAGACAATAGGCGAATTACATATCAGGAGATTCAACACATATTGAAGATTGGATCGGGAAGCGTTCACGAGATTCTACACAGCCATCTTCGCGTGAGGAGGATAGTATCACGCTGGGTGCCGCACAACCTCACCGATGCTCAGAAGCAGGCCCGGGTGGAATGGTGCCGTGATATGCTTAACAAATTTGAAGCAGGCTCGTCTCGGCGTGTTTACGACATCGTTACAGGTGATGAGTCCTGGATTTATCAATACGACCCAGAAACCAAGCGCCAGTCGACTGTTTGGGTGTTTCAAAATGAGCCAACGCCTACCAAAGTGAAGCGATCTAGAAGCGGGGGTAAGATTTTGATCGCTAGCTTTTTTAATTTGACTGGCCACTTGGTATCAATTCCCTTACGGGATCAAAGAAGCATTAATGCCGAATGGTATACTACCAAATGTTTGCCAGAAGTTTTCTCTGTTATAAGCAACAAGCGACCAAACACAGGGCTCCGCGGGCTACTGCTCCACCACGACAATGCACCTGCGCACACCGCACTCAAAACGAGGGACTTCCTGGACAGCACGCCAGTCAAACTCCTGGGTCACCCTCCTTACAGCCCTGATCTAGCACCGTGTGACTTCTTTTTATTCCCAAAAATAAAAAATCAGCTCAAAGGGATACAATTTTCGTCGCCGGAAGATGCGCTGGCTGCGTTCGAGCAGGCTGTAAACGAGGTGTCTGCGGCGGACTGGAAAAAGTGTTTTGAAAACTGGTTTAGGCGCATGAATCTTTGTATAGAGGCTGGTGGAAAGTACTTTGAAAAGATTTAATAAAAATATATGTACGTATAGAACAATTTTTTTTAGTTTCGCAAAACTTTCTGAGTGTCCCACGTACTTTAACAAATTGACAGCTGGATTGCTTATGGAGTCAACATACCATAGAAGCAATTGCAGACAAGGCGCCGCCGATGACGGCAACAACACCGTTCAAGTACGCGAGTATACCCATTAGTGATATTATTACAGCCTTGCGCCGTGTGTGAGTCACGCTGTGTGGCCGTTACGGACCCACCCGTCAGATTCGCATCTACCACCGAACCACTAGAGCGAACTAATGCATATTCTGTTTAATTAAGTACATAATAAGTCATGCACAAATGCCTAGCCCGCTAATCAAAAGGTATGACCGAAAACGGTCGATTCAAAGTCCAAATTAAATGAATATTGAAAAAGCATGAAGTGTAACAACAATTATTTGTATCTATGAATAGAGGGGTACCCAGGGGTACCTAATAAAACTGGATAATTATTTCCGTGTTTTTCCTATAAAGATTGTCCCTCATGGATTCATCATAGGTTCTTCCGAGCAGCTATTATTTATCACGCAGTTAGTCGAGTCTTCCTTATGAATGACAGAGAGAATTCCTTATAACTTTAAGACTTATTTTATCACTAAGATGGCTTGTTATTTTAATTTACATAACATCAAGCCTGTATTCCCCAAAGGGTTGGGTAGAGGGCTTGCTAAGGAATTCAGTTTGCTAATCTACTATTGACTTTTGCCAAAAAAAATCTGATGATGGAAATGGGCGCGCCGTATGCGCTTGATCTTTTGATAAATCGCACAAATCATAGAATATCCCGCAGTGCGGCATAGTATTTAGATTTGAAGCTCGTTTCGTTATGGTGTACTGGTTCATAATTTTATTGATTTCATATGTGCCAGGGTCCTTGGTACGCAATCCAACTGTTATAAAGTGTTATGGGCTCTTTACAGTCCTAAATAAGATCATTTCGATGAAAAACGCATTATTCGCGGTTGGCAGGTAGTGGTAAAACAACGATAGTATCACTTGCATAGTTTCGACGATGCGTATACGCAGCACGCGCCTGAGGCCATGCGGGGCACGGAGTTAAATGCTTGATTTTAAAAAAAACCTTTTAACAAAAAAAACTAAACAGACTTCAAAACTTATTTTTTATTTCTTTTTAGTTTCGGTACCTACCTTCAATTACCATGAAAATCTTTTATAGATAAAGTACGTCTCATGCCGATTCCAATAAGCCCAAACACGACTAGGATACATTGTTTTATTTCAGGTTCCAGTGCCTATTCTCTAGCTTCGTCATCAGATTCGTCCGATGAGTACCATTTTCATCAGTAATATTTATTTATAAGTATTTGCTATATATCATAATCGGTTAACTATTCAAGTTATCTTATACCCATGACATACTTAGCATTAAGGAGTTCCAGTGGCCACCTGTGGTCTTCTTCATCAAAGAAAGAAACAGAAAGAAAGAAAAAGAAAGTTTCACCAAATGATACTTTCTGAGTGATATGTATGCCTATAATATTTGAGGAGTTTCCTCGATTTCTCCAGGATCCCATCATCAGATCCTGACCTGTTGACCATGGGGCCACCTGCCAAGTATACCGTTTCAAACAAAAACAAGAATTTTCCAAATCGGTTCAAGCGTCTTTGTTTTGGAAATACTTTCATAGTGCGTATGGCTAAGGAGTGGAATTCCTTGCCGGAGTCTGTTTGATAGCTACAACTGAGGCGTCTTTTACTTCTAGGCAAGTGTGCTTCACTGTCGACCACATTCGCTTACCATCAGATGTAATAGTGGTCAAACACGAGGCTATCCTTAATTTTTAAAAATCTCTCAATATGCGACAAAAGTTATCCTTACCTCTCTATTCTTTTCCGTGGCGACCTTGGGCTTGAAGAGCAGCTGGTTAACGAAGCCCAGGAACATGAGCAGGTAGAGCCCCACGTGCGTGAGAGCCGCCGTCAGCAGCGTGCACTTCTCAAACGAGCCGGGGAACGTGTCGTACTGCGACCAGTCCATCTTCGGCACGTCTGCCCCAGACCACTTCTACACAACAAAACTACATGTTTTAAGACAATATGAGGAAAAATATTCAGATTTTTAAATCTTGGAGAAGTTACAATCAGAAGTTCACTGGTACAGATTCAACACCAGACAGGGAGTTCAAATGATTTTATAATCACGATAATTGCTCAATTATATTTTAACTAGCTGACCCGGCAAACTTTGTTTTGCCATAAAAAGACCAAACATTTATCTACCCTACCCTACACTACCCTACCCTACCCTAACCTACCCGACTCTACACTACCCTACAATACTCTAACCTACACTACCATACCCTACCCTACCTATATAACCTATGTCCTTTCCCAGGTCTCAAACTATCTTCTTACCAACTTTCATCTAAATCGGTGCAGCGGTTTAAGCGTGAAAAGGTAACAGACAGACAGACAGACAGAGTTACTTTCACATTTATAATATTAGTATGGATAATAACTATTTGATGTTACCAATTTTCTTAATGTGTTGCAAATGAACAATCGAAATAATCAGTCAAATTAGCCTGGGTGGAGAGAGGAAACTTTAATTATTATGTAATAAGAAAGCAACAGACACAGTGATTGAAGACTTGGGCACCCTCAGCTGTATCCACCTAATATACTCTGCCTACTCAATTACTCATATCTTTACTGTGCTCCTTAGTCTGCACAAGATCTTGAAACAATACTATCTGAAATGCACTTATACCACATTTATCATTGCCATATGTGCCACAATGAAATTAATTGCTTGGCGTCAATCATCATGGCGTGTGTGTGTCAAGGTCAATCATGAACTGTGTCACCGCGCCCGACTACAGCCCGGCCAAGACATCGCACGGGCGGCACGGCGCGCACCGACTAGCTAGCCGCGACCAATGTGCGCTGATAACAAGAGATTGCAGCACACAACCACTCAACTAAAGGATATGGCCAACCATAACATATATGGTTTACGACTGAAGCCAATGCTTACAGCTGAGCAAACATAAAAGATGTATATTTTGCCGGGTCCAGTGAAATCACAACTGCAAACTTTAGTCAAAGGCTTTACTTGTCGCACTACTGGTTCTGGTAGACTATTGAGCCGGGATTAATGTAAAGAACAGAGGCAGGGTTTTGCTCAGCAATGTTGCACTACAGGCTAGCTATAAGAACAACAATTTATTGATAGTAACAATCTTGTTGTGCTTGGTCAGCTGTGTAGCTGGTCACTTTACTGTGTGTAGCCAATGGGATACCAGGAAGAACCTGCCTGATATGCATTGTGGTATGAATCTATTAGATATTTATAGTGGTTTATATTGCCATTCGAATATTAATAAACTGAGTAATGGCCGACAAATTAGTGTAAGCTAATCTTGACACCACAAATAATGACAAAGCAAGATCACATTACTTCAGATATTATATGCTTTTACCACCGTTTTTAAATAATTAAATACAATAAAGAAAATAGTTGCCAAGGCTTCAGTAACATCCTAAGGAAATGCAGATCAAATATCTAAAACATAATCATTATTTATAAAATTATGAAGACATAAGGGAAAATTCCAAAATTAAAGATTATATACTCAAATTATGTATGTGGGTTTTGCACTAGGGTTGTACAACTATTTAACATAGTCATCTGGGCGCATGGCAGTACCCTCAACAAGTCGAGCAAAGAAAGGCACAGCCGTACCATCCATTTCTCAAAGCCATTCAGTACATTTTCAAACCTTGTAACTTTGTTGTGGAAGAAGCCTGAACTTTCAGTATCCTCCGACTTGGTTTTACATTCAGTCTCAAACTTTTTCGGTAAAAGAACTGTACCATGAGACTTGTTTTTTACATGTTATGTTTTTGTTGGGTGATCTTTTCCTCCTAGATGTAAACAATTTAATAAGCTAATAAGTTCTGTAAGCACCTGATTAATGGTCATGTCTTCTCGGTATGAAAAAGGCCTTCGTGCCTAACCTACCAAACCATAAGTGATGGTGATTTTATTCCATTACTTATGTTATCAGGTAATTCAGTGAGGCATGGTCACATATATGCCTAAGTTAGACCTATTGGAATCATGATGGAATCCCTGAGGTAGCTTCAGTATGAAAGATGATGCACTATCGGTGTTGGTGGCTGATGCAGTGGTCTCCTGTTAAGATATACTTCTAACATAACTGATGAAAAGACAACTTCAAACAAAATTTGGGTATCTACATGTATATTATTTTGATGCAAACAGTAGAACTAATGTTACCAACGAAAACTGGTTGTGGTTGGTTGTCTCTTTTACTCTCTTGGTGTGGGTACATACTATGAGGTTGGGACAGCCCCGCAATGGGTCAGTGGGGCAGCCAGGGGTGAGCAGGCCGACCATGCTTGAACCCAGCCAGCCGAAATGCCCGCGGGGCGTGGCGTGTCATACATTATATGCACCGGGGAAATTTAATTCGTGACAAAATTATATTCTAGGAAGAAAATAAATGACTATCTACTCACTGTGTCACCATTACTGAGATGTGTTGACTTCACGTAACCATTTTTATATTTATTCACTATTCCATTATGCAAATTCTCTTGTTTGCCGTTGCAATCTTGTTGTTTATTGGGCGATATCATTCCACTCGTATCAACACAACCGTTCGTTACTGTCGCCGCCATCCTTGTGGTGGGTTGGGTGGTGGTCGTGGTGGTGTGATTTTTTATTGAAACAAGAAACTATCGCGCTGTGGCGAAGACGCTGTATAACAGCAACAGCGCTTTATTTCATGCTGATATTATAAATTCGCTACTCAGAATTAATGTCAGAAAAGCGCTAACTCGCTGAGATATCCATTTGTAACAGAACTGTTTTACCGACAATTTACTTCAAAACTTGACTTTGACAGAAAAGTTATCCTGCTGACTATGACAGATTGTTTTTTGTTGTTTTTTTTTTCGACATTTTCACAAAACTAACAAATTTTCAAGTTAACAAAAAAATTCAGCAGCGGTTGACACATCAAGTACTTTAGTTGATTTGACAGGTGACAATTGACATTGCCATATGAAAATCACAATTAAAAAAATAAAAAATGCCATGAGATTCTGGTAGACCTATACCGGTGCCCGACAATATTGGTTTTTGAGTGGTACATAAATATACCAGCGGGACAGGACCGGCATCATGTAATATAATGCATCATTGTTATTTTGTTTTAGCCGTTTCTGAACGCACCGTCACCCAAATAACTCAAGAGGGTTGTTGTATGTGGCAGCAGCTTCTTCAATACAAAGAGAATTATAATTGAAGGTATTAGCCACTGCAGGATTGTTAGACCAAATTTAACAGTAGGTACTACTAAGTATTCAATAAAAGATTTACAATAATGTCATGAAGCTTTTTTCATCATATTCTATACAAGTAGAAAAAGCTAGTATAAATTACGCTTGTTTCGAGTAATGAAAAATTAAATAAGAATAAGAATAATTTATTAAAAAGTAAGTACGTTCACAAAAGTGTACATTAGGTGCAGTAGTTTAATTTCTAAAACAATTGTATATATAGAGCTTATATTTAAACTATTTCTAAAATATTTTATTACAACTACAAGCTTATTAAAAAAAAAAAACAGAATGTAAATTTTTTGGTATGGACCTGCCCGATTAAAATATTTAATTTCTTTCAAACCTGTGTTTCAGGCCATCACTTTACTTAGAGCAATAATTGGGCCAGTTAAATTATTGAATAAAATTAGTCTATTAACAAACATAAGAATACATAAATTGGTACAAAACACAAAAAAAAAATCAAATAATAAAAGAACAAAAAAAGAAACATATATATATAAATTTAAGTATGTACAAGTAGATATGAGGACATATCTTCAAACAACAATTTCTAGAAGTTTTTCTGTGTCACTATAACTGAGTGTCCCTAAATAATCTGTTAAGGTAAAGCAACATCTTTTATATGTTAAGCTATAAACATCTAGAAACCTGTTCAGTCTATTATACAGAAAAGGTCCTAAAAACACATAAAACCGATTAATAAAAGCATGTCTGGTTTGTGGCATTGTGCATACCAGATCCTTCCTTCTCTTGTCGGAAGGAACTGGATCATAGGGAAGTACAATGTGCTGTTGCAGTATTACGTGAAGAATATATAATTGCCGTACTGTAAGAACATTACATGCTTTGTACTATTGATTAAATGAAGGAAAAAAGATCAGTTATGCTGGCAACATTAAGCACGCCACCCGTCGCGCGCAGACTTAGGCGGAACCACATTGACATGGCGTGGCGTGGCGTGGCGCTGAGTGTGCACACTAATCTGGCGTGTCTCGTCGTGATTTCACAAATTGTCCAGTTGCGTAGACAGTTGAGACACAAAACTACAGATACAACCAATATATTGAAAATCTGATTTTTCTTTGGTGCGGAACCCAAAATGTGCGAAGTCCGACCCGCACTTGGCCGGTTTTCAATAAAATTACACTTCTTCAACAATATCACAAATAAACTGACACAGTGAAACGCCAATGGTCTGTAGCGTGATTCGTGAACAGAGAATGTAACAAAAAAATCTCCAATGTGTTACCAGCAAGCAACACGCAGCGTTAATAAAGGCATGCTGGCGATTTCAATATCTCAAGGTCACACCTTAGTTAGAGTATACAGTACAGAGTAGAACTTACTTACAACAACTTACTTGTAAGTGCCCGGTACAGTACGCGTAGAGAATAAACAGAATAAAAAAATAAAGGCAGTCAGTTTCAGTTTAAAGATGCTTTCCCTCCAAGGTCCGCTCCAATTTTTCTCCCTGTGGAGTTCTGATGATCCATCAACCATATTTTGGTAGCTCATTTGTAAGCCAACGACTCAACTCACTACGTGTGTAACTAGCACTGTTGTATATTACTTCTATAACAGTATGGTGCTAAAGGCATGACGCTCGATGTTTTGTTTTAAAAACTAACGAGAGTTTTGGTGTAACATTTTATCGAGCAAAGACACGAGCGCGGGTGACGTGGAGTCATAGACATATCCTATCTCAATGCGTGGAGTGAGGTCAATAATGGACGCAAGGTACATAGAAATGTTACAGGTAAATGCTCATTCGCCGTGAGCATTACGTCGAACACAGCGTTGAACATTCGCAAGAACGTTACATTACATGGAAATGCTTTAGCAAACTGAGCATTTGTCTGTATTGTACCGTTCGTACTAAGAACGTTACATTGCATTGATTTTTTTACGAAAATGCTCCAGTCTATACTCACCTTTAACAGCTATACAGTCCTTAAAATCTTACTGGCCAGTGGCGTCAACTGGTAAGCAGATAAAACGGTATCCCTCATTTAAACCCTCCTAAAAATCATCATACATTATAAACCCTTAAAAAATTTAAATAAAGCTAGGTAAAGTTATTTTGCTCACATTATTATTGAACTGGTCACACTCGTAACAGCTGTTCTTGTTATGTCATGATGTCGCTACTATCGCTGCCGTGCTTTCATTTTGTCTAGCTCCCTCCCTTGTTTGCGTATCCGATTTGACACTGTGCTAGTGAGTGAAGTGTCGATAAAACAGTGCTAACTTAGCGCGCCTTCAAAAAAGGTCAGGATCGGAAAGTCAATACTTTTCGCAATTTCTTGCTTGCATTGGATATTCCCATTTTTAGTGCAATTTTATTTATACTAACTGTTTACTTGACCAGCCTACCAGTTTATTATTAGTCTTGTTATATTTGCTTTCATTTAAGTACTTGATATAATTTCATTTATTCAATTTTATTACCCACATTACCGGCGAACGGCGCCGCCCCCGCTGCACCGGAGGGGTCGCCGGTCGGCGATGAGTAATACCGTTCGTTTCTCGTGCTGAGTGACGTCGTGCAGCCGCGGCCGGCGAACGGCTTGCAGACCGCAGTCCGCAGTACGATACGGCGAGGACGCTCGACAGGACCCGCCCTCCGCGTTCGCAGCTTCTCGCACTCGCGCTACTCCCGCACCCTATCGATCACTCGCTCGACGTCACGACACCGGTCTTTTTTATCTTTCACGTAAGGAAACATGGACAGCGCCGACGCTCTCCTCGGGGGTCTCGCGAGCGGAGACCCCGCAGCGCTCGCGGACGCGCCGCCGCCGGCCGAGCCAGCCATGAAGCGCGATCAGGACTCGACGGATGACTTCGAGCACCTCGACCGCGAAGGCAAGCGCGAGACGGCCGATTCGCCGCACCGCCAGCCGGCCGCCGCCGCCACACGCAGCTTCCTCGACATGGAGCGCGAGCTGCTGACGGAGCGCGCGCCCTCCGCCTCGGCCGACCACATCGCCGACAAGTTCACAGACAGCGAATCGGACGCCGACACGGCCGGTGAGTCGCCCATGCACCGCGCCGAGCCCCGGGCCGAGGCAGGGCGCGCCGCCTACTCCCCCGAGCCGCCTCACGACCCCACACCAGTGCTGGCGCCCGCGGCAGCGCCGGCCCCGGCTTCAGCACCCGCTTTCAGCGCTCCAGTGGCGCCGGAAAAGCCCCTGCCAGAGGAACCCAAACCGCCGGCGTCTCCAGAGCCGGCGCCCGAGCCCCCCAAACCAGAGCCGCCGAAGCCAGAGCCTGTGAAGTCGGAGCCGGTCCTGCCGCCGAAGCCGGCAGCGACTGAGCCCAAGCGTCAAGTAGCGCATGTGATTGAGGCCGAGGTCATCTTCTGCCAGATGGGACTAGGTAAGATGTTCTTTCTTTGTTACACTCTATCTATACTGAATGATATATTTGTTTTGGGAACCATGTTACAAAATGCCTTTCTTTTTCCTAAATTATCTACGTAGATTATGAAATTACTGCAAAGATAATTCTTCAGTGTTGGACAATCATAGCTATAAATTGTAGTGATTTCATTGTTCGTGTCTGAGGTGTCGCTAGCGCGGCGTATTTTTTGCGCGACACGGTAAGTTTTAGAAAATTAGAATGGTTCAATTTGAAGGCGAGCACCGAGCGCTGCACGCCACGGACCGTGAAGAATCACGTCTGCAGGAGAACAATGCCCGCAGCGCGCAGCCCGCGCTCACCAGTATTACCTACACAAGTGTATTAGAGCACCTGAACAACTTGCTTGCGAGTTCTGTGGATGGTGGTACTTGAAAATTCTGGTTACGAAATTTTCGTGTATGCCGCATTGATATGACGCATCACGCAAGTAATAAGATAGGTTACTTAGTCATCTCAAATCAAACATTCCAAATGTCCTTTGGAACTTTTTGGGAGACTAGGTATTTTGTCAAAAAGGAATGAATGTGGTATACTTTAAATTGTGATAGCCTTCAAATGGGGGGCGGGTGGCGAAGGTAGGAGGGGTAGAGGAGCTCGGTGGCGAGGTGGCGGAGCGGCAAGAGCGTTGACCGCGCTGCAGCCCGGCTAACGGCACCCGCGGGCCCACGCGGCTCCGCGGACGTCCGACTCCGCTCCATACATTATTCAGGCGACGTCTGGCGTTCCCGTCCTGCCCCAGACTTCAAGTTGTCTCCGCTACTAGTCTAAAACCCACAGGCTTGGCGGCCTGCTCGAAGGTTTCATCCAACCTGAACCAGCTGTATAAAATATGGATCGATCAGTCATCGTTATGAAGTTTATTGACACTTGTCTTTAAACTTTGCAACTTTCAAAATATCTGAAATCATGCACGCATTTGACTAAACAAAATTCAAGGTCTTGAAGCTGTTAATCGACGAGTCATCGTGTATTTCTTATTGGAATCAGTTCCCGTCATCGTTCTTTGCAGGTTGCTATCGTTTGTTAGAACGACCCTGTTGCTATCCATTCATGCATTTTAGGGGTTCATTAATTTGGGTTATAACTGTAAAAGTTGGAAACTATCGTTATCTTCAAGTCTTTATCTTATCTTGGACATACTGAGGCCGCGACACGCAGTAAAAGCTTTTGAGATTATAATTTAGTTCAGACTGATGCCGAACAATGGTTTTCATCATTATGAACAGTTTGCGACCAAAGAAGCAACGAGACGTTTTGTCATACTCTATTTGAGAGTGTTTCGTGATCGTCTATTTATTCTTATAATCATTGTAATCTTATATAAATAATCCTGAAGCCTTTGAATTTGATAAGGATTAAATGAATCTATGGCACTGGGCATGCACGGTGCTGCCGCAGGGCGCGGTGGCGGCGGCGCGGCGCGGGAGTGACGCGTGCTGTGCACGACGACGCCGACGCCACCATCGCTAATTATAGCACCGCTGAGGCAGCCCGCTCGCGCGCTGTTCACAAGCGGAGCACCCGCCGAGCGCTCACGTCGCCGCTCTACTGCTCACTCAGCTCACTGCTCCGATACTCGTGTAACGTTGTGGCGCCGCGAGCTCGTGCTGTGACTCATTCCCGCGAGGACTTGCCTTTTGTGTGGACATTGTTGTGTGTGAAACATGGGTTCCGGAAGCGGTGACGATATCACGCGTAAGTATCGACATTCTCACTAGGTTAGGTTCTTCGAAACTTAGCTTCCTAAACTCTGCTATGATTAGTTCGGTGTTGGTTTGGTTGGCTATGAGATTTCCTTGCGGTGGTGGACACAGTCAGCGCAGCGGCTATTAGGTCACATTCCTGTAATAACTCCGTCCGATACATCCGCGCGATATTTTGCATAAAAATTACGTCAGCTTTGCTTCCGCCGTTAATTTTGGAGGATTAGGTTTAGAAATGACAACTTTCATAAAATAAATTGAAAATACTTGTGTATTAAAATAAGTCTGTTGGTTTCTTGTAATGATGTTCAAGACATTTTCTTATCGTCGTATATGATGTTATGTGGTACAGTGGTCTTATTTTTATTCTCAAACGATCTGCTCGTCCGAATCGACCTCGGCGCGCTCTGCAAAAGTGCAATATCGATAGATTGATGGACAATCATATAATTTACCTACAATGTTTTGTCTCACCGTCATACTCTTACTAGATCAAGTGTTAACCTTTGCTTTGCAATTGCAATATCAGTCAAAATTGCCTCAATCTGATGTATTTCGAGATGAAAATCTATAATAATCCTCTAATAATTCTTATCAGCGGCTTTCCTTATCCGTTAGTTATTTTTTTGAGTTTTTTTAATTTGTAATATATTAACATATACACAATTGAATATTCTAAAAAAAAAAAAACAAACCTGTATACAAATACAAAGGGAAGAGGGAAAAGGACTCATTATGGATCAAAAAATTGGTCCACATCGATGCTGGCAGCATTGCTACGTTGGATGGCAATGCTGATTCTCTGGCCGAAGAAAAAGCCAGCCCTCTGGTCACGTGAAGAGTCGACAAGCTTTGTGCTAATGTCTCGAAACACTCGATGCGGACTCGGACCCCACGGACCTAATGTTTCGACCCCAAAAGGCTCAACTCTGTTAGTTCTATCTTTTAAAGCTTGGTCTCTTTGATCGTAATCAATCAATACTCAATCTTTTCTTATAAATTCTGGTAAAATTGCACCATGTTGCCAAATCGCTACAAATGACATGTTTGATTTGTACAAATAATAGTACCTAACTGCTAAGTCTCTTAGCTCAGCACTCTTAAGTAGGTCGAGACTGACTCAGATGTCTGTCACTTCTTTCAGCACTTCTCGATGCTAAACTGTAGATGTTAATGTGGCTTTGGTCTTATGATAATCATTATTGGTCTTCTTTGATGAACCACCTCATCACGGACTATATTCAGAGCAACTTATAACCTAGATCACAAGAAACATTTTTGGCATGTCACTGTAATAATGTTTTTTTTATTACTGTCAGACATGATTTCCAGTTCGTCATATTATAAAGAGTGTGACTTTGTGACGTTGTAAGGGGTAAACTCAGGATCTACTGAACCGATTTTGAAAATTCTTTCACCAGTAGAAAGCTACATTATTTCTGAGTGTTACAGGCTATAATAAATATTAAAAGAAAATTGAGATCCTTATGAAAATTGCAATAATGTAACCCAATGTTGCATATAAAATTATTTTTTGGCGTGCGCTGAGAAAACTATTGATGATACATAAAAAAGTAGGGTAAGTTAGGTAGGGTAGGTAGGTAGCCAATTGACGGGCGCAAAGCCCCGGGGGTCAGCTAGTATCTAGATAAAAGTGACCTTGTCGTAATTCAAAGAAAAAAACAATCATTTATAAATCTAGAAGTATATTTATAATCAACTAGCTGACCCGGCAAACTTTGTTTTGCCATAAAAATACTAAACATTTATCTACCCTACCCTACATTACCCTACCCTACCCTAACCTACCCGACCCTACACTACCCTACAATACTCTACCCTACACTACCATACCCTACCCTACCCTACCTATATAGCCTATGTCCTTTCCCAGGTCTCAAACTATCTGCATACCAACTTTCATCTAAATCGGTGCAGCGGTTTAAGCGTGAAAAGGTAACAGACAGACAGACAGACAGAGTTACTTTCACATTTATAATATTAGTATGGATTACATGAAACTAATATTTAACCAGAACCACGACACAGTTTCAAGATCAACACTTGCCCCGGTGCACTCGTTGACCTAATTTCAAACTCTTCACAAAAATGTAACGCAGAGCCCTTTGTAACCCTCGTGCAGTAGTAGTGCTTGTGCCGAGATCTCCCGGTGACGTCACTTCCCTGCCACCCTTTTGTTTACTGTCCCACTCATAATGACGCAGTTTAAAAGGTCGTTTTGAATCGAAATAATTGCTTTATTTTTTTGATCAACGACAATTCGCAACAATCGCAACTACTATCAAAAACTTTCATTTCTGAAAGCGTAGACAGTGGTAGTGCTATCTACTACTGACCAGAAGAGAAAATAAAGACAAAGACAAAAGATATTTATTTCAACTGGGCCACCAAGCGGCACTTTTGAATGTCACAATTTAAATTTAAATGGAATACAAGTTGATTCTACCGTGCATTCTAAAGTAGCTAGTTATGGAGAAGAATGCACAAGAAACTCCATACTTTTTAAATTTACATGGAATAAAAGTTGATTCTATCGTGCATTCTGAAAGTAGCTTGTAATAAACTAATGAACCTCTAGTACGGGCCGGCCAATAGGGCCAATAATTGATATCGTTAAAATACTGATATCAATTATTATAATAGCTTCTGTAATTAAGATAAGAGTATAGTGTACTGTTTCATTTGGCGTCGTCGAACTCAAAAGTATCTCAAGGAAAAACTTTTTCACCAAAAAAAATAAACAGACTTCAAAGCAAAACACAAAAAGTGCAAAATAACTTTCGTTTCGGAAGTCGGTGTCGAAAAACGATAAAAACGAACTACCAAAGACAAAAAAGTGAAAAAGTTTTGATTTCTCTCTTTTTAGTTTTAGTACACCATCACTAAAAATGTGCAAGTTCTGTAGTAAGGTAATACATAAGAGATTGACAAAATACACATAATAACTCAATTTACACATTCGTGCTGTTTGTCGCTAAGGAGTGCGGTTGTATGCTACATATCTTGAAAACAGGTGGACCGATTTTGATGAAACTTGCACTATTCCCTAAGTTGAAAGATATCTTATCCACTATAAAATGGTCACGATTCGATAAGTAGTTTCGGAGAAATGCGAGGACAAACATACACTAATGAAATTTGGTACACATGTTTAGAAGCCCAATTACAGTAACATGTGAATATTAGGCAATTCCAACAATATTACATATATACGTGTCGAATTAATTACCTTTTTTTTTTGAAGTCGGTAAATATATTCCGTAAATTCTCGATCTCATGAATTTGTTCCATAAATCTTAGAATAGATTTTCTGGGTAAAAAAAATTTTTATTTCTAAATTGTCAAAGATATGTTCCTAATATTGTTTTATCTAAAGCTTTTGCTGTCACGAATACCTAGATTACAAACAGTCCTGAATATCTGGGAAAAGCCAGACATGGATGCAATAAAGTAAAGGCTAGGCCTCGATATGTGGGGCGATGGGGTCGCAGGCACAGGCCGGGGTGGCGCGTGCTGCGATCGATACGCGCTCGCCACCCCACAGACACGCCGTCACCGTCACCGTCTGCTCTCTTTACATAAACGGCTCAAGTGGTTGCTACCCTGCCCCTGCGAACTGCGAGCTTTTACTTCCACTTGTATACTCAACTGTATCTCCCTTCAGAGCTATACTTTAATGAACTACTCATTTGTTCACCGTGGTAGTCTGCGCAGCTCCCGACCAGTCGATGTCGATTTATTGGATTAGGGCGCACAAGCCGGTGGGGAAACCGGCTTATTAAATCAATCACCCCTTTCAAGACTGCCTACGCTTATGAAAATGTAGTATGAAACTATAATATGCCGTTAAATAACTATTGGATCAAGGGATTACTTGATTGACAATGTAGCCATTTTCTCAACCTTTTAATTGTTGCTCGCACGGCATCTGCAACACATGTCCGGCTTAGAGATTTTTTTATTTAGTGACATGGATTCTCACATGGCTCCAATTTCCTCTCGTCTCTCTCCAGGTTGGATCACACAGGTATGGAACACTTCTCACTCTTAACCGGTTAGATGCCGTAATGATTAAAATGCAATTAAAAACATTGATGATTGTTCTTCGAAGTCAATTATACAACAAAATAACCCTATTTTAAGGTCAGTTCCTTGATAGTTAGGGTTGAAAACCGAGCGCCAAAAATTAGCGATGTTATACTTCTCGCCAAACTTCTTGGCCGTCCTGAAGTTGTACAATGGCTGCGCAGTAATAAATCTCATAAAAAAAACAGTACTGCGCTGCGCCTTGCGCTTCGGAAAGCTAACTTCACTTCGTTCGGTTTTCAACCCTAACTATCAACCTTAAAATGGGGTTATTCTGTTGAATAATTGACTTCGCTGTTAAGTTTCGTTGAAGTTACTTGAGGGGAACCTGTCGGCAGGTCGGCACACATCGCGTGGCAGTGTGGCATAGCACAGGTAGCTAGTGACGTCATCGCAGCCGTCTGACTCTCGCACCGGGTATTTTTAACCGGCGCGACATGGATGGCGTCGCACACGTCACTCATGTTTAATTTACTATGCAACCTGCTCAATAAACGGGAATTCTTTGTTGCCAGGTGTTCCTCCATAAACGGAAAGCTCTTACGCTAGTTAAAATCCTTCAGTCTCGAAATCGTTAACAATTTAGTCTGCAACACATGTTTGGTTCTTGTCTCAGAACAGACACAGACCCATCAAGTACGCTTTCATTCCGTCAAGTATTTTGGTTTGTGCTAAAACAGGCCAACCGTATCATTTGCTTTTAATACGTCATTTGGTACACTGGCCGTGGCTCCAGAATCCGAAGTCACGGCCAGCATTCAGAGTGGGAGTGCGAAATAACTTTGATTGATCTTCATCCCATCTTTTGCAGGAGAAGTACTAAAATAATTTTGTGGATATAGCTACCACAACATTTGTGGGTTACTTAACAGAATTCACATACAAAAGAATTCATTCAAAAACAATAATGTTTAACATTAACTGAAGTTATACTCAACGCAGTAATATTACAATTTGTGCAAGTTCTATGAATCGCGTGCATCAAACGAGTTATTAACTTCTAATTAATTCAGGATCAGACTAGCTCGTTTTATTGGGACTTATCATAACAATGCACTTTCTTTGGACTAGGTACACGCCGGAGCAAGCCCACCCTATTCTCTATTTATTAGTAAATGCAATGTGCAATCGCTGGAAGTTCCGGTGTTTGTCATGTTTCCCCGGTACCTACATACAGCATGATAGGGGCAGTTCAGTAGTAAACCCACGAACATGAGCGTGTAGCTTTAGGGTGGGTTCGTCGGAAGGTTTGCCTGTAATTACCAAAATGGCGGTGAACTGCGGTGACTCATTCTGGCAGTACACTACGAGTCTACTGAGTCTAGCCTAGTAGCACTAGCTGTCGCGACTGTCTGACGATTGCGACACTATAGAATAGAATAGAATACTCTTTATTATGTACACCATATAAGTTACAGACGAAGAAAACATTACACTGGGTGACACAATGGGCGGCCTTATCGCTAAAAGCGATCTTTTCAAGCGACAAAATCAATGCTCTTCACAACTTCTAAACATCCATTTTTCTTTACTTTGAACATTTAGTTTTCTCGAGCTACCAAGTCATCCATGTAAACAAATGATTGTTGTCATCAATTTCATGAACTACTCATATTTTGTTCTTGGGATGTGTTTGACTCATCTAGGGTACTCTGAGGGCCTTAGGGTGCGCAAAGACTTCAAACAATACTGCACTCTCAAATAGTACATTGTAATTTGCTAGGTAATACGAATATATTGTAACTGTTCAGGTGTCGGAAGGGATCCTTATCAAAGACATATCAGCGGTTACGACAACTATTTTAATGTTTTAACAATACTTCAGACGGAAGCGAGATACTCGAGTACTCGCTCGACTAATCGCACAGGACTCTGGACGCTTTATTTGCTCTCACAAGTCACAATCAACAGGATCATTAAGGGCGCAAAGGTCACAACAACAACTTAATGGAATACAAATAAATCGTTACCAAACGAGATGAGAACTATAAACAATTGATTAGTTATAAACTAACATAATAGGATGTTTAGATAATAATATACTAAATATTATGTCTACATTTTACATACAATACCCATCCATACCATGATTGTCTCGAAAACGCAAGTTTTAGAAATTGGGTGTCCAAATGTCTTTCAGTTTCGTTTTAATTACAAATGCTGGATTTATTCCTTGATTGTAACTTTCTGCGCCTAGTTTCTGGGCTAATATTGCTTGCGTACTCTCTTACTTTGAAGTCAAGTGTAAAGTTGGCGAATTCTTGCAAGCATTTTAAATGATCTTTTGGGAACAAGATCACTTTTATTCTGTTGTCACAGTAACTTTTTGTGCGATGGCTTACGATGCGTGAAGGCGACACGTTTCGAAAGTTGTCTGCGTCTCACTGATTTTAATTGTTTTTTACAAGAGAATATTTCCACACAGACTGTAATTGATGATATAATTCTTTACAATACCAACTTTCAGCTCAGTAAAAGAATTCAGCGCTAAGCAGTTAGCAGACCTTCCGCTTTTTATTTCGAGTCAAGTGTGTAGATTGTAGCAACTACTGTAGGTACCTACCTAGTGGATACTTAGCAACATACATTGTGTTAGAACATGTTGGAGCTATTGTGTGCTAATTGAGGCTAACGTCAGCATCACGGCTACATGATTCATCATAACATAAGGTAACAGATAAGATGTAAACACCGTCGCGTCGCGTCGCGTCTAATCGCTACTTTTGTCATTTACTTCATGACTTTAAAATTTCGCGTATTTTTCTGCGGATCCGTGATGAATATACTTTTATGATCCATTACTACAAAAGGCGAATGCACTTTACAGGTCAGTGCAGCTCAACTCTGACATTATTTCATGTATAACCTGCGACCTGTCGGCCGCGGCGGCGGGCTGTAAACAACATGCATAGGTACCAGACACCGTTATCTCGCTCTTACTCGTTACTTCTGTCCGCGATACTATTGTATGTAAATAACTTGTCTAATCATCTGTCTGCACCGGCACCGGAGCTATACCGTACTGACAATACTAACCGCACGTCGAGCTAACCCTGTGACACTAACACATCCTGGTGAGGGCGCGGGTCGTGGCGCGGTGTGGTGGTGCTGCAGCACTGGGGGTGCCGGCTGGTGGCGCGCATGCGCGGACGCGCGGCGCTGCGGTGCGGGGGGGCGCCCGGCGCGGGGCTGCGCCGCCAGTATCGACGCGAGAGTCCGGCGCGGCGCGCGCTCCGTTTGCCGCTTTATTCCACCGCACGCTCGCGTTACGTAAATCACCACAATGCCGGACTCCGGGCCCTCCCTCTGCAGCGTCCTCAACCCGTGTAAGTGCCCCTCCCCCTCGCGCCGGCTTCGCTTCGCCCGCTTTCCTCTCTGTCTGTCGCGACTAACCCGCTAACGCGCAGCCTTCTATTCCAGATGCCTGGTTCGACCCGCAGAGGCTGCACCCCGAAGGTGAGTGGTCGTGGAGCGCGGAGGGCAGAAATACGTATAGGTGGCGCGCCGCCAACCGGGCCGCCGCCGCGCCGCCCGGGCAGCGCGCCTCGCCCTGCGGCCCTGCACTGTGACCCACTAGCCACGCGACTTCACGCGGGCTACTCTACTCGTACTGTGTTGTGAGCTCAGTGTAACACGCTCCAGTGACATGAATGATAACTGACGGCACCAGTGATGGTGGTAACTAGTAATGGTGGAGGTGACGGTGGTGGTGCTGGACGCGGCCGGTGGTGGGCTGGGTCGGCTCGAGCGCATCTCGCATCGTGCGTGTCGTCTCGTCGTGAACTCCCGCCAAGCCACGATATAATCCTAGTCGCCGCCGGTGACAGAACAATAATAACTCCGCGTGTCGAGTCAAGGTTCGACGTGACCGTCCTAAATGTATCACTATTATTTAATAATACTTTATTCGCACTGAGTTACGTCACGTAATAGTCACAGACGAAGATCCAACGTAACATAATTGGCTGTAATCAAACATTTCTTTCGTAACCTTGTCCAAGTCGTGTTGAGCCTCAACTCTGCGAATCACTTTAACTGTCATTGACCACGGAGGTAGATGAAAAATGCCGCTGCACCGTCTCGGGTATTTATATCTGTGGTATGGGACAGAAAGGAACAAATAGCTGTGCAGTGCGTAACTAGCTAATTGTGTGTCGTCACGGGTGCGAGCTGCGAGCTGGGGCTACGACAGCGACGTCTTTACACTTTATATTTATCTATGTGATAAAGTATAGTGGTTGATAGCGTCGACGCTGGCTCGTGGCTCGTGGCTCGCGGCTCATCTGATTCTTGGATCTCATTAATATTGTGTTGGTAATGAATGTGTGGCGGCGCGCATGCGCTGCGAGCTGCTCAGCCAGCACACTCCAATCACCAGCCAAGATGAAATTAGACTGATTTTAACTGACACTGAGGCCGGTAATTATCTGATTTATAGCGTTTGACGATCCATCGGCTTCACATGTCCGAATTCATATTTCATGTCGGAGATCGCTTTTTAATTATTATAGAATTTGACGGTAGATGACGGTGCCTTGCCAAAAAGAAATAAAATATACCACTATTAGCAAATGTTTTAATATGGGTTTGTTTCGTCGAACCCACCTAAAGTGGGAAGGGCTAGGAAGAGGTTAGCTTAGGAAGTTGTTTTATCTTGGCCCACGCAGCCATATTTCGGCATAGTGCCACAATCCCCTTTTCCAAATACAATTTTTTTGTTTGCCCAATCATGTGGATTTTAAGGAACTGATTGTTTTTCCGCTAACCCCCCCTTCCCCTTCGTCACCAGAAGTAATTGAGTTCTATTGTCTGTGACAATGCCATGAGATAATGGAGATAAATGCTTGCCAAAAGGATCGCAGGTTAGACTTATTTCTGTCTGAAGTTCCAAGCCTCCTGGGTTCCTGTCATTCCCAGACACGATTAGGGTTCTTGTTTCGTTCATGTTGTGGGTACCTCGTCCTGTGCGCCGATGCCCCGTACATTCGAACGCACTACGTAGATAGATTCCATGTTGTCCTAATTGAATTACAAGCGCATGCCCTAGCACTGACCCGCCACGTGTCTCCCCTGTGTACACTAGCTTGTGGCTAGTCGTAGCTCTTCACAACATGTTTTAACGGAAGGCTGGTTTTTCTTTGTTTCCTGGTTCTCTACGCGACGAGAGAAACTTGATCGGATACTGGAGGTCGCAGGAATCCTATGTCCATCTATACACATGTGCATAAAGGTGCCACTGGGTATCTGTTACGAACCGAGACGTGCTTCGTCCGTGAGCAAGACGACGCCATTCCTCCCTGTATATACTTCTGTTTGTTGTAGTGACTGCATGTGTGGTGTCGTATACGTATAGCGCGTGATGACGAGACCGATGTATGCTCAACTTTAAGTTATTCAGTAAAGTTGAAATCTAGACCGAGACTTATAATCGAAATGCTCAGCATGTACTCGGTGACTCGGCTTACGTCCTTGGTCAGAGTAATGTAATGACGGTGTACAAAAAGCATTGCTTGCTATAGTGGTTATGATTCCAACTATGTAGGTTCGTACTTGCTTTGTTTGTTGTACCTGTAGTGTACGTGTAGCTACATACACTGGTGCGAGTGCGACGTGACCTCACTGATTGATAAGTCATATTTCATCTGCGCACTCTTATTGGCCTCTCCTGGCTCTAATGGCTACTTGCTAATTGTACTCCTGCTATAACAGATACTTGCGTCATGCATATAACGAGAACCATAAATGAGGTTTCTTTTGCATACATGTTATAATGGCGTTGGAAAAATGTGCAAACGATCGGCCACCAGCACACTTGCAGTTTCTTAATACGTTTTTGAAATGTAAGAATTTCTTCATTGACATGATAAGAGAGATTAGATTAATATTACTACACGAGGAAATACAAAACGAAGATAGAATGTCTGGATAACATGTGTGACAGTGTGTCGGAATCTCAGTAGCGTGCACGACAACACGTGGTGATCCGGACGACAGCCGAAATGTAGTACGTATAGAACGTGGGAATATCATTTTATCAGCACTCTACAAATGAGTTTATACTAAGAAAACAAGATGAATATAACTATGCCTTAGACAATCAATCTGCCTAGCCTTTTCCTACTATGTTGGAGTCGGCTTCCAGTCTTACCGGATTCAGCTGAGTACCAGTATTTTACATGGAGCGACTGCCTATCTGACCTAACTGGGTAGTAACTGGGTAACTCGATACCTCCTGGCTAAGCTGGTGTCAGATCTCAGGCTTCTGACTACCCGTTACAACTGTCAAAGGTCTTCAAATGACAGCCGGGACCAACGGCTTAACGTGCTTTCCGAAGCACGGGGGAATCTATCTCGTCAAGCGTTGCTTGACCTTGATGTTCGACCAGTGCGGCTGTTATTATTTAGCCACGAGCTCCTCGAATTATGCCACATACAATGTAACTTTAATGAGATATCCCATTTATGGAGGTAGACATCATGGAAACTTCTGAAATGATGATGAGTCCGTTGGAGTCGTTAGATATCCATTATGTAAATTGGATATTTGTAATTCATCGCTAATTGATCACTAATTGGTTATTGATTATTGTCTTAGATAGTTTCAACCGAATCGATGAAACGCATCAATATTGTTAGCTTAAAAAACATATTGAACGTATAGTGTGCAAAGATTGCAGATGACAGGGTGGGGTCTGCGAGCGAGTAGATGAGTTGTTTCCTCTGGCCCAGTGGCGGCTGATAAGCGGCGGTATCGCACGGAGCATGATACGCTCTCTCACCTGTCACACTGATACGAGCCGACAGAACTACATACTGTCCTTGTACCTAATCTTATTACTTTCGTCACTTCTTCATCGAAGTTCGTCACAGAACCCTCTCTTGTGCGAGGCGTTGCTATAGTCTGCAGTTTAGAAGATCCCCATGATTTTGAAATGTTTTATCACGTTTTGAAGTTACGAGTATTTCATCAATAAATACTTAGGTGGTTACATACATACATAAACTCACGCCTTTTTCCCATGGGGGTAGGCAGAAATTACAGAACGCCACCTGCTACGATCCTTACATACTTCTTTTGCTTCACACACATTCATACATCTACTCATACACACACGCCGGAGGTGGTAGTATATTGTGTATTTAGGTGGTTAGTTTTGAAGAATAATCGTTAACGCAGATCATCGCAGTTAACACTAATTCACATTGGTAGGTATCCAAGATTACTTTTGTTAACTATTCACAAGTCACGCACGAATCCACTTTGTTTGTATCGGTGTTTGCTATCTATCACAACTTTTGCAATTTACAAGTTCGTGTCGTGTCTGTTTTGAAAAATCTATCACATCAATATCCGTCCATCTAAACTCCATATCTAAACTGTATTGGCTGCTATCCAATTAGATATTATCTAGGAGTCCTCGGCCCAACTATCGCCGGAGACAAACGGTCGTTAGGTCGCCTTATCACGGTTATTTTCCATTGTTAACCAATTCCATTTATTTAGACCTATTGTGGTCCATAATTTAATGATGCCTTACGTTTTATTACGTCGTTGATGCGTTTATTACTGAAGTAGAAGTACTTCAAGTTCAACAGTCGCAGGAATTGTGAATGCTCTTCATTGTGACGAGGAATGTGTGTTTCGGTTGAATTAGATCATTTCAATGTGTTCGGGCGGGCAGTGTTGGGAAGCCGCACTCGCAGTGGGACTGCGCGTTATTTTTACCACTGTGTGACGAGGACGAGCGACGCGACCTCCGCGCATTGTCTCTGTCCACCGGCATCATTACCGGCTTGTGATTAACTTTCATCTTGCCGCAGATCGCGCCCTATAAACATTCATTCATGCAAACTGCTCGTAACCACCGACACAGTAATGTTCCGTTCCATTGAATTAGAAATGCGGACCAGCTGTGTACGGAATCGATTAGCTATCATGTAATATGCAGATATACATGGATACATACTCACAGACTGCAGCATACCGTGGCTGGCGAACGCTGTTCGGCCTAGATATCATTAGTCAGTCGCGGATTTGTCAAGTTTACGCCATCATGAAGGTTACAGTTGCTAAAACTAAAGACAGGGCTAGAAAAGTCCTACTTCTAAGACCTTGGTGTGTAGAAACGATTAAAAAAGGATTTTACCTTTGCTTCGTAGAATAGTGTCAAAAGCTGAACTGTCACTGTCAGTACCTACTATACTTAGTTATAGGCTCGCTAGAGTAAAAATGTTCTGTGTTATAGGACCTAAGTTATTTTGATCTTTCAGAATATCATATACTTATTCCAAAATTCTTCACATTAAACTCACTGCTGCGTTTTATGGCATTAACTTTGAATGTAGGAACTTGTAGGACAAATTATTCAGGACATTGTGTGGCAGATATTGAACAAAATCCTAAAATCGATCAGTCTTTAAAATATTAGAGTGATTCAAAGCTTTAAGACTTTTTAGAATTTATGTTATTGTAGTGCGTTCATAATGTTCTTAGCGTCGAAGTTCGTCTATTCATTATGTGGAGGAAGATCAGGGTTCTACTCAAAAGCGCGAAAATCATGGCATGGTCGCCGTACTTTCTCAAATACTGCTCTCGCCCAAGACTAAAGGCGACAGCCGTCATTGTAGCGTCTTGCGGGAGCTGTAGTTGTCCGCTGAAGAAAACCCCTTCCGATTACGAGTTGTGTAAGTCGATGAATGTATATTAACTCAAACTCAAATACATTATTTCAATTAAACCATTTAAAAGGTACTTTTGAATTGTCAAGCAAAAGATGCAGCTAGTTGCACATTAGCAAGCGTCAGTAGGTCTCTATGGAGAACAACGTTCAAGAAACTCAACGGTTACTCCACGATGGTTGTGCTTAGGTAGAAGTAACCTAATAACAATACAATTATAAACTGCCGATAGTCCTGTTCAAGGCAATTACTTATGTATTGCAATTATGAGGAAACACGAGACCGGAAGAAGGTCAACATGATTTAATAACGAACAAAAATCGTTGAGCGGATTTGCCTATCAAAGAACAGCTTCAACAACATTGCGATTGAGACATTTCAGTAACCTTGTTGCAGTGTAAATTATATTTTTAACGTCCTATTGTGTTATCAGCTGACTGTGTCATTCTTCTGATAATTGTTATCAATTTCGCACAGGTCTATGCTCCTTATCATTAAAACAAACAAGCGAGCGACGCTATAATTATACTGAAGTCTCGCTCTTCGAAGAGGTCGTCTGTACGCTGGTCGAATATCGCAGTAACGTAGGAATCGTCGTCATGGTAACCCCAGCAGTGTGTTCAGCTTGATAAGGCGATTATGGCTGGATGGCATTGACCGTGTGGTGTTCGGTGCCAAGTGCGTGGAGCTGCGCCTGCGCTGCGTGTTTGTTGTGGCGGCGGCGGCGGGCGCGTCGCTCGCCGCGTCCTCGCTGCGCGCGCGCACGCCTGCGAAAGCCTTTCCTCATACGCACCGACTTTCAGTTTCAACGCTCACACGTTGTGCTCAAACTCGTTTGGTGCTGGTATGTAGTATGTGAAGTGGAGTGTGCCGTATGCACCAGTGATTTGTATTTATTACGAGCATGCATCAAGTCTCAATATTGTTGTAAATTATGAGTATTTACTATGGTAACTAACTGAGGCAGAGTTTGTTTTTGTTTCCGCCGCTCCGCGTATAGCTGTTCATTGTTGTGTATGTATTAATAACATCGAAGCCGTCAGTTTCCTTCGGCGCTTCGTAAGTTTCGTATGAGAGGGTCATGTTTAGTATTCTAGTCCATTCGTACGTTCATGTCGCTGAATCTAAATTATTTCTCAAGGGTTCTTACATACATAAAGTCACGTCCTTTTCCATGGTGCTGTGAAAAAACTACAGAAGAATCATATCAATTCCTTCTCAATCGTTCTTGTTGTTAGCGATAATTAATTTAATTTAAAAACTTCCAAATCAATATACGTTTTATTGATAAACTTGTTCACCTAGTGAAACAATCGTTCGATATAAAAAGATCATCACATTTGAAAACTTATCGATGCCGATGTTTTGTAACAAGAGACTGCACAGCATCCTGCCTGCCAGACCTAAGGCCTCCCCCCAATCCTTCCACTTTTCACCAGCCCGTGCTTCCTCTTTCCAGTTCTGTCTAGTCTAGTTCGTCCCATTAGCACTCTACAAACATTTAAACACACATACCTACACTTACTGTAAAGTAAGTCCGTGTCGTGCATGATGCATGTGCCTCGCTGATGTCACGCAGGTGGAGTTATATGCATATACATAGGCAGATCAGTGTAGGTGTGCATTGACTGCATTGTTATTGCGCGTCGCTCGTCGTACATGCTCTACCTAGCTACTATGTAGGTATACTAGACTATGTCTTTGCTAAGCCTTACCTTCGTCATCACAGGCGTTTCTAGAAGGCACCTACCCACTCCTTTAGTGAAGGCATGAGATATTATTAGACGCTGCCTCATAATTACTTCATAAATAAATTCAAATGATACCTCCGGCGAGTCCGGCCTGCTAGTTCCCGATATGGCAGCATGACTCACACAAGACTCGATTGAAGCGATCCATCGATCAATATTGTTCGTTCGTCTGGTTCTTTAACATAAAACCCTTAATGCAATTGAAGCTAATTTAGAATTATAATCTGATTCGCCTGAGAGGGGTCTGTTCTGTGTTAGTTTCAGATTCACAGTCAATGAACTGCGTGCTAGCCAAGTTCGTATAGTGCCTTACCGCTACCTCTAAAGTTTAATGTCACTTGCAAGAGTTGCACGTCGAATGCGACGAGTTCAAATTTTTCTTATTACCAATTTGCCAACCCCTCGATGTCTAGCTGGAGGCGATAGTTTAGTCTCCAAAGGATCGCCCGGTTATGCAGTAGCCAATCTCTTGGATTGACCTGCGAGACGCCCCAAAAGAAGGCTAGCCTCCGATTTCGATTACAAAAAAGGTTACAAATACTCTGTTCATAAACCGACCCCTACAACCTTCTTTACAATAGTTTTGTCTGAATGATAAAGCATACGAGGTGTAAATACTGTCTACAAAAAATAAAATAATGTTTTGATTTTTTGTATTCTTTTCACAAGTTATACGTAGAAGTGAGGAAGAGAAAAGGCGAGAATGAAAAGTGTCGCGATCCACTTGGTAGGTTCTTGAGATGAAGCTGGGCGCTGTCTGCTTAGGAAATGATTAGAAGTCAGTGCGTGTTATGACAATGTATCGGGTCGGGATGTCGCGTGGCAGCGGTGGCGGGTCAGCGGCGCGGTGACGTGTGTGAAAGGTGGCCGCGTGGCGCCCGCGCTGCCATGTGCGCTGCGCCCGCGCACCGGCCGCGCGGCCCGGCGCTCACTGCTCAGTGCTCACTCCGCTGCCATGGCGCGCCCCAAGCACTCGCCGCGACACGCCGCGCAGTACGAGCCCCTGCCGCCCCGAGGACCAGGTACTGCCGCCTGCCCGCCTTTGTGTGTGACGTGTCAGTGCGCCGCCCCCTGTCCCGGTGTCTGTGTGGACGTGGAACCCAAGCCTCCGCCGCCGTGTAGTGTAACGTAGGCAGGGGGCAGGTAGCGAGCCATACGGTGTTTATTTCCGAGCGTACTATAAGTTTTCTTTCATCTTTTAAAAGGTTTCACGCGTCGATAATCTTATCATTTGTGCCTCAGTTCAAATTAATTTAGTAACGTTGCTAGAGTTTACAAAACGAAGCATTCGGATAGTATATTATGTTTACGGGTATGTTACAGTGTTGTTTTATTATCGATTGAAGAATTTGTTGTATTTCGTTCATGGTCTGTTGGACAGACGACAGCCCAAACTCCGTAACGGTACATTCTCAGCGCCATCGGGGCCCTCGCTCCATAACATACGGTTGTTTGAACCAAGCCTCATTGAGAAAGTTCGGAAGGTTCCAAATAACCGGTTCGCATTTGCAAGTCTCCGCTGACTACATTCACCGTTAATCTTAGCACTATTAATTAAAGTTTATTGAGATCATCGACGGATACAGTTTTGTTGTCTGAACTTTCTCCGTGACAAATAAGCAAAATACTCGTGCTGCTCGTCGTATTGTAAGTAGGTGTGCCTAATGTTATCGTTGGCGGAACTGGAGTGGGTTATCCTGCGAGTTTCTTTTCTGTTTTCAATAAAAATATGTATTTTGTCATGTTAATTGTGCTCACCTATCTCGCAGTGAGTACCGGCAGCTAAGTGCCGGTGTCTCAGTGCGTGCGTGTACTGATTGAGCTGTCCCCCCGCAGTGGAGTCGCTGATCTATTGGCGCGCGGCAGCGCCAAGCGGCGCAGCACTGGGCGCGGGCCTGGCGCTGCTGGTGGCCCTGGCATGCTGCTCTGTGGTGTCGGTGCTGGCCTACGCCTCGCTGCTGGCGCTGTCGGCCGCCGTTGCCTTCCGCATCTACAAGAACGTGCTGCAGGCCGTGCAGAAGACTAATGATGGACACCCATTCAAGTGAGTAACTCAAGTGTGCTAGCTCAGTAATTGAGTAGCTCTCATTGTGCCCTTACTGCCGTATCTCAAATTATCACCATATGCATACCTACATCTTCTAGATGTCAATCCAGGTTTCCAGAATATCTTGAGCATATTTCTGGGTGGAATATTCTAACATGTAGACATAGTGAATTACTCAATCAACAATTAGTAGGTACGTACTTACAATGTAATCATAATTCTTATCAATACACGCGTTAAAGTGTCTCTGTGGTCAGCATCAGTAATATTCCTATCACCTCTGGGTGAATCGCGTAGCAACGCGAACGTCGGTAGAGTCATCATAAAGACTTCTTCTCAAACGACCAACATTGCTCTCCCACGGAACTGTCCAGTGTTGGCGAAACTTGTGCTTACATTGAGGTGCTCCTGATGAGTCCGTGAGCCTTCTCACGAACACGAGGGGCAATTATTAATGGACAAGTGGACACGTTACTGCGTACAGGAATGTGATCAGCGCACTTGTGTTTATTCAGTTGTGAGCACAACTTACGTAATCTTTCCCACTAATTTAGGTTCGTTCTAAAAGTATTTCTCATTGTAATTCAGGTGGCAACTTGCGGCCGTTTTGTGAATTTTAATTTCAAAATTATTCTGTGAGACTGCTGTGAGAGCCGGTTACCAAAAGACAGTTCTTTGTGCAAAAATACTGAAAAACATAACTACTGTAGTTGTTTCATACTTCCATTGTACTTGATAAAATCTAATCGTAATTAGAGTAATTAATTAAAAAAACCCGGCCAAGTGCGTGTCGGACGCCGCACAATTAGGGTTTCGTACCAAACCGCAAAATCAAGTTGGTTTTAATAGGAAAATGATTGGAAATTCCAAAGAAATCTGATGTATCAATATATTGGTATTTTTTAGTAAAATATACCCAACTAGTGGATGCCTCGCGGTTTCTCCCGCGTAGTTCCCGTTCCCGTGGGAATACAGGGATAAAAAGTAGCCAGGGATAATGTAGCTTCCGAAAGGTGAAAGAATTTTTGAAATCAGTTCAGTAATTTTTCAAGTTTATTCGTTATATAAAACAATACAAAGCTTTCCTATTTATAATAGTAGTATAGATAATAACCTTAACTAGTGAATTTAAAGTTCATAGGTCAATGTGAAGTCAAAAAAACTGTAAGATCATTGGTGGCTTCTCATTCTCAATATGTTTTAAAACAAAAAGTACAGCATTTAACTACTCAACGAGCTCTAAACAACGATACCCCACTCGATGAGGTACCAAAGTAAAAAAAAAATGTGCCCCCTTTATCTGTTTGGGAGGCCCCTCTTAAAAACCTTTAAAAATATTTTTTGACAAAAGCCATACTGCCATACTTTGGGTCAACAAGATACTTATACATACTAGGAAAATTTGAAGACTAGCTCCAACCGTTTGGCTGTAAAACCAGTGTGACTAGGTGACAGACAGATATAAGTTTTTAAACTGTCATGGTCACTAACACTAACATTCGAAACGGGACATGGTAAATATCCCGTTTCGAATGTTAATGTTAGTGACAGACAGATAGATGGACAGACAGACGGACGTATGAATGACAGCAATAGGGTTCCGTATCTTTTCGATAAGATAAACTTGGTACATAAAGGTATAATACCTAAACAAGTTTGTCGAATTTGCACTATTTAAATAGCCGACAATGATACGAGTATCAAATTAATTATCAATGTAGTAATCAATTTTATAAAAAAATCGAAACTTGATTGACAGTTTGGCATACTTTTTCCATATATAATTGTTTAGGCAAGGCTTATTTTTTGCAGTCGAAGACACTTTCAATACATCTAGTAATGACAACGTTTTTGTTACCAGTTTACGCAATCTGGTTCAACCAGTTTTAGAAAGTATAATATTAGCTGATGCTACAGATAGACACGTTAGCGAAAAACTGTGACCTCATTATAGTATGTTTTACAAGAGTCTGCAGTGTTTCTCAGTAAAATGCGTTGTGCTGGATATTGGACTGGTGCCCGATAAGAGCCTCCCCGTCGGATTAGAATGTAATATCATTATGTCGAGCTGTGAGAGCCAGCTCTTGAGGGAATTACTTCAGGGAGTGTCGGTATGTCGCACTCGCACGCCACCACAGATATATAATACTACAGTAGTCGCACACATGTTGTCCTAGATTTGTTGGCAAGGGTTGGCATGCGTAAAAGTCAGCGGAATTTAATCATTTTCTTTTTAAGTAATAAAAAAAATTTGGCCTTGTAAATATTGTACTAATTTTGACAAAAGCCTAGTATATTGAAAATGCACTAAGGTTGGAGTTGAAACTATATTACTGCCATACGGTAAAGCTATTATTAGGGCGGAGTCACAGTAAATTTGTATATTTTTACTGTGGTGGAGTCGACAAATTGACAATCTCGACAACGGCATGCTAAATGCTAATATCACTATACAGGGTGACCGCATCATTGATTTGATTGATTTGATTTTATAAGGTCTTTATTAAAACATAATTTGATACAAACTGCTTACAAACGATCTTATTCTATTTGCTTACAAGAAAGGATTTATTTTGTTTCATAGGCTAAACATATCGCCTTTATAAACATCAAAACATGTTGTTATTATCTTATTATTTACGTTAACCTACCTTATTGATTCACATCGATTAATTCCTAAGTATGTGCAGGTCTTTGTAAGGACCCACATAATATTTACAAATAATAATACATACAAAATGTACGTTTTTACCTTAAAATTAAGTTAAAACTAAGAGAAAATAAAGTAAGTAGCGGGTAGTTTTGTGCAAAGTTACAAATACGCGGCCGACCGCATCATTAATATTTGAAGGGTACAGGCAAGAAACAGGGCATGTCCTAAATATTAGATTTTGAGAAAAACGCAGTTAAAAGTATGTGATTTTTATCCTTCTTCTTTACCAGTATGTACCTGTATGTCATGGACATTCCCGTTTCTTTCGGCCATAAACAAAAACGTCCTTTTGGCGCCTATCGTTTACTTTAAAAAAAAGTTAGTGATTGAGAATAAAACTACCATAGATAAAGTATTGCTTGCCAATAAAAACTAGGAAAAAATAAAACTTGTGACATTCCCTGTTCTTTGTCTGTACCCTTCATTTATAGTGTTCTTTTTCAATTTGGTTTCATTTAAAATAAACTTTAATACAATACAGATGTATCATTTTGTTTGTAGATAACAAAAAAGTACTTTTATAATGGCAACCTCATGAAAATAGGACCTTATACTTTATTTCATCAAGCTAGTAAGGTTTGGTATCAGTTTTGTGTCAGTGTTAGTCATGGCTTGTGCTGGTGCTGGTATTGCAGATGGCTGTTGGAGAAGGACATCAGCGTGCCGGCGGAGCGCGCGCAGGCGCTGGCGGCCGCCGCCACCGCGCATCTCAACGCGGGGCTCGCTGAACTGCGCAGGTACTAACAATTTACAAGCTAATTATTTTGACATCTAGAAAAAAGATGGTTAATTATTCATATCTTTCTAAGAAACCTTTTTAGAAATTCCGACAAAATTTGTTCATAATTATTTAAATCTCCAAAAAACCTTATTGTCACAGATATAACTGGGTTATAATTATTCCTATCTAGGAAACCATTTCACTGCCAAAAGTTGGTCATAATTATTATGGCACCCTGTACGCATGCATCCACTTTAAATGCAGCTGCCCAGGCTGCCACCTCAATCTACACAGAACAAGGCAGGTCAGCAGACTCTCACATGGGTTTGACTCGCAGTGCGCAGGGCGGACTTGTGGTTTGTTTCTCATGCTGCGTTTCAGAGCAATAAAAAATAAGTGATTTTGGTGGTAATGATGATGTTTTTGGTGATTCCTCATGACGTCAACAATACTTGCGGCTCCTGTATGGATGTATTTGTCTGGTAACGTTGCTCGGTGCGGTTGCAGGTTGTTCCTGGTGGAGGACCTGGTGGACTCGCTGAAGTTCGGCGTGCTGCTGTGGTGCCTCACGTACGTGGGCGCCTGCTTCAACGGCATCACGCTCATCATACTGGGTCAGTACACTGCGTTGTTACTTAGCTGGGCTTCAAGCCTATATCGGTGAAAGGCGACGAATAAATAACCCGCCAGTGCCCGTCTTGTCCTACCTCGTGAATCAAAGACTAACTGATGTAGGTATATTAGACGTCAAAAAAAATCCACATGAAAGAAAATAGCAAATAAATTGCCGCTAACGTGTGCACTGTCCGCAGCCTTATTGCGTAATGAATTCGGCAAAGCAAAAAGAAATGTGTGATGTGATGAATGCGAGATGAAAGACGCGGTGTGAATTTCCGATTATAGAATTGGTCGATTTTTCATACTCTTTCATCTTTTTCATCTAGAAACTAGCAGAGTCCTAATTCTGCGAAAGGTGTCAGTGGTCTCTCGATTGTGTCTTTGATAGACTTGTCATACAAAATGAATATACATAATTATAAATGTTGTGTTGTATGGCAAATTTTCCAGAACACGCTGTCGAGTATCGCGAGACCCGTTTATAAATTATCTACTAGCTTGTGCCCGCGGCTTAGACGCATGAAAAGTGTTATTTTATCCCAAGCGAACATTCACTCAGGATAAAAACTATCCTATGTCCTAATTTAAGCCATGGTTTACCCAAGTTCTCAAGTTTCATTCAAATCCGTTGAGGCGTGAAAAGTTAAGAGCGGCCATCCTGTCATGGTTTTCATAAAAACGCTCATGTGATTATGCATTATATCAAGAAATTTCTATGAAAGCAAAAAAGAGATTTTAGAAAGTTTTATGAAACTATCCAACACGATTTTCACTATCTCTCTCTTTTCGCTGTGCCACTTTTTCAAACATTGCGCTGGATTAGACTACAAGCTTTTCGACCATGCTCGCATTAACGATAGACGGACCGGGAAGGGCCCTCTTAACACACAGAGTTACTTTCACGTTTATAGTTTTAGTATGGATGTATAACCCCATTTACTACAACCCTTGTCACTCCTCGGCCCTTAGTATCGTGATATTTAATAAACGTAGTTCGAGTTCAAAATAACATAGATGAAAAATAAAACAGCTAATAAGCTTATCATCATCTGTCATGAACTAAATGATTGACTTTTCTTTTGACATCAAACAAAAAATCCGCATTCACTCTCGAACTCATCGCGAGTGAACGCTTACCGCTCGATTGGACTCGAGGCGCCCGTCCCGGCTCCAGTGGACTGTGAAGCATATTGACGTTTATCTGAAGCAGCATCAGCACACGACGGCCTGATTAACATTAAATGAGTTAGAACTGACATAACATCACGCCAGTATCACCCGAACACTAAACAGAGTTTAATGTACACGTATATTTCGTAAGGTCCATGTATTACGGCCAGTGCATAGTCTGTTTAGAGATCGACCCCTCTATTTTTTTTGGTTGGGATATCATCCAATGACTTCTCCCGCTCTGGGTGAAGCGGGCGGGCGTGTCACACTTTTACTGACTAAAACCCACCCGTGTTCCTTCAGTTGCTTGTGCCAGGGCCAAGGTAACTCTTTCAAATGTATCCGCGACCCAGACAGGCATCGGCCCTAGCGGACCCCGTCAATTTGCTGACATCTCTTGAGGCGCGCGTGGAACACTACGCGCCGTAAACTCGGGCTTGGTCCTTATCGGACGACGAGCTACCCATTACTTGCCGTCCGCAAGCCCGCGCCTACGGTGACCGGGAATCGGCTTGCGACTCCCGATGCCCGGGGCGTCTCCCTCACGCGTTCCGCCTCCTCTTTTGCGAGCATTACTGCTTCGTAGGAGGAGACAGCTTCCCATGCCCTCTCGCTCCGTACCATGGCCTGGACCAGGGCCGGCGCGAGAGGTCGCCACCGAGAAATTGGCCCCTAAGGCCTCAAAACTCTTTTTTCATTCGACTTACTTTTTTCTTAACTAAGGCATTAATGGGTAACGACTGCTATTTGCTGGTTAAAAGCTCTATAAGTAATACTTTTCCTAATCTTCGAATCGGACCTAGAACCCAATTCTTAGCGAAGTGGTAAAAGTCGACCGTCCGTATAATAATATCAGTTGATGCATAATCTTATAAATTCGAAAGTAACTCTGTCTTTTTTACCCTTTTCACGTCTTAACAACAATAAATTTGGAAGATACTTGACACACAGGCAGACCATATCCTGGATACTCTATATAGGATAGGTACACCCGTTCGTATGTTCCCTTGAGGTAATTTTCCCACTGAGGAAGTCGCTAGCAGAAGTTAGTAAAATAATAAATGAAACAAGGTAAACACAAGCAAGTAATATGTATCTACAAATATATATGGTGTCATCGCCGAGGCTACTGGTACCTAGTAACTACTGAGTACAAGTATTAGGTCACACTTCATAAACAAGCGATACGCGCGCGACGAATGGCTTATCATTGTTGGAGTTACATCGTAAACACCGCTCGGCTGCTACCACAGGTTGTAGCACACTTCCTTTAATATAGTTCATTCGCGTTAAGAAAGTAGTGAGTCATCGTTCTCAACCATCCCTTGACCAATCGGGTCGCAAGCTTTCTTATTTATAGAGAGACGGGCTGACAACGATGACTCACTATTTTCTTAACACGAATGAACTATAGTAAAACTAATACTACTATTGTATTATATTTATGCCTTTGCTTTGTTATAACTAGCTACGCCCGCGTGGATAGTGTTTTCATACGAAAATTACTACAAGGGATTAGGTATCGGAATAAAAAGGATGCCAGGTTATGGTCTAGCCTTGTGCCAAACTCATCAAATTCGTTCGTTCGTAAATTGAATAACAAATATACCTAGCTTCATACTTATAATACTCGTAGGATAGGATCAACAAATGAATTGAATTTGATTGCTTGAATGGTATCTGCATTAGGTGGTTCTTGGACAACAAAAAATAATAACAGCTGAAGAAAAGAGAAAAAAACCGGCCAAGTGCGAGTCCGACTCGCGCACGAAGGGTTCCGTACCATTATCTCAAAAACGGCACAAAAATCACGTTTGTTGCATGGGAGCCCCACTTAAATATTTATTTTATGCTGTTTTTAGTATTTGTTGTTATAGCGGCAACAGAAATACATCATCTGTTAAAATTTCAACTGTCTAGCTATCACGGCGCATGAGATACAGCCTGGTAACAGACAGACAGACAGACGGACTGCGGAGTCTCAGTAATAGGGTCCCGTTTTTACCCTTTGGGTACGGAACCCTAAAAAATGAAGAATCGTTTGACAATTCTTACTGATCTGGGGAGATTCAGTAAGAATTGTCAAACGATTTTAAACTTTGTGTTGTGTAAAGTTTACTGTCGACTGAGTTGATTTATTTTAATTTATAATTAGGCAAGACAAAGTATTTGACCCCATGATAGAGTATGATAAATAATCTTTAAATAATTAGATATTGCCAAAAAATATTGGACTCTTTCGGATTATCTTCACCAATGATAGCGTCCAATAATTTTTGGCAATACTTAATTATTTAATGAGAATTTGTCATATTCTTTCATGGGGTCAAACCTGTTGACTTGCCGAAATCTCTTACGCAATTAGGCTGCTGCACTCTGTCAGTGCTAGGTAAAGGTTTCCCCAAAATTCTGCCATATATCTTTATCCAGAGCCATTTCAAACTAGCCAATAAGAATTTTATATAATGTACTGTTTTTATTTGAGTATTCCTAGTGAGCTATTTACGTCATTTAGAAGTATATTTGTAAGTAATGTAATGTGGTGTTGTTGTGTGTCGCAGGCTGGATAGCGCTGTTCACGCTGCCCAAGGCGTACGAGATGAACAAGGCGCAGGTGGACGCCAACCTCGAGCTCGCGCGCGCCAAGATCAACGAGATATCCTCCAAGTGAGTGCGGCATAGTGTGGCCTTGTGTTGCCGAGTGTGTGTTACCTCATGATGTTTTGAGAGCAGTGGTGATGATATTATTTACACAATGTAAAGCACCTGCCTGGGTTCGAACCGTTGCGGCCGTTACCACTGCGCCACCACTGCTCTCAAGTGGGTACTTCTTACTTATTACTGCAGTGAGCGTCAATCGTACAGCAAATTTTCAATTTGATCAAAAGTGTTCAAGAAGGTTGCATGCCATTGTGACATACACTATCAAAGTCAAATATATTTATTCAAATAGGCCAATATACGGCACTTTTTAACGTCAAATAAATTTAAATTTACAAGTAATAAAAAATGATTCTACCGTGCTAAGCTTGCAGGTGACGCACTACAGATAGTGCAGACAGACAGGCAGGCAGGCGAGGCAGGCTCAGGCCACGAGCGCATGCTGGCGACGCAGCTCAGACACATTCGCGTTCTAGCTACACTACAAACAATAGTCGTGTTCGAGTTGACGAGCAAACTGACTTCTGAGTCAGATTCCGATTATGAAATTAACGAGTTGTTGCTACTTTGCAGTTTTCAAAGCGTAAAAAAGCCACTACTATCCAACTTTTACTATTCAAATAATCAGTTTGCCAAATAGTTTTTTTTACGCTTTGAAAACTGCAAAGTAGCACCAACTCGTTAATTGCATAATCGGAATCTGACTCAGAAGTCAGGTTGCTCGTCAACTCGATCACGACTATTGTTTGTAGTATAGCTAGAACGCGAATGTGTCTGAGCTGCGTCGCCAGCATGCGCTCGTGGCCTGAGCCTGCCTCGCCTGACCTGAGCCTGTCTGCTGCAAGATCTTTAGTGCGTCACCTGCACTTTAGCATACGCTTAGCATTAAGCCTCGTGTCCGGAGACGTACACCGCACATATGGCGTTGTGTGAGAGCGTTTACGTAGAAGCGACACACTGCCCCGCGTCTCCGCAAAGGAGCCCTTAATTAATGCAAAGAGAGTGTGCCGTCTAGTGGCGCAAATCTTAAACTTTTACGCTACAAATACTGGACGTTTTCGCTTCTGTGCTGCCACCTATTTCCTACACGCTCCGTATATTTTCAATATCTAAAAATCCATAAGCCTCGTAGAACCAATGGTTTCTTTCTTCAGATGATTTTGTCTGGCTCTCTGAAACCTAGGGTCAAAAGCCAGCAATTCGGTGTTTAACCTCATAGTGCCCGAATGGCTTTTTAATTGTTTCTATAATTACGGCATTCAACCGGCAGGCTTATGACGTATCTTGCAAGAGCATAACGGTAGCGATTTTGCGCAATAATTGCTCTTTAATTGCGAATCCGAATTATGTATCAGTGATAGCCACACCATAGCAATTTTTCGCCAGTGCTGCCTCTATAGAACAATTTGTTAAACTAAAATGTGCATTTGATCGCAAAGTGATCTCGATTATTTCGTATTATGGTTTTTGACAGCAGCGCATCAACCATTGACGAGTAAACTTGGCTGTCAAATTGCAATTACTTTTCCTTGTTGTTGGCCAATTGGTCCCGAATTCCTAAATACAGAAGTTTTAGACGTTTTTGACGGTTTTTTTTTTACGAAATATATGCATTTGACAAAAAGTAAGCGATTAGCAAAAAGTTGTTTAGGTAAACCCGATTTTATGACCTTTGTTTGATCGCGCGATGACGGCGCAATTATTGCTGATTGGTATTTCATACGTAATAAGCCTGCGGTTAAAACTAATCTCTCTGAATGTACATTAAGTTATAAATAACTTTTTCATGCTGTTGTTTCTGAAGGATCAACGTATATCGAGTCCTCGAAGGCAACGATGAATATGTTATTTCGCCACTAAGACAAAATATTACGCGTGTGAGGATGACGCTGCGGCTTGGCGTATCTATAGCTTGCGTTATGTACAATGATATTGTCATTTTGAGTCGGCATTATTTCCACTTTGCCGTAATCATCATGCAGTTTTTTAAACTTTGAATAACAAAATATTGGATAATATATGTTTTCAGCGATAACAATATCACTGCTGAATAACTTATTATTTTTTAAATCATGCCAAAAAATAATTTGCATAATAATGGGCTTAATTTAGAAATTTTAACCAAAGCCTTTTATATTCAAACTGCTTTCTGTAGTGGTGACAAGCTCCTCAGCATCCTAGTTCATACTTTCCGTTTTAAGTGTCAAGTACAGAAGTTTTGTTGAGCGCCGTCTTTACCTCTCACCACTGAGAAAGGTTGGATGTCACTGTAGGCACTTTATCGCCTCACACGGATACAACACTTCCACGAGTGATCCGTGTGATGTTTGTACAGCTGTTCATACCACAATTCACGCGCTGAATCCGCTTTAAACTGATAATCTTAACTTGGCAACATGAAAATAAATGTCCATCTGTTACAATACAGCAGCCATCGATACTACCTTGGAATAATAAAATTATATTTTTATTAATTTAATGCGCATTTACCTGAAAAATATACACATGTATTTCGTATAGCAAGCGCGATTACTATCAGGCAGCGTAGATACTATTCCACACTTGTTATTTTGCAGAATATAATGTTCTTCAGTCATGATGTTGAAGTGTTTGTGGCAGGTGTAATGTACAGTCAACGAAATAAATTATTTAGCCGTACTGATGACTTTACTTGTTACAGTAGCACGGGTGGGATAAAAGCTACTGTAACATGTTAATTCATTTTGTCTTTATTGCATCTTTCATTACAGGATTTATAATTTAAGCCATACTGATATTATACATACCATGTCAAGGATCAAAAATGCAGTTGCATTTTACCAAAACTAAATTGTCCAAAATTTCTTTGTAGAAAAAGTTCCACGACTAGTTTATTCTATACTTTAGGTTGTATGCACCTAAAATTAGAAAGAGTGGGACAGCACTTTTGAGCTAAGATAAGCTGCAGTAAGTAACGTGTGGTGTGTCGTGTTGCAGGGTGCGGGCGGCCGTGCCGCTGGGCAGGAAGTCGGAGAGTGAGAAGGACAAGTAGGCAGCGAGTCGCGGGCACGCTGTACTTCACTGTTTGTTATATTTATTATTATGTACTATTAAAGATAACTACTTTACGTGTAAAGCTTTATGAGACGAGTCATGCGGAGATTATTGTATTTGCTTTTTGAAATTTTAAATTAAAATACTGTCGAACCAATCGTTGTTTTTATTTGTTATATTTTGTAAACCCTTCTGTGTTGGAAATTACGCCAAATATAACCATTGATGACACTCAATATAAATCCGTGCAACTTCACTGTGTAGTACCTACGCCGTATGGCCATACCACCGCCCACCAGGGAACTTGATCGTTGAGCAGATTGACACAGTTCTTCAACTTGCCGAGTTATTAGCCATTCCATAAGACTCAAGGCCTCGATTGGGCAGGCTATATGTATCTGCAGAATGTTCAAGGCAGATGAGCCAGTGTTCATGCAGCTGGAGCCAAAGAGAGGGGTGTAATAAAAGCAATACACCTTGGGGAGAGTTGAAGGAAGGCTTTGGGGACCTTTGTTCTGCAGTGGCATAAATTAATAATAAAAAAATATATAAAGGGGCGTCTAAACGGGCTATATTTTACGACAATTTGTGGCTGTAATTATTGGCAAACATTGTCCAGCCATCAAAAAAACATTTTAGTGCATTTTATGGCTGAGCAATCAATTGCAGGCAACATGTTGCAATATGGCTGCAATAGTATGGCCTTTGATTCAGAACCCTTTAATGAGCCACATAATCCAGCAACAATGGCCGACGAAATGACGCTCATCGCAGCCGCTTACATTGTTTTGGCAGAAAAACGAAAAAAAAGTAAAGTAGAAGCAAAACGAAAGTAAAGTAAAAGCAAAGTACTTCACGTCGCAGGGAGAAAGGGACGCGCATATACAGTAAAACAGAACAACAATATAGATGGCCCAGATATATTGCAGTATTTTCGATTGCGAGGCGATCGTTCGGCCACACGCCGGCTACACATAAAATCATTTTGACATACCAAAAAATATGTGGCTATAGGCGGCCATCCTTAAAATATTGCATAGTGTGGCTGGTATTGCTAGCAATGTTACCGGCCACAGTATTGCAGCCACAAATTGTCGTAAAATATAGCCCGTTTAGACGCCCCTTAAGCTAATCCTATGAATGAGCTTGATTTTAGGGCCGAGTCTCGGGAGTTTGAGAATTTATGTTTTTTTTACTGAAAGGTAATACGACTTAGGCAGAAAGGCGCGAAGGCAGGATTCAGGAGCGAACTCAAAAATTGAATGCACTCAACTCTTATAGGTTTACTGTTACTGAACAGTTACAGATGTTAACAGCTGTGTCTATGTCGACTTCTCTAGAAAAGTTTAATAATGATGAGATTACAGAATGCAAGAAGTACCCCGCCTCCGTAAGGTAAGATTAACTCAATTCGCATGATTACTCTTCATGCAGAAATAGGTGATATTTCGTCGACTGATGAGAAATATGAGAATGTATGTATGATGCAACAGTGAACGAAGCGATCTCGAGAATGTTGGCATCCTTCGTTTACAATCATTCGGACGTCTAGGTTTTCCCAACTCATTCATTTTCATCATAAAAATTGGCATGGGAACGGGTTACTTGTGTTCAGTATTTTTTAGGGTATCGTACCCAAAGGTTAAAAGCGGGACCCTATTACTAAGAGACTGCGGTCCGTCTGTCACCAGGCTGTATCTCATGAACCGTGATAGCACTGCAACCGGCAGTTGAAATTTTCCCAGATAATGTATTTCTGTTGCCGCTATGACAACAAATACTAAAAAAAGAATAAACTAAATATTTAAGTCGGGCTCCCATACAACAAACGTGATTTTTTTGCCGTTTTTAATGGTACGAAACCCTTCGTGCGCGAGTCCGTCTCGCACTTGGCCGGTTTTTGTTAAAATCGTATTTTTAGCTTCAAGACAGGATGTAGGGTGGGACAGGTTCCTCTCTCTGCCCCACTGTTGGTACACTAATGCTGTGATGCTTGGCCAGCGCTGGGTCTCATAGCTTTTAGCTACGGTTTCTCTTTAGACATGCTTTAGGCACCTTCGGTACTTATATAATAAGGACTGCTTCGAGCAGTAGATACCTTACGTTATTACTAAAATGAGGGAAGAGGGTACAATTTTTCGATGGACGGGATCAGCTGCATGGAGGTCGGCGCAGTGTATTATCAGGATCTCGTTGCGCATTGGAGCGTCAAGAGGAGAAAGTGCAACATAAAGAACAAAACTATGGGGACGCACGAAGGGTACGACGACGAAGTCAAACATCTTGTAGTGTGAACGTTCAATAGCCCAATTTTGGGAGAAGGTTGAAGGGACACACGTGGCTAATTTGTAAGGGATCAAGAACCGCCTGCGGACCGTAAAAATAAGAGATTAAGCTAAGTCCGCAGCCGCCCCACGATTCGGCCCGTATAACAAAAGTTGGTCGAGCCATGGGAAGGTGGAGGTACATATTGTTTAATATAGTAACTGTTTTTTATTGTTAATTTTCTTTAATTTCACTTCGTTTCAATGTAAACTCTAATTAACTTTGCCAAGTAGAGCAACAACTATGGTTCAACCCAATAACAAACATAAAACATCCAAGAAGGTTGTTTTATTTGCGCCGTTTGAGGTTTTCTTAACACGGCCCGCCGAAGATGGGATGGCGCAAGGGTGTCGACACACGTTGCATCCCACACCAAAGGCTTACCCACCTTCCAAGGCATTATGGTTATCCCGTCCAGTCTTTTCCCATCGTCGCGTGCCAAGCCATTGGGTTCTAAAACAGCTGGTACCCCGGCGGTGAGTAGAGCCCGACGTATGATGTTCATTAATGCTGGCGTGCCGTGTTATCCGACCAGCGCTCCTACTGCAGGATAGGCCATGGTGACCGAGGCGGTCGACTGCTTCACCACATTGACAACGATGTGTAGCTCCGCTAGGAGCACCCAAACGCAGACATGTAGCGATCCGGAAGGTGTTGTCACTTAATACCTATGTTGAGTGACGGTAGTGCCTGTAGCCGGAGGCCCGACTCCCACTCTGCCACAGCCAGCAGGCGGGCAAGCTCAGCAGTATTGGTGGACGTATTTATTTATAAGTTTATGCCGTACCAACCTGCAGAGCGGTTCATCCCACTGTCTCTGGGAAGATGGTTGCTCGGGCAAGCCACTTTCTAGGCGCACATTGCGTCGGTCGAGCACGGCACTCCGCAGTTAACCAGTGAAAGGGATAAAAAATTGTGGTTAACGTTTCGGTGCTGTAGAGCGCAGACAGGAACGCCGGCAGGCTAAATCCCGCCGAAGCAAATGGGTAGTGTAGCTTGCATCCAGGCTCGGTCATCCGAGGCCACATTTAAGATGGATGTCAGAGTTCATCGAATAATTTCGTAATTTTTTTTCAAGAGATGTGGCTGCATCCATAAAGTGGAAGAGCGTAGAAAATACACAAAATTTTGTCCAAAACAGCAATACCTAATATGAGTAAAAATGAATAATGGTTAATCTTGCCATCAATGAATGAAGAAAAACTGTCTTCCAAAATTGGTGAACCTAGGAGGTGCAGTGAACTTTTATCTAAAATTTTGATCTCTGGGGCTATTGCATAGAATTTTTGTAGGGTTGGTTGACTGTCGGTATAGTCACAAAGAAAATTTTAAAATTTTCAGTGGTTGAGGTCTAGGCCGATAAATTTGAACTGCTCTTTCGAATTTAGTTTCTGAATAATAGGATGAATAGCCAGACTGAAAATAACTGGCCCGAGAGGGTAACCTTGTTGGCGACCACCTTAAGATTGCAAAACATTTTCTTACAATAATTTTGATGGGTACCTATAGTATTGCTACAAAAAGCCCAAATTTCAGGAAGCTCTTTTTTTGCTTCAGCCTGCAAAGGGTCCCTGTTGACGGAATTGATTGATGGCGTTTTTATCGTCAACCTTGACGATGACCCCACCCTGGCCCGAATTAAAGGTAGAAAGGGCATGTACGGCAGCCTCACAGCCCCCCAAGCGCCAAAGCCAAGGTGTAGGGGCTGGAAACCGTTTGTAAGCCTGTGGTCGTAAAGCTTACAACAAATTTTGGCTGCCCCAGACGTCTGTAGGTGCACCCGACGGCAATGGGACGAATGCTGCCGTCCTTCTTGAGCAGGGCACATAAGTTGGCCCCGTACAAGTACAAGACATCGATGACGGCATCGTTCACGCCGCCACCGTAGAGCATTAAGTTGACTAGTGCCGCAAGCTCCTTCAAAAACGACTCACTAGCTTCCCCGGTGCCTGAAGTAAAAAAATCCTTTAAGTGTTACGGAGTCAGTCGGAGCTCACGGCAGCAATCAATTGGGTGGCTAAATATTGAAAGGAGTTGAATCAGGATGAGGGGTTTCGGTGGGTCGGGAATGCAGTTTTCCTTAATTTGATCAATCTATTAAATAATTACTAGCTGAGCCGGCAACTTTGTTTTGCCATAAAAACACCAAACATTTATCTACACTACCTACCCTACCTTACACTACCTACCCTACCCGACCCTACACTACCCTACCCTACCCAACACTACCCTACCCTACACTACCTTACCTACCCTACCCTACCTGACCCTACACTACCCTACCCTACCCTACCCTACCCCACCCTACACTACCCTACCCTACCCTACCCTACCCCACCCTACACTACCCTACCCTATACTACCCTACCTTAAGTTTCAATCACAGATTACTGATATGGTTTCAATATATATATTTTTTTTTTCTTCACTTAAACCATCTGCTAAATAGTCCGAATAAAGCCTAAAAATTTGGTTTGGATAGGTGAGCCCGTTCTTGAGTTATAAAATAACAACGAAAAGTGCCATTGATTTTATATCTACTTATATAAAAATAAGTCGGGTTTTCCTCCCTGACGCTATAACTCCAGAACGCACGAACCGATTTCCACGGTTTTGCATTCGTTGGAAAGGTCTCGGGCTCCGTGAGGTTTATAGGTAGGGTAGGGTAGTGTAGGGTAGGGTAGGTAGTGTAAGGTAGGGTAGGTAGGGTAGATAAATGTTTGGTTTTTTTATGGCAAAACAAAGTTTGCCGGGTCAGCTAGTATTTAATAAAGATTAGTCTATGAATTTGATGTGTTAGTGATTTTTCAGGGCCAAATCTTTTCTAACTTTAACGTGCATTTTTTTGCGTTGTTAGATTGGTTGTGAGATTCGATTTGATTAAGAGTAGTTTAGTCGATTCACTTAATCGCCTTTAATTCGTCATTGTCGACCATGGTTTTCGGACGACCACGGGGTTTATTTAGCAGGTCGAATTAAATTTCCAGAACGGAAGCGGCCAATAAATAATAATAGGTGGTGCGTTTCTTTGGGCCCCGCACCTCATTGAGCAATATTCGGAAGCATTAACATTTAAAGTTGCTGTGTTCAGTTTTCACAAATTAACGGTTTCATTACCTTAAACTGATATCAATTTCAATAACACATTTTTGTTGTTTTTTTTTTGGTTGATTGTATAGTCCAAAGTACAAAGTAAGAAAAAACTAAATGTAGGTAATATACAACCTATGATTAGTTTTTGTCCAGTACCTGCCTACAAAATGCCTATAACGATCGCTCAATGGTTTGTCAATCTCTATTTAAAACTTTTTTTAGCGTTCCGTACCCAAAGGGTAAAAACGGGACCTTATTACTAAGACTCCGTGGTCCGTCTGTCTGTCTGTGTGTCTGTCTGTCACCAGTCTGTATCTCATGAACCGTGGTAGCTAGACAGTTGAAATTTTCACAAATGGTGTATTTCTGTTGCCGCTATAACAACAAATACTAAAAACAGAATGAAATAAATATTTAAATGGGGCTACCATATACAACAAACGTAATTTTTTTTGCCGTTTTTTGCGACAATTGTAACGGAACCCTGCGTGCGCGAGCCCGACTCACATTTGGCCGGTTTCTTAAATTTATCCCTACACTTAATCTAGTTTGAGAATATTAAAAATTCAGTGCAATGTATAATCGACTAATAAACTTTCTCATTCCCTTTTAGTTTGGTGTTGGACAACTTTAACTTTTAGACTTTGAACAGCTGTTTTCTTGTCATGTGTTGTCATTGAGCGCGCTGTCAAAATCATTTCAGATTCCGAGATTCAGGAAGAAAAGTAGTGTTTATAAGTTTATTAATTCACGAATTTATTTTTGTACTTACGTATTTTTATTAGGTTTTTAAGTGTAAGCCGAAGTCAAGTAAATTTTCTACAGTGTCAATAGCTTTAATAAGGCGAAGATCGTGTGAAGAAAAATGATGTAAGGAAGTAAACTTGCATGCAACATTGAAACTCTTGAATGAAATAGTGAGAACCGTGTTGTGATTGTGACACTGAACGGACTACAAGTGCTGGACAAGTGCCTTAAACCTACGGCATGGCGAGCAGCGCGAGGTTTGTAAGCGTTTCTGTAAAGCTATGACTATCAATCAGCAGTGCTATTGTGCAGTTATGTAGGTGTGCAATGTCAGAGTCAAATTCATGTTCAGTTCCCTTGATGTTCCACTATAAAATATTCTGCTAGAGAGAGCTTTGTATTATTATTTTATAGTTATCATTTAGAATGGCCTCAGTTACACAATTTGCAGTTCCCAGTTCCCTAATGAATATAATTATCATGTTTAAATACTAATATGCATTTAATTAGTTCATGAAAATAATTTTGATGGATTGTACAGTCTCTCTGTAAATAATTATTAAACCTAATGAATTTTGAGAAAGTAGTTTTCAACAAAATTAATACCTAATATTTAAAACTACTAGGTATCATTCAATAATTCAGTACCTTCCATGATAGATGTTAGTTTGTATGTGATGGCTCGTGGTATGGAACTGCTGGTTGTGCAGCCCCCCTGTAGTGTCCTCCTGTAGTGCTGAGTCATGGTGGAAATGAAGTTTTGTGGTTTGCAGGTGACAAGTCTTCTGTACTACCTTCTGTTAACATGAGGGGATAATGCCAGCTTTCTTTGCACAGTATGTTGTTATTTTCACTACTCTAACTATTCACTAAGATTTACTAATTATTGTGGGTTGGTTTCAATGAATCACTCTAATTGACCAGAAAATACACAGTATAGACTTCAGGATAAGAACTGACTCCAATCATGATTGTATTGCTTGATTGCTTAACAATTGATTTCAATCTAGACTCCGTTACTTTTGTCACAAAATAATTTAAGCTGATAGAATAATAATTGTAATAAAATCAATAGCCCGTGGGTTGTTTCTCATTATGTTCTAATCAGTAGAACAACTCAGTTTACTCAACATCCTTTTATAATTTAAAGAATTTGTTAGTCAGGGCGTAATGTTTCCTTTGTTGCTATGTTTTCCTATGTTCCTGTCTTGCTTTAGAAAATATTCTTATAGCCCAGTCCCCGCATGTTACCATTATCCTCAAACTGATGAGTATTGTTGTACTCAGAATATTGTGTATTTCCTAAATTAAATACCTGCTAACTAACAGGCAAATATTAATAGGATCTTCTTTAGGGTTTTCTCTATACCAAGACTATAAATACTTATTAGATCATAGAATACAATCATACAATAATTTATGTTGGGTCGGCTCACCAAGTCATCACTAAACCAATATCATTAATATTTGTAATTTGTCTGTTTGTTAACAGAATTTTATGTGTGTGACAATTATCATTTTTTATAACTAAAATTAAATGTGCTTTTCATCCTTCAAGGCTTATTGTTACAAAATATATCTCATGACTTATCTGTTCCATTGCCATCAGCAGCTTGCAACATAGTCACATTAAATATTAAGTTAATGCTGGCTGTCTGGCTGTTTGTTTGTGTTGATTACATGTAGGTACCTGATAAGACAAGAATGTACCCTGAGGCTCCCAAATACGAGCTTTGTCAATATTGTGACATGTATTCTGTAGCAATGGCGTTGCTTCCAGACGGCTTGCATACCTGCATGCAGTAAACAAACAAGCACCTCTCAGAGCTGTCTGGAGGCGACCGCTCGGTGTGGGCCAGCCGATTTGTCGACAGATACGTCCAGGTGTATTGCTACCGACTTTTAAGTCAATCTGACGATAATGTACCGACTGGGGTGCACCGACGTTTCTGTCGACAGTTGCCTGGTGATGTTCCGCTTGACCCATTCCATGGCACATGTCACAGCAAGGCGCGCTAGGCGCTCGCCGACGGGCGGCATGCGCGCGCTGCCCGCTCCGCCGCGCCCGCGCCTCTTTGGCTCAGCCCTGCCGCCGGTAGGTATCTACTAATACCTGTGTACACACTTTATCAAACAAGCAGCACACCCTGAGCAAATATGTCAGCGGCCGAGTGGAGCAGCCTCCCGGCTCCTGACACAATCATGTCGTATTTACTTATGTAGATGTTCGCGCTGACACGTCGGGCGCCTGCTCTTTATTCAGACTAGTCTTGTTCATAAAGGTGGTTGTGTCGGCGTTCGTTACAATAGTTAACGCGACGTGTTCGTCTCTGGTTCGGCTGTAACGTCATACACTGCATCGACCGCGACGTAGCGAACTCATCTCATCAGCGTTTTGTTTTTTACAACAAATTGTTTTCCAATTAACTTTCAATTAAAGGGAGTGATAAGAACTAGTCTGCGGAGACGTTTGTTATTAAGATGTAAGTAGTCGCTACATGTAGGTCAGTTCAGTTGTCTGAGTCGCCGAGCGGTGAGTGAGCTCTGCTGGCGTGAGGAGCTGCACCCGAGAGCCTGCGTGCGTCTACGCACGTCCTTCTAACTCTAACATTACTAATAAGTTTTTCTTCGAAATGGATGACGGGTATGTTTCATTGTGTGCTGTTTCATTATCTCTGTTACACCTTGTGCATTTACATAATCTAGCCAAATTATTCACTTTAAATTATTTTTGCTAGATTCCCTAATGTTTCGACATAGTTAGCGATCGAGCGGTTGTTTCACCTGTAGCTAGTACGGCGCTTGATCTATTTGTTGATATAATATGTCGTCTGCTAACACTGTGATAAATCCACTATTTTGTTATGTTAGCAGCTAACAGTTAGCTGCTGTAGAGTGCAGGTTGCTGTCGTCCATCTCCTTACAGCTGACATTGTGTATGACAGCAGAGCTATAATTTACTACATAGTATCAAGTACTAACGTCACTATCATAATAAGAAGATACTCATAATTATTATGATAATTATGTATTATTTATTTTAGCTTCTGTTTTAATCAAGACAATCATGACCTCGACGATTTGTATTGCGTATTCATTCTATTCAACTTCTCACATTAACAGCTGAGACACAATAAAATATGTATAATATTTTCGTTAAGTGTCCGCGGCTCACACGTAATATGCTTAAATGACTTACTCAACTTGTGTTCGACGTGCAGCAGCACATAGGGTCGTAGTTAATGAAGACATTGTGCTGAGAACTGCCCGCGCAGGCCAGCGGGCGCACCGCGCAGCACGGCGCGGGCGGCACCAACAACACGTCTTTCTCGGCACCTGCTCTGAATATCACTTACACTGTTATCTGTCGCCGTGTCCAATCGCTGGCTATCGATAATTACTGCCTTCATTTTATTTTCGTTATTTTATCGGTTTCCGTCCAGTTCATTATCAGTGAACAGCTTTGTTGCACTAAACCTAACTTGTTGCACTAAACACTCCTGGTATGTAGCTCTCCTGCTGAGTACAGTTATTAACACCATCATGTCGAATACAATGCTGGATGAGTATGTGGAACACTGGTGGTGTACCGTCGGTGTGCACCTTCCATTCGGCAGCTGCACTGGTGTCAATGATTGCCTCACCAGGCCACGCTCGCCGACATACGTCGCTAATCTTATCCGAGCGTTATCCTCAACCCAGCAAGTATATATAAGGCGAACATTTCACATGTTACTTACAGTAAGAAGTAAGTTCACGATAATTCGTGCATTACGTAAACTAATAACTAACTTTCTTATCTGGAAGTAGATATAAATACAAATCGTCGTCATCGTAACAAACCGGCTTGTTGTCACTCGCCGAACTCAACGCAGTGAAGCGAGACTTGTAACCGCGCGTCGTGTGCAGGTTGAACGAGGACAAGGAGAGCTCGCCGTGCCTGGAGCCACAAGACGGACTAGCCACCAAGATGTGGGGCGCGCAGAGAGTCGTGGCACTGGACGTGCTGATGGTGTTCTGGGGCATCGGCACGTGGCTAGGCGTCAACGGGCTGTATGTGCAGCTGCCGCTGCTGGTGGAGCGCCTGCCGGAGGGCTGGGCGCTGCCCTCGTCCATGGTGATGGCGGTGCAGCTGGCCAACAGTGGCCTGCTGCTTTACGCGCTGCTGCGGCGCCTGCTGCCGCGCATCTCCGACGCCTTTTATATCTACGCGCTGCTAGTGATCGGAACGCTGGCGCTGGTGCTCAACGCTTTCCTGTACGAAAAGACGGCCATAGTGGGCGGTGAGGAGCGCTCCGTGGCCTACCTGTCTCTCACATTCTTCGCGGCGCTGGTGGGCTGCACCAGCTCCGTGCTGTTCTACCCGTACCTGCGCCACTTCCGCGACGTGTACTTGGCCACGTACCTGGTGGGCGAGGGGCTGAGCGGCTTCGTGTCCAGCCTGCTGGCGCTAGTGCAGGGCGTGGGCGGCGAGCCTGAGTGCCTGCCGTCCGCCGACAACAGCACGCTGGTGCCGCACTACCCGCCCGCGCGCTTCGAGACCACGGTGTTCCTGCTGCTGCTGGGCGCGCTGTCGGCGTCCAGCCTGGCTGCCTTCGTGATCATCAACAACTACGCGGGCTTCGGGTCGGAGCGCGTGGCACCTGCGGCCGCCGCCAAGGACGACGAGGCGGCGGCTGAGCGGCCGTCGCTGCTGGCGCCGCGCTGGGTGTGCGTGATGCTGCTCATGGTGCTGCTGAACGCGCTCAACAACGGCGTGATGCCGTCCGTGCAGTCGTACTCGTGCATGCCGTACGGCACGCAGGCGTACCACCTGGCCGTGACGCTGGGCGCCATGGCCAACCCGGCGGCGTGCCTGGCGGGCGTGTGGCTGCGGCCGGTGTCTGCGCGCGCGCTGGCGGCCATGCTGCTGCTGTCGGCGCCGCCCTTCGCCTACATCCTGGCGACTGCGCTGCTCAGCCCGGCGCCGCCGCTGCAGAACACGGTCGGAGGAGAAGCTCTAGTTGTGAGTATTACTTCTAATCATTCAGAATCGTTTGTTAGTATATTTCCAATAATAAACCGTTCAATTCTGAAAAACCGGTGAGGCCCTTGTCAGATATAAATCTTTATGTTCGAAATCATATAAACAACTGCCATGTTTATCTGTTCCACTCCACGTGGGTCACTTGCTCTGTTATCAAACTACGTTAAAATTATCTAAATTATCCCAAATTACTATGACAGTAGACTATAATAAAATGCAGTGTAATAAACTGAGTTTTGTATGTTAACGTTGGTCTGTGGCTTCAGTGTATATTTGTTTTAACAATACGCTTAATTTGGTTATCTGATTCTTTACTCAGACAGGTAACTCGTCAAGGTTTCTCAAAAGTAAGAAGACAATAATAGTTAGGCCGTTTGAGATAGCGATCTTAGAAAACTTATGTATTTAGTTATTTTCTTTGGTAACTATTTCGTGTGATGGTCTCTACCTTCTCCTGTAAAATATCCGTCGTCCAAAACTAACTACATTCGATTTTATTCAAGGATCTAGCTTAAAGCTTGCTGTTAAATATTCGATCCAAGATATCATGGCTCATGCGCCGCTATACATTTTAACTCTATATCTAGTTGTAAACGTACAGTACAGCGGTGCAAGCTGCCTCCATAACTTAAAAGAAAAAATGTCTAAAAGAAAAAAACTGGGCAAGTGCGAGTCGGACTCGCGCACGAAGGGTTCCGTACCATTATCGTAAAAAAACGGCGGAAAAATCACGTTTTTTGTATGGGAGCCCCACTTAAATATTTATTTTATTCTGTTTTTAGTATTTGTTGTTATAGCGGCAACAGGAATACATCATCTGTGAAAATTTCAACTGTCTAGCTATCACGGTTCATGAGATACAGCCTGGTGACAGACAGACAGACAGACAGACAGACAGACAGACGGACCGCGGAGTCTCAGTAATAGGGTTCCGTTTTTACCCTTTGGGTACGGAACCCTAAAAAGGAGTTTGTGTTTCCTGATAGTTACAACCTAGGGGTCTTTAACTCAAGAGTGAATAGGTTACTTCTAGGCAACTGATTTATTAGTTTATCCTCGCACTGGAACGCACAAAACCAAATCAAATTATTTATTTTTGCAACACTGTTACAATGGTGTTATTAAACACCATAGACACAATCTTATGAATTTATAATAAACTCACCATAAGTCCAGGTTTCCTCACGATGTTTCATCGTCGACTACAAAAAAGTCACCAAGCACGGGTCGCTCCCTCGCCGTCGCCGACCCGTGCTTGGTGACCTATATTTTTCTTCTGCGTCGCGTAACTAACCCACTTTTCAAACATTTCACTCAATACTATAGCAGTTATTTTTCATGTAACATTTTATAACTTTGAATTGTTTGAGCCTCGTGGCTAAATAATAACAGCCGCACGGGTCGATCTTCAAGGTTAAGCAACGCTTGCCGAGGTCGGTCCGTGGATGGGTGACCATTTCAACATAGTGAGTTTCCTCCGTGCCTCGGAAAGCACGTTAAGCCGTTGGTCCCGGCTGTCATTTGAAGATCTTTGACAGTCGTTTCGGGTAGTCAGAAGCTTGAGATCTGACACCAATCTTGCCAAGGGGTACCGTGTTACCCAGTTACTGGGTTGTGGAGGTCAGATAGGCAGTCGCTCCATGTAAAACACTGGTACTTAGCTGAAACCGGTAAGAGTAGAAGCCGACCCCAACATCAATTGGGAAAAAGGCTAGGCAGATGATTGTTTGAGCCTCAGCGTCATCAGACAGGAAATTCCACTATTGTTCTGAAATTAATGCAAAAATATGCCAAATGATTGATTGACTGAAAGTATTCGCTATCATTCGCTGCTAATTCCGTTGATTAGACATTATCTGTCGTATTCGCTTTTATAACTACTATCTTGGAGTGATAACTGTCTTAATATGCCAGACGAACTGTCGCACTTCCGGAGTGAAACCGTGTGAAAATAATAATAATTAGATCGATCCTGAGAATATGAGGAGCTTATTTAATACACCTGGTACAAATTTTCGGAATACATGAACTCTCAACATTATTATGTCAATCTCTATGAAGATAAAGCTTTAGTTGTGCTCTATTTTGAACATAACAACGCCTATATTCTTCGAATCGTAGAATATAAGATTGATCTGTACCTTTAGGTCTTGGAACAGTGGGTTTAAAATTCCTGGTACTACCTCTTACAAGGCGATATTCAAATGAATTCAAATCTCAACACAAAAAAGGAGTAAAAAAAGCAACTACAGCCAAAGCGTTTCCTTTTATTGCGAATTTGCGTATTACTACGTAGGTAAGAATTATAAGATTATAAAACATGTCTAAACAATAAGGCGGCAAAAGAAAATAATTAATTTACCTTAATGAAATCTATTAAAATTGCTTATATGAATGATTACTGAAAAATAATTTCCGTGAGGCGTCTCGCTCTCGCCTGACCTTGACTTCCAATTCACCTACATACTCATATTTCTATTAGCGACAAACAAATCGTTCAAGGAAAACCGAGGTTTTGTGTTCCAGGGGATTGCGTGACCGTTTCGGTAACGGTACTTGTGGGGCTCGTGGGCCGACGCCAATCTGTCGGCACTCGTCGTGCCGTCTAGCGCCGCGTGTAATTGTATTAGTTCGGAAGTGTGAGTAGGAAACCAGGCCGGTTTGTTGAGCTTTGTTTGCTCAGCAAAATGATTGACGGTGTGTATGATTAGTTGCAATTGTTATGTATCTTGATATTCCGCGATACATTGTACTATTTACTAGGATCGTTGTAGAGACACGGAATATCCGGTAGTATGATAGATTTATAACTACGATGGTAAGTCCAAAAGTTCGCGAACTTTTTATCCCTTGAAATATGTACATCGTACATCTACTTTTTACCCGACTGCCGAAGGAGGGTAATGTGTTTATCAGTCTATGTATGTATGTATGTATGTTTGTTCCTATATGGCGTTCCAGAGACCAAACGCGTTGGCTGATTTTGATGATTCATACGTCAATCGATGCGTCTTAACCCTGCGAGTGTCATAGGCTACATTAAAATTGGACAATAGAAAAATGGCGGATTTTGGGTGCCATATTGTGGGGGCCCAAATTTTTTTTTCTTCCGAACCCATCGTGTGGGGTATCAAAATAAAGGGATTTAAGAGGTGATTTCAAAAATATATAACACTTATATGTTTAAATGTATCTAATTCTAAAAAAAAACTAACTAAAAAGTTATAAATAAAAAAAAACTTAATTCAAAAAATCAAAAAACCCGACTGCTTCAAAAGCGAACTAAAAAGTCGTAAACATGGAAAAAATCATGCTGTGCAGGCGGAGGATACACCAGATTTTGGTCAGCCAGCCCGCGAATATGTATCCTCCGACTGCACAACACGATTTTTTCCTTGTTTACGACTTTTTAGTTCGCTTTTGAAACAGTCGGGTTTTTTGATTTTACTTTTTTTTAAGGAATATTCTACGTGAACTTTTGGACCTCCCTATGTTAGACACTAGTCAACTCTGAGATTACCATCGTTACACATCGTTTTATAAGCCTGCTTGACAGCGCTAGCACAGCGCTACTACCCTGTGGTTGTGATGCAGTGTATAAGTGTATGTTTCCTTGTCCGCAGGTGATAGCCTGGGTGGTGGTGTCGGGCGTGATCTCGTACGCGCGCATGTGGGTGTACGGCTGGGCGCGCGGGGGGGGCGCGCGCGGCATGCGGCTGTGCGGGGGGGTGGGGCAGCTGGGCTCGGTGCTGGGCTCGGCCGCCACCTTCGCCGTGGTCAACTACACGCCGCTGTTCGTGCAGCCCGACGCCTGCCCGCCCATCTCGGCGCTGCATCTGACCTCATAGTGATAATATACATCCTAGATTAATATTATAAATATTATAGACTATTTATGTTGACGTTAATTCACTGGTTTTATTTTTTATTCCTTACGTTCAGTTTAATGACTTTTCAATTTTCTTTTTATTTGGTTATCGAAAATAATAATTTAACAGGTTTAGGAATAATAACTTTATTGGTGTGTACAAGTAATGAAACAAAAATACTTGGATACTAGGTTTAGAGTCGAACAATCGATTCCATGTAGATAGTAGGTCAGTCGCCGGAGCGAGTTGTCTGGGTTCTGAAACATGTTCCACAACAGATAAGGAATGCACAAACTCACACGGGTTTCGCCTTTACGTTTCGGTTACGCACTACATCCAATCCGTGTCCGTGAAATTTCGGTCCCGAAGTAGCCGTAGTACCGACTTCTTGTAGGGAAACTTACGTACTCCATCCGAATCCTATTCTTCATAATTTGTCACATCACGGACTGGATCACGGACACGACGTCCGACGTCGTCGGATCCTGGCAGGGTCGCCATGTAAGGTTGGGTATTAGAGGAGAATCAAACGTTGTGACTTCTAGCTGATAGACTGACACATTTATTGGTATTTAAGTACACGAGTAACATACATAGGTATATGCAAACTTAGAACATAGCTTTTACACTACAAGTGCGTAACCGCCCTTAGCCCCCTACTGTGCCGATAACCTCTAATACAAATAACACATATACAAAGTACGATTCAGTGGTTCTCGTTAATACGTTAATCGCTTGGTAAACATCAATATTATCGCTGCAGAAGATTTACTATTTAACCTTACTGAACTCCGGGTATCAACGAAATGGGAACAAACAATGTAGCCGTTGATTGAGAATGATTAATTGAAAACACACGAGAAGCTGTAGTCCAAAGTCTGTTCACTCGACAGTACACTCTCTACCTATCTCTACAGTGATGAGGGAAATACAATAGCTTCCTTAACTTATTTCGACTTCTTTCTTGTTCTACTTAAATGCTACTTGACAGCTGATACGCAGATGAAAGCATACGACAGTACAAGTCTGCCACACTAATCCAACCACTCCAACCCTTGAACGGCAGAATCACCAGAAAAGGGCCGAGGTAAAGAAGCTCGAAGGCAGATTGAAGCGTGCGATGCTGCTTGAGTGTGCTGGGCTTTTCTCTGAGACAAACTCTCACAAAGAGTGTAATTGGTACCTTGAAATATAATTTATATTTCAAGGTAGATTTTACTGTCTCACTGATGGGCAAAGACCTGCCCAAATTCTTTCCAAGTATTCTTTTCCTGAGCCACCTCGATCAACTCTTGCAGTAGGTCGTCGCGCCACCTCTTTCTGGGCCGTTCGTGGTGGCCGCAGCGCTGTCCACCTTCAGTACACTTTGTGGAGACTATTACCCACCGATCACTATGCTATTTGCATGCGGCTGACTTGATGGGCAGATTAAATGTATGTAAAGATCAATACAAACATACGGCAACATCCTAATAAAGCAACATGACAAGTTTACCAACAATAGCACGGTTCGTTTGCTGATAACTACTTTCTTTCAACAACGGAACTCGTGCGGATAGCCGAAATTTCCATTGTTGAAGTAAGTAGGAAGTTAAAAGAACAACACAGTTTCCTATTGTTGATGGCGTGCATGTTGCTGTTCCTGTGGAGTTTCTTTGCAAATAGGTAGGCTGAGGGTCCCAGAATTCCCAGATAACAACGATATAATAGGCGCTGCTAAGCAGTATCAGCTATCTTTTGGTAAATTAGTATTTTCCAAAAGATTGCTGATCGCAGGTATGATACTGTCAGCTACAAAAGTACCCAACAAAACAATTATAGTTGACCGAGCGAGCGTGAAGGGCGAGCGAAGCGTCTCCGTTTCAGCTTGGGCAATCCTTCTTCTTCCAATCCTCCGGGATGTTGCGGATGCAGATTTTTTCATATAAGCGAATGTGGAATAGTACATTTTGATACAAGTGCGGAAACTTTGTTATTAAACGCAATAACAAATTTCCACGTGTATCAAACGACGTTTTTCAATACACTTTCGAAGTAATAAACACAGTTTAGATAAGCATAGGTCGTTTAGTGTACGGACGTAGCGCCTAGGTAAGGTTTTATAGATTAGATATTGATTCAACTACTGACCTTTGTTGCCAAATACCGTAGCGCCTAGGTAAGGTTTTATAGATTAGATATTGATTCAACTACTGACCTTTGTTGCCAAATAGGTACTGGCTATCCGGAGCTTCTTTCAAAAAGTTTACAACTTTATTTGGAGACAAACTTTTGATTTTTGTCCAATATATCCGACGGAGTGTCTTTTTAGAAATGCAGTCAGGTTGCAATATATTTTATGTTAACACCGTGATTTTGCAGAACCGTGCTTTTTAGCATGGAATATATACACCATAGCGTGCTAGGCTTATATTTAGTAGCGAGTTCATTGAAATATGCCAAAAATACTTGCCCCGAAATGACGACGCCTTTTTAGTAACTTTCCACTGAAGAAAACTTTGCAAAGCTGCTATTTAATTCACCTTAGATTTAGATGGCAACAGGCTATCGCAAGCATTTTGTGACTCAATCACAATTTCCGGCGGAGTACCATCTAAAGAATTCTCATCAAAACTTAAATTCGAAATTTTTCACAAATAACTCAAATTATTAAGACTAACTTTCCTTTATTTGCCGCGCTTTATGATCGCAGGTTAAAGGAGAAGCAAAGGTATGAAGCCGTTAAACAGCCTCACAGGAAAAACATAAAATTCAAATATATTTTAATTAAGAACACAAATAAAATGTTAACTTGTTCATAAAAGTAATATTTGCTTAAAATAATCATGTTTATTAGTATTATTCTTTTTATAAACACAATTTAAATATTAAAAAAATATTTACGCTGTAAAGACGCAAATCAAAATGACGAGATTAAAAAAAAACACACCTGCTCTATAATTGTCAGTGGTGTTTTTTTTTAAATTTCTTATGGTTTTAATCGAATTACCGCACACGTGCTGTAATCTTATTACCGCACGCGTGCGAAATATGTTGCATATGGAACCTAATCGTAGTGCAATAAGAGCTAGTTTTTGAGGAAGTGTATTGAAATAGTTATTTATGCTACAAGTGCGGAAGGTAGGTGATTTCCGATGAGTGGCATTTTTATTCACGAGCGAGCGAAGCGAGTGAGTGGATAAATCGACACAAGTCGGAAATCATCTTACGTACGTGTATCATACAACATTTTACTATGCATTGTGCGAGGAAATAAATAAATTATTAAAATGAAATTAATAAAATGGAGGGCTTATTCAAGCGCGTTCAGCATATCCACAGATTAACTAGGGCCTCGGGCATATCTACTGCGCATGTCCGAATAGCTGTCACATCGTAACGCAATAAGGCACGAGCAAAATATACGTTCTGCCAAACATATTTAATTAATATTTAAAATTAATTTATTGATCAAAATCTAAATCTAGAGTAATTAAAAACGCCTAAAATAAAGTATTAGTTTTATTTTACCTTTTATATGAATGATAATCTGTACATAACTAATTTTTAAAAGTTTTCTCAAATAATAAAAACTCTATGCGTCGGGCTGACGTTGGAGATAAAAATTAAAAAAGTACAGGAAAGCAAAAAGCACTAGTGAAAAAAAGTGACACTTTCCGCACAGTTTGGCTGCTTGGAAAACCGCTCTTTTCGAGGACATGCATTGTAAAGATATTTTATAAGTAACTTTATTATTGACTTTGACAACCTCCTTTGAAAGACATGCGAGGGGCTGAAGCCAACTCGTAGAGGCCTTGTTAGGCATGTATCAGGAAATGTGACACCAACCGACGATTATTCTGGACCTAGGGATCATTTAAGAGGGGACTCTAGTGAGACTTTCTCCATACAAACATATTCTGCTGTTTTCTTCGTGGATAATGCCTCTAGAGCAATGATTTTTTCTATAAAATCTAGGTCTAATTAATACGTGCCTGTATCATTTTCTTTTTTCCAAAACATAATCACAAAAAGAAATATGACAATCGAAAAATCCGAAAAAAATACCCCTTTTTACCGCCATGTTCAGAAGACTTTCAGACAAATTTTATAAGTTTTTAACAAAAAAGGAAATGATAGGAGCATAGATATACTTTTCCTCTAAATTTTGATATACGAATTTTTTAGATCAGATCATTTTCATGAAGAAAACAGCAGAATACGACAATTTTCGCACTTTACGGGGTGAGGTTGGAGGTGACGCGACGGCAATAGTTTCTTCAAATACCTATTTTTCAAATTCCTGTTGAGTAGAGCAAGCCCCGCCACGACGTCAACGTAGAACTACGACTTGACTTTATTATTATTATTAATCCATTTATTTAAGACGACAGGGCCCGTATAAACAATGTTTACTTATACCTATGTTAGTAGCATAATAACAACAGATACAATTTGAACAACATTTAAAATTTACATAGATACAATCATCATTGCTTCAGCATTCCAGCTGAAATACTGGAGCAACGATTCATATGAACACAGTTCAGCCAGTCAACAATCATGGCCAGGATGCCGTTGGAGCTGGTACGCACCCTACGCACCAACGATGCACATATTTACGCATCAATGCATAAAAGCAATCGACGTGCATTTCCGCATACAAGCGCTACAGAAGCGAGCAGCCCCATCAGCACCCTGAAGGCATTATTATACTGAACGCGGGCGCTGTACGATTTTTGCGTAAAATGAACCCACAGGCTACAGGCACGTGAAAACCTGCGGGCAATCATATTCGCTCCGACTGACAGCGCCCTCCGCTCTCTCTCAATGTCGTCATCTTCCCTGAGGCTAGCGGTCAATACGTGCCCAAGGTAATTAAACGTCTGTACCCTCGACAAAGGTACACCATTTATTTTAACATGAGGTACCGTTTCTGGGTATTTTCCAGCAGCCCCAAACACCATAACGACACTCTTCCGCACATTACAATAGGCGGTGGGCACTGGCATAACTTTCACAAAGACTCACCAACCTTCTAAGGCCACAGACTGAGGCACTGAGCAGCACCATGTCATCTGCGTAGCTAATGTTGACTCATATGCCATCAATATAACATCCGACTCTGGTCCTGCTCAGCTCCACAATCAACTGGTCCATGTACCTACAGGTTTAAGAGTGTGGGAGAACTTAGACCTCCTGTCTCACACAACACTTCAAACCATATGAACTCGCTCAAGTACGCACCGTCCCATCTAACACTGTTGACGGATGCGCAATTCGGCTACGGTTCCCGTACCAAAATGTTAAAATATTAATTACTTCAGGTGGTAAGTTAGCATCATTTAGCTTCTTCCAAAGAGTGTCATAGGAAACCAAACCAAAAGCACTCGATATGTCGAGGAAACAGGCGTGCACTGCCGTGCTACGGCTTGAATAGTACTCCACAGCGTGCTTAAATCCCAGAATTGCACTTTCAGTGGACAAACCAGGTCGAAATCCAATCTGGTTGTTATGCAAGTGTAAGTACATGTTTACTCAATTCCGAATTAAGCACGCCGTCCAATACCTTAGACACAACCGTAGCCAGCGAGATAGGTAGATAATTATTATTCATATCCGTCAATAGCCCAGTTTTATTTTAACTACGGGCACAACTATCTTTCTTAAATTCTCCGGGAGTACATAAACATGGCTCAAACAATGATTATACAACAATTAATGAGCGAAGAAAAAAAACAGCAAGTTAAAAATTGGAGCATTAAATTAATAAAAACCGGTCAAGTGCGAGTCGGACTCGCGCACGAAGGGTTCCGTACCATTATCGCAAAAAACGGCACAAAAATCACGTTTGTTGTATGAAGAAATTTTAATTGATACACATTAATATGGCCACACTGTTGGTGCAGTAGTTGAGCGATTGACTGCTGCGCTGCATGTCACGGGTTCGATTCCCGCACGGAACAAATATTTGTATGACCTACAGATATTGGTTTCTCTGTTTCGTGTATGTGAGTTTATATGCTTGTAACGCACCCACAATACAGAAAGAAACTCCTAGGGCCTCTTTGTGAGGCAACATTTTAAAAACAAAAAAAAAACATTTTTCAATATCTATTACATATGTACAAATGACTATGTTATGTATTAAAATGAACTGTTACACCTTGTGTAACTTTTTACTATAAGTATCTTTATACAAAATTACTTATTTTCAATATTTAACCTTAGATATATATCATAATGATGATTAGAAGTGAATATTTAAATTATTAAAAGAGGCCTGGAGCTGTAGACTGGCATGGTTAATTTAATATATTGATATATATTAATACTTCTTATTATTTTATTGAGTGCAATTTACTGCTTGGTTAATTTAGTTTTATATGTAATTGTGTGTGTTTGTGACTTGTATTGGATCAATCTGTAAAGATGTTATAATTGGTGATAACAAAATAAAAATATCCACGCCTGTGCCTACCATTCGCACAATGGAGATCAGCGGGCTTATTACGTAAGGAACAGCAAGTAGCAATAATTGTACAATTATTGCGCGATCAATTTAGTGACCTGGCTACTGAGGCCTTTAAGTCTAGTCTTTTTTTTTGACAGTCACTTTTAACAGAAGCTATTTTATCTGTCCGATTATTTATAAAATGTATCGCAGATGTATCGTTTGATGAATTAACCAGCTTATGAAAGAGCAATACTTCGAGGAGGCTGTTTTTTTACAATAGTCAATTTGATTACTATTTAGCTCCAATATTCCGATAAATTAATATTCGCAGATGTACAGTATTTGTGTAAAGTAAATATGGCAGTGAAAATTTTATATTTGCATTTTATTTACATGTATGTCAATGTGTAAAATCAATTAAAATTTCTTCGAATTGTCGATTGTTTTAAAAATTTAATCGATAACGCATTAGAACATCACTTAGTAGACTACATTATCTCGTATTTGAGCTATGAAACGTAAAAAGATTTTTCAAATGTAATTTAGACATTGGCAGAATAGTCGACATCGGTGTTTGCCATATAAAAAAATATATAATAGAAGATACTTATTGCGGACTTATCACATTCTCATGTGTTTGTATGTATTAGTGGAAAACTTATAAGCTTCGCTCAGGTAGCCAACACAGGATTTTTTTATGGGAGCCCCACTTAAATATTTATTTTATTCTCTTTTTAGTATTTGTTGTTATAGCGGCAACAGAAATACATCATCTGTGAAAATTTCAACTGTCTAGCTACCACGGTTCTTGAGATACAGCCTGGTGACAGACAGACAGGCAGACAGACGGACCGCGGAGTCTCAGTAATAGGGTCCCGTTTTTACCCTTTGGGTACGGAACCCTAAAAAGTAAGTACCTAATATTGCCGCCTTTTTGGGGTCAAGTCAGTTACCCAGAAGTTCATAAATTAAAACCCCACTACCGAACAATGTTGTTCGCTAATGTTCAGGTTCTATATTTATATGGAATTTATCTGCCGATTGAGTTTTGTGAAATTTAGGATATATTTTTTTTTAATAATTAAAAGAAAATCTGATTAACTAACAAATTAAAAAGACAGACTCGAGGTCTAGGTACAGCTCACAGAGCCACTAGTTTCTAATGCACATAGCATTGCTTTTTAGCTTTTCATTTTACACTAATAAAAGTAAAGTTAATAAATTGTATATCCGTAATTGGCTGTAATAGTAGTACAATAAGTGTGATAAAATATTTTTAAGAGCTGTGGATTTTGTGATTAATAAATAAATAAATAATGAAGAAATAATAGATGGGTTAGGTACCTACTTGTGCACCAACTTGAATTTAATTAAATATTTTGTTCAGTACCTAATTCAATCTGCCTAGCCTTTACCCACTATGTTGGGGTCGGCTCCAGCCTAACCGGATTCAGCTGAGTACCAGTGTTTTACATGGAGCGACTGCCTATCTGACCTCCACAACCCAGTAACTGAGAAACACGATACCCCTTGGCCAGACTGGTGTCAGTTATGAGGCTTCTGACTACCCGTAACGACTGTCAAAGATCTTCAAATGACAGCCGAGACCAACTGCTTAACATGCTTGCCGAGGCACGGAGGACTCGCTATTTATATAAAGATGGGCACCCATCCACGGACCGACCTCGGCAAGCGTTGCTTAACATTAAAGATCGACCCGTGCGGCTGTTAATAATTAGCTACGAGCTCCTCGTCAGAACCTTATTAAATTTTCAATAAGTTAACTGATAATCGACTTTTGTTACTGACTGTACCTACCTATCATCCAAGACAAGACAACTCAGTTACCATATGAACTTAGGAATTATAGTCATTTGAATGCCATTGAGGCAGTTATAGTGTACTCCTTAATTTCTAATCGGAATTGTTGACTGACCAACTTGTTACCATCAATTGTGACGGCTAAAGCGGGCCAATTTTGCTCATTATACGCCATGATGCGCATTCTCTAATGCCTCGTAATAGTGCACAAAGATTGCTGCACAAACACCACCGGGTGCATAATGATTAACAATCTAATGGACGTTAAGGACAAGTCTATCGCTTTGATCTTTTCTTTCTTTCTTTATCGAGTCGATGGTGGATATTTTTTTTCACACCACCTACTCGACAATGTCCAATTACATATCACGCAATCTTTACGTAAAGTAAAGCGGACAAAATAGAAAGTACGAGCCGCCTTTAATACTTTTTGGTAAAGCCTTACCTCGTGTATGATAGCGCTGGTAAATGAAACTAGCAGCAGAGACGAAATCAAAACGTCAAAAAGGCAGATGACATAACGGAAACACGAATTATGTATTGTTATTGTAAAGATTTGTTTTTATTTGAGTAATATTTTAAAGTCAAAAATGGAAGGTAGATTCACCGACTGTTAGTTTATTTCAATAAAATAATTGGTAACTATATTCGTTGAAAATATTTGTAAAAAGTATTATTAATTACTAAACAAATAATGTACACAATTACTGTATTTTTACAAACCTAAATCTATAATTAATTGATAAACGAATGTCACCGGATGTTGTTGCTGTGTGACGTCTTGTCATTTGTTTAAACTTATAAATAGGCTGGTTCTAGTCGAAAGAACTCAGTATTGAATTGTATTGAACTGTGCACATATCATTATAAAATTAAGTTGTGAGACTTACTGTTGGTGTGAGTAATAAAAAGTGTATACAAGATGTCTGATCGTTATCATTTGAGAATCCTGAGTACGCCCGCTCTTACATCAGAAGAAAGGGATCAACCCGAGACTCAGCCCATCACCATCACCCATCAACACAGTCGCCTTGCCTAGCCTACCGACCACTCGACCAGGACATTCGGATGAGCTGAATTTACTTCGTTGCCAGATCAAGTTGCAGAAAAGGATGTTTTTCAAAAACAAAACACCAATACCCACAAGCTAAGTAAAATTTATTTACCTATTTATGATCTTGACCAGCATAAAATAACAATTGAGTGAACAAGTTACCTGTCTATCCACCGTGCGAGGTAGTTCAGTCTATTGCTAGGATGAAGGGATTTTCATGCTTGCTAAGACGCGCCAAGAAATTGGTAGACACTAATGCTCATTCTTTTGCACTCGTAGCACAATATTAAGTAGCTAAACTAGATATTATAATTGTGTATTGGAATTGTGTGTGTATTGAATAGACTTCAATTCAAGCTAAATCTTTTTTTTGAATATGGTACCAAGTCATAAAGTTTACTTTCAAGTATTTTTCCTAATGCTCCAGTGGCATAAAATCATAGTTTTACCAAGCTGAACCCCTCGGGTCAAGCATCAAGAACACAAAACAAACATGATTTGCGCGAAACTTTGACTTTGGATATCAAAATACTTCATTAGATGCCACTAAATATGATACACATACAAATAAAACTTTCGGTTATGCCCATTATTTTCATATCCCTTAATAGAGGAGCTCGTGGCTATATAATAACTTAAGTTAAGCAACGCTTGACGATGTCGGTCCGTGGATGTGTGACCATTTCAACATACCGAGTTTCCTTCGTGCCTCGGAAAGCACGTTAAGCCGTTGGTCCCGGCTGTCATTTGAAGATCTTTGACAGTCTTTACGGGTAGTCCGAAGCTTGAGATCTGACACCAGTCTTGCCAAAGGGTACTGTGTTAACCAGTTACTGAGTTGTGGAGGTCAGATAGGCAGATTGATTGGTTTAGGTTACTACACCGGTGCACAGGTTAATTTCCATCAAAGCTGTGTATGGTTAACAACCGTGTGAACATTATACTCTCGTAATATTTTTCATGTTTCAGATACCATATTGTGTCGCAGCCTGAAGCTTCTGCTGAAGGCTAGCGATTCAGATGCTGAGCGCGAAGGTTGACGTGTCAACATCTGAGAGGTTAAGAAGAACAGCATGCAAGCAGTTCGCTGGTCTTAGCCGAACGGTACGAACGTGCGCAAGTTTGGAATGGAATACTCGGTGAGTCGCTTCCATTTTATTTTGATAGTGAAGTCGAATATTCTCTAGTGATGAGATGCTATTTCGAGTTTTAAGTGTTCATGTTGGAACACTGAATTGGTTGGTAGTGGTTATACCTAGCACTATCACTAGGTAATTAAGACACACCTGGTAAAAAGCAAGTAGCTAATAAGTTACCTATTGTGTTGTTAGTACTTTCCTAGTTTCAACATTTGGTTCAGTACGAACTTTAGGATGAGTTATCCCATAAGAAGGAGATGAAATATCCAAAATGACTGAATAACTAGTCGTTTTCAGTGGCAAAGCGAGTTAGTAATGTCGTTGGGCTATCGTAATTGTATCGAGTTAGTAACGGTAATGGTCATTTGCGTGTATTCAGGACGGATCTTGTTGCGTAACGATGTACAACCACCGTCTTCAGATCTGAATTCACTTGCTTACTTTCAAAGTAATATTATGATAACAGTAGATCACGCGATTGTTTTTCTTACATGAAAACTGAGATAGTGACCGACAGTAAAGGGTTACTGTTGATAATCTGATATTTATGATATTGATCAGAGTTAATTCGTGTAGCTCCTTAATAGTATCAGGGTTAGTTGTTTCCCTTTTACAAGCCATCAGTATGTTCCAAAATCTTTAAGTAGAAAACACGAATCATGTTGGAAGGATACCCGATCGCCAAGTTCTTTGAGAATTAGACGTCATAGTTGATGACTGTGGTAGTGAAACCGAATCTGATTAACATGTCTACTCATAGGACCAATTCTGGACCGCACCTCATGCGTACCATGTGGCGATGGGTTTTTTAAAGTGGGTTTATGAGTTCGTATGCATTGCCTTTACTTTGTTTAGTTTAACTTGTTGATCGTCGGACCTTTTTCTAATGAATAGTGTTGTGTGGGAAACTTTAGTACGACAACTGAAGAGGCCCGGTATTAAGTCCGCGATAGGTGATTATGACAGGATAGTGATCGTTATACACCGAAAGCTTTAAATAGATACGCTTAAACCTACAAGTATGGACACGGTAGGTTAAGGAAGATGCCAGCGGATCATGTACCAGTCGATGTTGATGTTAAAAGGATTTTAATGATGATGAGCAAGCTCAAAATGTCGAGTAATTGAGTCTATCAGCCGTATTATGTTTGACCGTACCAGTGGATTCTGGCGGAGGTCGGGGTCTTGAGAGACCGTTGTGTGAGAGCAATATAATTGCTGTTCGGCTACAGAGCCGTGGCGTTAGAGGTTTTACTCGAGGGTTTCTGTAAGCTTGGCAGTTTTCGCTGCAGAAGAAGTTTTAAAGTTTGATTTGAGCGACTGGTGGTACATGGCCCAGGGTAATGATTTAGTTAAAGATCAAAGTTCTAAAATTTCCCTATTGTCACGAACCCAATGATCTAGTTTGGTCAGGAGTAGCCGAGCGTTGTGCGTTGGCCTGTGTGGCAACTATTGGCTTTTATGGCAACTGTTGGCCTGTGTGGCAACTAAACGCCAGTGTGCCAACTGGAGGCCTTTGTGGCAACTGTAGGCCAGTGTGGCAACTGGAGGTCTTTGTAGCAACTGTGGTCCTGTAAGTTGGTTTAAAATAAACACGTTTGTGTAAGGAACCTTACAGAGGATTCCTGTAGAGTTATGAGGTTAAAATAAAGTAAACTCGCATAGTCACGCGAGAGGTGAGGTCACCATGTTAATGTTGATGACGTTCGAATCGACAAGCCTTCGTTACGAAAATTGAAATAATTTTGGTTTTCTAATTTTTATTACTATGCGTAGATTGTGTTAGTAAGATATACAAAGCTGAAGTACCAATTGAGATTGTAGATGATGAATAGACGTAACATAGGACAGACTAAATCTCTGTGTGAACAGGTTCTGAGTTCAGAGAGTTGAGTTGACTCGACATCGTAGGGATGTGCGAGTAGAGCAATTGAGAAGAGAGCTATGTGATGGCTAAAGGTCGTGAATAAGATACCTGGTGTCTTTTTCTTTTGTTTCATTTAATGTGACATTAGTGACTATCAGTGGTACTTGGACTTTGTAATCACGAAGATTAGAAGCTATTGCGTTCCGAACTTCACCCTATTGATGATCATTGAATAAGTATAACTTTTCAATTCATCTTTTGGTACCTCATGTAGAATTATTACAAATGGGGAATCCGCTACAATGGCACAGATTACAGCCATTTTTATTTTCTTTTTCTTCGTACATCATGCTATTACTCGCGGTACATCTAGAGCTAACAGTCAAACTGAATGGGTTTGGGTTAATAAAATAGGTGAATTGTAATTGGAATTAAAATATACGAAATCTAAGGCTACTGAATGGCCCTTTTGATTAACTAGGTAAAATAGCCCTTCCCCTGCAATTGAAAATACCATATCCGTTTAGACCCTAAGCATAGAATGGCCGAAACGGAAGCAAAAAAAAAAAAAAAAAAAAAATATTATAAAAAAGGTTTTGGTTTTAGAAAAAGACTTTGGTCACTCAATGAACTTTGAACGACTAGACCGTGATAGCAAGAATAAATAATAATGAAAAAAAAAGGGTTAAAACTTTTTATAACATTATTCAGAATTGAAAAGCTTAACTTATGGATAAAATAATGAATGTTTTGTTTGGTTAAATAAAATTAAGTCGAAACAAGTCAAAGACTGGCCTCTGAATCTTTATGATCAAGCAACGAACTACGACCTCTGAGTTTCAGAATTGGTTGGTTAAATAAAATTCTGTCAAAACAAGTCAAAGACGGGGCCTCTGAATCTATATGATCAAGCAACGATCTGCGACCTCTGAGTTTGATAGTTAAATAAAACTCAGTCAAAACAAGTCGTAAGACTAGCCTCTGAATCTTTATGATCAAGCTACGATCTGAGACCTCTGAATTTGATTTGAGTTAGCAAAATGGATGTGTAAAAAGGCCTTGGTCATGGCTATGGTTTAAGTTGGATGATTCAATAAAATTTAAGTCAAAACAAGTCAAAGATGGGCCTCTGAACCTTAATGGACAAGCCACGATCTGCGATCTCTGAGTTTGACAGTTTCACCAGAACAAGCAATAATGTTGCCTCTGAGTCTGGTCTAAAAGGTTTTTGCATATTTTAATTTTTTTTTATGATTTTCAGAGATTCGCTGGGCCTAGCAAGGCCCGCTCGTCAGTATGGCCGTGATAGCGCTGGTAAATGAAACTAGCAGCAGAGACGAAATCAAAACGTCAAAAAGGCAGATGACATAACGGAAACACGAATTATGTATTGTTATTGTAAAGATTTGTTTTTATTTGAGTAATATTTTAAAGTCAAAAATGGAAGGTAGATTCACCGACTGTTAGTTTATTTCAATAAAATAATTGGTAACTATATTCGTTGAAAATATTTGTAAAAAGTATTATTAATTACTAAACAAATAATGTACACAATTACTGTATTTTTACAAACCTAAATCTATAATTAATTGATAAACGAATGTCACCGGATGTTGTTGCTGTGTGACGTCTTGTCATTTGTTTAAACTTATAAATAGGCTGGTTCTAGTCGAAAGAACTCAGTATTGAATTGTATTGAACTGTGCACATATCATTATAAAATTAAGTTGTGAGACTTACTGTTGGTGTGAGTAATAAAAAGTGTATACAAGATGTCTGATCGTTATCATTTGAGAATCCTGAGTACGCCCGCTCTTACATGTATGTTGTATGAAACCAGTATGAAACTCATAAGGCAGTAAAGTGATTTGAATTTGGAACCTCAAATGCCCTAAGCCAAAAACCCTTAGTAAAAAAATGCCTACATGGGCATCACAAAGCACGGAAGCGACGGCGCACCGATGGCATTGTAAACTCAGATCAAATAAAAAGTCAAGATGGAACGTTGCAAGGCTTTTTAATTGATCTGAGAGCTCGACTGACAAGCCGTAGTTTTGTTGTACGTGTGTGCGTGTATGTATACGTCAAGGCGTAGTTTAACCGGCGTCACCTTGTTGTTGCAAAGTTTGCAACGTTCCATCTATTGTAAAGAGGTTTTTTGAATGTGAAACAAAAGACGATGTTTGGAATCTACGCCAGAGTTTATCAAAACTGGCGCTATAGAGATTATTAATAAATCTACTACCGGAAAAATCAAGAACAGATACGAAAAAGCCTATGACGATTTTGTTCAATGGAGAACAACAAAAGTAGTCAACACTTTGTCGGAATCTGTTGTTGTTTGTAATTTATTTCCAACATCAAGCAGCCTATGGTGCATTTATTCAGTACTCAGATCTACAATTAAATAAGCATCAAACACAATATTCAAATCAATACACAAAGCAGCTTTGTACTGTCTCGCAGAAGTGTGAAAAATAGAGTATGCTTTTCTGGGATAAAGCCAGTCTTCGTCTTGGGCAGCTTGAACCCCTCGCTTCACTCAGGACTCTGCATAACGCCCTCGTTTCGCTCGGGTGTTACGCTCAGGGTTCAATATGCCGCCCGTGACATAAGACACAGCTTTATCCCCTTGGTGCATAATCTACTATTAATGGTCTGAGTATAGTAAGTGGCCACGTTAATTGCAGGATCAGTGGCATTCATGAAGTCCTCTAAAGTGCAGGTGTATGGGGCACTCCAATATGTTTTTTTTAAAGATATTATTGTTAGGCTCGCGTTTGACCACTATATTACCTGATGGTAAGCAATGATGTGGCTGACAATGGGGCCCACTTGCCTAGAAGTAACCTAATCACTCTTGACTTAAATACTTCCAGATTGTAGCTATCAGGAAATACAGACTCCGGCAGGGAATTATACTCCTTAGCTATACGCATAATAAAAGTATTCCCAAAACGCTTTGTGCGTACGGGTGGGATGTCCACATTGTCCACCATACACAGATGATGCAAAGCCGGTTAGTTGTAGCACGATGGCGATGATGCAACGGGCTAGGCGGGATCAAATTGTACAGTTCCGGCGCACACTCCCCGAAATGTAACCGATAAAAAACCGACAGGCTGGCAACTCGGTGACGATGTTCAAGGCTCTGGAGCTTTGACTCGACCATTGTCTCATTGTAGATGAGCCCCTTAGGCCCGTTTTTCTATAGACTCAAGTGCATCAAGTTGGTATTGGTAAATCCGTCCCAGAGATGAGAGGTACTCCATGCATGATCGAACTTGCACTTGATACAAGTTAAGCAGTTGTTCTGGGGTGAAGTACCAAAGACAAAGACAAAAGACAAAAGATATTTATTTCAACTGGGCCACCAAGCGGCACTTTTGAATGTCACAATTTAAATTTAAATGGAATACAAGTTGATTCTACCGTGCATTCGGAAAGTAGCTAGTTATGGAGAAGAATGCACAAGAAACTCCATACTTTTTAAATTTACATGGAATAAAAGTTGATTCTACCGTGCATTCGGAAAGTAGCTTGTTATGGAGAAGAATGCACAAGAAACTCCATACTTACTCTTTTAAAAAAAAAAAAAAATGATTCTACCGTGCATTCGGAAAGTAGCTTGTTATGGAGAAGAATGCACAAGAAACTCCATACTTACTCTTTAAAAAAAAATGATTTTTACAATATTTAGGTACATGAGTACATACATTAATAAATTCACATATGTGAGGACAATGCACCCAGAATAGCACTACACACTATACTATGTAAAGGTATAAAGTATTAAAAGTACTCACACATGTACTGTGCAGTTATACAATAGGTAGGTACTAGAAAAACATCAACATCCGAAGCAGTTGAGTTATGACCAATCCCAACTGACGGCGCCCGTTCACGAACATGACGCATGAATCGGCACCACCCAGCTCAACCATCATGAAGGGAACCGAATGATCCAACACACGCGCCACCATCAGAGAGACATTTGAGAGAGCATGACACACTCAACTGCCAGGGCACACACAAGTCAACGAACGACCAGTGGCGTAGCGTGCCTTGGCGGGGCCCCGTATAAAAATTTGTTTGGGAGCCCTTATGAAGGGTAAAGATTTCTCACAAAAGAAAAAAAAATTATTCATCTGTCAATTTTCCAAAATTTTTACAAGCATTTCAAATTAAATTTACACTCTCCTTGCCTTTTTTTCGGCAAACTGATTTATTAAATCATTTATAGCTGATGATGACTTTAGTTTTTCTAAAGTTTCTGCCCCTATGGACAATAGTGACAAGTCTGATAGGCGAAAACAAAAATAGGAGGTTTTTATTAATTTTTGCTTACGCACGTCGGGGGCCCCCGTAGCTCGGGGCCCCGTATAATTGATACGGCAGATACGGCGGTAGCTACGCCCCTGCGAACGACACATAGGTATAGCAAATGGTAGATTTACAGTTGGGTACATAGTACCCACACACGTGCTGTGCAGCTATACAATACTAAAAGAAATCGAGTCTATACAACACAAACATAAACATATCATTTGTTTTTGCGCCCTAGTGGTTGTGGAGCAGGACTAGCATTGAGCCAAACATTTTTATCAGTGATGTAATCCCCCAACTTATAATATGCCTGCCTGCATAGTGTGCGTTTTATACAATTTTTAAATTTCGTCTCATTCAGTTCTAGAATATGGGGAGGAATTTTATTGTAACATTTTGTACAGTACCCCATGAAAGATGAGGCCACTTTTGCCATCATACCTGCGTAAAGATGCCCAACTTTTTGGCAGCCAGCTGAGCCTTTGCCTCAATGTATGGACCAAAATTGAGGGTCCATGTCAACGTAATGCCAAGAAGCTCAAGATGGTCCGTTATTGGCACGGTCACATCGCGGCAAGTTGGAGCCGGATGAAATTGGTTCTTTTTAGCGGAAAAAAGACACGCCTGGGTTTTTACATCATTAAACCTGACAAGATTGGCATCGCTCCATTCGGCGATTGCCTACAAGGATAGGATCAAACGCACCACCAGGCCTTATGGAGAGACCGCACCTGAGGCCCAGTAGCGGCCCAAGACAAGTATCTCTCATCAACAGTGCTGTTGTCTGCATACCCAAAGGTGCATTGCTTTGTTTTAAAAGCTTTCTATTATCTATATTAATGTACTAACTTGCGTCACCTTACGTGATTAAGAAACTACGTGGCAAATGGCATTAAACAATATCCATAGTGCAAGTTGATAACAAAACATGTAAGACGCTAATGGAACTTGTTAAATAATAAAAGACTAGAGAAACAAAACTTTGAGTTTCAATAACAGTGGCTTCGCACCAATGCATTTTTAATCGACTTCAAAAAGGAGGAGGTTATCAATTCGACTGTTTTTTTTTGTTTTGTTTGTTACCTCAGAACTTTTTACTAGGTGAACCGATTATGATGATTCTTTTTTATGGTGCTTGTCATGTGGTCCCATTTAAATTTCATCAAGATCTGATGAAGAACTTCGTAGATTTACATCAGAACTCTTTAATAAATGACGGCAAATCACTCGGGATAGCTGCAATCACATGTCTGTTTATTGCTTAGGTACACTATTTCATAACATAACATCACACTGGTACGCTCTAAAGGGGTACGCAGGTGTAAACAGTTCACCTGGTATACCTGTTAAACAGTACCCAAAAGCCGGGATTTTCACGGTTCTTGTCCTGGTTGGCTGATTTTAGTGATGGCAAACCTACATCAGACTGACTCCAAAAGTTGCTTTGTTGTGTTCATCGTGTGGAGTAAGACATTGTCGTGGAGAAGGCAGACTCTCTTCTGCAGCTGTTCGGCAGGCTTATTGAATACGTATCTTTTGCAAAACGATAGTGATTTTTGCACAATAATTGCTCTTCATTACAGAAGTTTTAGAGATTTTGGCGGTTTTTTTAGAAATAAACTGTGCATTTGACAAACAACGAGTAATTAGCAAACGTTTGTGTAGGAGGGGTGACATAAAGCGATTGATCGCGCGATGATTGCTGATTGCTCCTGCCGTTCTCTTGTTCTGAATTGACCTTCTCAGTTTTTTTACGGACCACAGACATTGATGGTTTCACCCTGTAGTACTTAAAATTCGATCAAAATTATCCGTTTGTGTTCCAAAAACATGGACGACATGATTTTTTGGCCGTAATGGTGGTTTTGCAGTTTTTGGCTGAGGGTGAGGCGGTGTGTGACGCCATTGGGAGTAGTCGCGGCAATATAACCAATATTGCAAAAAAAAAACAACATTTTCTCCTAGTATTGTTACTTTCTGGGGATGCCTCGTACATGTGACTTAAGCATAGCTGGCGAAATGTGCGAGATTCTGAGAATACAGCCGTGATGAAATGTTGTATTAAAACAAATATTTATTTAGTGTAAAGTAAGACCGCGCTGAGCAAAGTGCTGCCCCTTAACTACCGCCTGGCTCTACTACAGCGAGGGTTGCAGACAGTCTCATGTTATACTCCGCGGCCGGCTGCCACCGAGAGACAACATGGAGCTGATCAGCTTCATACTGAGTTACTTCCTCACCAAGGACCTGGCCATGATGACCGCCTTCATTTGCTGGACGCCTGGTAATGCAGACTAAGCCGGCTTAAACCACTGAGTAGCTACTAAAAACTGTTCAAAAACGTAAAAAAGACTTTATGAAATATGATAGATAGGAGGGAGTAAATAAATAACCGATGCGAGCTGAAATTTCCGTATTTAGCTAGTAAAGCGCAGGCCCAAATCTCAGTCATTCACTATAACATTATAGCTAGCTAGTGCGTAAGAGAATCAGCAAGTCTGTTTTTATGTTTGCTGATTCTCTAACGCACTAAACAAGGAGGTTCTTGAGTTAATAGCTTATTTTAATTTTAAGTAATTTTTGCCCAAGAATCTTACAAACAGTAGATACTGTTTTTCTAGAGAAAGTATCGGAGCTTTACCGCAGTTCCAACCGCGCTGGCATGAGACTAGTGCTGGTCTCCGACTTCCTCCGCGCGCCGCTGATGCAGCCACGCGGCAGGTTCCGGGAGGCCATGCTGCTAGACCTCACCTGTCCCGGCGCCGAGCTGATTCTGGACCAGGTACCGTCCAGTTGATGCTCATGATGAGCAGGGTACCTTCAACATATCTCAATTTTACGAAGATTCTTGTACTTATAATGAAAGGAGGGATATCAGCTAAATTACTTTTTGCATAACAATAAACCTTAAACAGGGCATTCCACTCTCCGACAGAAATTGTAATAAATGCCAGAATAATCTAAAGATTAGGTATGAAATGGAATTTCATCAATTTCCTATTATTACGTCAACATAATATTAGGAGTTATATGTTTTTCCATTACCCTATTTCCCAGAATGTCAGGCACAATAATTTATTACAGGCCTCCGCCTCTCGCGGGTTCAACTCCCGTCACTCGTGGCTGCTGCTGCACAACTCCTCGTCCGACCGTATACACATCGAGGAGACTCTCTCATCCTGCGACATCCTGCCCGACGCTGACGTGGTGTGGTCCTCGCCGGAGAGCTTGGTGGACGTGTACAGGATCAAGCCGGGAATGCCGTGTCTGCACACAAACCTGGGCCTGGCCAGGAACAGCTCGCGCCAGGAGCTGCAGGCGCTGTGGGGCGCGCTGCCCAGCGCTGTGTCCCGCAGGAGAGATCTGAGGAATATGACCATGACGGGGATTTCTCTAGTAAGTGTAGCTTATAAGTGGACAGCAAAGACTTCGCTAGAGAATTTCATAGGGTCAGTTTACAGCTAGGGATAAGTCAGTAGTCAGTACGGTGGTACCGAGCCGTTTGCAAAGGTAAAAATGTATGCAAATAATGGCGGAAAAATAAATTAACATGTTAGTACTGTGGTGAATTGGTCATCGTTGTTATCATTTTCACGCATTCTGATTATGATTTTAATTTCATACCGGTGCAAATACATAGATATCTACTAATTATTTGGTTCTTAATTATTATGGACAGTCTGGAGAGACGGCAACCCACATCGTGTCTTTCATCCCTCATGTGATTGGTCGATTGATGGCGGTCAAACCACTTGCGCAAGGTTCAATCTTTGGTGCACTTTTGTTTACTTCCTTTTTATTATTATTTACTAGCTGTTGCCTGCGACTCCGTCTGCGTAGCATGGGTACTACAAATAGTCTATATTTTATATTGTGCAATAATATTGTAGGTGTGTGGTCCGCCTCACTTTGATTCACAATATGCCACCCCGTAACAGACAGACAGACAGAGTTACTTTCGCATTTATAATAATAATAATTATAATATAGTATGGATTGCACACTAAATCAAAAGCTTATGTACAAAGGCGAGATTAACCCGGACAAGGATTTTGTGCTGTGATCTACTGAGCAACTTTGAACAGACCAACTCAAGCTATTCTGTAAACACTAACTTACCAGGTGACGCAGCCGGCTCACTTCAAGGGCTGGTCGGACTTGCGCAACCGGCAGATCGACACATTCCCCAAGTTTACGTACCCGCTGATGATGCTGGTGGCGCAGGACCTGCACTTCCGGTGCGTATCCACATCATCAAACTGTGCTTAGGATATAAAACCACAATCATAGTCTGAAGACCCGTTCCACGTATTTTTTTGCCATGAGTTTGAAATTTCGTGATCACTTTTTTGTAACGGTGGAAATCTTTAAATGGTGCTTGGACTTTTGGGGGAAAAGACCAGGGATTGTAAGATTTTTAAGGGCTCATCCCTGGGGATACTGAAAAAGCGCCTGCCTCGAGCCTCGCCAACGTCATTCACCTACCATATAATAATCAGACCACGAAACAGAAGTGCAGCTAAGTACCACTCAGTTTTTGGTCTGTTGCGTCAATTTCCAGTTTTTGTTAAGAATGATTCATATTAAGCTAAAAATCCGTTTTATTTTAACCCACATTGCGTCACGGTTACATACCTATATACATTCTTATTTATGTTCATTTCGACGCATCGATGTAAACACAAAAAATCATCAAAATATAATGGAAACGAATTCTAGCCATGATTTGCATGATGAGGTGATGACTTTACGAACATTTCTTAAAAAATGGCTGCACAAAACATCATTGTGTCATACATACAGGCATGTTATTAAACTTTCTATGCGTCGGGCAAGTATGTCACATGCCCACGAATTACCTTGAAATCAATATTATGTAAACCGTCATTGCTCGAAATACGAGTGTATGGAAGGTCTTCCGCTAGGTCACAAGGTACACCTAATATAACTTGGGAAAAGCCGCTGGCATTCGCTGGTTGCGATGCCTATGTCCAGCTGTGGATGTCTTTGATGATTATGACAACGTGCTCATGTTCCCGTTCTTGTTCAGGTTTAACCTGCGGCAGGTGGATCTATACGGCGTGTCGCACAACGGCTCGTTCGACGGGCTGGTGGGCCGCCTGCAGCGCCAGGAGGCCGAGGTGGGGCTGGCCTCGTTCTTCATCCGCCCCGACCGCATGGAAGTCGCCGACTTCATCTCCGAGACCTGCGTGCTCGCGTCAGTACCTACCAGTCACTTGAGTACCTATTTATCTAGTCACAGGTACCAGCGCACTAGGTCGCAAATAGAGGCATCTGGAGAAGGGATATCAAACAGTGTACTTATGATCTTCATAGTGATGATGATACTAGGCTGGTTTCGGGCACATCGACCGCATTCATTGGCTACTCAATGTGGTTGAGAGCTCAGATTTGCTGCTCTGTTATGTGCTCTCATGTGACTTGCATATCCACCCTTGGCCGAAAAACTCTGAGCACAAAGCGGACACGTCAGATCACCGTTGACTACGTGATAAATAGTAGCTGTTGGTGGTCTAGCTTTGCGGTCGACGCGTTTCTGTTCCAATTCCGACCTCCTTCTATCTTCAAAGGCCTGCACCTGCCGCTGCACACGATGACGTCTCCACTCGGGCCGATTTTGTGCCTGAATCTCCCAAAGCCTGATAATGCTATGCTGTCAGTTGACCTGTGAACCTAAACGATGCGAGAAAAATCGATAGTTTGATATTCATAACCTGAAAACTCTGAAATTCAGGAGTTATAACCTTAGTCAGGCGGGCTGTCCCTCCCAACTTCTGCCGAATCTGTCAGAAGGAGTCGGGAGGACGAGGGACAGACCATTGGCAAAGCTTTATTTTTTGCTGAAACGCACACCGGCTAAGTTATAGGAAATTTGGTATACGTGCTTGTTTACCTTAACCGTGGGAATGTCCGAGGTGGTGCGGGCACATGTACGTACGTACAAACACACAGTCACACACGTCATACTTCGCGGTATCGGTATCGGTTCCATGTAGATAATGTAATAGTATTATACTATGGCGCAAAAATCCAACGTCGTTTGACCTTGTACTTCGTTAACCATATCCATACATTTTCTCGTTTTTGATAGGTAGTTAAAAAAAAACACTAGAATATTAGTTCCAACCCGTTTTATTTACTGTTAAATTAAATAGTTTTTATATTTTATTTATAAAAAAATAATAATTTGTAAATCTTCGATCTTTCGCTGGAGCGTCCTCAAATAATGAGGGTCCGATAATTCCTTGATTTGATATGGCAGCCAAAATAGCTCAGATTTAACGCCTGCCGATGTTTTTCTATGGGGCTATATAAAAATTAACATTCAAAAACTGCTCTTTAGTTTTACAGTAAATAAAATGAGTTTGAACTAATAGCGTTTTAGGGTTCCGTACCCAAAGGGTAAAAACGGGACCCTATTACTAAGACTCCGCGGTACGTCTGTCTGTCTGTCTGTCACCAGGCTGTATCTCATGAACCGTGATAGCTAGACACTTGAAATTTCCACAGATGATGTATTTCTGTTGCCGCTATAACAACAAATACTGAAAACAGTATAAAATAAATATTTAAGTGGGACTCCCATACAAAAAAAGTGATTTTTTTGCCGTTTTATGCGATAATGATACGGAACCCTTCATGCGTGAGTCGCACTTGGCCGGTTTTTTTTTAAATACCTATTCAAAAACGAAAATCATTCTGTAACACCCTATATTTTAAATTACTGTGGAAGTAACTCCTTATAAATGTTACCTTTTCACGCCTCAACGGCTAAATGGATTTGGTTGCAACTTGGAATATGGATAGACCAGAACCTAGATTAGGACATAGTACTATCATTTCGGAATAACGTCCCCCTGGGATAATAAAATCATAACACGCGGGCGATGTCGTGGGAAAATGCTAGTGGGTCTATGAAGTCCACAACATGTTATTGTTTATTTTGAGATTTTTGTTAGATGATAAAATCGACAAATACAAGTGTTTGCACTTAAAGTTTTTTAAGTAAAAGTCCTCGTCCAAGTGGTAGGTATTAGAAAAATACCTACTTTGAGCATAGCGTCGATAGGGTCGATGACCCAGTTTGTAATCGTCGCGCGATACGTCAACAGTTCAACACCATACGAATCTATGTCGTGACAAATATCTCGATTCTCGCGTGAAGGTACGGTCAGCAACGAAACGCATTACATAATAAAATTGTACTTCTATTAAACTGTCTCAAAATTAGTTAATATGATTCATGATTATGTAGATCTTGAATTTTTGTTAGTAACAAAAAAATCACATAGTCAAACCACGTGGCTATTATGATTTTTTGTGAACGTCTACAAAAAATTGCATAAGTATTAACTTATCCAATTATAAAAAAACATTTACAGACATTTGTAACATTGTAAACCAACTTTCGTTTGTAACTGTATTTCAGAGTCACTGTGTGTGGTCTACTTACCAACCTACAACATTTGTATCGAGTGACTTATGTAAATTAGGTTAATTTATTTTCCCAAATTATTCTCCAATCGTCCTTCCTTATATCACATGTGCTTATCGCTGCATTATCGGAATGATAATATAACAATGTTGCTAACTGCGGTACCGTGAAAGTTTCCGGATAAGATAATTCATTTGAATAAATAAATAAACAAAACTCAATCGTATTATCATTCGCATTGTGATTATTTAAATTAAATATCGCTACGTGATAGATACAGCAGATTATATTCAATTGATACTCTTTATGACTAACGTAAAGTTGTGAATGAGCACCGCCGAGGTTTTGTGTTGCGAGTTGCGAGCTCATGATTGATCGAAGCCCCTAAATAGACGCGTGTTGAGTTTAAAAACTTATTATCATGCTTTGTTGCTGTTGTCACGTAATTACGAATAACTAATTAGTGCAATTTGCATGTAATTAACCTTTGTTTATAAAACAAATAAATCTGTGAGTGCAGGGACGAGACTTTTTTTATGGACTTGCAAGTTAACAGTAGCGTGTTGCGATGCGCTCTTGTTACGTCCGTATCCGTTCCCGTACGGTGGTATTTGGACAACGAACACGTGGCTATTTCTGTCTAAGCATATTTTAATATACGACAAAGAATTTTCGGAACACAAAACCTCAGCGCGGAGGAAGTTTGTGGCTTTTTATGTAGCGTAACTGATTGGTAATGATGATTGAGCAAAAAGCTCGGACCGTTGCGCGTTGGACGGATCGGTCATTATTCTCTTATGAAAATATGTAGGTAATCTAAAACGACGTAAAGCGTTTACTTATCTTATTGATTTTCAGCCAAAAGCTAGGTTAGGTTATCTGTTAACAGTTATTCTATTCTAAAACTTCATTATGTTATGATAGGTAAGAATTAGTAAGAAATTAAGAATACTATACTGCGGGACACGTAAGTTGAACCAAAATGTATTATCGTTTTACTGAAATTAAAAGATTTAAACCGAAATTAGTCTTTTCTTTATGATCTAACCGTTGACAAATTGTATATTGTAAACGGTTAGGTTGTAGAAAAGGGATTTATTTCGGTTTAAATGGTTTAATTTCAGTAAAACGATAATACATTTTGGTTCAACTTACGTGTCCCGCAGTATACTTGAATTTATAATAAACAAGCACTTCACCTCGGTACCGACTAGGATCAATTTCTGAATTGAGGAGTATTTGGTGGTAAGAAATAAGAACGTTCCAAACCCTACCAAAGTTTGACATTTTCAGACTAAGGTAGAGTTTAACAAACTCAACTTCAAATTATTAATTCGAGAAATCGGGGTTTAATAACTACCAAAAATACGGCAATAAAAACAGGAAAATTAATTTCATTCAGTGCAACATAATTAGATCATTCCCCGGAAAATTAAATGCTTAAAACTAATGAAATTTATTGCGAAACCATGATTCATTATGGAAAAACCTTACGATGATGGCATTAAAATTCGCAACAGACATAATCGTTTTATTATTTGAAGATCACTTTACTCACCGACCTACTAACACCACCTACGTAACTAACTTAGTTACCCGGAATTCATGGTAAGGAGATGGCAGGATGATATTTAATTTTACTGTTTTAGCTGAATGGCTGGAAAGGACAGTCCCAGGACAATAGAAGACACCACTGGAATAGAAAAAGAAGGGATTATTTGCTCTGTGGTCGGACGTGTTGTGGTCAAACGCGAGTTTAGATTTAAACTAGACTAGATCTAAATTACTAGCAAAATTCCCGATCGTGATGGTGCCGATGCCGATCGATGTAGTGTTGACTGCAGAGTTTACGGCCGCCTGGCAGTGCAGTTGTTATTGTAAAATCCAGAACTATCCCTAAACCTAAGATATACCAAGTGTTACTGGTAAACTCCGAAATGATCTATAATAATACCTCATTTCGGGCTTTTAGGTACTAGCAGTCACTGTGAATCTGGATTCACTTCAGATACTTGTAGATATTGAGAAACTGCAATGTCTATGAATATGTTTCTTTTGTGACTGATGATTATCTTGAAGCTTAATCAAAGTAGATTTAGATATTTGTTACATGATAAACAAGTAAAATTTCACAATTTAAAAAAGCCCGACACTTTTATCTTGCGACAAGTAAAATTTCAAAATTTAAGAAACCCCCGACACATTTATCTTGCGAAAACACCCCGATTCAAACAGTAAAACGCCCATAACTTTTAAACGGCTGAACCGATTTTATTCAAACATAGCTAAGAACACTCTCGACAAAGTTACCTTTGAAACAAAATAAACTAAATCGAAATCGGTTCATCCGTTTAGGCGCTATGATTTCTTCGCGTGAAATCACTATATAAAATGTTTATTTATGACCATTCTATATTTTTTCTTATAATAAGAAAACTAGGACATATGAAGGCACTAGTCTTTATAAAGAAATATGTCTGTTTCTCAATAACGGTGGTATGTCCGTGATTAACTTTGAAGCGCATTTACCTCTTTAAATAAGTTGCGATGGCAAGTTTAGTACTTAAATTAAACATTATTATGTTGGTCAATACATAAAGCAACCATATTTAATACTTGTGCGTTTTATTAAAATCGATCTATAACGTAAACACGTCTATTTTAACGAACTACCTCCTTACGCACACGGAGGCCCAGTCGTGCTCTTGCGTTCTCGCAGTAGTGACGTGTCCGATCCTACTGAGTTTTCGCGCCAATACGTAAGTATTTTTTGAATCTAAGAGGGAATACGAAATTATGCAATCTCGGTGGGTTACTGTACGAATGAATGTTGTTTTTTTACGTTACTTTTCGCGAATATGTTATTAGGTACCCTTGGCAATCATACATTTTAAGTGACGAAAGAATAAATATTTTTGTTTTTATTTAATTTTTTGTTCATATTTCAAATTTCGGTAGTGCAATATCGGTGGTTTCGGTGGTAAGTTCATTGCCACCGATATTGCATTTATACTGATATTTACTCAGCTAGCTACATTGCTCTAGCTACATTGTTCTAGCTACTTTTCTCTAGCTACATTGCTCTAGCTACATTGCTCTATGTACTTTTCTCTAGCTACATTGCTCTAGCTACATTGCTCTAGCTACATTGCTCTAGCTACATTGCTCTAGATACATTGCGCTAGCTACATTGCTCTAGCTACATTGCGCTAGCTACATTGCGCTAGCTACATTGCTCTAGCTACATTGCTCTAGCTACATTGCTCTAGCTACATTGCCTTAGCTACATTGCTCTAGCTACATTGCGCTAGCTACTTTTCTCTAGCTACATTGCTTTGGATTATTGAAAATGTTGATTTGGATATCATCCCCTCCACGTCGTTTTTTGAAAACGTTGACAGCGCAATGTGTTTGGAATTTGAAAATTCAATACCTGAAACTAATTGGAAAAAATGACAAAGCTGAATCTTCTACAGCAAAAAATACAACCAATATTGAAAATGACTCTGACAGTGATTTGAATATTTTTTGATTTTTGTTTCCAATATTGAAAATGACTCTGATAGTGATTTGAATATTTTTTGATTTTTGTTTCCAATATTGAAAATGACTCTGACAGTGATATGAATATTTTTTGAATTTTGTTTTTTATTTGAAAGTTTACTATTTTATGTTTGTTTAAGGTTTTTTTATGAAAACCATAATTATTTGCTGAAGTGTTAATTAAACGAAGAACTCATCATAACTTCATTTTTCTTTAGTATAATGGTGCTCCCACATTGCCGTTATAAAATGTTTGTAAACATTTTATAACACCAAAAGATGGCATCTTAAGATCTTAATTTTTTTTTTTTTTTTTTATAACCTATAGGCTCGCGCTTGACCACAATCTCACCTGATGGTAAGCGATGATGTGGTCGACGGTGAAACACGCTTGCCTAGAAATAACCTATTCACTCTTGACTTAAAGACCCCTAGATTGTAGCTATCGGGAAACACAGACTCCGGCAGGGAATTCCACTCCTTAGCTGTACGCATAATAAAAGTGTTCCCAAAACGTTTTGTGCGTATGGGTGGGATGTCTACCATGTATCGATGGCGCATCGCCGTACGTCTGGTAGTCCGATGATGGAACGGGCTAGGTGGAATTATATCGTGCAATTCCATCGCACACTCCCCGAAATGTAACCGATAAAAAACCGACAGGCTGGCAACTCGGCGACGATGTTCAAGAAGAGTCTTGAACATCGTCGCCGAGTTGCCAGCCTGTCGGTTTTGGCTTTCATCGGTTTGAGCTTTGACTTGACCAGCGCCTCATCGCCGATGAGCCTCTTGGCTCGCTTTTCGATCGACTCTAGTGCGTCAAGCTGGTATTTGGCTGATCCGTCCCAGAGATGAGAACAGTACTCCATGCATGATCGAACTTGCGCTTGATACAAGTTGAGGAGCTGTTCCGGCGTGAAGTACCGTCTCACCTTTGCAAGGATCCCCAGCTTTTTGGCAGCCAGCAAATGTTTGCTAACAAATGTTTACTAACGTTATTAAACATTTTCTAACGGCAATGTGGGAGCACCATAACCCTCAACATGGATCACATTTAGCAGAAGTAACGTTAATTTACTAAATCTACTAAATGTGGTCATGATCCATGAGACACAGTATTGAATATAGACAGATGTGATGTTGCAATTATTGTGGTGCAAGATTTGCAATTTCGGTGTAAGATTGGCAAGATCGGTGTAAAATTTTCAATTTCGGTGGGTTGGTAATTTAGGTGGCCGTCATATTTTCAAAACAACTACGGTTATTTAATTCCTACTAAAATAACTAGAATACTAATGTGTTCTAGAACAAAACAAGTTTATGTTTTTATCCGAAAACCTACGAATAAAAAATACCACCGAAATTAGCAAAAAATTGTGCTTGCGTGAAATGACCCATGTGTGAGATAGAAAAAGATATTGAAACAAATAGATTTTGATTCAAACAGGGTACTTCGTCGAAAAATAATTGTCTAACAAATCAGTCCTTATTGTTCTCATCATTTCGTATCAAGGCGTGATAGACATTACAATTCAACATTTACTAGGCTCTGAAGTAAATCCTAAGATTTACCGTGTGATTGCTAGTAAAACCCCGAAATGAGCGATTATCAAAGATTATTTTGGATTTTTTACAGTAAGACTTGGTTAATCGAGTAAGAGTACCTAATTGTTTTATTTTACTATTGTTTTCCTATTAACAACAGATGAAGGGATATAGGGATAAGGCAGTGGACGTCTTTCGGCTGATATGATGAAGGGATATGTCAGTTTTGTTAAAACTGCTTTGTTTGTTATGTTAATCTACCCTTGTTTTAATAATTTTACTATGACGTCAAGTTCATTCGATATATGAATGTCGTAATATTAACTACTACCTACTGTTAATTTAGTTAAGTTTATCTTTAAGTGAACTGTAATTTGTTCTTTGAGAAAATAAATATCTTTGAACCGAAATCTTAGGTGTGGTTTTCGGGCATTTACAATAACATAATATGTTACTGTAAATGCCCGAAAATGCCACCTCAAGTTTTGAGCTTTATCTGTATCTGTATCTATACTTCTATACTAATATTATAAAGAGGAAAGATTTTTTTTTGTATGTACGAACAAACTTTAAAACTACTGGACCAATTTAAAAAATATGTTTTCCCACGGGAACGGGAACTACGCGTTTGAAACCGCTATGATACCAATAATTTCGCCCAAATTACGTTACCAAAATTTAAATTATTGGTATCATTATAAAATGAGGAAGAAAACAAATTTATAGCGGACGTCCCGCGGTTTCACTAACACTAATATAATTAATTTAATTTGATCCTGTAAGGCTTTCCGGGTCTTTCCCAGATGCACCTTCATTTTCCGGCAGCCGTCCCGATCGGCTGTGTCTAACGTGTTCCTGGCGCCGTTCAGCAGCGGAGTATGGGCGGCCAGCGGAGGAGTGGCTGCGGCCGCGGCCCTACTGCTGGTGGCCTTGAGGAAGGTGCGCGAGAGCACGTGGCCCGGGCGCGATCTGGAGCTTTTCACATTGCCCGAGACCATCACCTTCGGGCTGGGCACGCTGTGTCAGCAAGGTGCCTCTTGTTACAGTTATCTAACTGCATCTACCTGTACCTTAGAGTATCTAGGTCTATAATTCCCAAGGATGCGGAACCGATGTGATGACGAATTTAGCAGCCGCCAAAATAGCATAAAGCTAGTTAAGAGCAAACAGTTCATACTGAAATACTGAAAGAACCGCCATTTGCACCGTTCTAATACGAGTTGTGATCTTAATTTCCTTTCCTTTCATACAGATGAACCTTGGGGTCTTTAAGTCAAGAATAGGTTTCTTCTAGGCAAGCGTGCTTCACTGTAGACCACATCATCGCTTAACATCAGGCGAGATAGTGTTCAAACGCGAGCCTATAGATTATAAAACGAAAAAAAAAATATGAATAATTGTAGAAGTTACTTTGTCGACTTTAAAAAAACATAGGGTAGACCTGTTTCGCCATGGCCCATGGCTCTCATGGTCTAAGTGTGAATAAATACGCTACTGAGACATTTCCTTTCTAGCCTATATTACCACAGTTTAACAATAATATGTAATACTTGTAATTTTTTTCAAACCCTCGCCTCGTCCAGGTTTCCACTGCACACCAGCAGTGACGTCAGTCCGCGCTGTAATGTTCAGCACGCTGCTGGCGGCGTTGTTCGTGTTCACGGCCTATTCCGCCAAGATTGTGGCCATCCTGCAGACACCGAGCGACGCGCTGCGCTCCATTGACGACCTGACACGCTCGCCCATGGTGGTTGGCGTGCAGGAGACCACCTACAAGAAGGTCTACTTCCAAGTGAGTATGGACTCCTAGTACCGTGCTGCCAAGATAGTGGCCATCCTGTAAACGCCCTGCGACGCGCTGCACTCCATCGACGACCTCACGCGGTCGCCCACAGTGGTCGAAGTGCGAGACCACCTACAAGAAGGTCCATTTCCAAGTGAGTTTGTAGCTCTCAAAACGGTAAAAGTCGTGAAAAAACTGGCCTAGAACAAAAAAATCGAAGATGTGACTTCCACAAACCCACACTGGGTCCGCGTAGGGGATTACCATTACGAGGATGCCCATGTCACAGCAGCGCCAACATTATTGGCAGAATTTTAGACAGTCCATAGTTGTAACGATGATATCACTTGCCTGATGCAGAAAGCTGTGCGCATTTGAATGCATGCCGTGCATTGTAAACTTAAAAATAAAACTCAGATCTTTATTCACCGATAGCTTGAGTCTGCTACGTCACTACACTTAAATAAATCTGCTACACGTTTCTGTAAAACCATGGTGACTATTTTGCCTCTGTTGCAGGAGAGCCCGGACGAGTCGACGCAGCAGCTGTACCGGCGCAAGATCTTGCCACAGGGCGAGCGCGCCTACCTCAGCGTGGTGGATGGCATCGCGCGCGTGCGCACCGGCTTCTTCGCCTTCCAGGTGACTCTCATGGCATTGGCCAACCTCATCCGTAATCCGATACATCGACCTAAGTACTTCTTTTGTACATGCTAAATATTACAAGTATGCAGTGTAGAGTAGTGGAGGCAGACTCTATAGTTCTACACCCTGGGCTAAACTGTCTTTCTTCGTAAACTTTTAAGTATCCAATGTAAACTTTTAGCTGAAACAACAGAAAGTTGTAATCCCCTTTGATTTCTTTATAGAAAGTAGTAGTTTGTCATAAAGAAGTGGCTTACAAAAACATGATAAGCAGTTTGATGAGAACTAGAGTTACTGTCGTAAAAGTGTGTCACTTATTCAAATTTTCAAATTCAAATTCAAATATATTTATTGCTCAACACAGTACATATTCAAACATTTCCAGATGTCAAGTGAATGCGCAGTCCACTGTGTTGCACCAATTTAGGCATGCAAAATTATCATTAAAATTACACATGCTCATAAATTCAAATTAATACCTTACAAAATCCCATAAATTAATACCCTATAGAATGTCATAAATTCAAATTAATATTTTAAACAATGTCATAATGTCAAAATAATACCCTATTAAATGTCATAAATTTAAGTTAATACGTTATACAATGTCATAAATTCAAAACTATTAAGTTATACAATGTCATAAATTCAAAACTAATAAGTTATAAAATTTCATAAAAAACAAAACTAAAAAGTTATTAAAATGTCATAAATTCAAAACTAATAAGTTATACAATGTCACAAAATCAAATTCATAAGTAAGCAATGTCAAATGAAGAATACAGAAATAACAAAATAAAAATAAAATAATTTAATAATATTTATGTCACATTGTCGGTTATATTAAACAAGGCACCGAGCTCTTTTCAATGGCATTTGTGACGTTATTAAATGTAGGTGGAGAAGAGTGCAGGCTACGACATCATCAAGCAGACGTTCACAGAGCGAGAGAAGTGCAGCCTCAAGGAGATCGAGGCGTTCAAGCTGCCGCTGGTGGCCGTGCCCATGCGCAAGCACTCAGGCTACAGGGAACTGTTCGCCACCAGGTAACTGTGGCGTCATGTTGTTGACTATTGCTCCTCAAGGAGATAGAGGCGTTCAAGCTGCCGCTGGTGGCCGTGCCAATGCGCAAGCTCGCCGTCTAAAAGGAACTGTTCGCCAACAGGTAACTGTGGCGTCATGTTGTTGACTATTGCTCCTCAAGGAGATCGAGGCGTTCAAGCTGCCGCTGGTGGCCGTGCCTATGCGCAAGCTCTCCGTCTACAAGGAACTGTTCGCCACCAGGTAACTGTGGCGTCATGTTGTTGACTATTGCTCCTCAAGGAGATCGAGGCGTTCAAGCTGCCGCTGGTGGCCGTGCCAATGCGCAAGCTCTCCGTCTACAAGGAACTGTTTGCCACCAGGTAACTGTGGCGTCATGTTGTTGACTATTGCTCCTCAAGGAGATCGAGGCGTTCAAGCTGCCGCTGGTGGCCGTGCCAATGCGCAAGCTCTCCGTCTACAAGGAACTGTTCGCCACCAGGTAACTGTGGCGTCATGTTGTTGACTATTGCTCCTCAAGGAGATCGAGGCGTTCAAGCTGCCGCTGGTGGCCGTGCCAATGCGCAAGCTCCCCGTCTACAAGGAACTGTTCGCCACCAGGTAACTGTGGCGTCATGTTGTTGACTATTGCTCCTCAAGGAGATCGAGGCGTTCAAGCTGCCGCTGGTGGCCGTGCCAATTTTTATTTTATTTTATTTTATTAATCTTAGGAAAACTTACAGCTAATACAATAGATGTGCAGAAACAACATGCAAAAAACGGCCAATTAAAAGTTTTCACACATATAAAAATTTGCATAATATACATATCAGCGAGAGTTTCAAATAAATAGATTAGACTCAACGCCCAACAAATACAAAAAAAAAATATATATATATATACAGAAAAAGAATTCTACGTATCAAAGAAACGCTTACTCAAACTATTCTTTACATTTTTAATCTTAGTATGGAACAGATCTAGATCAACATCCTGACACACCATATTAAACGTACGACAAACTCTTATCATGTACGAATTCTGTCTGTAAGTAGTTCCAACTTTAGGTACATGAAGGAGACGCGAATGCCGAAGAAATGCACACGGTACACGCAGTCCAACCTTGCCCACCAACTCAGGAACGTCCGTGGATCCGTTCATAATTCTAAAAAGAAAAGCAAGATCTGCGATTTTTCTTCGCTCGTGTAGAGGCAGAATGTGAATTTTTTTACACCGACTTAAGTAATTAGGGAGATAGATATTCGATCGATATTGTGTGTACCTTAAAAATCGTCTTTGTATGCTTTCAATACGATTAACATATACATTATAAATTGGGTTCCAAATTTGAGAAGCATACTCAAGGTGGCTACGGACGAACGCACAGTAAAGAATCTTCATAGTTTTTATATTCTTGAAGTCAGAAGATATCCTATAAATGAAACCTAAAGCTTTAGAAGCCTTGTTGACTATGTTATCTATATGTGCGTCAAACAAAAGCTTAGAATCAAAAGTTACCCCAAGGTCCCTGATAACGTTGACTCTGGCTAATAAGGTGCTTGATATCGTGTAATTATACATAACAGGGTTTGGCTTACGAGTAAATGTACATACATAGCATTTGGACAAATTTAAATCTAACTTATTTGTAACGCAATAGTCGTAGAACCGGTTCAGATCTTCCTGTAAACGGCATGCGTCCTCATTAGTTGATACTTGACCCAGAATCTTCATGTCATCCGCAAACAATAAAATTCTTGAATTGAGGAAACATGAGGCAACGTCATTTATAAAAATATTAAATAAAAGGGATCCTAACACGGATCCTTGGGGAACACCCGGTGGAATGTACATCGGTCTCGATGTGTAACCATTGAGAACTACCGTCTGACATCTATTTTCTACGTATGATGAGAACCATCTGAATAAATTACCCGTCACACCAACCGATAATAATTTGCGCAAAAGAAGCGCATGATCAATTCGATCAAAACACTTGCTGTAGTCAGTGTATATTACGTCGACCTGTGACCTTCTGGACATGTGTTCCGTTAGATAGTCACTACAGACCACGAGATTGGATGTGGTGGAGCGACCTTTTAAAAATCCATGTTGATGATCTGAGAAACTTAATTTAAGTGAAGACGAAAGTTGTCTGTGTACAATTTTCTCCAAGATTTTAGCAAACACGCAAAGCTTAGAAATCGGTCTATAGTTGTCTATACTGTCCTTGGGGCCTTTTTTGTGAATCGGCGTTATATACGCCGACTTCCAGATAAGTGGCACCACTCCGAATTCCAATGATCGCTTAAATAATATTGACAGCGGAACGGATAGACTCTTAGCACATTTACTTATAAAAATTGGAGGAATATTGTCAGGGCCTGCGGATTTATTAAGGTCCACTTGTTTAAGCAACCGTAACACTTCCTCCTCCCGGACATCAATAGAGCACAAGTTTGATACATAACCAGCAGCCTGACCACTAGGTCCATCCACACATGCAGTGATCAAGAGCTCGTCATCCTCGCTTCGCTCTTGGAAATTAGAAAAAAAGTAATCGCCGAACATATTGCAAATTTCCTCCCCATCACTGGATGAAGTTTCACCCAATCTAAGAACAGCCGGGTAACAGTTGGTTTGTTGTTTTAATTTTACATATCTCCAAAAAGATCTAGGATTTTTAGATATTGCGAATTCAATGTTTGTCATATATTTATTAAACATTTCCTTCTCCAGAACCTTTGCTCGCTCACGTAAAGTAAGAAATGATTGATTATCAGAAAGATTGCCATACCTCTTAAATTTTGAGTGATATTTAGCCTTTTCCCTAATAATTTTAATAAGAGGGCTTTTGTACCAAGGAGGATACTTGCCCCGTGGGACAATAGTTTTAGTAGGAATATATTTATTGTGAAGCAAGTCGATAGTGTCGTAAAAGAACTTTACAGCAATAACAACAATGAAATAACAACAAATTATAAGCAACAATGCGCAAGCTCTCCGTCTACAAGGAACTGTTCGCCACCAGGTAACTGTGGCGTCATGTTGTTGACTATTGCTCCTCAAGGAGATCGAGGTGTTCAAGCTGCCGCTGGTGGCCGTGCCAATGCGCAAGCTCTCCGTCTACAAGGAACTGTTCGCCACCAGGTAATGTGGCGTCATGTTGTTGACTATTGCTCCTCAAGGAGATCGAGGTGTTCAAGCTGCCGCTGGTGGCCGTGCCAATGCGCAAGCTCTCCGTCTACAAGGAACTGTTCGCCACCAGGTAACTGTGGCGTCATGTTGTTGACTATTGCTCCTCAAGGAGATCGAGGCGTTCAAGCTGCCGCTGGTGGCCGTGCCAATGCGCAAGCTCGCCGTCTAAAAGGAACTGTTCGCCACCAGGTAACTGTGGCGTCATGTTGTTGACTATTGCTCCTCAAGGAGATCGAGGCGTTCAAGCTGCCGCTGGTGGCCGTGCCAATGCGCAAGCTCGCCGGCTACAAGGAACTTTTCGCCACCAGGTAACTGTGGCGACATTTTGGTGACTATTGCTCCTCAAGGAAATCGAGGTGTTCAAGCTGCCGCTGGTGGCCGTGCCAATGCGCAAGCTCTCCGGCTACAAGGAACTGTTGGCCACCAGGTAACTGTGGCGTCATGTTGTTGACTATTGCTCCTCAAGGAGATCGAGGCGTTCAAGCTGCTGCTGGTGGCCGTGCCAATGCGCAAGCTCTCCGGCTACAAGGAACTGTTCGCCACCAGGTAACTGTGGCGTCATGTTGTTGACTATTGCTCCTCAAGGAGATCGAGGCGTTCAAGCTGCCGCTGGTGGCCGTGCCAATGCGCAAGCTCTCCGGCTACAAGGAACTGTTCGCCACCAGGTAACTGTGGCGACATGTTGTTGACTATTGCTCCTCAAGGAGATCGAGGCCTTCAAGCTGCCGCTGGTGGCCGTGCCTATGCGCAAGTACACCGGCTACAGGGAACTGTTTGCAACCAGGTAACTCTGGGGTCATGATGTTAACTATACTGCTCTTCAAGGAGATCGAGGCGTTCAATTTGCTGCTGGTGGCCGTGCCCATGCGCAAGCACTCCAGCTACAAGGAACTGTTTGCAACCAGGTAACATCTACCTTCATTAGTTGTTGTTGATAAAGGCACCACTTTCGGTGGAATGACGGATACAAATTATATACCTTATGTATAAAGGCATGCGTTGGACCTAAACCTTAGCATAGTTTTATCTAGGTTCTTAGTGAATTTTTGGTCGCAGACTGCGCTGGCAGCGGGAGGTGGGTCTGATGGACCGCGAGCGCCGCATCTGGCTGGTGGCGCGGCCGCGCTGCGAGGCCTCCAGTGGCGGCTTCGTCAGCATCGGCATCATCGACGTGCTGCCGGCTCTGCAGGTACTACATGGAGATGAGGGTCTGAGGTTCTGTGGTAGATATCGGTTTGCCCCTACAACTATCCAGTCTTATACCCAAGCTTCAAAGTACAGGGGTTCCTATTCTTATTAACTGACCTTTCTTGTACCCAGAATATTTTGGTTGGAATGCCTTTGAAATTAACTTATTTAAAATAATGCATATTATAAATAATCGTTCACTATCGAGAATTCTCAGAATCTTAACTGAGCATTCGTTCCAATAAATTAACATAAGCAAAACGAAACGCAGATAGACACGACGCTACAAAAACCTACAGTTTTCCCGTAAATCCTGCAATCCATACTTAAGACGACGACTAACGCCAACGACCTTGAGAGAACAAAACGCGCACTCGTTTCACACCCGCGCGACCCAAAATTTAGTAGTTTTTGTACTTTCCTTATTATTCTTTGACTTTAAAAAAAAACCTTCAGATCAAAATGTAGATAATTAATCGGGAGGGAATAATAAATCGGGGGGGAATCGGCGCCTTAAGGCGCCGATTCCCTTGAGTAGCTGATTTGAAAATGAGAATCACGTCTAAACGGCTAGTCGTAATTTATTGGAAAAAATATATGTTATAGTAGACCATTTTCTTAATAATTTAATCTGAGCAAATTTTGCGTTTTATTCGTATAACATAGTGTAATTAATTTGTAAAGTTATGTCTAAAACGGACAAAAACACACTGAAAAAAATGTTAGGTTGGATTTAACAGATTTTGCGTAAATGTAATCAAAGTTTACGGTTGATTTTGGTCCTATCACGAATTTTGGTTGATTTTACCAAACACATTAAGTTGACGTTGTACCAAATTTATTTGGTAGATTACACATATATTTTGTACATTTATTACCAAAGTAATTTAGTAACATTTCTCACCAAAGTACTTTAGTATAATGTTTTACCAAAATACTTTAGTAACAATTTTCACCAAAGTACTTTAGTAACATTTTTTACCAATGTAATTTAGTAACATTTCTCACCAAAGTACTTTAGTATAATTTTTACCAAATTACTTTAGTAACATTTTTCACCAAAGTACTTTAGTAACATTTTTTACCAAAGTACTTTAGTAACATTTTTTATCAGAGTACTTTAGTAGCGTTTCTCACTAAAGAACTTTAGTAGATTTTCAACCAAAGTACTTTTGTAACGTTTTCATCAAAGTACTTTAGTAAAAAAGTACAATGTAGTTTGCTGCAATCTACCAAAGAGATATTGTATATTTTACCCAACATACTTGTTTTTTTTACCAAATACATTTTGTATCTTCTACTGTTACTTTTTTTGGTAAAAATTACCGAAGGTAGTTTAATAGACAATGCAAAGGTATTTGGTAAAATACAAAACAAAAATTTGGTAAATAGCACTTATTATATGGTAAAATGTATTAAATCAGTTTGATAGAGAAAACTAAATTTAACTCGTAAGTATAATCTACTTTATTTGGTAAACTCTAACAAACAAAATTTAGCAGCATTTACTAATCACATTTGGTGTATTTTATCAGCGTTAGTTTGGTAATAAGTACCAGATTTAATTTTAGTTACTACCAAAGGTTGTTTGGTAATTTCTACCAGATGTGTAATGCAGTTCTCATCAAAGTTAGTTTAGTATAATCTATCAGATGTGTATCGTGCTTTTTATCAGAGATAATATTGTATTATCTACCAGAAGTGTATCGTAGATTTTATCAAATACAATTAAGTATTATCTATCATGTTTGTTTCGTATTTTTTCCTAACATTTGTTTGGTAATATCTAACAGATTTATGCTGTAGTTATTACCAAACTTTAACTGGTAATATCTACCAATATTTTATCAGTGCTTGTCTGATTGTATGTACCGGTCTTGGTTTAGTAAAACATACCAAATAAATAGTGTAAATTTTACTGGTGTTAGTTTGGTTAATTTATCAAACTAACACTAGTAAAATGTACACGACTTTTTGGTTTATATTACTAAACATTGATTTCCAGAATATTATTAGGGTATATATAATTGAAAATTAGAAACTTAGTAGCTAATCTGCAATATTGCTAACATGGTATGAGAGTAAAATCATATTGCAGTTAAGATTTTCAAACAACGTACGAATTTTGTGGCCAGCAGTGGCCACGAAAGTTCTTGTGTACCATGTCAGTATTGCAGATTAGCTAATAAGTTTCTAATTTTCAATGATACCACACCCTAAAAATATAGTAGAAGAAAAAACCTTACAAGAAATGCAGGGTCTGAAAAAAAGGTTTTAAGACCGTTTTACAAACACTTCAAAAATATACAGGATTATTGGTAATTCAACGTATTCCTTTTCAGCAAGTAAATCAGCAGTTTCTAGAATACGTCGAATTACCAGTAACCTTATAAAACCAGTAACCTTAATATGGGCTTAATAAAAACGGTGGTTTAAAGAAAAATGAACAAATTTTTGGTACATAACATAAAATTTATTTTACTAATCATAAATACAATTAAATAATCACTAGATCACTTATCATAAAATTATATCCCTATAGGATACAAAACCTTTCTTATTATAAATGACACAATACTGCCACGATTTGGCCAGGATGCTGATGAGCTTTACCAGGCATCAGGGTGCCCGCATTCGACATTTGCATTAAGGCGAGTATGCGAAACTAGCGCCACTTCGAAAATGTTTAAATTATTTAAAATTTGATCTAATTTCAGAGATATAAGCTCTTAAATTAGATCAATTTTTAATAATTTCTGCCTGTTAGATACTAGGGAACACCAATAATATGTATTAAGTTACTGTATACAATTTGTCGATCTGTAGTTGTCCCGAAAAACTTAAACGGCCACTTTTTGTTGTGCAAGTTTTTTGGGACAACTACAGAACGACAAATTGTTTTGAAAATTTAGGAGATATAAGAACATTTCCGGAGTGGCGCTAGTTTCGCGGCTATACTCAACTGAATAGTTTAGTCAACAAGTGCTTTTGTTGGCTGGCGTTAAGAGCTGAAGTGAACATTTATAGTAGTGATAACACATCGATCGGCACACATGTAGAATGAGGGCCTAAGCATAAGTAAAATAAAAATTCGAAAATAACTAAAGCTAAGTTTAGGTAATACAATAGATAACTTATTTTTAAATTATGTCAGTTTAAGGATGAAAACTTTTTTATATTTAATTTTAATAGTAACTAAATCGACAATAAGATTCACCTGTGGCAATAACATGAACATTAGTGGGAGAAATAATTAAATTTTCTGGTTTCAACAACTCCATGGAATCGTTTTCTCCTTCAATTGAATAAGCTTGAAAATGATCATTAAAACCAGAGCATTTTAATGATTTACATAGAAAATATAAACTCATAGAGTATTTAGAACGAAAAATTCTTTCTAATTTGAAAAAATATATATCATTTTCATTGGTAGTAACTAATATCATGCCTGGGTTATACTTTGTGCCCATAAATCGTATCCATTGAAAATCACAAGATAGATCAACATCTTGATTAGAAGTATCGTTGATGTGAGAAATATCCACACGCGACTCCCGTACAGTAACTTTTCCTAATTCCACTCGAGACTCTAATCCCTTTTTTACAAAAATTCTGTTTGCAAACGCTAACTGTTCTTTCATTAGCAACGTTAGACATATGTTTTTTCTAGAAGTTATGATATGAGCTGTGTTTTTCAATGTTTTGTGTTTAGCTTCAAATCTCATGCACCATAATTGCTTTAAGGGGCCCACCTGCTCAATAATATGCGGGTAATGTAACATCAAATGGTGTTTTGGTTTTAATGTATCATTAAAAAGGTTAATGTAATTTTCGTGATGTTCAGTAATTAAAGATTCTAACAATTTTACAGTTGGAGCATCGACAACACTACATAATAAAATATGAATTATTTTTAGTAAGATTATTAAAAATTGCCATACGGGATCGTCACTAGGAACTAAATCTCCAACTAGTAGAGGGAACAAATGTACAAACATCAACATTTCCGAAGCTGACATTTTAAACTTACTGCGAACTAAATGTTCTTGATTTATGCAAACAGACAAATTGTTAAGCTCTATAACTGAATAGTCAAATAATTTTAAGCGATTATTTAAAGTGGCCAGGTCAAAACAGTGTAATATTTGAGTATAATACAAAATAATATGAGCTAAGTCGTAATGACACACTCCTTCGAAAATATCGTGCATAATATCAACACAACAGTTATCCACTACGTGAAAGCTAGGAATATCATTAAAACAACAATATTCACTTATTCCTGTTTCTGTAACATTATTTTGCTCAAGGTCATTAGCATAATTATCCTGATCTCTTAATAGTGCATTATCTGCTTTGGTTTGTTTTTTCATTATAGATTTGTGACTTTTACATATTCTACAGTAGTAATTGCTGCTAAAAGATTTAGAAAATCCGAGTATTGTGTTTAGTCCTAGATTGTCCCCTAATATCATTCCAAGTATAAAATAGATTTTCACTTTACCATTGGCAGTATCTATATCTATACCTTCCTCTTCTAAATATTTTAATTCTTTAATGAGTTCGTAGAATGCAGAGTGATTACCGTATATCTTAAAAGAAGACTTGTACAACATTGCAACAAACACATTATCCAGCAGTGAAAGATATTCCTGTGGCATAGTAGGAAATTGATAATATACAGCTGATATTGAATGTACACCGGCGTGGCTACCCAAGGGATTATTACATTCGAAATCGTCGAAATATATAAAAAAAGGACAACAGAGTTTACCTTCTTTACTTGCAATTTTTTTTTGCCAAATTAAACTGTGAGCAAAATTTGGAAAATCAACTTCGTTAGGTTTTAATGTATTTGAAACTAATTTGTAAAAATTGGGTAATTCAAAAATTTTCTTGAATACTGAGCGAAGCGGTAATTTGGCGCCAGTACAGGATTTAGGCGCAAGCATTACTGAAGTGTTGACTGTATTAACAGCAACATTTTCATTAATAATGTACTTTTCAGGAGCAATGTAGCATTTGATGTCTGTAAAGTATTTTATAATTTGATATTCTGTGCGCATATTACCAAAAGGATTTGAAATTATTTCATGCATGTTATCTTTTTCACTTTGACTGAACTCATTATAAATAGGTATTACATGTTTAAAAATATCACCAAGAACTTGGGTAATGTGAAGTTGAATATTTTCCAATATTTTAAGAGCAGTTTTCCGGTTAACCCCACCGTCACTGAATAATGAAAGCGCTAACGTAGCGGCAGATTTCTCTAACATACTATGGGCAGTATCCAAAGCATTCTCACGACAAACATTGTTTAGACGATGATATTCAGAGGATTCACAAGGATCTAACAAACTACACGTATCATGTATATTTTCACTTAAAGCACAATCATTTGTAGGCAGATTTTGATTAAAAATTGTTTGTTTATTCAAATGTTGGGCAATTAAGTGCCGTCTAAAAGACCGTACATTTTGATATTCGCGATCACATTGATACTGTTTACAGCGATATGCTGCGTTTGCACTTAAGTTATGGTCTTTTAAATGTTCACAAAAATCTTTGTAATCTTCAACTGTAGCGAGACATTTGAAACAAACAAACATTTTGATTAAATTTAGCAAATAAATCACTTATTCCAAGTCGGAGATGAAAGATGAGACTCCCGAAAGCTTTTTGTCTGCTATTGTGTCAATGTTATAAAAATATTTTTGCAGAAATAGCCAAATGTGCACGGCTTCTGTGGGATATTCTGCATCCAGGCAGTGAAAAGTTTTGAAGCATACATCCAGCGCTTTCAAGAACGAGTCTATTTTATAAAGGATGTTATCATACGCAACATAAAAGTCCTTTAGGGCATCGATGGTTGGTCCGACAACAATAATGATGGGTTGGCACCGTAGACCCTTAGCAGTTTGGGCTTTTCGCCGATAGTCCAGCTGGGTGGGGACTTCGCTTTGGTTCTGGAAATTAGAATGAATTGTTTACTTTTAACCATATTTTTTTTATAATTCCTAGTCAGTGTTGACACTGACTATTTTTTATTGCTTAGGTATTGCATTTATATTTATTTAAAGGGGTTCGGAACGTAATTCACCCTTATGATTAGTCTGTGCGAAGCTCTCAAGCAAGAAGTGTACTTATACAGGCTGTTCCAAGGCTATGCCACATGGAGGGAAAGTATCTTAAGTATTTTAAATATACAGTTTTACTGAAAGAAGACATCATTTTGATTTTAAAAACAATTTGAACCGCATTCAATCATTTTGAATAATCTCCTATCTGAACCGGGAATCGAACCCGCCAAATTGCAAAAACAAACCGTAATTTTGCGAAACCGATCAAAAGGCTCAAGTCAACGGAAGCTTTATTTTTTTGCACGTAACATAGCATCTTAAATAAAAGGAAGATCATGAAATTCGTTGTTCCGCTTTTTTTCAATATCATCAATAGATTTAATTATCCCTGTTTTAGTGTTTTATTGTTTATTGATATTAAATAAATATTTAATAAACTAGATAATGTACAAACTTATTTTGGTCTGACTGATGGTATATCAAAAATGTGTCTAAATCGGTTAACGCTCAGGGGGTGGAAATTGTCGTTAGTATGGAAAGAAGTGAAATTATACATACCTTTGCATGAAGAATGAAACTGTTCATAGCTTCTTGAATGCTTGGCTTTATGGTTTTTTTTTTGCCAGCTGTATCTTGACACTGTATTCTCACAGTTGGAACTATTTTATATCCGATTGCCGCGCAATAACAGAAGTCTCTAACATCTGAAAAATAAAAATGGAATAAGTTATGATGCATATTCGTTGATTTAATTAGTTTAAGTTTTACTAAGAAGATAACTGGTTATCAGAGATTTTTTTTGCTAAACTATTTTTGCTATTATAAAAACTCAGTTGAAATATACATAATAAATATAAATGGTTTTATTATCAAAACTTTCACGAATTTCACACAAAAACGGAAACTTTGAGTTCTGTTTTAGTGTGAAATTCGTGAAAGTTTTGATCAATACAAGTATATAATAACCAACCTTCACTTGGGTTTTCTTCAATCAATTTAATGTAGACAGAAGCAGCTTTAATTGTTTTCAAAAGACTAAGAGCTTTCTCTAAAAATATGGGCCATTTTTTGAACAGTCGGAGCTCTGATCCTTTAAACTTGGTTTCGAAATCCAGTTCAATCTGAAAACAAAAAACAATTATATACATATGTCACAGTCAAAACTACTTTTGACCGGTCAAAACTATTACAACAAATTATTAGGTGGTTTCTGTTTTATTTCTGTACTAAATTATAATAACCTTAGGTTGTTAGGTTTTTTTTTTGAACCTTTAAGTAACCTTGTACCATAGCTAACATTTATTTCATTAGAATAAACGCGTTTTAACGCAATAAGGGTTTTGACTGAAACCAGTCAAAAGTAGTTTTGACCGATTAAGAGTTTTGACTGTTAACATATACATATATATATTTTTAAATATTGCTCACAAGATTGAAACAAATATATGGGGTCAAGCTAATAAAAAGCATGTAAAAAGGTTCACAACTTACCAACTTATATCCGAAACTCAATTTATAAGAGGGCCAATCGTTCACGATGTCATGTAAGTTTGCATATTTTTCGGATTGTAGTTCCTTCAGGCGCAATGTGGTTGTTTTCCTCCAATTTTCGATTACTTCAGGCACTGGCTCCTTGTTGTATTTCAGCCAAACTTTTAACTCTTCAAATTCTTCATTAGATACTGGTAAACAATAGATCAAGTTTAATCTAGCTTCAGCCTAATTAGATAAAACTATTACATCTTGTATAACATATTTTCAAATTTATACCACTTTGATTTTCAACTGCTGCAGCTGTGTCAGCCAGAACATCGTCGATGCTTGTGTGGGCTCTCCTTTCGTTTATTATTACCCCACTCTTCCGCAGCAAACGTTTGTGATTGTTATATTTATCAGGAAGTTTTCCCCTTGCTGGAATATATTTATTTTTTCCAAACTTTTGGCTTGGAATGTAGTATGTCTCCTATGGAAATCAAAACAAATTATAAAGAACTAAGCATGAATATCAAGGAAATCAAAATTAATCATTTAAGTGTATCAACTATATAAAAATAAGTCGGGTTTCTCCCTGACGCTATAACTCCAGAATGCACAAACCAATTTCCAAGGTTTTGAATTCGTTGGAAAGGTCTCGGGCTCCGTGAGGTTTATAGGTAGGGTAGGGTAGTGTAGTGTAGGGTAGGGTAGATAAATGTTTGGTCTTTTTATGGCAAATCAAAGTTTGCCGGGTCAGCTAGTTTGTCATAAATATCAACTTAACAACATGGAATTGATAGTTTTTAGGGTTCCGTACCCAAAGGGTAAAACGGGATCCTATTACTAAGACTGCAGTCAGTCTGTCTGTCTATCACCGGCCTGTATAATACTCACAACGGATCTTTGTGGTTCTGAATTGGCTGCAAGAGGCTGCGCACTAGCTATTTTTGTGTCAATATTGGAATTGAAAATAGCATTGAATAACTGTCTATTTCACTCGCATACGTTTGTCGCATCCTATCTCGTTTACTCATCTGTTTCGTGCGCAATAGTTGACAGAGCCAACTTCAGAGCCACAAAGATCCGTTGTGAGTATTATATCTCATGAACCGTGATAGTTAAGACAGTTGAACATTTTTTAACACCGCCCCCCTCTATCTCCGAAACTACTGGGCCTACAATTTTGAAAAAAAGCACTACACTACATGCCTTACACTACAGGGAGTAAATAAGTGATCATAATTAACTAACTACCGTAACTACATAGGTATCTCATTTCATTACAATATAAAAACTGAATTTGAATTTCAATACCTTCACTTCAGTTGGGACTAACGAAACAATTTGGGCGGAAATATCTTGAAATTGTTGTTTTTTCATTTCGCCATATTTTTTGAAATGGTATTCCACTACTGATTTAACCAAGTAGTTCCGTGCCGCAGTGTCTAATTTACCATTTTTTTTTAAAGAAGCTAGACACATTTCTCCAATATTATTGCTTTTTAAAATAATCGTTAAATTATCATTCTAAACAAAAAGAAAATACCATACATTAACACCAACCCTTATAGCTTCGTCCCAGTTAACACCTGAGAGCTGAAATTCATCTTTTATTGATTTCTAAAATATCCGATTTTGTCACTGGCTCACTCAAAATATAAAGGCAAAACTTACAGAAGATTTCTCTCTCGTGGTCGGCAACTCTTCACTGCTTGTGCTGGCCGTGGGACTGGGCGCAGAAAAATCGCTAGTAATGCTTAGAGTTTCATCAGATTCTGTCGCCTGTAACAAGCAATTATCGACGATATTAACGACTTAGAGCCATAGGTATTAGTAAAAATAATGTTTGAATTTGCTGGTACGAGTTGTTCCGAAAACGGTACGCGCGGGCCAGAGGGAGCCGTGACACCAAGAAGTTTTGAAAAAAATAATATGAACACTTACGTGAATAATGTTTTGAAGTTTGTTCAGTCCTCGCTTGAATAATATTCTTTCCTTTAAACTCGGAATTAATTCTTTCAGTTCCGTTTCTTGTATATCGTCAAGCAATTTGAACGAAATCTGATTTACTAAAAAAGAAGAGATAAACATATAATAATGTGTAAAAATTACTAAAGTTCGTTTTGTAAATCTATCAAAGTAAATTATTAATAAGATAGGTACCTAACCACTATTTCTAGCTCAATATCTAGGCCTCCTTTATATAGGCCTAATAATTCCTATACTCTGACCCATTAGCGGCAAAACCGGAACACAAATAAATGTAGAATTAATTAAAGTCACATTATAGTACTCGATAACTTTCTTGCTTTTTGTAGTGATTAGCTATTTACAAAAAAAACACGTGGATTATCGGGCCTTGACAAAAGAGGGGCTATATCCATTTCAAGTTGAATACTGCATTAGCCAACCACTCAATCGTTAGTTCACTGCACAATAAGCTATCAATATTACAAATTGAACAACCAATATTAGTTTAATGAACAATACAACTTAAGAGGCATGGCGCCATCATGAAACACGGCTAATCAAACCATTATTAACAATATAGGTATATTATATCGATCATAATGGGCACTCACCTTCAAAGTTTGTTATAGTGTCTTCAGATAGTCCCCATTCTGTTAAATATTCGGCGACACCCAAGTTGAAGTCTTCTTCTTCACTTTCCATTGCGAGCGAAGCGACTACTAACTCTAGCCGGCCGGCGTAAAATGAAATGAATTAATGAATTATGAACGTCTGCGTTTATGCACTTGCGCAGCCGCCAGCCGCGGTAGCGGCGACGCGAGGGCTAGGGTTGCCAACCGTACTTTATTATAAAGTGAAAATAATTTCAATTTAGATGACGTTATTGACGATAATGCTAGCACTTGCAGTAGTAGCAATGGTAATAGGAAAAGAAAACGAATGCAAAACTATAAGCCGCTGTGGGAAGCGGAATACCCCTGGATCAAAAGTGCTGGATAGCTTAAACAATAAAATAATATTTATAAATGAAATAAGGGAAATATCTATAGTATGTAGTACCATTAAAGATTCTTGTGCAGCGAAGGAATGGCAATCCATTTTTAGAGTTCCGTACCTCAATCGGAAAAAACGGAACTCTTTATCTCGAGAACACGTAGTATCGAGTTCAAATTTAAACCATATACTCAAGTCTACGGTCCCTTGAAGCTGTGAAAAAAATCATACTTCTACGTTAATGTAAAAAAAGATACGGCCGTTTATGTCACAAAACACATACATTTCGACATTCTCGAGGGAATCAAAATGATAGGGTACGAGTACTCCCCGTTGACCTAGAACTATGAAATTTGGCAAGTAATATCGTCACATACTACAAGTACTTAGAAAAATCTGAAAACTATACATTTGTAATAACATCATTATAAATTTAGTCCTTTTTAAACATTATATTTGGAGAACTCAGTTTCGTTAAGCACCTCGTTTTTATGCGGCGTCATACATTTCAGGTCTATACTTAACTCAACTCGGCTAATTTAAGATGGATTAAGTGGAAGTATGTACGGAACCCTCGGTGCGCGAGTCAGACTCGCACTTGGCCGGTTTTTTTTTCCGAGGAATTACTTTTCCAAACATACTTAAAGTGGTATCACGATTAATGTGCGTTCCCGCCACTTCAGAATTTACAGAAAAGGTGTTTTTTTGTAATTAATGCGAAGTGGCGTGATGACAGAAATAAAGCTTCTATAAAGCTTATACGCAATTATTTAAATTTGTGCGTTCCGCGTACCATGTTTAGATGCCATAAATATATTTAAAGCAGATACGAAATTGTTATTAGCTGAAAATTAAAACATAAATTTGTATAAAACAAATATAGTACATTGTTTAACGAATTTTTCATCACATTTGCGAGGAAATAAATAACTACAAAAACTACAACCGCACCAATCAAAAATTTACGAAATTAACAACTTCACTTCCAGATCAGAATGTTTTATCCGTCAAAGAAAAAGGTGGCAGCCCTAGCTCCGCGGGGCAGTGCGGAAGGGGGAGGGGAAATAGTCGCATAAATTGAATATGTAGGAAGGAAATGGAACTACCTATATTGCGTATGGTTTTGTAAATTCTACGATACTGTTTAGTAATTAATTTTTTTTAACCACAGCGACATGTACCTAGGTTACTTTTAAATACTGTTTAAAGTTTCGTATTAATATGGTTGTTGGAGAAATTAATATGACTTTGTGCGGCCTCAGATGATGTAAGCAAGATATAATGTTATTAGGTACAAGCATTACATTCATTTAATTTGCAATGTACCTATGTATGTTTCTTCGGGTGGAATCCTTCAACTCAATTTTGAAGAAGGTAGATATCCCTAATCGATTGAGCTGAAATTTGGCAATACAATAATATGGTACCATGGGGCTGGTCTAATGATGGAGCCGGAAGGTGGCCTTAGGAACTCTGTAATAAATAAAACAATCGTAGGTACCGAATTTGGGCTCTTCAGAATCGTCTTGGTGAGCAATTGCTGGATGTATAATAGATAAGTGATTCAAGAGTAAGGTTTATATTTATCATAAATAGGTAGGTAGGTATGTAGTCTCTCCCCCCTCCCGGTGGGTTCCCGCTTTGTCGATGCGGGGGGGCTCAGTAACCGTGGCTTGGTCACCCACGGTGAAGCGAAGAGGAACCCGAGGAGGCTTTGTAGGTAATGTAGGTTGCGGTGCTGCCTAGGCGACATCGCAACTGAGGCGGGCCGCGATGTCGTATGGGGTCTCCCATACCCATACGATATCGCGGCTGAGGGTTGAAGGCCGCGGCAGGAGAGGAGTGCCGGTATTGCGGTACGCCGCTCTCCCTATCCTCTGCGGCCGAAAAATGGTAGGTGGCGTGGCCATTGACCCTGGCCCGTCACAAGGGGACCAAGGGTGCCATATACACGGGGTCGTCTGGCACCCAGGTGCTAGTTTGGTCCCTGGGGTGGTCACGGCGCACAGTGTGTTCTAGTGCGCCGGTGATGGGGGTTACTCCCCAGAGGAGGGTCCGGTGACGGACAGCCGCGGCGGGTTCGCGGTGAGTGCTAACGCGTACCCGTGTTCCCGCCATAAGCTGCACAGGAGGACACCGTGGAGTTTTAGTGGGTTAGAGTCCCACATAACTGCGCTATCTCCTCGTGGTAGCGTTGTATGAATGAGAATATCTCCACGCTAATAAAATAAATAAAAAAAAGGTATGTAGTCTCATTTATTATTAACTAGCTGATAGAAAGCGAACTCTTCCAGAAAGCCTTTACCACAGAATATATAATTTATAGCGCCTTTACTTTACTACTTCTAATGCCTACTACTATCTTTATTAATGTTAGGTATAGTTGAAATTATTCGCTCGGTCGCATGTTTATAAAACGTCTAATGGATTTTGAATCTTATAACGTTAAAAATAAACGAGCTATTCGAACGGTCTGTTTTGGTACAACTCGGTCAACTTAAGTACTACCTACATAACTACTTCGTATATTAATTAACAATTGAAATGAGAGCAGTGGTGGCCCAGTGGTGGCGGCCCCAACTTACGAACAGTAAGTCGTGGGTTCGAACCCAGGCAGGCGCATTACTTTGTATAATTTATTTCATTACCACCACTCTCAAAACGGTGAAGGAAAACATCGTGAGGCAACCGGCATGTCCTAGGTAGAACCAAAAAATTCGAAGACATGTGACATCTACCAATCCGCACTGGGTCCGCTTGGTGGATTATAGCACACCTTCTCATAGAGAGGAGGCCTGTGTCCCAGCAGTGGGAACATTAATAGGCTGATGATGATGACATTAATGAACAAATGTAGCTACTTACTAACTGTTAACTTTTACCGACGAACTGATCTTGATAAACTTATAAAGGGTGTAAAACACCTCTTTACGCCGAAAGGCACTCCTCGTCATTGCGATATTTTTTTTGTTCTACACCATACCTGCGTACCCTCTAGTTACGGAGATATTGGGGGTCAAAGTTCCAACTTTATGACAAGTTTTTTTTTAAATACATATTTTAATGTAAGATTTTTAATTTAAACCTCTCCACGACCCCCGTACTATTCAATCTATCCATCAGCACAATGTTTTGAGTGCGTTGCATTGAGTTCTACCACAAAACATGATATTTCACCCAAAAAAAAAGTCGTTTCCCAGCAATAATTTTCGCGTAAAGTTACCTAATTTGATGTACAGAATGCTTGGTTGACGGCTTCGTGATGAGGTCTTTTACACCCTGTATATTAAGTAAAATTACTTAGTAATAATGTAAATTATTGTTCTCATGGAAGTAAACCATAAGTCTGATAGCGTTTGCATCGCCACTTTGCATCAGCAGTAGATTTTTAGGGTTCCGCCCTTGAAGGGTGTCAAACGGAACCCTAATCATAATCATGAACAATTAATTATTTTCAAATAAACGATTTTACAGTGAGATCATTCTTAGCTGGTTGAAATTTTCACATACTAAGAACCGTAATGGCGGATAAATCGTTATATAATAAAAAACCGGACAAGTGCGATTTAAACTCGCGTAGAGAGGGTTCCGTCCGTATGACCCTATGTCCCTATGTTTACATTTCATTCATTTACGTAGCACGTCCGTCTTTGGGTCACCGACTTACATAATTATGTGTACTTACCAAATTTCATCCCAATTGGTTCAGTGGTTTCGTAGGAAATTGGCTGTGACAGATGGATGGACAGGCAGACACACGAGTGATCCTATAAGGGTTCCGTTCTTTCCTTTTGAGGTACAGAACTCTAAAAATATAAACAATTTAAAAAATAGGAGGGGGGGGGCTTCCTCTAGAATGAATTATAGGACATAATTCAACAAATAATAAAAACTAGTCTAGCGTAATACTTACTTATTTTTAAATAAACATAAACAAACAACAAAAATTATAAAATGTTAGTACGGAATCCTCTGTGCGCCAGTTTGACTCGCACTTAAACGAATATTTTTTTATCAAATGAGTCTGCTACTCATTACCAACTGTCCCGGTAAATGTAGGTAACTATAAATTGCTTTGAAACTAACATAGTAACAATGATACAATCAACCGAATGGTTGTGACTTGTTCTACATAATGTACAATATTCTTTGTTAATTTACATCATGAACTCTTGTAGGGACTATATTTTGACCTCACCCTTTTTAGTTTTGTAGGTTCAACTGTGAGGTCTTGTTACATTTATCATATTATGTTTATGATAAAATCAGCCAAACCAAATTGTTGAGTTTTGTTTGGTAAAATGTACAATATTCTTTGTTAATTTACACCATGAACTCTGGTAGGTACTATATTTTGACCTCAACCTTTTTTTTTGTAAGTTCAACCGCGAGTTCTTGTTATGTTTATCATATTTTATGATATAATGAACCAAACCAAATTATTGAAAGGACGATTACCATTTTTGCCCTGATATATCACTATCACTACATAGTATAAAACAAAGTCCCTTCCTCTCTGTCCCTATGTATGTTTATATCTTTAAAACTCCGCAACGGATTTTGATGCGGTTTTTTTAATAGATATGGTGTTTCAAGAGGAAGGTTTATACGTATAATAAAGTAGGGCGGGCGAAGCCGCTGGCAGAAACTAGTATATAATATATGTCAGGGCAAAAATTAACGATTACAGTAAATTCAAAAAGTAGGCATCCTTAATTATTTCCATTTTGATTTTTGGGATACATGTAAAACTAATTAAAGCTGGGGTTTATTATTCACTGATAAAACATAATTAACGCGTTTCCGGTTTGCAATTAATAGTGAAAATTATTCAAACATATTTTTGGGGGACTAATAAGTTAGGTAAATCTCTTTAAATGAAAATATGAAAGAACTAGGTTTGTATTTTGTTGACTATGTAAACGTCTATTCTGTGAACAAAAACGCCAATCGCAGTCTACCTACAACATTAAAGTCTATGTGTTATTCAGGTGGCTCTCAACCCGTTGTCTAGAAATAATTCGCAAATTGTTTGGGCACATTATCGATCCAACCAGTACTGCCTCGAAAGAAAAATCTACTACTGCTATGTCTGAGGCAATCTTCCTTCTACTATTTGCATTTCACTGCTTAGAGGCATCTAATCGCCTTTCATTTATCGAAAATGTTTTCTAAGAAAACTATTCTAATGAAACCAATTATTCATAAAGACGCCTACAAAAAAAGTAGCGGCAAAAACACTGACGTGTGAGATCTTATTAATGTAAAAGGGGTCTTTTTTAAATTAAACACATTGGACACTATAAATACATACAGCTTTCAATTAAATAAAAGAAAATAAAGCTCAATCTATAAATTAACTTTGTAATCGGCAATTTTTGACAGGGCACGCGCTCATACTTCATACTTATTTGTTCATCGTCCTTTGTTTAATAAAACGTACAATATTCTTTGTTAATTTGCACTATGAACTCTGGTAGAAACTATATTTTGACCTGAAGATTTTTAGTTCTGTAGGTTCCACCGCGAGGTCTTGTTATATTTATCATATTTTTATGATAGAATCAACCAGACTAAATTGTTGAGATTTGTTTGGTAAAATGTACAATATTCTTTGTTAATATACACCGTAAACTCTGGTAGGGACTATATTTTGATCGCAACGTATATAGTTTTGTAAGTTCAACTGCGAGGTCTTGTTATATTTATCATATTTTTATGATAAAATCAACTAGAAGAAATTGTTGACATTTGTTTGTTAAAATGTACAATATTCTTTGTTAATATACACCGTAAACTCTGGTAGGGACTATATTTTGATCGCAACGTATGCAGTTTTGTAAGTTCAACAGCGAGGTCTTGTTATATTTATCATATTTTTATGATAAAATCAACCAGACTAAATTGTTGACATTTTTTTGGTAAAATGTACAATACCCTTTGTTAATTTATACCGTAAACTCTGGTAGGGACTATATTCTGATCGCAACCTATGTAGTTTTGTAAGTTCAACCGCGAGGTCTTGTTATATTTATCATATTTTTATGATAAAATCAACCAGACTAAATTGTTGACATTTGTTTGGTAAAATGTGCAATACTCTTTGTTAATTTACACCGTAAACTCTGGTAGGGACTATATTCTGATCGCAACCTATGTAGTTTTGTAAGTTCAACCGCGAGGTTTTGTTATATTTATCATATTTTTATGATAAAATCAACCAGACTAAATTGTTGAGATTTGTTTGGTAAAATGTACAATATTCTTTGTTAATATACACCGTAAACTCTGGTAGGGACTATATTTTGATCGCAACGTATGTAGTTTTGTAAGTTCAACAGCGAGGTCTTGTTATATTCATCATATTTTTATGATAAAATCAACCAGACTAAATTGTTGACATTTGTTTGGTAAAATTTACAATACTCTTTGTTAATTTACAACGTAAACTCTGGTAGGGACTATATTCTGATCGCAACCTATGTAGTTTTGTAAGTTCAACCGCAAGGTCTTGTTATATTTATCATATTTTTGTGATTAAATCAACCAGACTAAATTGTTGACATTTGTTTGGTAAAATGTACAATACTCTTTGTTAATTTACACCGTAAACTCTGGTAGGGACTATATTCTGATCGCAACCTATGTAGTTTTGTAAGTTCAACCGCGAGGTCTTGTTATATTTATCATATTTTTTATGATAAAATTAACCAGACTAAATTGTTGAGATTTGTTTGGTAAAATGTACAATATTCTTTGTTAATTTACACCGTAAACTCTGGTAGGGACTATGTTTTGATCGCAACCTATGTAGTTTTGTAAGTTCAACCGCGAGGTCTTGTTATATTTATCATATTTTTATGATAAAATCATCCAGACTAAATTGTTGACATTTGTTTGGTAAAATGTACAATACTCTTTGTTGATTTACATCAAAACTCTGGTACCAACTTCAACCTTTTTAGTTTTGTAAATTCAATAGCGAGGTTTTGTTATATTTATCGTAGTTTCCTTGTAATTCAGCCAACCTTTGCTAATTTGGTAAATCCAACAAACCTTTTTTTTCAGTGCACGACAATCACACCAAAACCGCTGGGCGTATTTTAATGAAATCGACACCATATCAAAGACAATTTAATTATCTACATTTTGATCTGAAGCTTTTTTTTTTAAAGTCAAAGAATAATAAGGAAAGTACAAAAAACTACTAAATTTTGGGTCGCGCGGGTGTGAAACGAGTGCGCGTTTTGTTCCCTCAAGGTCGTTGGCGTTAGTCGTCGTCTTAATATAAAATTATAATTTATGCGAAAGTAACTCTGTGTGTCTGTTCCTTTTCACGTCTTAACGGATTAGGATGGAACACACGGGTAGACTATATCCTAGCTAGACATAGGTTAATACTTTTAATCCCTGGATTGCCGACTTTCACACGAGGGAAACCATGTGCAGAAGGTTTAAAAACAATATTACGAGTATGTTGCAGGTGTTGGCGCTGGGCGCATTTATATCTGTAGTGCTGCTGGCGTCCGAGGTGCTCGTTCACGTGCTCCGCCGCAACACGCGAATGTAAAGACGCGGCAGCCGCAGCGCGAGGAGACTGCCTCAAGGCGTCGCCAGTAAATACTACACCTTTATAGTTAAGTATTGTTACATTTGTAGACATGTAACCACTTTAACTGTCCCACTGCTGAGCATAGATTTTCTCATACCGTTTATGACTTAATGTCCTGTAACCCCTAGATGTGGCAGAGGGCGTCCATAGATGTCCTCCATCACAATCGATCTTGAGCTTCACGCTTCACCTCGCTCCATGTCATTCCGATGCTCGTCGCTTCTGCCAACACGGAGCGACGCCAGGTTTGACGGGGACTGCCACGCTTTATTTTCCCTTGGGGATTTCAGTCCAAAGCTTGCTTGGGTATGTGATCGGGACCTCTTCGGAGCGTGTGGCCAATCCATCTCCACTTGCGGCGCTTGATCTGGAGATCGATCGGGCTTTCCTGGCATTTCACAAAAACGTGGAGATGGTCTCGGGCCAGTAAATTCCGAGAATGCGACGGAGACAGCGGTTGGCGAAGACTTGTATTTGGCATGAGATGTCCTTTGGGATCTTCCACGTTTCGCACCCGTAGAGCAGCACGGATTTGACATTCCTTTGGGTCAGTTTCCGCGATTGCCAAACAGGTCTCAGCTGCGCGAAGGTAGCTTGGGCTTTAGCGATCCGTGAAGCGATGTCCTTTTCACTACCCCCAGTCTCTGACACGACACTCCCTAGGTATGTAAATTTGTGGACGCGTTCCACTGCCTCTGTGCCAATCAGCAACGGTGAGTGGTTCTTCATACCAGTTCTCATTTCCTGGGTCTATAGGGTTTATTTTGAGCTTGGTTTTTGCCGCCGCCTGACGTAGATCGTTCAGCTTTGCTTGCATATCTGCGTGGGTATGACTCAGCAGGCATAGGTCATTGACCTAATCCAAGTCTTCCAACACGTTGGATAAACCCCACTCAAGGCCGCGGCGCCAGTTATCATAGATGCGGAGCATAATTCCGTCAAAAACGACAAAGAAGAGGAGCGGCGACAGGAGGCAGCCTTGGCGGACACCCGTGTGTACTGTTACGTCATCCGATATGAGGCCGTCATGAGTAACCTTAGAGGAGTAATTCTTGTGAATACTCTGCAGCAGACGGTCTATTTTCGGCGGCCCTCCAATGTCCAGTAGGCGGGACGAGATACTAGACCACTTCAGCGTATCAAAGGCCTTTTCGAAGTCTACAAAGGGTAGATAAATCTCCCTCTGCCATTCTGATGCATGTTCCAGTATGATACGGAGAGTTTTGGTCTTGTCCGTACAGTAGCGGTTCGAGCGGAAACCAGCCTGCTCCTAGCGTAGAAGAGGATCTACGGCCTTCGACAATCTATGCAGGATGATCTTGCAAAATACCTTAGAGGGAATCGAGAACAACGTTATTCCTCTCCAATTATCGCACTGGCTAAGATCACTTTTTTTAAACCCCGCAGAAAAAAGAGGGGTGTTATAAGTTTCACGTGTGTTGCTGTGTATCTGTGTGTCTGTCTGTGGCATCATAGCATAGTGCCTAAACGGATGAACTGATTTTGATTTAGTTTTTTTTTGTTTGAAAGGTGATTTTGTCGAAAGTGTTCTTAGCTATCTTTGAATAAAATTGGTTTAGCCGTTCAAAAGTTATGGGCGTTTTACTGTTTGAATCGGGGTGTTTTCGCAAGATAATTGATATAAAACCATATATCACTATTATCATAATAAGTATGAAATGCTTTATGTAATAATCTATAGCATTATAATAAAATAGATACCTTGAGCTACAGAATCCATTTTTCAGAACTTCACTGACTTTTGTCGTTTTGAAATTAAAAAGCAACATAGAACTGCAATATTTACTGAACGTATTCCAAGTCCACCGAATGTAGAATGTTTGAACTGTTGTTAATCTTACATTTTGTCATAAACCTACCAGCATATTTGCGCATTTTGATGAAGGAACTATTTTAACTATTATTTGATAATATTAGCCATATATTTTTTTGATCTATCTTCTACTTTTCAAAATTGGTTTTTGACCGACCCCGGCCGCTCTGTACGTCAGTATCCCCCAAGGGTTAGGTAGCACAGCCACATACCGCTACTGGCGCGTTGCTCTAGTGATCACATAACGCTACTGACGCGTTGCTCTAGTGATCACATACCGCTACTGGTGCGTTGCTCTAGTGATCACATACCGCTACTGGCGCGTTGCTGTAGTGATCACATACCGCTATAAGCGCGTTGCTCTAGTGATCACGTAACGCTACTGACGCGTTGCTCTAGTGATCACATAACGCTACTGGTGCGTTGCTCTAGTGATCACATACCGCTACTGGCGCGTTGCTGTAGTGATCACATACCGCTATTGGCGCGTTGCTCTAGTGATAACATACCGCTACTGGCGCGTTACTCTAGTGATCACATACCGCTACTGGCGCGTTGCTCTAGTGATCACGTAACGCTACTGACGCGTTGCTCTAGTGATCACATACCGCTACTGGTGCGTTGCACTAGTGATCACATACCGCTACTGGCGCGTTGCTGTAGTGATCACATACCGCTATTGGCGCGTTGCTCTAGTGATCACGTAACGCTACTGACGCGTTGCTCTAGTGATCACATACCGCTACTGGTGCGTTGCTCTAGTGATCACATACCGCTACTGGCGCGTTGCTGTAGTGATCACATACCGCTATTGGCGCGTTGCTCTAGTGATAACATACCGCTACTGGCGCGTTGCTCTAGTGATCACATACCGCTACTGACGCGTTGCTCTAGTGATCACATAACGCTACTGACGCGTTGCTCTAGTGATCACATACCGCTACTGGTGCGTTGCTGTAGTGATCACATACCGCTTCCTGGCGCGTTGCTGTAGTGATCACATACCGCTATTGGCGCGTTGCTCTAGTGATAACATACCGCTACTGGCGCGTTGCTCTAGTGATCACATACCGCTACTGACGCGTTGCTCTAGTGATCACATACCGCTATTGGCGCGTTGCTCTAGTGATCACATACCGCTACTGGCGCGTTGCTCTAGTGATCACATACCGCTACTGGCGCGTTGCTCTAGTGATCACATACCGCTACTGACGCGTTGCTCTAGTGATCACATAACGCTACTGACGCGTTGCTCTAGTGATCACATACCGCTACTGGTGCGTTGCTCTAGTGATCAAATACCGCTACTGGCGCGTTGCTGTAGTGATCACATACCGCTATTGGCGCGTTGCTCTAGTGATAACATACCGCTACTGGCGCGTTGCTCTAGTGATCACATACCGCTACTGACGCGTTGCTCTAGTGATCACATACCGCTACTGGCGCGTTGCTGTAGTGATCACATACCGCTATTGGCGCGTTGCTCTAGTGATCACATACCGCTACTGGCGCGTTGCTCTAGTGATCACATACCGCTACTGGCGCGTTGCTCTAGTGATCACATACCGCTATTGGCGCGTTGTTCTAGTGATCACATACCGCTACTGGCGCGTTGCTCTAGTGATCACATACCGCTACTGGCGCGTTGCTGTAGTGATCACATACCGCTATTGGCGCGTTGCTCTAGTGATCACATACCGCTACTGGCGCGTTGCTCTAGTGATCACATACCGCTACTGGCGCGTTGCTCTAGTGATCACATACCGCTATTGGCGCGTTGTTCTAGTGATCACATACCGCTACTGGCGCGTTGCTCTAGTGATCACATACCGCTACTGGCATGATCACAAGCGTTAATGAGCATAACTTCCTGGGTTCGATTCCTAGGCCGGGCAAAGTGTTCTTGGGCTTTTCCATCAGGAATTTGTCAGTAGCAGCGTGGAGTCTCGACTTGTGCCAATGATTGCAAACACTTGCCTCTTATACATGGGATTTAAACATAACTTAAAAGTAAATAGGAAATAATGACTGGAGGTTTGAAGTAAAACACAGAGAACTATCTTAAATTTTATTAATAACTTGCACTGATATTTACAGGAAGGATGCACTAAGTAGACCTAGCATAGAAATAAAGAGTACTAGTTGCACGACGACGCGAGGAACGCTGGTGGAAACAAATGCAGCTACGAGACTAAACAAAGAGCATGATGCTGACGAGTAGTCCAGAACACAATACGCGTGACCGTAGAAGAAGAGCGTTACGGCAATCCCGAGACGAGCATTAATTTGTTTTTTTTTTTTTTTTTTCCTAGTGGACAAATCTCCTGCCACACACAAAGTTGAGGGACTTCACCGTCTTCGCTGTATGTCTGTGGTCGCAGAACTTGAACACGACTATAATGTCATAAGACAAGACGACCTACCCAAAGATACATTCTATCACAATTACCCCTGTTAGTTAGCACCCCTGTGATCGACAAGCTTTACCGAAATATCACTCTTGGTTATTCGATGGACAAACCATCGCAGCATTGATTGATAGTTGTTATTTCTGATATAATGTCACCGTGTGAGCCGGAAGATGGACATCTTGGCTGTTGAGGTAATGTCACCCAACTTCACACGATGTCTCCACCAGAGTCCCGTGTCCCCTAGTAAAAGCGGCTACAAGTCGTGCGCGCAAGGTAAGCACTTGCGTTAGAAGAGCTGCACGGCGAGCAGCACGAGCAGCGTGAGGACGATGCAGGTGGACAGCACGCGGTCCAGCAGCACGGCCGCCGCCGTCCACGCGCCGCTCTCCGACGAGATGCACGAGCCCTGGAACACCACCAACTATGTTGTAGAGCAATAAACAGCACGAACCTTGGACGTTTAATAATGCACTTCGAGCTCACTATTTTTTACATAGTCGATAAAATCATTTGACTGCTCATTTAGTATCTTATAATTTCAACTCAGCTCATCGTTGTCCACTGATGGGTATGGGATCCTCCCAAGTTACGCCGCAACAACCGGGTCCTTTGCCTTCTATTTAGTATATCCCAGCCATCTATTTAGTATCTATCAGGCACTCTTGTTAGGGGGAAACCTGCTTCATCGGTCGCTATCCTGATTACCATACCTATAGTGTCTACCCGTAACAGATCATACTCTTGGTTCTCCAAAAGCGTGATTCTGTATTATTCCGACGCGATGTGTGATGAGTCTTTTAGGGCGAAACAGACGTAGTCAGACAGTAACATAGTTTATTGTTACCTCTGAGGGCGTGAGCTTGCACACGGTGGAGAGGCTGGACAGCAGCGTGCGCAGCAGGCGCGGCGGCGGCGCAGTGAAGCGCGCCAGGCGCAGCACCAGCGCCGCGCACGCGCCCGCCAGCGCGCCCAGCACGCACAGCGCGCACATGAGCGACAGGCTGCGCGGCGACGAGCTGGAGCCTGGCAGCCGCGCCAGCGTCGAGATCAACCTACAACCATCGTGAGATATCAACTTAAATAAGGTGCACTGGGTCGTTTTCTGGAGAAGCTCCTAATCCAGAGATCAAAGCTGTTCCAAATTTAAATGTGTTTTCATGATTAAATTGACAAAATGATGCTCGTGGAACAAGAGCCGTGAAGTTGATGCACTAAGCAAAAGCATTTATACTGCCACTCGCAGTCTACAACTACGGCGAGGTTAAAGATTATACAAAATTGCAGAATTGAAGTCCTCGTGTGGAGACCTCATATCGTGCATCTTAAGGGCTTCTGTGATAACTTGGCAGCGGAAGGTGGTAAATCGTGAATTGTAGCCAAGATCGGACCTCTTTCCTTGCGTTCTTTTGTAAAAATGCATGCAATGGGCCAAGTTGGTTGATTGAGGGTAAATGTTGCCTGCTCACCAAAGCGCAGCAGTGAACGATGCGGCAGCAGCAAGTGGGGGGCGTTGTTGTGGCGGCAGCGCGGTGGCCGTGGCCAGCAGCAGTGCGCCCGCCAGCAGCACGGCGGCGGCGGCCAGCGAGTGCGCAGGCGCACGTCGCGCCACGCTCACCGTCCACGTGGCCGTGCTCACCTGCTCGGTGCCGCGCTGCCAGCTCGCTGCTGCGCCCGACACCTTCTGGATCTCCCACGAGCCCGTCTCAAACACTACTGCGTGCTGGAACGAGTGAAATTATTCTTATAAAAATGCTCTGTTGAAATTAGTTTTTTTTTTTTTTTTTTTTTTTTTTTTAAACACATTTTTGAGTGAATTTAATTTACTTTGAAACACTAAAAGTATATTATACGGTCAATATAAAATAATATATTTTTAAGTCTTGTTATTCGTAACATTATAGATACCTACATAAATTACAGTGTAGAAAGTTAGCGCCTGTTTGGTTTAGCACTAAATTCTGAGTTGGTTGATATGGTTGACGTTATACTAGGATGGTAATGGTTTGGGGTGCGGGTCAGGTAACCTCCACGTTGGCCTAGTTGGTTGCTGGTCTCTTTTGGATACGTCCGGGGAGAAGAGCAACCCGCTGGGCTGGTGCACTCTGGGTACCGTCAATAACTTCCCATTCGTGGGTTCTTGTTGGCGGTGGCGAATACCTGACGGGGGGGAGGGGGGGGACTCGTCGCTCTGGGTGTTCCCCTGATTAGCAGGGGACACTCCAGATGCGACGAAGGGGTAGTCTGGGTAGGTAGGTTAGGTGGTTAGGAAAGCGGTGGGGCTCACTTCTTGGCCCCTGGGCGGGCCGCCTTCCCCTGCGGGGGGGAACGCCCGGGGCACCCCAGCTCTGCACCCTGCACTGCCCGGCTCTGCAGTGACCGGCTCTGCCCGCTCTGCACCTGGCTTTGCACTCGGCGCTCGTGCGGTTTGAGCTCCCCGAGTGCACTGACCAGCTCTGCACCCTGCTTTGCCCGGCTCTGCATCCGGGCTTTGCCCGCTCTGCACCTGGCTCTGCAGCCCGGAATCTCTCCTGCGGGTGGGGGTGGCCGCGGTTCGGGGGCGGGAGGTGGGCCCAAGAGGAGGGTGTGACTTGTTGTTGCCGACCCTCTTTTGACGTGGGATGGTCGGCAGGGACAAGTCAATTGTTGGAGGAGGCGGCGGAGTGTCGTTCTCGACGCTTCGCCGCACACGCGGAGGGCGGCATATGGCCTTCGCGGATTCTGGCCAGATGCCGCATAGGAGGGGACCGTTAGGTCCAGTGCGGTGGAGGGTACGGCGCGGCACACCGTCTAGGTGTGCCCAGCGGGGGCGTAGCTGCGCCGTGCCCTGAGGTGTTTGGCAGGTCCTCTCGCTTCCCGGTGTGGTAAATGCTGGGGAGCGGGGAGGCCTGGGCGGCGGTTGCCTCCTTTTGCGAGGACGCCATGTCGCAAAAGGAGGCAGCGGTGGGGGTGGGAGAGGGCGACTGTACGATCGCCTGCGCCCACCCCCTGGTGGTGATTAGCGGGCGGCAGGTGCGGGGGCGCCTGTCGTCTGCATTGCACAATCACCACCCTCGTCGGGCGGGAATGGCCGATCACTCACGGTCATTCCCGGGCCCCTCCACTGAGGGAGGGGCGTGCGGGGCCCGCCATTATGGTGGGCAGTCGTCGGCGGAGGACTGGGCGTAAAGGCTGTGCCGGTTTCCCAGTCCTCCTCCACACAGACGATGCGGGTGTGCGCTGGTTTATTTTAGTGGGTATACCGGGCTTGCCCAGGGAGTCCCACATAGCCCGTCCATTCCCCCGATGGGCGGGTATGCGTAATGCATTTTTTCCAGCGTTATCAAAAAAAAAAAAAAAAGGATGGTAATGGTTTGCTTATTGGTTTACGATCACTGGTTTAATGATACGCAATAATGGTTTTAAAAGTTATATTGAATACTAGTAAACGGTTAAAATAATGGTAAATGGTTAATCTAAGCTAAAGTAGCACTAAAATGGTTTGATTCGAGTTACGCGATTGGTATCCGAAATCGCACTAACTGACGCTAGTTGCGATACATGCATTTATGGAAATGAACGCAGGCAATAGTGCTGAGCTGTTCGGTTGCATATATTGTACCGAACATACAGTAATTTTACTCAATCTCTTATGCTAGATTCGCTTGCGGAAACCTTAATAGCGCCTACGTTTAAAGCACCCGCAAGTGCCGCACAGACATATTGTGCATCATGGTATCATTCTGAAGTAGGCGCTACTTGAGTAAGCGCAGTAATCACTAATCGCAGTTTCCAACAGCAAAGAGTAACAACGAAGAAGAGTGACGCAGCGCAGCGTGGGTGGTCTCACGTTTGTAAGGTGATCCACCTTCAGTACCAAAACATCCAGGAGTCACAACTTACTTTAAATTCATCGATTTCTATAAGCAGCTCGTCATCGTTGTAGGTTCGAGAACCGAACTTGAAGGTGCAGGCCTGCGTATCCTTGGGCCAGGCTTCCAGCGAAAGGTCCACGGGTACGGTGACGTCAAGGCGCGTGACCCAGGATACAGCGCCAGTGGCATCCAGGCGCGCGCGCAAGGCGGCGTCGCCGGCGCCTGTGGAGGCCGCGTTCAGCAGCACCACATCGGGCAGCCACAGGCGCTCCGCCGCCGTCAGCGCGCTGTCGCAGCCCCACTCCGACACGTTCCACTGCACGCGCGGCTCCTGCCACGACTGCAAAATTAAAAATAATCATTTAGGATATCTCAGTCATTATAATACTTTGTTTGTTCAACCAAATCGGCTCATCCGTTCGACGCGGACTGATAAAAACGCGTAGGCGATTATATCTCGAAACATGTTTTTTTTATTGTGTTCTAAAAATAATAAAACCAATGAGGATAAAGATGCAGATATTTAAAATTTTCCGTCATAAAGTTTCTTTTAAATCCTCATGTGTTGGTAGAGAGAACCAGCAGCCTAATTGCGTTTAGTGAATTCGGCAAGGCAAAGGGTCGACTAATCACGACTCGACTAATCACATAGACGGCAGTCCACATCGCGTCTTTCATCTCGCATGTGATTGGTCAATTGTTCATACTCTTTCATGGGGTTAAACCCTATTTGCCTTGCCGAATACAACGCAATTAGACTGCAGCTCTGCAGTTTTGCAAAAAAACTTAATTCAAAAAATCAAAAAACCCGACTGCTTCAAAAGCGAACTAAAAAGTCGTAAACAAGGAAAAAATCATGCTGTGCAGTCGGAGGATACATATTCACGGGCTGGCTGTCCAAAATCTGATTTTTTGAATTAAGTTTTTTTTATTTATAACTTTTTAGTTAGTTTTTTTTCGAATTAGATACATTAAAACATATAAGTGTTAAATATTTTTGAAATCACCTCTTAAAACCCTTTATTTTGATACCCCACACGATGGGTTTGGAAGAAAAAATTTGGGCCCCCACAATATGGCACCCAAAAACCGCCATTTTTCTATTATCCAATTTTAATGTAGCCTATGACACTCGCAGGGTTAAGACGCATCGATTAACGTATGAATCATCAAAATCGGCCAACGCGTTTGGTCTCTGGAACGCCATATAGGAACAAACATACATAGACTGATAAACACATTACCCTCCTTCGGCAGTCGGGTAAAAATGAATCTAGGTATTACTACTTATATTCTTTTGGATCATGGTTATGAATTGTTCACTTTTCAAAGACTTTCTACCTGGTCTGCATGTGTTTGGCTCACTTGCTGCTGCAGCGTGAGTCATGCACAGACATGCTTTGGGTTCACTTATATTACACGGGCAGTCACTGCACCCTGTACGTACGCTAGTGTATGCTCACCAGCTTGAGGTCGGCCAGCAGGCGCATGACGGCGCGCGGCTCGTCCACAGTGGCGTGGCGCACGTCCAGCGCCAGCGAGACGCGCACGCGCGCGGCGGGCGGCGCCTCGCGGTCGTACTCCGCCAACAGCGTATCCACGGCCACCGACAGCTGCGTCACGTTGCTGCACGCACTCCGAGCCACCGGAACTCCTGCTCAAACACATTAAGCCTTATTAAGCTGATTCTTCATTAAAATTCTCCGTGAAACATTTGAATTTGGAATCTGCTAATCAGTTGCTAAGCAGTGTCGACTTTTTTATTAACAAGGGTGGTGATGTTCACTACCTGTCGCCCCGCCTGAGGTGGTTGATGTTGACCATGACAATATTATGACAAAACAAATTAGTTGCGGTCGTCACAATTTGTAAAAACAGTCAAATCAAAGGTTGATAAAAAAAAAAAAAAAAAAAAAAAATAGCCTTTATTTACTCTTGACCTTTGCACAATATGTAATATAATAAAACATAAAACTATACTAACTATACTTAACTATACTATACTAACTATACTTAATTATATTTTCCTGTATGTATATAACTTAACATTTAACATCCGTTACCAGGTCAGGCTGTCTTGCGACATAGGCCATAATCAAAGGTTGATAGGACGAAATAAATATATTAAATCTTGAAATATACTTAATTGAATTAACAAAACTTTACAAACTCTATGCCTGTAGTCCATAAGAGGTAAGAGAGGTAGAGTGTTAAATCAGTGAGAAGCATAGAAACAAAAGAACAATGAAAGTTAGTGCTTACTGCTAAAATTATAACTGTTGAAAAGTGCAACTACTGCAGAAAGCACCGCATCTGCTTTGAGAAGTAGCTGGAGCTGTCGCAAATACACAGATAAAAAACTGCGTAAGGGAATCTATAACTTTGACTCGAGATGGAGGGAGAGTTTCAATAGAGAAAGGTTACCGTATAAACAGATCAGCAGCGTGAGCGTGGAGAGCAGGGCAGCCGGCCGCGACGCCATCTTGTTACGACTCCCGTCGCCGTCGCCTGTGTGCTGCAGCCACTGCCGCGCAGGGGGCCGCAACCTTCGGCCGTCAGCCATGGCACACACAGAATTATGGCCATAATACTACTGAGTATAGGTTTTCTGAGCTATTAGGCACGGGTACAAGGCGGAGGCAATCTGGGGAAATTCCTTCCTCCCCCGCTGGACCTCGCCCAAACTGAGTACAAAACTCCATATTACACACAACACAGAGATAGCTTTAACGTATATTTTCATTTGACATTACATCATCATATTACTTAGACATTGATAAATTGTCGTCATCCTTGGAAGGATGGGCAAAAGGGCCATTTCTTGAGTTTATGGAAAATAGATGCCGGAGGTCGGCTAACTGCGAGATTTTTTCCACTCGAGGCACTTGGTATGGCTTGCTACAAGCACCACTATAGTCTTCGAGCCCGCCATTGATTTAGCTTCTAGATAAATCAATGAGTAACAAGGGGAAATTGTAATTACCCTTGTAACAACTTACTACTGCAGTAGTAAGAAAGGGAATCAAATTACCAGTATTACTAATGGTAGGAAGATTGGTAGTATCACGGGTAACAAAGGTAATTAAAGCCCTTCAGAAGCTGTTTGATTCCGTCATACTCGAGTCGAATACGCCACAGGCATGGTGCAGGGTTCGGGGTTCTTCAAGAAGGGTAACAATGCCTGGAAGAACTATAGGCCCATCACACTTTTTAGCCATGTCTACAAGCGGTTTTCAAGTAATCAATATCACGAATCGTCTCGTCACAGGTTTTACGATTTTCAGCCTACTGAACAAGCCGGATTTACATACGCTGCGGCAGGTTATACAGAAGACCGAAGAGTACAACCTACCTCTTCGCTTAGTGTTTGTGGACTACGAGAAAGCCTTCGATTCAAACGAGACTTGGGCTGTACAGCAGTCTCTCCAACGGTGCCAAATCGACTACCACGCCACCATGTCAGTCCGACTTCAGGATCAGACGGAGTTGTCTGAACGCAGTGACCGTGCCTGATCGGTACCCTGTACAGACTTCCCGACTGCAACGTTATCTATCATGGTTTTACTGTTCAATTAATATCAAATCGTTTTCTATACTATACTATACGTATATAATAATATTATAAAGAGGAAAGATTTGTATTTTTGTATGTAACGAATAAACATAAAAACTACTGGACCGATTTCAAAAATTCTTTCACCGTTTGGAAGCTACACTATCCCCGGGTAACATAGGCTACTTTTTACCCCTGTATTCCCACGGGAACGGGAACTACACGGGTAAAACCACGAGGCGTCCGCTAGTAAGCATAAATTTAAGCTTACTCGTAAACTCTAAATTGGTGACCCCGAGACCGACTGCAACATTTTACTGCTGCTTACCTATTTATTTATATTATTAAAACAATAGTGTCCAACAGTTTCGCTCCCCTGGGGTGGCGCTGTGCGTGGGCGCACTATCACCAGCGGTATCCGCCCTCGCAAGGACAGCTCATACAATGTTTGTTTGAAAGGCAATTTTTTTTTTAAACTACGTTCCTTCTTTTCAACTAATATATATTTTGGATCAACAGCTAAGACAGACACGCTTTAGTAGCTGTTACACTAAACTTTTCTCTTTTCTCAAGAACTTAGTGTTGACGATATGAACTAGCTTTCATCGTATGCTTGTCAGGGAAGTTGCTTTACCAACTGCACAAATATTTCTATTGTATTTCGGATTTCTTCATAAATAACTCGATTTAGATACAATAAGTTATGTTCTAAACACTTTACTTTGTTTCATTTACAGATTAACTGTTGTAATCGTTAAACAAACAGACAGATGAGTGGAGCACGTCATGCTGCATGTCGGTGATAACACGCATCCTTTCACACGCTGATCTGACGAGGAACCACTGAACCAGGCGCTACGGGCTTTAATAAAAACCAGCACAATTAATTATTTATAGGATTTATTATTTCTGTAAAGTCACATTTGACAAGTAACTGAGTTGTGATGATATTGTTTTACAATGTTACAATTATTTATCAGGCACACACAACCGCTGACAACATGTATGTTATTACATGGTAACATGTTAGTTACTAAATAATACAAATTATAATTAATAGACAATTTTATTGAAGACAAAATGTCATGTGCTAATTAATTGCAGATGAAATAACAAGTCTAATAAAATGTTTGTAAGTTTCGCAACAATGCAAAGTTTGTTAAATGCTTTGAACTGCCGATCGAACGATTAGGAACGTTAAAACAGTTGCGATGCACTTTCATATCTCAATTAATTAAGTACAGAAATTGCTCCCAACAAACATTTTGTGATAAGCATTAAAAGATAGAAGTAAACAGTAAAATAACATAAGCTTCTAATAACAACCAGAATTATTATGCTAGTTACATTGTTGTTATTGATCTATTAACGAAATTAACAACAAAAAAGTGAACGACACATAACAACATTAAACATAACCGGGTCGGCGTCAGTGCGAGGTGCGACCTGACGCAGCACCACCTCAACCAATAGCGTACGACCGCTACAGGCTTACATCAAATAAACAAAAAAAAATGTCTTTAGAGTCTCACACCTAGATAATTTTGTTTTTATGGCCGTAAAAATGTATGTACTGTACTTATGGCGGGTAAGGTATTTCGGCACCATATTATTTCAACCGAAAGACCCCAAGCGTCGCCGGTCGAGGAAAAGTTTCTAAAAAAAAAGAAGTAATACTTAGAAAAACAATAAAATTTTCCTTCTGAATGTAAGTTAGCCATGACGCACTGACTTCCGACCATAAAACTATATACTTTTATTATATTATTATACAAAGGAAGCATATTATTTATATAATATCTAAATTAGCCGCACCTTAAATATTAGCCTAATAATAAGTAGATTTCTAGTTGGCACAGAAGCTATGCCTAGCGATAAAACTAAAATACTAAAACAGACTATAACTTTACTCTAAATTCATAGATAAAAGTATAAAAAAGAGTGTTCCCTCTGAACGAACGCAGCATTCAGAAAAGTGACTTTTCTTAAGAAGAGATTCAAGAAAATAGAACGAAAAGTATCTATAACTAAAAACAACAAAATATATATTGTTTTGACTACAAAGAAGTGCAGCAATTCGGAATTACATCAACAAAGATGAAAGACTTATCAATTACTTACATAAAAATAATTACATCATCAACATTTCAGCCGAAAGACGTCCACTGCTGGACATAGGCCTCCCCAAAACGTCGCCACACTGATCGGACCTGTGCGTTTCGCATCCACCGGACTCCCACAGCCTTGACCAGTTCGTCGCTCCAGCTAGAGGGAGGCCTTCCGGTTCGCGGTCACCATACTCTAGAACTTTTCGGCCCCAACGGCCATCCATTTTGCGAGCAACGTGCCCTGCATTGCCACTTCAATGAATCTGCCTAGCCATTTTCCCAACGTTAAGTATGCCAATTCTTCGGGCTATGTCGGTAACCCTGGTTCTCTTGCGAATTACTTAATTTCTGATTCGATCACGCAAGAAAACGCCGAGCATAGCCCTGTCCATTGCCCTTTGGGCGACTTAAGCCTTCTGATGAAGCCCATTGTAAGTAATAATTACAAGTCAGGGATAAACCTGGATCTGTATTTTTTTTCGTCTTTAACAATCCCGAGATTCTGAGGTCCCGGTCCTTTGAAAGGCCTGCCAGGGGCCGAAGCCAAATCGCAGAGGCCTTGTTACATATGTATCATGATATGCATAATTAATAAATTTACAAAAAAAAAATTGCATAAAATACAATGATCAATTGCAATAATTAATGATTTATATAATTATTATTATTTAAACAATAAAAAACAAACTTCTGAAATATAATAAACAACAATCAAAAACCTGATTGAAAGAAGAAAGGTAACATTAACACCGTCAGGCTTCGCTGCGGAAACTCACACTCTACAGTAAGAGAAGAGCTAAGTACACAGACGAGAATACAGAGGTACTTATGTACAAGTTGATATGAAACCAGTACTGAGACATTAGTGGGGTAAATGCGTAGCAGTTCTCAAAGAACTTTAAATAAAAAGCACCTAAGGGACCTTTCTGATGGCGATGGCAATATTGCGCACAAATTATCTAAGACAATTTCGAGTGCAAATCGGTCGAATTACATCGCATTGCATCCACCTGGCCGTACTTACAATTTGTGCTTACTAAAAATCGCTTATCAATGTGGTATAAATGGAATCGTCTTGAGCCATCAGGGAGGTCGATAAGAGTAATCACTAACAACAATAATGCGGAATATAAGGCAGACCGCTTCTGATTAAAAATACTAGATGAACTTCACCCATTCCATGACAGTTCTATCTTCATGAACTAGGATCATGAAGCTCCTACCGGACCGGAGAGGCAGCGAGTTGTATAGTTTACAATAACAAAAGCTAAAATTCGACTGGAGCTATGAAATGAAACATTATTTAATTATAACACTAACTAAAACTACATAATAAAAGGCCTTATCTACACATTATATCTAAGGATCTATTCTATCATGTGTTTGGCTGTGTGAATGTGAACCCAATTAACAACAAAATACTGTTGATCTTTACAATAGAGTGTAATGATTTACGATATCTATGATCTAGACTTCGAAAATACTCTTA